>JAVJGJ010000059.1:7491611-7508913 GCA_035590215.1 Microhierax caerulescens
CCTCCCATGGAGACAGTCCTCCATGAACCTCTCCATGTGAGTCCTTCCCACAGGCTGCAGCTCTTCACACACTGCTCCAGTGTGGGTCCCTCCCACAGGGTGCAGTCCTTAAGGATCACACTGCTCCAGCGAGGGTCCTTTCCACAGGTCCACAGGTCCTGCCAGCAAATATGCTGCACCGTGGGCTCCTCTCTGCACAGTCCACAGGTCCTGCCAGGACCATGCTCCAGTGTGGAGTTCCCATGGGGTCACTGCCTCGCTGCGGCATCTCCCTGCTCTGGTGCAGGGTCCTCCCCAGGCTGCAGGTGGGTACCTGCTCCACCATGGATCTCCACGGGCTGCAGGGCACAGCCTGCCTCACCATGGGCTTCACCACGGGCTGCAGGGGAATCTCTGCTCTGGTGCCTGAGGTACCTCTTCCCCATCTTTCTTCATTTACCTTGGTGTCTGCCGAGTTGTTGCTCTCACATATTCTCACTCCTATCTCCCACCGCTGCAATTTGTCACGCAGTTGGGTTTTCTTCCCCCTCCTTAAATATGTTATCTCAGAGGTGCTACCAACTTTGCTGATGGGCTTGGCCTTGGCCAAGACAGGTTTGTCTTGGAGCTGATTGGCTTTGGCTTCATCAGTCGTGGGGCAGCATGTAGCAGCTTCTCACAGGAGCCACCTCAGTAAGCCCCCCTGCTACCAAACCCCTGCCATGCAAACCTAATACAAGACTGAATGTTTTGAAAAATAAACTGCATAAGTTGAATGTTAAGGAAAAAATCTTTTCCTTAGTCCAAATGTTAAAAAATTGCATTTTGTAGGTATTCTGTGGAAAAGGTGATGGCAAGGGAAATTATCTAATTACACTTTCCCGACATAAATAGCTTTAAGCATGACAACTAACCGTCAAGCTTGGCTGTCCAAGATTTTTTAGTAAGTAAATAAGGAAGACTGCTGTTACAGAAATTCGGTTGGATCCTTTTTCTTTTTCTCTGATGGAAGAGAAGGGTTATATTTAAACCTTTGTATTTAAAAATGTGAAGTTCATTTTACTTCCAGTTTTTGGAATTTTCTATAGATAGGATGATATTACTGGGACCTTGGGTATTAGTTAATAATTGTGTTAGAGATTATTTTTTTTAGTCCAGTCTTATAAGGATCTCTATGATCAAATACTTACTGTAGCATGGAAGCTCACCTAAGAATTGTATCCTTATGGGAGAATTCTTAGACTAGTGCCTAACTTCTAACTTTTTAAAACTAAGTTAATTACTTTGGCTTCCTGTTTGGAGACAGGGAACTGCCTCCAGAAGGATATTCACCCTGACTGTATTAGACACTTTCAGACAGAGGAAGTTTCTCTTAAAGGTCCCAACCTAAGAAGTGTGTGTTGCTCTGGCTGTGAAGGCAGCCTAGGTGGCTATCTTAAAGTGGAAACTCAGTTGTTATTAGCAAGTTTGGGGAGATAAGTCCTCCTGTTAGCTGGGGTTTATCACTGCATTTAGCAGCCTCAAGTTTGTCAGCACCCAGGAAACTTCAAGTATCTTTTCCTTTCTTTTTTTTTCCTTCTGGAAAACTACATTTTAATGAGTATTACACTTTCTCAGTTCTAGTAATCCAGAATATAGCTTTCCACCTGTGAATGGCAAAAGCCTAAAATATAGTGGAAATCCCATGTTTTCTGTACAGTTCAAAGTTAGGAGGAGTCTGTTTAGAAAATTCCTACTGGCTGGAGCAACTGGTTTTGTTGGACAAAAATTCAAGATGTTGGTGCTCTAGACTGTAAGGGTAAAGAAAGGGTAATTTAATTAAACTGGACAGCACTAGTCTGAAGCTTAAAGTAACCTCAGTCTCCCCGTCTCCCGTCTCCCCCGCCCCATATGTACCACTTGAAAAAACATTGCTGAGCAATACAATTTTTTTGTTGCTGTAGTGTGAAGAAAAATGCACAGGAACAAAGACTTCTTTTTTTCAGTCCGAGTCCAGGCATTAGAACTAACTGGACAAGGGTAAAACTAATCATTAGGCCAACACCGGTATTAAGGTCCCACCGTGGCAGAATTGTGGTTATATCTCAGGCAATTTGTAAGACCACAGAAAGTGAAGACGGATGGGTAGGGCCAAGAGGTGATCGCCGTTATGATAAAGCTGGGCCAGAGGAAGAGTTATTCCAAGTTTCACCTGCAGGTGGAGCAAGCACAGTTTAAAATGTATTGGCCATCCAAAAAGAAAGGAGTTTTTATGAAAGATTTTACATTCCCCTACCCAACAATACAAAAGGCACCAGAAACTATAATAGGACGAACTGGCATCTTCAGAAAAGTATACTCTGTAAACTGCAAGAAAGGGAGGATGTGTAACTGTTGACTGGGCAGCTGCGTGTTTATTTACAAAGTAGCACCATAAGCGAAGTTGTATTGGCAAATTTTAAGTAAGTAGTAGAATCAAGGAACTCTATGTAATGGTTTCAGGCAACAGCAGAAAAGTAAGGGAACAAAAGGAAAGCATTCAAGGAAACTAAGTAGGCAGAAATTAAAAAAACACTGCAGAAAGTGCAGCTCTGCAACAAGCAGTGCATCTAGGAAATGTTGGAGGGGTGCATACTGTTAAAGCCATGCCCCGTTGGTTTGATAAAGGGGCTGAATTTCTTTCCAGTGCAATAGTTTCCTAGAAAACACAGATTAAAGAAAGTGACAGTATCCATCAATACTTTTACATTCTTAATAAAAACACATGTGATGGCACCACAGACTAGCTATAGGAACTGTAGGTGGGAAAGCATTGACCACACACTCATAATGACCAAGCTGGTATTTATATAGCCACACATATATATTATAGCTATAAGAGTACATTTTATAACTTAAAGCAGTGATTCCAAATCATGGCTAACAAAATCCTCTGGCACTGTATGTAGCCAAAGAAAATAAATTAAAAGCAACACTGATGTGGTGGGTTAACCCTGGCTGGATGCCAGGTGCCCACCAAAGCTGCTCTGTCACTGCCCTTCTCAGCTGGACAGGGGAGAGGAAAATATAACAAAAGGCTCATGGGTTGAGATGAGGACAGGAAGAGATCACTCACCAATTACTGTCACAGGCAAAACAGACTCGACTTGGAGAAATTAGTTTAGTTTATTATAATTCAAATCAGAGTAGGATAATGGGAAATAAACCCAACACTTAAAAACAATTTTCCCTTACCCCTCTCTTCTTCCTGGGTTGAACTTCACTCCTGATTTTCTCTACTTCCTCCCACTGCACCAGCACAGGGCCATGGGTGATGGGGGCTGGGGTCAGTCCATCACAGGCTGTCTCTGCTGCTCCTTCCCCCTCAGGGGGAGGGTCCTCACACTCTGCCCAGCTCCAGCCTGGAGTCCCTCCCATGGGAGACAGTTCTCCACAAACTTTTCCAGCATAAGTCCTTCCCATGCGCTGCAGCTTTTCACAAACTGCTCCGCTGTGGGTCCCTTCCACAGGGTCACAAGTCCTGCCAGCAAACCTGCTTCATTGTGGCCTCCTCTCTCCATGGCTCTACAGGTTCTGCGAGGACCCTGCTCCCGCATGGGGTTCCTATAGGGTCACAGCCTCCCTGGAGCATCCACCTGCTCTGGTGTAGGGTCCTCCATGAGCTACAAGTGGGCACCTGCTCCACCATGGATCTCCACAGGCTGCAGGGCACAGCCTGCCTCACCGTGGGCTCCACCACGGGCTGCAGGGGGATCTCTGCTCTGGTGCCTGAAGCAGCTGCTCCCCCTCCTTCTGCACTGGCCTGGGGGTCTGCAGAGTTGTTGCTTTCACATATTCTCATTCCTGTCTCCTGCTGTAGGCAGTTTTTTTCCCTCCTTCTTAAATATGTTATCCCAGAGGTGCTGCCACCATCACTGATGGGCTCGGCCTTGGCCAGCAGCAGGTCTGTCTTGGAGCCAGCTGGTATTGGCTCCATCAGACATGGGGGAAGCATCTAGCAGCTTCTGACAGGAGCCATCTTTGTAGCCCCTGCTCTGCCAAAACCTGTCCACATGAACCTAATACAACTGATAATGAAAGCAAAGTCTGATATTGGCTGGAGCAGCCTCCTTGGTTGATAAAGCTGCCCAGGAGAAAGATTTGGTATTTTTTGTATGTGACTTCTGAAAGTTTAATCTGAATCTAAATTAAATTTGCATTATCCCTTTTTTAAAAAAAATTAAGATATACTGTGGTATTTTTCTCAGGAGTTAAGATTTGTCAGTGTGGTATCTGACTTTGAAGGGCTTCAAAGGACATGTTCTCCCTTGCTGTGGCATCAGTCTGTTTCTGTTTTTATATCAACATTTGGTACAAGGGAACGTTACAAGAAGTAATAATAAATGTGACTGCAAAATGCCCATTGTTACATTTTTCATGACTGGATAGAACTGTTTTATTTTTGCTGTGCGATTCATTTCAGGAGAGGATTATGCCAAGTTCTGCCTTACAATCATTGGAGATTCACCCTTGGGAAATGCTTCATCACAGACTTGGCAGGAAGCACTCAGCTATTGCTTTCTCAGGATTCACCCAAAGAAAGTGCCTTTGACCGAAAGGAGTCAAGCACTTCCTTTTGAGAAAATGCCATATTTGGCCCCACTGTTTATAAGGCATCTAAGCTCTCTTCTAGTGTCTTCGAAAAGAATGTAACATATTAAAATATTTTTTTCTTCTTCCCTCTTAGGAAATTTCTCAGAGTTCTTCCTCTACCAAGTGAAAATTGGAGTGCTTTAATTGAAGAGTGGTGTTGTCACCCTAACCCCTTTGCCAGAAGCACTTTGCACCCTCAGCATGATGACTGTTTTCTTGGAGATACTTTTTTTCTGTTGAATTCAGGAAAGGAACCACATGTGTCGGAATCTCCCGTGTGCTGCTCAGAGGTCGGACACCATGCTTCTCAGAGTGGCTCCAGCTTGGTAAAGTATTTTGTTTGAATAATTCTAAAGTGAATGTATTTTCACTTTTTTAGTTGTAAACCACTTTTTTGTCACTGGTTTATTTAACTTGTTTGTATCACAGAGCTGTTTTGAAGGTCATAGAAAGTTGTTGACATTCAGTTGTACAGAAGCCAGAAAATACTCTAAACTATGATTTACATTTTCTAAAGCATGCGCCATAGTCTTGATATTGACCTACTTACGCGAGAACGTACTTCTATAAATTGAATTAGAAACTATTTAATTGTGTAGTTTTAAACCCAAATATTTCCACCAAAAATGTCCTGAGTGAAGAACATCAGCATTTAGTAAGGTAATAACTGTAATGGGTTAGGTGTTTGTCAAAGGGTAGTAGAGTGAAGAACGAGGAGGAAACTGGACTAACAGTGCTTTTTCTTCTCAAACTATGACTGGATGCATAGCCTTAAATATGATCAAAGGAAGGTGTGATTTTTTTTTTTCTTTCCTCTTTTTTTTAGCTTCAGAAAAACTTGGAAAAATCAGAATGTGTTTTGTGGCTGGATATAAGTGGTTTATACTCTTAGAATACAGTTAAGGAACCTGAGCTTTTTTGACTACTTTGTCTAGTGAAAGGGACCTGCCACCCCAAGTTATAACTGTTCATATTGATGTTTCTGAGTTTTTCCAGGAGTGGATATATCCATCAGCTGAGTCTCTAGGAAGAAGGCTATCATTTGGCTTAGAAACATCAAAACTTGTTGTTGCCCAGGAAAAAAAAAACAAACCAAACATTTTTAGGGATACTGTTTCAATGGTGGGATAAAACCCATGAAGAAAGAAAATTCAGTGCTTTACTTATCTTAGAAATCTAGCACTTGTATAAAAGTTCAAGCAAAAATATTTTCTTCTACCAGAGGAAGATCCAGGAATTTAGTTCACCAAAGCCATTTCCATAAAGCCTTTTCTGTTAATCTGCTGCTTGTCTGTATTTGTGCTGACAAAGGTTGGGCCTACAGATACGATCTTTTCTTCCAATACCATGTATTAAACCTAATTACTGAAATCCTGCAATTATGGCAACCATTGCTGCCTTGGCAACTTAATGTCTGTAACAGCTGATGACCTGCTATGTACAGATTCCCAACATGAAACTTCTAATCTGCTGAAAAGTAACACCAGAGACCCTGATTCCTGTCTGCTGCTGCTGCTTATCATCATTAGGGATTTGTATTATCCACAGTTAAATCACTGGGATTCTCACAGTTCAACGGTTGCCGGTGCAATGCATCCAAGTGAGCCATCTCTGTCCTACAGTTCTTATTTGCAAATCTTGCAGCTGTGGTCCCACTGGTTTCTTGTTCCATTGTTCTTTGAAAAGCAGAATATGGAGAGGGGAAAATAAGAACTGATACCCTGAAAGGATATCAGCGTGGGAGAAGCAGATTAATTTGGATTAACTCTGTGGCAATTGGAGTTATTTCTTCTAAGTATCCTTAAGAAAGAGGCTGAGCAAAAGATTCCAAATTTCCAAGGGGGAAGTGCTTCTGCCAGAGGTTCCCAAAATGAATTATCTTGTATTTCAGTAGCCTCAAAAGAGATCTTAGAGCAGTGGGAACAAAGACGGGAAGAGGCAGGGTGCATGGAGTTCTCTTTGCAGCCCAAAGACGGGTGAGCAGTCCACCCAGCACCCTTCTTCAGTCAATCAAAGAGAATGTTTGTGAGAAGAGAGTTGGGTTTGAGGCAGAAACATGATAAAAGGATGTGGGGCAAAGACGTTACTGAGATGTGGGTCAGATCAGGATAACAGCAGATCTTTTGAATGAGGGAGGAGGCTATTTGCTGTCAGAGGCATACAATAGTAGTTTAGTGGAGAATTTTCATGTTTTCTTCCTTAAACTTGCATTGAAGTTTACAATTTTTTCCTTGTTTGTGTCAAATCCTTCATTCTACATTGTTCAGGCTTGCAATGAATTCTCACTTCTGCATCTGATTATTTCCAGCATCACTTGGTTGCCAAGCAAATGAGCAAAACTGTAAGATCCAGCAGAAACTGGACTAATAAGGAAAAAACCCTCATAATGAAACAGAAAATTCTTCCATAATATGCATAATAGAAAGTTAGAGGCAAGATAGATTGCTGTTGGAATGAATGTTCTCATTTCAGAGAATATTGTTGCAGTCTGCCTCACTATGAAAGTTCTTTTTTAATTGCTTTGCAGTTCTTTTGGAAGTGTTTGCCCATGACCAAAATAGTAGCAGAAACGTACCAGAGATGCTTAATCTTTTCCAGCCTCCAGTGGGACCGAGACAGCATCCATCCATTGCAAATATATTTTTCACATCTATTAGTCTTCCAATGTAACATAGTTTTTAAATGTCACATGGTCTTGCAGCATCCTAATAGTATCTCTTGGGGGAAAATATTTTCCCTGACACCGTATCAGGGATCCTTAGGAATAGAAACAGAAAATATTAGGCTGGTGATCCACCTCCATTCACAGATTGCCAGCAGCTGCAAGTTGTCAAATAGATATATTGTTTTAATTAGTCTAGCTAAAACTTGCTTTTTCTGTTGAAGCATGATACGAGTTAGCCGTGTTTTTTAGGTACTGTACTGCACAATTCTCAGTTAGCACCTGTAACTGTAGTCACTGTAGTCAGAAAAAAACATTCAAGTTTTACCTTTCAAGGAAGTAATGTACATTAAATACTTGCACTGTGCAATATTTGTACGGACCTCAAATACTGGTTTTCACAAAACCCTGTCTACTTATTCTTGCTTTTCACGTTAAGCAAGCACCTCTGATGTTTATTGTTTGTCAATATGTTTTCTGTTTCTGCTTGAGTTGAGAGAGTGGGGTCGTTCAATAACAGAATCCACTGTACCTTTCTGGAATATTATGCTATGTTGTGTTCTTCAGCTGTTCCCTAGTAATTCAGAATACTCTGTGGACATTTTCTGTTCTCTGCTGAATGTTGAACTGGTATTCCTATAAAACCGTCCACAGTGGCTAGAACTTTTTGCCGAGTAGTAGTCACATTGCCGCATATTTTATGCATATATTTTGGAATACTTCTTTTCATGTGCATTATTTTGCCCTTATCAAAATTGAATTTGCCTTGTCATTTTATTATCTAGTCACTCAATATTACAAGATTCTCCTGTTAGCTATTACAAGTTGTGCTGTGTGGTCAGTATATATTGCCAGACTTTAAAACTAGTATGAAACTTACAAGCAAGTGAAAGTGTTCAAAGCTCAAGCAGTGAATGCAAATCTGTGTGTTTGTAAACATAAAGAGAACAGAAACAAGTACAAAGTTCACTGTCTGCTCTGGAGAATATGTTACATCTATATATTCTTTTTTTCAGAATAACTAAGTGACATTTAAATGACATTTCTCTGTCCTACAGAAATCAAAGGAAAATACCAGAGTAATTTGTAAGCGCTGCAAGACAGTGGTGGGAGAAACAGTATCACCAGGTATGAGATGTACAAACCAAACTAGACTTCACTGTATCAGCCATTGAGCACTGGAGTTTAAAAACACTGGAGGAAAGTAGTTTATCAGTAAGGTGCAGGGCTGATTCCTGTGTTTGTCTCATTCCAGAACATTCCACTTCCACTGTTAGACCTTGAAAGTGGCTTATGACAGGGATTTTCTTCTTCCATGTTTCTGTAGTGTATTTGGTTTATTCCAAAGCTTTGGAAGACTCAGTGCATGATTCCAGTTTACTAGGAATCCCAGTAAAAAATGAGGCCTGAGAAATTATAGGTTGTTTATTTTGCTGTCAGTCCTACAGAATAACGGAAAGGTTAATTCAGAGCTTGAGCAACACAGAACTAGAAGCTAAAGATATGATTGCTAGCAGCCAGTCTGGTTTCATGTGGAGGAAGCCTTGTCCAAGAAATAGGTTTTCTTTCATCATCATCTGATGATGAGATAATTGGTGTAAAAACTGTCATTATATTGAATCAGCAGGGTTTATCTGAAGTAGTGTAAAGATGAGATTCTGGTGGTTTTTAAAATGCAGTTATTAACAGGAGAGAATCAATGATAAGACTTTTACTAGTGGTGCTCATTCTTTCATTCTCCCTCTGCATCAGTCAGTGTGAGCCTGGCTCAGTTCAGAGATCTGGAGAATATAACAACTTTTCATAAAAAGCAAAGCCTGCATAAGAAATAAGTCATGAGGAGATGCAAGACAGAAGATCTTCTGTTACAGAAGGTTCTGATTGTCCTGTACAGGGATCTGAACAGTACAGGCTTTAATAAAATCACATTTAAGGTAAGGTGTTTGAAAGCCCACAAAGCAGGTTGTGACTTTGGGAAAGCAATGGTTGTAAAAGAACTTCACATCGTCATGAATAATGGATGCCTTAATAGCTAAGCCTTCAGATGGTTGTAACAACCAGTAAATGATGTGCTCAGTGGGGGTATGGGAAAAAGCACATACTGTGTGGATGTGCAGGGATTTGGTTTGGACTCTCTACATGGCTGAAGTTGGATAGCAAATCCATTGTTTTCAGTACTGTAGAAAATTTACATAGAGTTCAAAGAACAGACAAAAAACCTAACCAGAGATGTATGGTGTAAGTCTAGACAGAACCATCTCTGTGTAAAAACACTAGAGAGCAGACTTGACTGTCATGCGTTGGTGCTTCTGCAGGAGCAGGTATCAGTGCCTTGAAGATAAACTGGATTAGAGTGGTGTAGCTGTGGAGGCCAGATTTGGCTTTGAAATTCCCAGATCGGCTATTCCTTCCGCCAGCTCTATCCCCATATACTTGGGTGATTTTTTTCTTGGGAAATCCCACTTTCTATTTCCCTACAAACAAACATCTTAATTCCCAATGTCCTTGCAGCAGAGTGACTGGACTGACTTCTTTTCTTCATGTCTTCCAGGACTAGGCACAATACATAGCAGACTGAAATTCAACTTAGAAGTAAAAATACAGTTTCCTAACAGTGAGGATAATTAAAACCGTGTAGTACTTATCTGGAGTGGTTTATTTATAGGTGGGATTACCAAGACTTTGGAATCTTTGAAACAGATTAAGTATCTTCCGCAAATGCTTGCTTTCATCCAGTTTTAATGGTGTGGACAGAGATCAGAGGAGACAATCCCTTCCACCCTTAAAATTTATGGATCTGATCAATCTACTGTTGTTCATATGCTAAGGCTTAGTAGGATGAATTTATTACTCTCTATGCTTAACCTGTTCTGCTGGGCTCCTGCCTGGGCAGTGTTTGTAGCATAGATCCAGAGTTTCAATATTATCATCTTTGACCTGACTTTATTGATGGGGGTTAAATTCTGTACTCAAACACTTCCATTTAGTGTTTTAGTGTTAAAGGCTGTCTGAGTAGAGCTTTTGGGGAACAGCTAAACTGAGACTCAGAAGGTATGCAGTATTAGTGTTGAGTTAATGTGACTTGGAAAGGAGTTCTATTCTGCTCTTTGAACAAAGACAAAAATTATTCCCCTGTGTGTGCTGTTATTAAAACTGTCTCTTGTGATTCACCGCAGCATTACTGATCAGCAGAGGGTACTAAAACACTTATGTAAGCTATGCTGATCTCAGTGCTTTAGGAAAGTTCTTTCAATTCATCTTTCAGGTTTGGCTTCAGCTCTTACTTGCTTTGTTTCAAGGTGATTGTTTCCAGCATTAAACAAGGATCAATATAGAAGACAAACTGCTGATCATGTAATTAGCTCAGAGCCATTTTCTTCTGGCGATGTATGTTTTCTGTTACTGTTTGCTTTTCCTCCGACAAACCAAAGCAGAATTTGACCATCTGCTGCACCTCTTGATTGAGCACTGAACAAAAGTTTATTTCGTGTAGTGATACAGTGACTTAACACTATTCTTAAAGAAGTCGGTTGTTCTGTTGTACTCAAAAAAAGTTTTTGTCATTTTAGATACCATTAAATATTACGTCACTGAGGTGATTATTCGACCATCTGAGGGAAGTTTCACCCCAACACCAAGGTAACAAATAAAAATTAAAAAATCACATGCTTTGCTCAGGTTTATGTTTTAAGAATGATGCTAGAAATGGAGTTAACATTTTAATTTCTTGAAAAATTACATAAAGTAATAAAGTGCTGTCAGATTTTTATGTAATCATCACAGAATTAAGCTTTGTAAAGGTATTGTAGTCTGAATTCAGTCATGTATGATTTTGTTTACTTGTCTTTGTGTGTGTTTGTGTGTGATGCAGGAGAGAGAGTGTATATAAGTTGTTGCAGTGTCTCACTATTCAGGTGATAAGCCAAAATTTATTTATTTTGAACTATTTAAGTTTGCATTATGTCTAGTGACTGATGATGAAAATGGAAGGTTACATTATATAAAGTTAAATCAACTAAAGCTTGAAATATTTAACTGGAAATGACATTTTTGAATTTTCAAGATATTCAGTTTGATGTTAAGACTAAGATGAAACAGAACTTGATCTAGCTATCTTGTATCCTGTACTATCTGTTAGTCACAGTTCTTTCATTTTGTGATTTGTATTTGAAACGTGCATCATTCTGAACTTTGTATTCAGATGTGTAAAATATACAGACAAAATTCAGCATTTGACAGTTGGTGTTGGTCAAAGTAAAGGATGTGGCGCAATTTAGACTGCTGATCTATTAAGAAATTCATATTGCAGGAAATAAAATGTCCTCCAGTTTTGAGAGAGAGAAAGATAAAGGAGTCCCATCTCTCAATAGAAAGTGATTGTAGGACTATAGTGGAACTGACAGTATGGTGATACTCATATACCTGTACTGCATCGATATGAGTGAGTTTGTGCATGCAATTGTTATGAAAACATACAATATGCGGCTATTTCTTAAACAGGTCTCAATTCATACAAAGCGTTGTTGCTCAGTGTCTTGTGGAATTGTCCTCTGCTAAAAGCACGTTTAGATTCACTGTAAAAGGAGACAATGGAAAAAGCTATATTCTGGTAAGTTGTTTTTTTTATCTTTATCCTGCTGAAACCCTATGAATCCCAGCTCCTAAAATGTATTATTTATGCTGCTCATGACTGTACGTTTAAAGAAAATAAAGACGTTTGAATTCTTGAATTAGTTATGAAGAGTTCTGTTCAAGTAAGAAATTTATTGCTGTTTTTAATATAAGCAGATGTACATATGGAAATTGTCTCTGTTAATATCGAAATGAAAGTACTAGAGGTGTACCACAAGTAGCACAGAAATAACACTGTTTTGTATTCAGAAAATACGGAAAACTCAAGTTTTTACTTTATAATATATATCTCATCTTCTTGGTCCACTGCTTCTTATCTTTAATCACCAGAAGTTCATCAAACTGTATAGCATCTTTCACAAATATTGTCTTAAGTCAGCAGAGACTACTAATGTAGTCAGTACATTGGATTGCAAAGTGAAGTGTAAACAAAAATAAAATTGCCTATTATACTTAATGTTCTAATGCTGTTAAACTTGATATTTAAATAGTGACAGTTAAATTCCTCAAACTGTTAAGATGGATAGGAATTTGGGTCTGGAATTATCTTAATACTATGCACTTGGTATAACCAGGGATGTTACCTTTTATTCACAAACTAGATATAGGCAAGGAGTTTGTAATTTTGCAGTTTGTACGAGTAATTCATAGACACAAAGATAAAGGAATACATGATTGTGGATTCCTGCTGTGGATAAACTTATAGATACACTTTGTTGAGGTAGGCAATCTAATTAAATAAATATATTAATAAATAAAACCTACATATACGTTATCCAAGTTCTGTAATTTCTGAACATCCAGATTCTGAGGTAAGTGTATGTCTGTTGCTTTTAAGTAAATTTTAGTGTCAAGATAACATCTGTGCAGCCACTGAGAAATACTTTTTCTCTGATGATAAAGGTCTCATGAGCAAACTCATAATTGTCAGTATTTGTAATCTAGTTGAGGAGTCATTAAAAATTGTGATTTTTCCCTTGTAGCATATGTGTTTCCAAGTTACCTAAAATTCTGATGCTTAAGTCTAGTAGCTTATATAGAATGAACAGGTTATTTTCTACACAGAAAAATCACCTTATTTAGCAGATTGCCATTACTCTTAGATCTGAGTTGCATTTTTGCCAATGTATTGATTAGAGGAGCAGGCTGAATTAGCATAGGGTTTGGCTTCTGCTTGGCATCCCTTCCTTTTTATTAGTGAGGTTTTAGTATTTTTTTTTGTGTGTGTTTTAACATCTGAAAGCCCCTACTCATGTCCAGGGTGAGGTTCTAGGTACTATATACACATCAAACAGTTTTTCTGGAGTCGTGTTAAATCTTAGGACTCAGAGGCTGTGTGGACACAAGTGTAATGTGAGCACTGTTTGTATTAATGTTGCAAACAGCTAAACAGTAAAAAATGTAGGTGCTTGAGGCTGTGGGTACACACTGATTTATCATGGATCAGCTATCCCACTTGTTTTGACAATAAGCCAAAGATCCTCTTTCACAGTGTTTGTGCCTACACATACGTGAATACACACAGCTTAGGCTGTGTATAAGATAATTAAGGTTAAGGTCTCTCACAAGTCTTTTTAGATTTTCTTTTGAACCTACAAATATTACATATACTTATTTCCTCTGTGCATATCGCTTGACATTACCAGTTACGTTATTTGCAGATATCGTAATATGAGTTTCTGTTGTTTAAGTTGGTGATAACCAAGTCCCTGAAAGCTGTATACTACTTATGTTGTGGGGTTTTTTTAATTATTGTTATTTAAAGGATGACAATAAATAAGATTCTTTTTCTCAGGAAAAAAAAAGGTGGCATATACAGATTTCTGTATTTGTCCTGTGTCTCTGCCCTTTTCACATTCTCTAAAAGATTAATAACTTGCCTCCTTGCTTTGCTTCACCATTGAAGGGTTCCCTGCCTTGAAGTTTCATGACTTACAAGCTAAGACTAGGGTGAGGACAGCAAACGAATAGTGATATAGGAGAACGCAAGCAAAATGGTACATTATTGGTCAGCATAGCAACATCTTAATAGAAGTAAATTTTTTTTCTGTACTTATACAAAAGGATAGGTTTGAAAGAGGTAAATAAGTAGATTTCTGGATAGATAAAGGGAATTCATCCCATGAACGGGATGAACCTGATAAAACCCCAAAAGAAACATATCTGAAAATATCAAAAAAAAAAAAAAGGTGTGCGGTAGAGTTTGGAGTGTTTGAATACTCACTCCAGTCTTGCAGTACTGAATGAAAGGTGTTTTTTGAAGTGAGATTAAGCTGTAAAGTGCTTTGAAAGTAAGGCAGCTTGTATTTCAGGAATTAATGGAGAGGGAGTGGGAATATATCCCAGGAAAATAAATATGAAACAAAATGAGAGACACCTGTCAATCAGATACTGGTTCTTCAATCACATCTTGGAGGGCATGAGCAGAACAAGTTTGCATTTGTCACAGTTGGAGAGGGGGATGTTGCAGTCATCAAGATGTGAGATAATTAGTACCTGTTGAGACTTAATTACTCGGGTCTCTTAGCTTTATTCTTTGTGTAATATGAGGAAACCTCGTCTTTATCTAACAGTCTGAATGTGAGGACAAGGAAGCTGTAATGAAAGATGTTTGCATTATTGACCTGTGTGATGGTTTAAGTAATGGTAATGTTTGCAATAGCTAAGAAAGAACTAACAAGGAAGAACAGCTTTCTTTAGCCATGTTAAATTTGAATTGATGCCTAATTGTCTACAAATTGATGCTGCAGAACAGGCTGAGATTTTAGGAGACTGATCACATAAGGTAAATCATAGTATTTCACCTGTTTGGATCAAATCTCACAAAGTGTACCTGAGATTTGTTGCAGCTTTTCTCCTAAGTACGTCTTTGAAACCTATTGACAAGATGATCAAAAACCCAAACCAACACAACTAAAAAATCACCAATAAAAATCCCAAACACTTTCTCCTGCTGCTGTCATTTCAGAAAAGGTCATCGATCCACACTATGAATGAATTCTAGACTTTATGTATTTATCTTTCTGTAGAGATTCTTTTCTTACTGGAGTTAACATGAAAGGAATTTGGTTGTGCAGGCTCTGCTGTACAGAGTGGTAAGGAGGAAGGAAAGATTATACATTTTGAGGAACATAGTTGAAAGCACAGATCAAAATTTGAAAATACATTAGCCAGAAGTCTCATGTATAAAATGCTTTGAGTCAACTCATCAAGTCTTGGTGGGTGATTGTTCGTTCAGACCAAAAGCAAGATCAAAAAATAATTCATGCAAGAGGAAAAGAAGGAAATGATTGCCTGAAGAAGCAAATGCAGTTCAGAAGTTGATTTTTTCATGGCCAAGTGTCTTTCCACCCACAAAGATTCATTTGCTTTTTCTGTATTGTGTGCTAAATTACTAATACAGATCTGTTGCATTGCTGTTGAGACAAAGACATACTCTGAACAAGTGGTGGAACGTTATTGTGAGATGCCACATATCAACACTTGTGGTAGAAGGAAGTACCTTTCAGATGGACCATGTTGCAAATCAAATGGTTTGGTTGCTTTCTCTAAAGCAAGCTGCAGAAGGATTCTGAAAGTAGCAGACAGCTATTGCTGCATTGTTTCCTAGAAAAGCATCCCAGGAGGCTTCTTCACAGGGAAGCGTTAATAATTTCAAAAGGATGGAACTCTGTTTAGTTAAAGCTAAGCGTGTTGGCAATGGCCTGTGTGTACAGAACACTTCTCTTTTTTTTCCCGATTTTCTTCAACATCTCTTCAACACTTGGCTTAAAGCATTGTGTGTAATGGTCCTGGCTAATGAGATATATTTTGCAGTTTCGGCTACAAGTGTGTACAGTGAGTTACCAGAGCAAAACTGATGAACAGCCACTTGCTAAGCCAAGTGCAGTTGCTTGCCATCATTTATGTGCATATGCTAAAGTGGTTCTCCTCCTCCCATCTCCTCCCAAGACGTCTTTATCAATATATCTCATTCCTCTTTTATGAAGCTTCCATTGTAATGTTCTGAGCCTTGGGCTCCGATAAATTGTGACTGTCACATTCAATTATGACATATACTGTGTGTCCTGTTAACAATGGTTTTCTCCCCCTACAGGGGATATCATATGTCTGCTACCTAACATCATGTAACTTGTTTTACTTGAACCTGATTAGGTCATGAGAAGCAGAAAATTACTGTAGTGAGTAGCACTGCATAAATCCTGTTTTCTCTGATAAATTTTTCATATAAAACCATTTCATACAGGCTCAGGACTTGTAAAAATTGATTTTTGTTGGTAACTTGGATCACTTCACTCTGCAGGCTGTGATTAGAGGAAAAGCCTGACTTTTTTGTGCCATGCTTAGCATGAAAGCCCTGAATCCAAGTTGGAATACTGATGCACGATCACACAAAGATTAAATTAGATCCATAATGTAGTGCAAAAAGTTCAGATTTCTCAAAACTCTCCAGTAAATATCCTATGAATTCCTGTGAACACGTAGTGCTGAAGAATGCCAGTCCCATTAGCACATTTGATAAAGATTTATTTTCCAAGTAAAGGTCTGTTACAGCTGTTTGTAAATCCCAGTCTTCCTTTTAGACCACATTAATTGCTGTCTTTTTCCTTGCATGTCTTAGCTGTATTTCATGCTTTTTCTAAAAAACTTTAATTTCTGGCACTTCCAGTGGGCAATCTTTCAGTTCCCTGTCTTTACCCCTCAGTTTTTCAACATTATATGCTCAACTGATTCTTAAAAAGCTATGAAATTAGAGAAATAATCCATTTGGTAGTGAAACAGACAACATGGGACTGTTTCTTTTGTTACTAGCAAAGGGTATGTGCTGCAGCCACAAAAAGAGGCAGCTTCACAGAAATAATGTTCTTAAGAGTGAGTGACTGTGATAAATCAGACATCAGTTTATTGTATTAACCTGTTTTTCTCCACTAGAAACTGTGCAGACTGTGTGAATAAACAACCATCAACTTGCATTTTTTAATACTTTATTAGAAACTTTGTGAGAATATGGCTTTAGTATCGGCTGATTTAGGATCAGAGTAAAGGAGCAAATTGAAACTGATGTAAACTACAGTAAAATAAGTTATTTCTTCATTTCTAGATGTGGCTTTTAAATTCTGACACATTGCTGGTGGAGTCTTCAGGAAGTTCCTCCTCCCACAGTGTTTTAACACTGTTTGGAGATATTTTCATGCCTAGCTCTGGACCAGTGGGGACCTGGAATGCTGTCAAAATCCTTTACCAGCCATGCATTAAAAGCAGGAATAAGGAGTAAGTACAGCTTTTTCTGACCTCAGGTTCTGTTCTTTGATTTGTATTGCATTTCAGACCAGCAATATTTTTTTGAGGTTCTTTGGACAATCCGTTAGTCTCAGAGATACATCTCTTTGAAATGGTATACAATTTCTCTCTCCCCCC
>JAVJGJ010000059.1:7511849-7543420 GCA_035590215.1 Microhierax caerulescens
GGAGGAAGGAGATATAGCACAGACAGTAGAACCTGACCAACAGTAAAGCCTTGTTGTAGTCTACTAGTTTGATTGTGCTGCAACAAGTATGTTTCCACTAACTTATCTCTTAGCTGGGTTGAAGTACTGCCTGGATCTGTGCAGTAAGTCTGAAGTCTTTCTGTATTACAGGAATGTAAACACAGCAGAAGCAAAAATATCAAAACTGGTATAGCTTATTTAATGCAATGTGTTTGAATATAGATCTCAAATATTATTTCAAGAATTCTGAACAAAGTGTCTGATTTCTTGAGTGGCACAAGTTCTAAATGCTTTAGATGTCCACATTTCAACAATCATTATAGTACTTACCTTGCTTTTTTCTGTACACACACCTGCCTTTGAAATAATGCAAAGGTTTCAGAGACCCTGGTCTTCTCCCTGTAAGTGGGGAGTAAGCAAGGATACCTCATATGCAGGAAGCAGTCAGCAGGTTTGCTTGTGACCTAGACCCCAACAGTTGCCAGGGATAAGTGTGTGCTCTAATATCCTGTTTCATGTCAGAGAGCCTTTTCAATTGTTGTGAGTCACTGGGTACACTCGTGTCCTGTCTGATTCCTCAAGTGCCAGAATCTGATCTGTGTTATGGGAGGGAAGCACATCTCTTACCTCTGGACACTGGAGTCTGTGCTTAGTAGCTGGGCCATAGGTTAAGGCAGATTAAGGTAATCTAGAAATAGAAGTGTTTATTTGTATATAATAACATAATCACACATTTGTATAACGTGGGTGAAGAAATGAAAGAAAATCTGTACTTAGTTTACTTACACAAGCATGAGTCTACTTACTCTCAGATAAATACATGGTTCCATCATACCAGTTAAGGTCTTGGGCTTTGTGAAACTCTCCACTGGCAAGCTGCCTCTGCTAGAGAAAGCCTAGCTGGGATTGCCTAAATTCACATTCAGGCACCCCCTTTTTGAAGTAACCCTTCGGTCTAGATTCCTTTGGATGCAGTTGAGTATTTCTCTTGGAGGGACCGTAGTAGCTTTTATATGTGATCTTTCTTTTCCAGACTTACAGGATGTCAGGAGAAATGTATAGTCTCACTCCAAAACTCCTTTTATTCCTTCTTTATTCAGGGCACAGTTTTGCAGTTCTTCATAATTAAAATAATGCTTATTTCTGTTCCTCAGATACGGAAGTGTTTTTTTCCCTTAAACTAGGAATTATGTTCTGTGAACACCACCATGCTTCAGTGAGCAGCGGAACTCTCCTCCAGTAAATCACTGGCCTATCTATCACCATGCCTTACATTCAGGATTACTCTAAATGTTAACAATGCAAAGGAAACAAACATTTGAGTAGGATAAATGTTCGTGGTTCATTACTGGCTGCTGAGTGTTACCAGCTGCAGTGATAATTAACCTCTTTGGAGCTATAGCTGTTTGGAGGTGGCCGATCCTGAAGCCTGTTGTAACAAAAATATGTTCTGAGCTAGGCTGAACGTTTCTGAGAAGGCGATTACCCCTTGCATGGTATCTACTGTTTTATTGACAACATGCTGATTCATGTTCCATTTGCTGGTCCGTGTTGACCAGCAGATCCTTTCCAGTAGATTGCAGTCTAATAAGCAGCCTTCCTCTGTTTTTGCGCAGTTGGCCTTTGTCAAATTACATCCTAATTTTGTTCAGAACCTTCTCTGTTGGCTGTGGCCATTGTGATTTCCAGCATGTGGCATTCTGATGGCCCTTCCCAGCTTCATGTTGTCTGTAAATGAAAGAAGCATCTCTTTTGTTCCGATATCTGGGAGAGCAACTGAGATACGGAGTAGGACCTAACTAAGAACATGTCATGTGGAGCTTCTCTCCATATACCTTTGTTTTGACAATGAATTAGTAACAGTTGCATGCTGGGTATTCTCTTCATGTTAGACTGTGTTGCTTAAGAACATTCATTAGCTTTTAAGTTACTGTGAAGTTAAGACGTGGTTAGGTATATCCAGACATGCTATTTATAGTGTAGCTTTTGGCATTTCTCCTTTCAGAGCCCTATTCCTCTGATCTTCCTGAAGGTAGCCTTTGAGTTTTGTCTTGATTTGTATTTTACTCCTTCAGCTGTTAAAGAGGGCTGGAAACACTTAGGTGTGTGATAGCACTAGTTCTGGATGGGTTTGTCTACAGTTAGGCTTCCAGCCCTTGCGGGAGGTTTATGAGCAATCTTTCTACAACAAAGTAGTTGAAAATACATGCTGTCATTTCTTTCTGTCACCGATGAAAAAAGTGTGTTATGAGTGTAGTTGAGTCCCATTACAGAAGGATGCCCCATGCATTTTCTGCTCCGTTCTTACTTAGATATTTATGGAAGATGTGTATGTGATTAAGTTGATTCCCTCCACTTTTCTCTCACCAAGGCTCCTTTTCTTCACTTCTGAATCTGCTGTGCAGACAGAAGAGGTCTTCCTTTCAAGTTATCGGGTTCTTCGCAAATAACACCTTATGCAAACAACCTTGACTGCTGGGACTGATAATGGTAAATACTGCTGAAGTGAGATTGTCATAAAAATTTATGAAGAAAATTGAAAATACAGTTACATGGCAATTCAACCATAACTTGATCTCAGAAAATATATGTGCAGGTACAGTTAGAGGAGATTGCACTTTTCCCTTTATGTGTGTGCTAGGCAAAGCTTTGTCAAAAAGTCATTGATAGCTTTTTATTTCTCATATGCATCTAGAGTCTCTCTGAATGGTTTAAAGGTTTTGCAGAAGCCTTCTCCTATGTAAGAATCTGCTGCTTATCATTTGAGAGTTGAAAAATGATGCAGAAATTGTTTGTTTTATTAGCTTTAGAGGGACAGAATAAGCTAGCAAATTCAGTTTGTGGCTGAAAACTGGGAGGTTTTGAGTCCCAGTGGATTTATTACAGTCAGTGCATAGTGAGCTGTTTATGAAGGTGTTACTGATATTTTCCAGAATGTTGTTTATTTGCCCCAAGAATGGCTTTTATTCTGTATATAACTCTAGAGTAATTCACATCTCATCAAAGCACCAAACTGTGTCCCATTTCACTGATTTTTTGTACGTCTGAAATGGAGTGCCTTTTCATAGTGTTCAGGAAGTCTTGCCTGTAGAAAACACATGGGAGTGCACAGACCAAGAGTTGACTGACTGAGGAGTGACCAATGTTTCACTGTTCTGTGCTTTCTTTAACGTGATTTCTGTAGTATAATAAACTTCTGGAATGATTAAACGAGAGGGTATGATTATAAATTGATGGTGAAAGATTGTTTTGTTTCAGATAATATTTTTTTTTGTCTTCCTTTCTTGAATTCTTTCATGGAAGCAAGTTAAAAGAGCTGACACCATGTTGAAGTCAGAAGAGGTAGGTTTCTGACTGTTTTTTTTAAAAGGGATTTTGCAATCCCAAATCACTTTGCCGTTTGATAGTAATCTGATGAATAGCCTGCCTTTCTTCTTAAGTAGCATGAAGGATGCTGATTTGTCACTACTCCTCTTGCAGGGTACTGCTGTTGTACTCTGCGTAAGAAGTGTTAAATGCTATGTACATAGTAATTGGCAATGTAAAAATATGAAATTGACTGGAAGTGGTATTGCTTAGCTACTTCTTATGTTCTAATTTTTTAGAAAAAATAGATAAGTATGCTATTAAGTTCTGTCACATTTAATATGCTTTTGAATTAGGATTTGCAATTCTGTAATGTGTTAGAATAAAAAATATAATTCAGGCTTGTATATTTTTTCCATATTATTATTTGTATTTATTTATAGAACACTTTAATTCAGGTAAGCACAATTTTGATAGTTCTCGTGTCTCTGTGGTTCATATTGCTCTAGGTAAGCTCTTTTGGGAATCTCAGGATTGGCAATGAAAGCAGTGTCAAGCTGAATGGAAAAAAATTTTGAAGTAAAAGCAGGAGGACTATCTGAAACTAATTTTAAAAGTGTAGTGTAAAACAACTGCATTGCCAGGTAGTTAATTCAACTTTTATAGGATGATAAGAATGTAAGAAACACCGTTCTGGGCCATAGCAGTGTACAATCTAGCCCAGTATCCTCCATCTGACATCCAGATGTGTTCTTTAGAATAGAGCACATATGTGAGCTCCAGCACTTCCTTGTACTGCTCAGCTCAATTAGGTGTATTAACAATGTTGGAGGGTACAGCTGTGCCTGTTTCCTTTACATCTATTCATGCATCTTTCGACCAGCAATTTGTGTAAACACATTATGATCTTACTGGTGGTGTCTGACTCCACAATCTCTTTCAACACCAAGTTCCAGAAGTTTGCTACTGCTGCGTAGTACTCTTTTGACCTCTTCTAAACTGATGTCCTGCTAGTTTTAGTGAGTTGCCTCTAGATTTGGGATTGGGGTTTTAGTAAAAAATTCTGATTTCCTACTGGCAAGATGAACGTGGGGATCCTAAACTTCACGTTGGGATTACAGCATGCAGCATTCTTGTTGATTACATTTAGGTGTTAGAGTTACTGGCCAGTTTGCTGGAGGGTCAGCAATATCACATCTGTTCAGGTCTTACTATAACACTTATATATCTATTTAAAATACCCGTTTTGCTTTCCTTGTAAAACTGCTGTTTTGAAAGCCAGATAGCCTAAATGCAATAGTGATGATCTGCTGAGGATAAATTCATAATCGTATGTCAAGCTATAGCAGCTTTTCACTTAGAGGCTTACACTTCATTTCTCACAGACTTATAGAGACTGTTGGGTTCACTCGGGGACTGTAAGTACTCAACTCTTATAATGTCTTTTAAATGACGGGATCTGTTTGAGTGGGCAGGAATCCTATAACAAGCCAAGAGTGAAAAAATAAAACTTATAAAAGCCTATTGGACAGAATGCTGACAAGAACTATTTAAACCTCAAAACTTGGTGTACTGAATTCTAGGATCTTGTACTGTTTTAAATTACTTCGCATTTATTGTTTCTATTGTATTTCTCCATGACAGGCTGTGTAAACTAACAGTACTTAGATTAACAAAATTATTTAGGCTGCTAATTTTACTTGCAATACTTCTTAAATCAGTAAGGCTAAAGCAGATTGGGAGCGTATGACTTGAGACCAAGGAAGGCTAATTTGTGAAGTTGTTCAGGATATTTCCATTTGTGGGTGGCAACAATAGGATATTGCTGTTGGTTGCTTATTTTGAATGCTGTTAAGCATCAAACCAGAACAAGCAGTCCTCGTCCTGGCTCCTCTGAGTACTAGCCTTAAGATATAAATGAAGTAACTTGTACAACTAATAGGTGTAACAACTGGTACCTATGTGAATAGGAGTATTTGAGGAAGAAGAGGAGGAGATCTGATGGCAAAGGTGGAAGGTTGTGTTCCAGGAAAAGCAATTGCTGCAGAATTTTAGAATTTCTGTCAAATAATTACTTAAGGCAGGACTGTTAGATCTACTCAGAAGTGAGCTATTTGATTGACCATGCCCATTTTCCCTCTGTGTGTAGTTAAAAGAGTATTAAATTTGATTTGCTTTCTTCCCAGAGTGTATGCATTACCATAATACCTGTTAAGCCTTCAAGTTTTTCCTTACTTCACAGTGACACTGACTGAATTCTGATGTTACAGAGCTCTCCATAGCCCTGGAGGCAGGAATACAGGAGTAACTTGAGTGCTTCTGTGGGCCCTGATTTTGCTGGCTTTCCTGGAGAAAGCAAAATTTTACCATGGCTCATTGAAGATGGTTCAGGGAAATGACTGCAGGCATGTGTGCCGGGATGTCCATGTCTCCAGTGCTGCAGCTGGGGCTTTTCAGCTGATACTGAGCAGCTGCACAGTATCAGTAGCAGAACTGCTTAGAAGTTATATTTTAAACTAATCACAATTTTTGTTCCCCTGTAGACAATGATTTTTCTGAACCCTCCAAAACTGTTTTATTTTAATATGGAAATACTGAATATTATTGAGGTAGTTGCACTTTCATGTGTATTTCTTTTTCCTTGTTGACTGGCTTCCCAACTGTTGTGTGTCTTTCACAAAGCGATGTAGCTGAGCAATGTAATGTGTTAACTCATTTTTGTTTGAAGTTGGTATCTCATGATGGAAACAATTGTATGGCCTACAGAAAACACTGCTGAAGCATTTCTAAGTATTTTTTACAATTTATTTTTTTTTCCCCCCAGATTTTAATCTTCCTCCTCCAGAAGTTGGGAAATAGCTTTTAAGTAGGGTAGGGGGTTGGGGAGAGAATCCAGCATAGTTTTGACTAGCTGGAATTAATGCTGGTAATGTAAAGAATCATCTTCTGAAAGAGGAACTTAAAGGGGCTCTGAGAAGAGCCATCAGATATTTAATGATTTCATGCATTTTGAATCTAATATTGTTAACAAGTGTATGGTTTACTGGTTGTAGTCGTACCTAAAAAATCTATCCATTGATATTCTCTAGCTTCTGTTTTCAGCTGTTTGCATATTATTGTTGCAAACTGCTCTTCAGCTGTTGTATTTCAAACAGAAGTGACTGCTTGTCCTTAATATTATTAAGGTCTCTAATTTTTCAAGCATGTCATGATGATTAAGAACTGAGATATTTTATTGAAAACTATGTTTTTCTGAAACTGATGAAACTCATTGGCTAGTGCACGAAGAAATTGAGTAGTGAGAATCTGGGTTTTGTCCCCCAACATAGCAATTCTGCAGACACTTTTAGCATCTCTGCAGCTCTCCTTTACACATAGGACTGTTGAATTTAACACAGTTGCCCAGGTGAGTTTCTTATGCCACCAGTTAGGTCTGATGAAAGTATGTCAGCAGATTGCTTCAAGAACATAGAGCCATAGTGCATACCAGATAACTGTAATGTTCACTGATTGCCTTCAGTAGATATTGGAGAGAACATACAGATAGAGTTGATTATGAAAAAGTTTAAACTGGAGATTTGAAGCTTTCTAATATCAAATCATTGAGGTTCCTGCAGAGCCTTCTAGTAGGAATAATGTTGTCAAGAAACAGAATTGCTTTTAAGATCAAGTATAATAGAATTGCAAAAAGGAATAAAAGGAATGCTTTGACACAGTTGCTGTTTTTGCAGGGAGATGAGCTTTCTGGATAGGAGATGCCTTGTAGTTCAGTTTTCCAACTCTGTCATGGACCTGCCAAAAGACTTTCAAGTTCACCTTCACCATATCTCTTTTGCTCTCTGGAAGCTCTTCAGTGACAAGATTGCATGTACGTGGAGAGCTGCACTGGTACTGTGGTCTTGATTGAGCTGCTATTCAAGAGTTTAGTAATTACCGAGTATGGCATTATTTCTTTACCTGTGGTGGTTCTCCTACATCCAAAGTCCGTTCTAATTAACTTTATTTGCAGAGGATTTATAGTACTTTATCTGAAGCTGTCTTACTTTCAGCTGCTGTACCTTGGCTTTGAACAAGGTCGTCTACTCAAAGGCTTCTCTTCTCATTGAGCTTGTGCCTGTCTCAGTCTTTCCATGCTTGCTTTACTTCCTTTCATCAAAGCTGTGTTTTAGTCTGTCTGCAACATCAGCTCCTGCATCAGCATTGACTTAACTTGGCTAAACCCAGGTTTAATCTTCAGTCTAAATCCCCTCTCTCCTCCTGTTTTCTTCTGTTGCTCTTGCTGATGTCCAGAACTCGGCTCCCAGGCTGTATGTCTCCGCTTCCTGTTCCTCTTACTTCTAAGCTGAGACTAGGTTTCCATGTTTCTTGATCCATAAATTTTATGAAAGCTCATGAAACTAAATTAAAGCGCCAAAATAACCTGGATTCACTGATCTGCCTGTATCAAGGTACACGTGTGTGCGCAGTGCAGCCCCCCCAGTGCTATCTGGGAAGGGTGGCTGGTGGCGTGTGTGATTGCTCCAGCTCCGCTTTGTGGCAGCAGCAGGGCTGTGGAAGCTGCGCTCGTGCTGTGGAGGGCTCCGCCAGCGTAAGCGTGGGTTGTACAGACACTGTTAAATCTCTGCCATAACAGAAGGGGAAAGCTTCAGAGCAGTTGAAAGGGAAAACTTGGGAATTAGTTCTGAGGAGAGGAGGTGTTAAAACTAGGGACAGTTTTGTGAAGGATGGAGTGGTGATTTGTGGAGGAATATTTCCAGGCACAGAGGAAACCTGACAGACATGTGAGGACACATACTGGCTGAGGACAGGGAAAAGGGGCTAGTGGAAAGTTGATCTTTCCAGATTGGCAATGAGGCTACCGTGGGGTTTCAAAGTGGACTGTGGGATGTAGTAAAATAAGGCAGTTTGGTCATGTGTGACCTATGTCAAAAACATTGCTATGCCAGTTTATGATTTTGAATTAACTTTAATGTTATTTTTAGGAAAGGAGGCTGTGTTCTTGACTGCTGGGTTTTGAATTTTTTGTTTGTTGGGGTTTCTTTAGGATTTAATTGCTTGTTGAATTTGACTTGTAGCCACACCTGATATTTTAATGTAAGTGTTGTGTTAGAACTGCATGGAGTGAGCATTTGTACAAATATTGGGACAATCATATCAGTGAAGACAGACAACGATGATAAAAATAAACTGTTCCAGGAAAATTACAGCTTCAGTGGGAAAGGGAAGATAAGGCATATGTGAAGTTCTAACTTCAGTAATTAGGCTTTTGTTTGACGATAGTTTGGATTGATTGAGTGGAAATAATGAATTGTGCTGTCAGTGAATTCTCAGGATCGACTAGTTCTGTAATTCATGGTGTTCCTTACTTTGCTGCGGGTTCATGTATTTACATCTTGAAATACTGAATTCCTTCTCTACTGAAGTCAGTACATCAGAAAAAAGAAAACTTTAAAGCAGCAAGCAGAGAGCTTTTTGTGAACAGTGATTACAGCTTTTATTTGTACAGCAGGATAACTTCTCCCTTTGGATTCAAGCATAATGTTCTGGAGTGCCTGGTATTTGAGAATACTTCTATATGGAATATCAACAGCACTGTGGAAGTGATTTAGTTTTACCCAGAGGTTTAAAAATCAGAGGCCAGAAAACATTTTCATCTTTATATTGTTCTGAAAATCCATTTCAACTTCAGAAATGGCCTCCTGCTAGGTATAATAGGTCTTAAAAAGGGAATTAAGGTTTATGGAGCATATGCAAATCTTCATGTGGCACAGCTGGTAGGAATAACCTGCATGAGAACATCCAGGGAAGTGCTTTGTGCTGTGGACAGGGAACCCAAGGCTTTAAGTACAGGGCAAGAGCAGCACTGTGCCATCGCTGGTCATACAAACCATTGGTTCATTCAACTTTGATTTAATTTGATCTTTTTAAAAATATTTTTTTCTTTTCTGCTTGTCTACTTGATTATGCTGAGGAAGTAAGTGTTACTATTTGTTGGCAGTCTCGGGCCCTGAATGCACACCTATTTCAATACTGTTAGGATGGTGTATCAAAGACACCATCCCTCTGGTACTAGGTGCTGGCATTGAGGCTGCTGGTTGGTCCGACAGCAGTGGTGAGGAGCAATGGGAGGTACGCTGCTGGAGAGAGCTGGTGGGAAGATACTGGCATCTAATCTGAGTGCAGTTCACATATTTGCCTAGAAGTTTCAACCAGCAGCTCTGCCCTATTAAGTGATAGATGAGCTGTGAGCTCTGTGGGTGTGGGCCATATTTTCTACATAGTGCCTAATGCCATGCTCCCTTGGTTTGTGGTTAGAGCCTTTACTGGGGACTGCAGTATGACAACTAGTAATGAGACAAGGGGATGTGACATTGCTTACTGGGTTTGCTGCCTGTCCATACCACCTCGCTGCTGCTATCCCTGTGCTGGCTAGATGAGGAACTTAGGCTGTCTTGTTTAAGCCAGCCCTGCTTTTCGGTTATGGTCTTAGCTGAGGTTACTGTACCAACTGTTTGCTCTCCTTTTGCAGCACAGACATCTGAGCCACTTGACAGGCAAGTCCTCAACTGCTGCAGTTTAGAGCATATGGTTGAAGGTAAATTGTTGCCAATTTTGGATTGTTTAAAGACACTGCACTGTGAACCATGGCAGTTTAGGAAATGAGTGATGAGCAGTTCAGATCTCCAGGCAGGGTCAACAGCTGGGACCAGTATCTTCATCAGCTATCTCATCCCTGCTCATCAATCAGGTCACTGAATACCTAAAACTGAGTGGTGCTAATACCTCCTAGTGTGCTCACATTGCACGGAACCAACAGGTTACACCAGCTTTACAGCATTTAAACATTGGTTCTGCATGTCTTCTATTTTCATCTGTAACTACTAATTTTGTTTAAAAAAAATTAATCATTACTTAATAAACCTGTGCTGATTTATCATAATTGGATCTATAAATTCATTTCTAATGGCTAGACGCTTTAATTTCAGCAGTCCCTTCCCTAAGGCCACATTAGTCAGCATGAGCTCAGACTGATATGTAGACATATTTTTTTTCCAAACTCATAAGGAAGTATAAAAAATTTATGATGTTGCTTTAACAAGACCCACTGGGACTTGGGATTATTTATCTAAGCCCTTATTAAAGACAAAAACTTCTCTATGTTTAGCCATGCAGAGCAAAGCTGCTCTTCAGACAATCCGGAGCACTTTAAAATGAAGAGAATTTGATAAACTTAGAACTGAAATCATGGAGAGAAGGATGGAGGATCTTTCCTCTGTATTCCTTTACTGCAAAGCCAAAGTTACTATTAACCACTAATATAAAAAGAAAAATGGAGTGACAGCACCTCTTGAATTTTAAGGCCATTTCGCTGTACTAGGAACCAGCAGTGGAAAACTTCTATCATTGTTAGAAGGAAACTACTTGTGACACTGACGAAAAAAACCAGAAGATGAAAAAGATCTGTCTCATTCTTTAGCAGGAGGATTAATTCTCCTGTACAATTAAGCTGATTTCTTTACCTCATTCTTCAGCACCCAAATCTCTGTTCTTTCTCTGTGAGGTAATTCTTACTCATGTATACCTCTGTTGGGACCTCAGTTTAGTGTCCCCCTACTGCCTTCTCCTAGGAAGCTCTAGGAGGAGAATTAAATGGAATGTATTTCATGAGATACTTTATGTTCAACTCCCTCTTGTTTTCTTTCAGTAACTAGGAAATTAAAGTGTTTCTAAGGGCTTGGAAATTAAAAATCCTATATAAAATTAGACCATTTAATTAAATTATAAAAATTGAAAGTAATATTTTTAGGAAAAATATTTTACAAGAGGCTATAGTGTGGTTGGTAGGAAGTTTTAAGTTACAGACTTTGAAAGTAACAGAGTTGCTTTAGACATTTCCACTTTTGTAAATCTGAACAATCTGTATATCCAGAAACTTTAAAATGTGCTTCGTCTCTCTCAAGAAATTAGCCATTTATATACTGAGCATGATGTTCTGTGGTATGGAGTATCCCTTTGGCCAGTTCGGGTCAGCTGTGCTGGCCGTGCTCCCTCCTGGCTTATTGTGCACCTGCTCACTGGCAGAACGTGGGAAACTTGGAAAGTCCTTGACTTAGAGCAAGCACTACTTAGGAAGAACTAAAACATCAGTGTGTTATCAACATTATTCTCATACTACTAAATCCAAACCACAGTGCTGTACCAGCTACTAAGAAAAAATGTACTCTATCCCAGCTGAAACCAGGACACTGATGAAGCCTCAAACCATTACCTTTTCTCTCTTTAATATGTTTTTTCTGCAGCGTCTGTGAGATTCCAGAGTTTGTCAATAATGGGTATTTAAACTGGGCACATGACACAGTTGCTGCTACATAATTTACCAATTTATGAATCATCTGGTATCTGTTTTGGACAAGTGACCCAGGTATTTTTGGACTGACTTCAGTAATGTCTTGGTGAGCAGAGGATTCAAACAGATGAAACTGGAAACAAGTCAATTACAGTTGGAACTAGAAGCTGAAATAACTTAAAATAATTCTTGAATTTGCATTTTTGCTGCTTAGAATTATTATAAGAGGTTGAGAATGGTAGTTGTGTTCTTTAAATCTTGGACACTGATACTTGTTCCTTTTGAAATAGATAACTAATAAAATTCCTTGCTAAGGTGGTGCAGCTTGGTTCACTGCCTCTATTTTCATTATGAGAAGTTTTGCTTCTATTTGAAAGCTAAGTTCTTTACTGTCTGCAGCTTTAAACTTTTCTTATGCCTTTGCTCTTTGAATAATTTGTTCATTTGAGAACTGAAGGGGTGAATGGAAGTGCATTGAATGCCATTTCAAATGAGACAAGTCTTTTATTTCTTAAGCACCATGGCAATCATCTGACCCTTAACGACTCCAGGCAGACCACTGGAGAGGTTTTTGCATTCTTTTATTCTGAAATAGTTCAATTTTTTTTTTTTTTTGTATTTGATCTGCCATGCCACTGTTTTGAATGATGGTTTGGGGCTTTTTGATTGCCTGTTTATCAACCTTTCACATTTTACATGTTGCAAAGTTATTCTCAGATGCTGAATGTAGCATTTGTACATAGGCAAGTTTTCTGTTGAGGTAAAGCATCCTTGTATTTGTGATAGGTTACTTGACACCATATGTTTTATGTTCTCCAATATAACATCTCTTTTGGATCATTTTTGAATTAAGGTTATAGTTTCAGGTAGAATTGTAAAGAAACCTCAGGAGAGTAGTGCTATTGATAGCATCTGGGCATTCAAAACTCAGGACATGCCTGTATTGATAAATGTCTGCCTCCTGGGTCTTCCTCATATATTTTGATTGGAGTTTCCAACCTGTGGGAGGGAAAGGAGTGAGGAAAGTGTCTGTAAAATCATTCCTGTAGGAAAGTTTTGTGGAAGTGTAGCCCAGGTGAGAGCAGAGTAATTTTGTGTTTTCTTTAGTGCTTCTGCCTGGTGCCATGATGCCTGGAGGGGCTGAGAGGCAGCCTGTTGTCTCAGCCTGCAGGTGGGAAGGTAGGCTAAGTACAGGAGATGCTGGCTACTGGGCATACAAGTAGGAAGGTGAATAGAGGTAACAAGCAGAGTTGTCCTTTGATAAGGTTCTGTAAGTTCTTGAGGTTGGTTTATGGAAAAAGTACACTGTGGCAAATAATGTTCTGTTTCTCTGGGGAAACGAAGTGTGTGTAACTACTTTCTGTCTGCCTCGCCGGTTACCCCCACCCTCCTTCTCTTGCCCCTGACTTTTAAATACATTGGACAATTTTGGAGATAAACAGTCTGAATGATACTGTTCACACAATTTTTGTAAAACAGGTGGCTGTATAGAGGAGAGCATCCTTGTTAATCCCCCAATGAGAAAAAACTGTAGGTTGAAAACAATGGTTACAAGAAGAATCTGCTGAGGAAGACAACTGGTCCACCAGACATCACTAGTCCCATGAGCAGTTGGAAATGTTTCCTTGAACCTACACAAATCTTTCAAGGGTGCACTGTCTGGATTACTGTGTGTTTACTGTAGAGTAGCCATATTGATGTCAGCAGTTGCTGTGAAGGAGCTTCTGCATAATATTTATTTCTACAGCCCTGCTGTGCACTTCTGCCCTTTAGGAAATGAGTGTTATTAGAGGCTGCTTACTCCTACTTGCCAGGGCAGTGGCCCTTCTTTTTTCTACATATTTGAAGTGTTGGAAGGTTAAATAAATAACAGAAATTAAAAAAAAAAAAAAAGAGAGAGAGAGAGATGTAACCTCAGAATTTGAGTACTTGGTTGATACATGCTGGGAAGGGAGGCTTTTTAGGTCAGTGCTGCTGCTGCTCACATTTGATACTCCTTGTAAGTGAGATTGCACCAGTCAGGCTTTTAGCAATAGGTCAATAGCACACTGCTCTCTGTCCTCTGCATCCATCCCAGGCACAGCATTCTACTGTTATTGCCATACATTAGGGAAATTATGAGCCATCTGTTCTAATGTAGAGTAAGATGTATCCAGAAAGGAATCAAGAGGTGCTAAAGGTGAAGAAAAGTATTTTGAGGAGCAGGCAAAGCTATCCATTCATTCTGAGCTGTAGGTGTATTCAAGAAAACTGTAGTCTAGAGTGATAGAACTGCTGCTAGTCTAGATGGTGATGACCATCAGCAGTGCCATCCTCCGATACGGTGAATTATCAGCACTGATCTGGCTACAACAATCCAATCTTGATTGTTTTCAAAAAATTACTTGAATTCTTTCCACCTGGGATGCAGTAAGACATTCAAAAACTGCAGCTTAAAGCTTTAACACAACCGTTAAAGTGAAGAAGCACATTCTAAAGCATTGGCCATGCAGTTTTTATGAGAGTAATTCACTTCTTTTAGTGGGACCATGTTGCTTTGCTGCTGAGAAGTCTGCAATTACATTGTACTTCGGAGCTGCACCAACAATTCTGCACAGTTTGGATATTCAAGAACAGTCACAGCTGACTTTAAGCAACGCCCAGCAAGAACCAAGCTCCTATGCTTTTCTTGGTTTTGTAGAACTTATAAATTAACATATGAGTTCTGCTCTTGCACCCAGCTTGGCTAAAATAATGTAGGGAATTGTAAGAAGTAGTTGCAAGGAAATACCCTGTGAATCTGTTGAATTCTGATGCCGTGTTTTCTTTGTATTATGTCTATATATTTGAACATCAGAAGTCCAGCAGGAGCTGTTTTCTCTATGAGCTTGTATTCCTCAGTCAGATGCTCTAAAGCAGAACTTCATTGTAACTGATGAAGATTTGCTGCAGTTTTCTGCTTTTACAGCTTCAGCTTTTGCCACAAACTCTTAATCTGGCAGATGAATGAAGAAAGGATTTCTCTCCCCATAGGCAGTTGCTGTTATGGGATGGCTCTGTGGATGGAGCTGTTGCTGCTGCTCTACCTTTATGCACTGTGCTTTTACTGGTAGAACATATCCTGGGAAGTACCTGGCAGGCTTGGGATTTTATATCCAAGGTCAGTTCCTGCAAAATTAAAATTCCTTTTTCTCTTAATTCTACAATCAGCCTATTTTTGCTTAGCTGGTGCTGAAACTAAATAAAGATGATAGTTATACCCACTGACCGTCTGTGCATGGTTTGAGTACTGTCATGAATTTTAAGTTTAGTACATTTGCAAGTGTTTGTGGTCCCACAGATCTAGGTGTCCCATTGAACGTAAATCCACTTTAGACATTGTCACTTGATTTAGCTTTTCATACATTCCTTTTAGATATTACGACTCTTCAAATAAAAGGTTGCAGAATAGAGGAGCACCTGCTAATCCTTCCCTGTGATGTTTAAGCTTTATTTCAGTGATTCTTGCAGCTGAAATTCTGCTTTGTCTTCTGCAGAGACTGTGTTTTGCAGTGGAATGAAAATACTTTATGGGTGATAGGGTTTGCAATTTAAAATTAATACTTTTGAAATTGTATAGCAGCCAGCTGGAGGAGGGAAGGCAATGTGGAAAAGCAGTTGGTGAACACCCAAAAATCTATAGTCCGGAGAAGTATGTCAAGTATTACTTTTGAAATTATATGCTCCAAGGCAAAGATACTCCTGGACAGGATTAAAATCTCAAGATTTATTTCCATGCAAAATGATGCATTATGTCAGGATAGCTTTCTGTGCTTCAGAGGAATAATCTACTTGTAAACAACCTTGTCTGCCTTGGCACAATATACTAACACTGTTGTTTGGTTTTCTGTTTTGCCCTTTACCACTTTGAGAAAAAAAAATTGAATTCTGTGAGCTATTCACAGACTTTAATTTGTGCTAGTAGCGTTTTTTAATAACTGTACCAAACCCAGCATGGTTACATTTAAGTTAATATAGGATAGTTGAATCTAATAAAAATGTTGGTTAGTGTGAAACGAAAGATAACTTGGCCTGTACTTTACAGGCTGAGATAGGCAGCTTTTACTTCTTTCTCTGACTTCCCTTACATAGTTTAAAATTATCAAAGCATGTCAAAAAGTAGTAAAATAATTTAAAATTCAAAAATAAAAACAGTGTAGTTGCTATTCATGTACAGTTGTCTAATGCACACAAAATAATTTAATCTGCTGTGTTTTAAAGTACTTTTTAGCATGAGTTATTCAATCTATGCTATGTATTGGAGTTAGAAATGAGAAAACGGTGTGCGGAATATCTATTTTAAATCACAGAAGCATTCACTGGAGCAAATAGCATAATTTTACTTGAAAGGCCCTTTGAAACATTACAAGAACATTTGATACTTCTTGTGTCAGCCCTTCTGAAAAATATTGTGACAATGGGCAGACAGTACTCTGTTGAGGTTAAATTTGAATTTTCTTTATAAGCCTTTCCTGTTAGTATTAAATAACTTGTCCTTTTCAAATGGTGTCACACTGAAATTCAAGAAGGACTTGCATTTTGTAGAATAAGGTATTTTTAAGCCTGCTGAATTGTTTTTGTAGCAGATTTCTAGATAACTTCTTTTTGACCTGACTCCAGAATTGCATAGTTTTTCCATTCAAAATATGCATTAAAAAAAAGACAGAAGACTGTTAATAATGGTCACAAGCTTGTGTATACAGCTATTATATCTATTTATATTAATTTATAGAAATACACATAATTGTGTAATAATATGAATATATATGATTAATATGTAAGTCTATATACTCTATTGAAGTCTATGTATTATATAATATATATATGATGTAACTTTATTATGAGGATGATATATCTGTAAATTTCTTATAAGAATGCTTTATAGGAGAGAGTACTTAAGACTACTTGAAAGTACAAAGTTCAGTTAAATAAAACTTCATCTTGTTTCTATAGTGATGAACTGAAAAAACTTAAGGTTTAAAACTTAGAAATGGAGCTTCTCTTGTGGGCCACTGTAGCCCATTGCAATAAATCTGAAAAAGCCCCTCCTCGTGTGAATCGCTGGATCATTACTGTCTGTCTTCTTGCTTCCCTTGATATATTCCTCTTCTCTTACTTCCTTGCAAGGACACCAGTGGCTTAAATTTCTGTTCTTCCCGTTGTTGTCTCTTATGAGACATTAAATACACATTGGTTTAGGATACCATGCAAGTAGTATAGATCCCAGGGAAGATTTACTCAAAACCCATACAACATTCCCAGCTATTGAGGATGAATAATAAACAACATTAGAACAAGGCTGCAGATGTTTGTTTTAGAAGGGAAGCAGTGATTCTGTAAAGAAAGTTGGGGTTTGCTTTTTTTTTCCCCCAAAGGAATTTGCTGTAGGCTGTGTAAGCACTGCACTTCTTAGTGTTCCATATTATTTAAATTTTGGCAAGAGTTAGGTAGCTAATGAGCATGCATTGATTTTTATGTCATTTTTAGATCACTGCAAGGATAATTAAAAGTATAAATAACTTAGCCTCCCGGTATATTAAGTATATAGACACATCATCAACCATAATTTAGAAATGTTTTTAGATTAAATAATTTTTACAAATAGTTGTTTAATTTAGCAGGTTTGTCCTTTGGTTAAGTAAAGTCATCTGTCATTTATATCAGAGCTGTAGCTCGTGGAAAGGCAGCCTTAACAACATTCAGTGAACTCTGAGACTCAGGGCTGAGTTTCTGTCAGCTTTTATATTGGATTCTTCAGCATGGCCTTGATTCAGCAAAACACTGAAGCCATAGCTAACATAGTAATCTCCTTCAAGGATTTCACAGCATTTGCAGCCCTAAATGCAGAGTGCATTTACGTAGATCATAACTAATCAAGTCTAGTTAATTCAGTGCCTTGGTAGGAACAGTAAGTAGTCCTCTGAGTAAGAGCTTTTTCATTTTACAGTTTTCAACGGTGTAGACTACCCTAGGTTAATGTATTTATAGAAGTAGTCTGGTAAATCAGAGGTGGTGGTGGGGCTGTTTTGGAAAGGAAAAAAGGGCTTACCTGTTCTGCTTGAAAAGCAGACTTACTTTGCCTGTTGCTGTGACAGCTGCATTTTGAAGTGAATCTCTTGTATAATGGAGGGTGATTACTAGCCATAAATGGCACTGATGGAAGAGGCCTTCTTTTGAAAGAAATGCAGTCTAGTGAGAAGTCTGGTCCAGTTTTTGAAAATCTTGTGAGAATCCTTATCATTTTTTCCTGGTTTTGAAATACAAAGGTTTCTCTTGCTTCACTGACATGCTGTGAGTATTGTGTTTTTCATGAAGACTTAGGACATTATGGATGGGTTCCATGACCTGATGGATGACTCTGCTAGTACTTATATCAAGGAATTATGAAATAAATATATTTCATGATTTTGGTGCCTTAAATCTTGCTTTTTAAGGACACAATTTTCAAATGTTACTCTGAAATATGTATTTAACAATTCATTGGGATCAATTCCATAACGAGCAGTGGAGAAATACCGTTCTCTGATGCATGATGAATCAAATGTGCTTATCTGAAAACATCATGATCAGTTACTTCTACTGGAGAAGTAGTTGTCCTATCTTTAGTCTTACCTGAGTAGTTGCTTTCAAGTTTTGCTCATCCCGAGCTTTCAGAATTAATTGGTTGAATTTCAGATAACAGCTGCTGATTTATTTTTTTTTTTAAGAAATCCAAATTTCCCTGGATTTCCCACTATTGTCAGCTAAACAGCTTTGAAAATACCACTTAAGTTTCTAAAACATCTTTCACATTTCAGTGTACAAATTTTACTTTCCTAGCTGTATTTCTTTGACTGGTTATCGGAATGTGACAATCATATCATGCCCTAAATTTCTCCTTCAAACAACCCCTTCCTTAGAGAAAGCATTAAAAAATACAAGGGGGAAAATAGTCTCAGCCTTTCCTCTTTGTTTCTTACTTGCTCTGCATGCTACATTCTGACAGTTCATCACATAGCACCTAGTTATTTTGTTTCAGCATCTGACACAGTAGCCAAATGTCTTGTCCCTTGAGTAGAATTCTACTGTGTTCACTTCCTATCCTACTTCAGTTCTGAAATATATGCCAGAATATATTGAATAGTTTGATTAACATTCATCATATGCAGTTCTGTGTTTCTCAAAATGAAAGTTATGTCAAGGTTTTAATTATATCTTTTAATTTCATGTCTGTTTATTGTGTTTTCTTGGATGAAAGGAACTCATAGATGGAACAGAAGGGGCAAGTTTGAGGTGTTGCTTTGATCTGCAGAAGCTGCATCTCAAGTTTGGTTAACACTGGGAAGAGCTCTGACTCTTGCTATTACTGGGGATCAGTTCCATTATCAGCAACCCTTGTTCCTGCCTCAGAACTGAAGAGGTTTTATTTTCCAGTTGTCCTGAACCCACAGAATTGAGTGCACTTAAGTAAAAGTATTGAGTCTCAATTTGGCTCACTCATTAGGGAGTATGGTAGGCTGTGAAGAACATGTTTACCTGGCTTATAGTAGTTGGTTTTGCTAGAGAGAAATGTCATATAATTGAGCTTATGCTAATATTTTCCCAGGTAGCCCATTGATTAACTAGTATATATGTGGCAGAGCTCCATCAGCAGCTTTTTGCTGTGGAGTAACTAATGTGGATTTCTCCTCACTGCTCAGACACTGATTTTCAGGAAAACACGAAACTTCCCCAGACCTGATGTATTTGAGATCTTAAGAAATTTGGTTGAAATAGGCTAAGAAGTTTAAGATTTGTAGGGAAGGAGAGCATAAAGAAAAGAGGGAGAAAACAGGAAGGGTGGAGTGACAGACAGGATGCTTAGAACTATTTGGGTTTTCGTGTTGGTGAGAACACTGGCAAGCAAAACTGGATGATAATGATTTACAGAGGTGGATTTAATGTCCTGTGAACAAATTCACTCTGACATGCCCTTTTGTTAACTCAGAGCATGCTCCTAGTTTGGACCATTTTACTGAGTATGTTTTATTACATCTCATTGTTTTAAACCCTGGTTTCTAAAGCTGAGTCACATCTCCCTCAAACACTGTCAAGGTCAATATGTAGTGGTGAGATTTTACCTGTCATAAAGCAGATGCAGTCTTGCATCCTGTGATGACTTAAGGAATCTGTGTAGAATTTATGAATTTTATTTGATACTGAGGGTCATAATTATTGGGTTTTTGTCAAACTAGGAAGTCCAGAATCTCAAAGCTTCTTTGCAACGTAGAAAAGTTGAACATTTGCAGAAGGAAGAACTTAAAATAGCATTATTTCTCTTGTTAACCTCACCTTTCTTCAGCTAATCTGTTTTACCTCTCCCTTATTCCTTTCAGCCAGCATAGCAAGCTGTGCTATGCTCTCTGGGAATTATGCTGGCTCTTGCCTTTACTCACAAAAGGGCCAGGCCTGGCCCAGCCTGCTTTCTCTCAAGGGAAGTTTAGAAGCAAGAATTCATTGCTGAGTAAAGGTGTTAAAGAGCAGGAGAACAGAGCACATGCATGCAAAGTTCTGTCTACATCTAAAGTTACCAGGTACACATCTGAGTCCTACTGCTTTCCTTCCCATCTTCTTCCTCGGCCCTCCCAAGACTCCCGACAATTTGCCATATCTTAATGTCAAATAGAATTACTCTTTTTTTTTTTTTTTTTTTTTTTTTTTTTAAGATCAGGAGAGCAAACCACAGTTTTGTTTGCATGACCACGGAAGTCTCAGCCAGCTCAGACTGTTGGCATTTGGGATTGGTGTGGGAGGAAGCACTGAGCTGATGGGCTGAGTTGTCCTCCGTGGGGGCTCACTTTATGAGGAGCACTGTCAGCCAGTCTGCCTCTTTCAATAGCAGCCTCCTCTCCTGCACTGGAAGTGAGACAACTCTCCTTATACAGAAAGGTTCTGTGAAACAAAAGTGAAAAAACAGGGAGGGGTGTGTGTGTGGCTGTTTTGTTTTGTTTTGCTTTTGTTTTATGAATAGATGTTTTTCTCCTTCCTCCACAATGGAAAAATACTCCCAAGAGTAACAGGGGTAAAGAGGAACAAAAGAAATGATCCAATAAAGCAGTAGCTCCCCACAACCACTTGTGTTAAATGCTGCAAAAAGGACAAGTCATAAAGACTAATTCCTGACGTGAGTGTTCCTGGAAGCAGTAAGTGCTAGGACACACATGGTTTGTTTGTAATAAGAGGATACACTAGGATTGTGTCAGGAAATACTAATAACTGAGACAATAGCAAACAAGAATTACAATATAATTAGTCTACATGTCTATGCAAACAGTCTTTTCCCCAAATAAACCAGCCACAAAATAAAAAAGCCCCAGTGCAGGGTCAGGATTGTTAGAGTTGGGCTTTAAAATAAAGAGATGGCTCAAAAAAATTCTCAAGTCAAACCACAAGAATAGAGTCAGGGTACTGAAGTAAGTTGTGATGTTTGAATATTGCTTGAAGTTCTGAAAAGTTTCTTTGCAGAGAGTGTGTCGATCTGTGGAACCACCTCCCTGAGACCCAGAACCTTAGTGTGACCTCCAGTCTCCAAACTTTAACTGTGTTTGAAGGTGCCTGCACAGTGCTTTGTGTTGACTTGCTGATTTCTGAAAAATTGAAAGCCCCAGTTTTGCTAGCTTCACCTCAACTTGCCTGTATCACCAGACAGCATTGTAAAAAATGAAGAACAAAGACCTAGTAAGGAACATGTAAAGGTAGATTACTAAGTATCTGTGGAAATTGTTACCAAATTATAATTAAATCTAAACCAATTTTGGATTGCAGTTAGCAAGGCTCCTTGGTGACTGGCTGCTCAGTGCTCATAATCTAGAACTAGATGTTCCTCCTGAAGCATTTACAAAATCTCTGGACCAGACAGGGCTGCCTCTCCTGGACTTGGCCACTTGCAGAGTCTTTTAAAAGTACCCTGCTTCCTTTCAATATAGACAAAGTATTTGGGATTTAACTGGAGGCTTGTACCTTTCAGTAGTGAAGATACTCCAGGGTGTCTTCTAAACTGCTCACCTTGTTGTCCTAGCAGACAGGGATTTTTTGTGGTAGCTTTAAAGAGCTTTTCCAGATCTGTCTGGTGCAGTGTAAGTGTCCAGTGACATACTACATATTTTAAAGGCGGTTAATGTATGGCAGGTTTTGGCTGCTGTCCCTTGGTATGGTCTCAGCCATGTGTGGAGACCATTGATGCACTGCCATTAGGAGTGCCAGAGGGTGCCTTGCCCAGACTGCCTTCCTCCTCCTCCTTACCATGTACAATTTAAATCTCCTTATGTCAAAGGACCTATTCACTTTGGTGAGGCTTGAGAAAAAACATGGTACATTTGGTAATTTAAAAGTGATATAATTCTCTGTCTTTTATTATGGATTTAAAAAAAAAAAAAAGAAAGGGTGAGAGAAAGCACTTTTTTTTTAGGGAGATGGAAGCCCCTTGTGTGCGTTATGGGTCTCACTTTGTGTATTGAAGCAGAAGTGGATTCTTGCATAACCATAAATAAATGAGGAAGGAGGAAAAAATGTAAAGATTAGGAAAGAAAAAAACAAACAGTTAAAATTCAAGAGACCAGTTTCAGACAAATGAGGGTAAGAAAGTGAAAATTCACCCACTCTGAGGAAAGGTGTGTAAGTTATCCCAAGTAGAATGTCTCCTGGAAGAGCTATAAAGGTGCTAGGAAGAGTTAATAATGGAAGCTTATGTATACAAACTGTATATGTTAAGCCTATATCTAAGAAGCAGGACTTTACAGAGAATCAGTGGGTTTGGGAGACTTGAGAGAATGTGAACCATCCAGCAGGACACAGATACTGACTGTCAAGAGTGTATTTGCTCAGTTTTCGCCATGCTGGATGTTAAGGTGATGCCTGCTCTTTCAGGTGCTTAAAAAAAATGCAGCTATTTCTAAATAGGACATTAAAACAAGCTATGTTCATGAGCAGCAGTTCAGTCAGAGTAATATATTTCCAGAAGAGCTGGAGGAATTTAAAAGTGAAAGCTGATGCTACAATTGTTTGTTGAAATCGTAAAGCTTTGGACATGGAAGTATAGTAAGCATTGTCTTCTAAAGTGATACTCTCAGATCCGCTGAGAATAATTGGTGTCTGTCTTGCTCTGGAGTATCTGATACTAGCTGCTCAGGTAAAATTATTAAACTAACTGGATCACTGCTCAGTCTGACAGTTTGTGCATTAAGAAAGAAGTAAGCCTGAACAACAGAAAGTGGAACATTCTTGTGTTTTGAGCTAATCTTGTTGAACTAATTGTGTTCTTCAGCATGTGGTAGCAGGAACAGTTTATACAAGTGTGCTTTCAAAATGTTGTTTTTATGACTAGCTCTAGAAATATTAATTCTTTTGATACATCTAAAGAAGAAACTTGTATAAAATGAACTGGAATTGCGTTTTTGCTTGGTATAAACTGTAATAAGATTCCAGTGAGTGCATCATAAACATCAATTTTGAAAATCATGCCTGACCTCCTGTCTTTTCTGAAGTGAAAAGATATTTTTCTTTCTAGAAACAAAATTAAAACTGGAGGCATTGTGTTCTATGTAGAATACTCTCTATATAAAACCACTATATGATGGGAAATTGTCAGTGACAGATGAAATTTGTTTCAGAAACAATTAAACTTTGAATTAGAAACATGGGTGGATTGCTTTAATGTATGCTAGGTTTTCCTTTCACATTATGTATCTTTTTGTAAGATTGGTGGTACGACTAAGGTACTGTAAATGCACTTTGTATTTCTGGTAAAACACTTACCAGTGACTTCTACAGGGAATATCTTGTATCACAATACTATGAGATGTTCTTAATATTTATTTGGAACTTCAGTTTTCAATAGATTTTTAGAAGATGAAATATTTTTTTCCCCTTTATAGCCTTGCTGATGCATGGGAAGATGATATTGGAGTTCATCCTTTAAAGTTTCCATCAGAAACATGTTTGGAATTACTGTTGATACTGAGTTTGAGCACCAGCTCTCTGCCACCTTCACTTCGATGCATGAACTCTTTTCAGGTAAGTAATGTCTGCTATTTCAATATAAAGGTGTTACTTCTAGAAAAAAAAGAGAGATCCCTGGGGCTCATAAACCCTTTCAGAGTAAAGGTTTGTCTTCTGTAGTTGCATGACTCTCCATTATATTAAATATAGCAATGGAGAACTTCTGGTAGTGCTGTTTCTTTCATTTGTATTAAAGGTAGACCAAGGCAGGAAATGTAACTGGATTTTTAAACAGTGAATCACTGTTCAAATTAAGTTAGGTGGTTAAAGAAAGTTCATCAGATTTAGGCTGGAGTAGCTAGAATCATTATATAGAATCTTGCAGACTTAAAAAAAAATTCTCAGAAATTGAGTGAAGCATTCACAGTTTTTTCAGTGTTCTCTGTATGTTACTTTTGAAGTTTTCCACAGCCATAGAAATTTTCCTAAGAAAATGTTGTTGCAGGCATGTTAAATTGTGTTTTGTATTTATCATGTGTCTGAAAAGATATGATTTTAGCAAATGAAACACACAGGCATCTCAATCTATGATGATACGGCATATCAACTCAACCTTTTTATGATGCTTTTGTCTTCCCTTGTAGTTACATAGTCCATCAGTTATGTATTGATGCAAAACTAAAGTAACCAGCTATTAAGCAGTAAACATCCCTGAATCTGTGTTTGTCTTGACAGCTATAGAAGAATCATCATCTTAGTGGGACTGAGTGTCCTAAACAGTTTATAGCATGAAATCCGGTAGCTTCTATTTGTCCATACAACCAGTTTGTAGTTAAGCACATTTAGTTAGTATTCCAGAGTTATGTTTACTGAAAAATAATCTTATTGTAGAATTGTGGAGCCGGAAAGAACATGGTCATAAACCAAATCAAGTAATTTATTTTAATAGAGTTACACTGATGTACAACTGCTGAAAATTTGTCTAGATATTAGGAAATCAGTATGCACCGGAATTGTGTGCTCACTTTGCATCTTGTGAGCTTGGTAACAGGAGATCTGTGTATGGTGAACTAGGGGATCTATGTACAGCGAAATACTGGCTATGTCAGCAGCCATTAGTCATTTCAACATTATATTTGTTTCCAAGGTCAGAATTGTTATTGGCTTGTACATTCGCAAGCCATAAAACTGAAGAATCTCCTGGATGCCAGCAGAGTGAGAATGTGAAAATTACACATTTCAAAGATTGGCCAGTACTAGTTATCCATGCAGCTGAATAGTCCACATTTCCTGCTAAGAAGTGAATATTTTGGTTGTGTAATCCAGGGGGATATATTATTTGTCTGTTACATTGCCAGTAATCTATGGTAAAGTCTTCTCTGCTTTACCCACGATAGATTGAATAGGGAGTCTTGTATGCTGAGGCTGTGTGTCCCGTCTTGTTTCTGTGCGTAGTTGGTCCCAATTTGTGCCTTCAGGATTTCCTTTGATTTGTGTAGCTGGGTAGAGATAGGGAGTGGTAAGTGACTGTCCACTGGTGCAGATATGAATCAGTAAATTCAGGAAGGGTTTTTACCTCAGAGTACACAAAACACCAGATTTTTCTTTTTTGCTTGCCAGACTCCACGATTGTGCTTGATTGCTCCTGAGTTGTTTTAGACTGAGTCATGAGGCTATCTGGAATTGAACTGATGCCCTAGAGGCCCACCATGCACAGCCTGGAAGCAAGTCAGGGTAGGGTTATGTCACTGTGGGGTTGGAGGGCCCCATGCATCCCCTGGGGACCCTCTGCCCATGGCTTTTCAGACCCTCTGACCATGGCTTTTCAGACCCTCTGACCATGGCTTTTCAGACCCTCTGACCATGGCTTTTCAAACTCAAATTTCAGTGGAGCAGCTGAAAGCAAATTCACAGTGCTTTGCTGAGGTACTGTAGGGGACGGCGTCTTGCAGCTCTGGCCTGCTCAGATCTTAGTTTGACCACCTGTGTGCCAAAGTAGGTGATGGGACAATGTCCAGTCTTGGTTGCAAATATGAATTCAGGCTGAAGGTGCTGTGCTTTAAGCAGATTGCCAGTGTCTGTGCTTTCACAGCAACACAAAAGGCAAAAATTTTTTTGAAAAGTTGAAGTTCTGAAACCCGCTCTGCTAAGATAATGTTCTATTTTGCCACGTGGGAGGAAAGGAAAATGGCTGTTTTGATAAGCTTTGGCTCCAACTTTCACTCTTTTTGCCAGACCGTCAGCATCACCAAGTGTTTGTCCTGGAGGGCAAACACTGTCCAGGAAAATATTGGTTTACTTATTTTCATCCTTGTGAACCTTGTTTGGATCTCAGTTTGTGAATCCATGAAGCAGAAATGAAGTTTGCCCAAGCTTTTCACTGAGGCATTACAATGGGCTGTCAGCCTTATCAGTTTGGGGTTTTTTTCTGGCTTACTTTGTTGTACTCATGTTCACTTTCTGTACAGTAAATACTAGAGTTACATGTACTAGGTTTTCTGTATTTTTCTTGGAAAAAGGCAAGATCTGTGAAGAGTATGAATAATGATATTAAATTGTGCTGTTCGCTGGGCATAAAAATCCCTCTGCATCCAAAATGGTGAAAGTTGTGAATCAAACAGGGAATAAAAAAAGGGCACTAATTGAAAATTGATATTTCATGTGTCTTAAAGGACTAATGGCAAAAAGAAAAAAAAAATTGTTTTGTTTTACTTTGCGGTAGTACTAGACGTGGCAGTAGTCTAGAAAAAACCCCAACATTTTAATTCTGTATTACAATAATCCTTGTATTTGAACTAAAAATAGTCACAGTTTCCTGTTGTCCACATGTGGCAGTCTTGTTCAACAGGAGTCCAGGCTCTCGCAGGTGTCTGAATGCTGGGGGAGTTAGAAGGAAATCAACCCCAGAAAGTGGCAGAGTTTCCAACTTTTGTAAGTGTTCTCACTGGAGGACACATGGTGTGGAGCGAAATGGACCCATAGTTTCCACTGGCGCTTTTCTTTATGTTTTGATAAAGTATTTGAAAATGCTTTTAACAGGCATCTGTATATGTAGTGATCTAGAAGTTACAGTTTAACTCTTGATATTATGTCAGTATAGCTTTAAAAAATCCAATTGTTTGTAATTAGACGACCAAAAATTCTCACCCACACCCCTTGTGTTGAGACTGTATTTACCCCCTCTCCCTATTATATTACAATATTGCAGTGTTGACAAGCCAGATTTTTAGTTGGTATATACATATGCATTGGATGATGTTTAGGTTGTAAAAAGCACATGAAGGAATTGTGCTTAGTTGCTAATCACCTCTGTAATAAGCTCTTTTCTGCTTTGTGCTCTAGAAGTGCTGTCTGGGACTAGCTTAGCAGACTCCATATCTGTGCTGAGACATAAATCACATTTCATTTTCCAATGGAGTGCTACTGCTTAGTAACATAATATTTGAAATCACTTCTCAGTTCCATTTTGACCCTGTGAAGATCTTTCAGTGTGATTTATGTCACTGGCGGAGCCTGGTAGAGAGGAGCAGCAGCAGACTGTGTTACATAGCTCTCTGCTGAGTTTAAGGTGCTCACTGCAGCCAGCTTTTGAGCCCCTCAGGCTGTTGATCCTAGGTACTAGATTGTCTTTGGCTCATCTCTCATTTTACCTGTGCAGTTACATTGGCATCGTTCTGGTGGGCTGTAGAGAGTTAAATCTTGGGACACTTGAGCCTGGAAACTTGAGTGACCAAAGTGAATAAACTAATTATTGCTGTTGTTGGCTTTTCCTGGGTTTACTGGAGAACATGGGTTTGCAGCCCTGACTTGCACCTTCGCAGGTTTGTAATCCCTCACCAATACTAAGGATGTCTCAGATCAAGGGAATAGGCACTTGTTATTTATCCTGGAGCAACGCAGAAAGCAGCAAGAAGGGAGAAAGGAGTTCACTACTGGAAAGGATTAAAATACTTTTTAGCTTGCTTGTGCTCTGAGCTTTGTTTTGCTGCTCTCTCTCCAGGGCTACTACACTTTACAGAAAGCTGTGTTACCTTACTACACTCTTGATCTGTCTGGTTCCACCCACCGGGGCTGTCAGCCCTTTGCTTTAGGAACAGCCGGGCTTGACTTTGTGTATTATTCTTAATACTTGCAAGCACTTGGAGCTAGCACCCACTTTAATTATCATGTGCTACTACTCATCACAGTCTGGGAGGATGTGTTGGTATTTTAGAGCCTACAACACAAAACAGTTAACAACAGGGAAATGCTTTAACATGACGAGTGATCTCTGCTGTGTTTTGCTAACCTTATCTCATCTTTCTCTGAATTCAAGCACAGCAAATGGAAAATACCCTGGATATTGAGTTCTTATGATGATATATGGGGCTGTTCAGCACACCCTCTCTCACTGCTGTTATTGTGAGAAACCAGGCATTTTTCTTGCCATATGAAGGCACTACTCATAATTCCACAGACTGTAACAAGAGTTCTCAGAACTAAATAGATCGTGATTTTATTCTTACTTTAGAGTTGCATGAAATTGAAAGATAATTGTGATTAAGAACTGCTGAACAGTTTCAAAATTTTGTTTGAAGTAGCCCTTGATATTCTTTGGTGCTGCACCCAACGCCACTGGTAACTTACAATCACACTGTCTGCTTTTGTTAAGAAAAACCAGAAGGTGTTCATTCTGTTGTTGCAGTAAGCATTCCTAGAGGAGTCTCTAAAGGAAAAACTCATTTCCAGTTACTTTGCTTCCAGAAAAATGAGGGGAAAATTTTTTTCTCATAGAACAGCCTGACGAGTTTTCTATCTTTTAATAGAGTGGAGAAAACTTCCTAAAACTTCCTAAAAGCAACAGGTTTAGAGATATAAAGTGGCAAGTTGCTCAGAAAACGTAAGAATGAATAACTAAAGTATTAATTATAGTTTAATGACTCTAGTATATGAGTAGCAAAAGTACTCAAAGGACTCATGGAAGGCAAAACACAAAATTACTGCTGTCTCAGGTCTACACATGGTCTGAACTAAAGTGTGCTTTGATATTCAGGGGGGTTTAGTATTGGTACTTTTGTTTTTTATGGGTGTGTATGCATGTATGCATGTAAAGCACTTTCAAACTTGCTTATTGCAAAAAAGTTAGCTGAAGATACAGGACACTTGCAGATGCATCTGTGTTTTCTGACAATCCTTTTTGAAGCAAACAGCTGAGTAAAATTTAGAAAAATCTGCTCAGTTCCTCCTTTTGTTCTCCAGCACTTGGAGCTGGAGAAGTTGCACAGATTCTTTTAAGTTGGACTGAACTCCTTTGGAGCACTGTCAAACAGCAGCAAAGACCAGACAAGGAGCTACTCTGGTTCAAAACTAATTTGGAAATAGTGATTTAAGAAATGAAAATATTAAAAGGGAAGGAGTGGCTTTAAAAATACTGTCTCTTTTGTTAAATTGTCCCAGAAAGGAAAAATAAATAAGTCCATTTATGCGGTAAAATAGCTTATTATATTCTAAAACATTTTTTTTTTAATTACACTCTGTACTACTTGCTTACTGAGAATCTCCCACAAAATGAATTATAAATTTGAATATGTATATTCTGAAACATTTTGCAGACAGTGGATGAGTACCTAAATACCGTAGGATTATTTTTGACAGTCAGGGTGGGTTTTAGTACTTCTCTGAAGCTTGCTGACTGCTTATATCTCTGAAACTTCTGAATGAACATTGACAGTAATATGGAGAAACCACTGCAAATCCATTGCAGTCTCTTGTTGAAGTACAATTTTTGCTTCCCTTAACTAACCGGTTTTACAAAATGTAAACTACAGTGAACTACAGTGAGGAGAAACTAATTGTAGTTAGTGTCAGCCTCTTTTGGCTGTTCCTATTTCCCCCAAACTAAAGGTGTTTTCAGTTTTGCAGATTAGTATAAAAGTGCTTCTGTATGCTTTTTCTAGTTTTGACAAACTTGGATAAGTTGCCAGGATGACAATAGGATAGATTAATTTTCTGGTTTATTGTGATAATTATGTGGAAGCTTTTAAGTTTGATTTCAAACTACTTTATATAGGAAATAAGTACTTAAGCCTTATATAGGAAAGTAGATGTAGTTTTATAAAATATGCATACAAATATTTCATTGAGTTTAAAATAAAAGAAGTTATAATGCATGTATATTTTGGGATTTTTGTTGTGTTTGTCTGCATTTTACTAAAAGGCATAATAATTCTGTTGAAACACTGCAAAGTAATTGGGGGTGGGGTGAAATTGAACAAATGATGACAAGAGCAAGTGATATTAAGGGAGTGTTTCAAAGACAAATCTAAATACTTCTTTGCAGAATGATAGAGATTTCTAGGTTCAATTAAGAGATAATGGGGTTATTTTTCTTGTTTGCTACTTAATTGTCCTATATTAAGTTGTTCCTTATTATGCCACTCACGTTATCTGACTTGGTGTTCACTATAAGCTGTCTTTTAAAAGTATCTCTAGAGTGTTCAGTTGTATTTCTTGAAGACTGAGCCTATCCACTTACAGAATCATAGAATCATAGAATTTATTAGGTTGGAAAAGACCTTTAAGATCATTGAGCCCTCTTGGGGCCTCAAGCTGAAACAGAACGTATATTTTAAATGAACTGTAATTGGTATTTTTAAGTCTTCGTTGAACCATACCAAAAATATTTCATACCACTGATCCTGCATAAACTTTATTAAAATACAGTGTTTCCTACCTGAGAACTGTTTGGCTCTGCAAATGCAGGAGCATATTGAGCAATGTCCTGTACCTCCTTGTGTGAACCATATAGGACTCATCCATATCTGCAGCACAGGCTCTCATTTGTAGTTGATGGTTTTGCAATATCTGGTACTGCTTTGGAGATGCTGATGGGAAGGTGTTACCTCACTTACCTGACATGTGGCGTGGCTACATTTCCTCTAGTAGAAAGGAGCTGCCCACTTACATTGGCCTGAAACAGAACAAAGTCAATCACATGTAAACCTAAAATGAAGCTATGAATGGAAAAAATGCAGGCTGAGTTTACTTGTAAAAGCACAAAATTCTGAGATCACTTCATTGCTCAGTGATGGCGAGTCAGGACATTGACAGCAGTGGTTCTAAACTGAGATTCAAAATTCGTCTTCAGTTTCTCAGAAGAGTTAAATCCTTCTTTTCTTCCAAGACAGTTCTCCAACAGAGAAGAAATCAGAGAGAATGAACTTGGGCATACCCTAAACAGAAGTAGATATAATTACCAAAAAAAAAAAACCCATGAGCTTCCCATGAGAAGCAGCAAACATGTAGCACACAGGCAAATGCCTCCTCTGGAAATACAGTCCTCTCCTGCTTGAGAGGGAAGATCTGCCAGAGGAGCCAAGTCATTTGCATGCAGTTTCCTCTGCCTGGAATCTGGCAACAGCCACCTATAACATCAGCATCTGGTAATACATTTCAAAGCAGTACAGCTTCGAAAATGTACTCAAACATGTCATTGTGGTGCGCTGACACAGACAGGATGCCAGGTGCACACTAAAGCCACTTTATCACTCCCCTCCTCAGCTGGACAGGGGAGTGAAAATATAATGAAAGGTTTGTGGGTCAAGATAAGGACAGGGAGCGATTACTGTCATGGGCAAAACAGACTCAACTTGGAGAAATGAGTTTAATTTATTACCAATTAAATCAGAGCAGGATAATGAGAAACAAAAACTAAATCTTGAAACACCTTCCTCCAAACCTCCCTTCTTCCCAGCTTAGCTTCACTCTTGATTTTTCTACCTCCTCCCCCCAGCAGCAGAGGCGGACTGGCAGTGGGGGCTGGGGTCAGTCCGTCACACTCTGTCTCTGCTGTTCCTTCCCCCTCAGGGGGAGGGTCCTCACACTCTGCCCAGCTCCAGCCTGGGGTCCCTCCCATGGAGACAGTCCTCCATGAACCTCTCCATGT
>JAVJGJ010000059.1:7543843-7571001 GCA_035590215.1 Microhierax caerulescens
CTGGGAATCTCTGCTCCAGCACCTGGAGCTGCTGCTCCCCCTCCTTCTGCACTGACCTGGGGGTCTGCAGAGCTGCTGCTCTCACGTGTTCTCACTGCTCTGCCACGGCTGCTGTTGTGCAGCCGGTTTTCCCCCTTTTTAAATATGTTATCCCAGAGACACTACCACCATCGCTGATGGGCTTGGGCTTGGTCAGTGGTGAGCCTGTCTTGGAGCCAGCTGACAATGGCTTCATTGGACATGGGGGAAGCTTCTAGCAGCTTCTTACAGAAAGCACCCCTGTAGCAGCCCCTGCTACCAAAACCTGGCCATGCAGACTCAATAAAATAATTTTCTGTTTAGGCGTGAATGTACGATTGATTGCAGAAATCCATTTTAGATAGTGTGATATACCCCGTGTTACTAGCTGCTTGAAAGGGGTGAAGACAGAACTAATTAGGAGTAAAAATGCAGTTAAAATGCCTGATTGATATCACTCATTTTATATTCTGTTTGCTTCAATTGTGAATATTCTGCTTTTCCCAAATTGTTCCGGAATCTAAAAGTATATATGTTACATTTTGATTATCTGCTACTTGTGTCCAGAATGCACTGTTAAACAGAAAGTGAGAGTTTGAGTTCTTTATCAACAGGCACCACACTGTGAGTGTGTTATGGAAAGAGACCAGGTAAATACCCATGCTTTATGTACTCGAATATATACATAAAGAAGAGTCTTATGGGAGGCCTAATACACTTGTAGAACATCCATTTCTGTTTATTAACTGAAGCTGTTGCCTTTGTGACTGAGAAACAGACTCTGCTCAAAAGAAATATTTAGCCCTCTGCACAACCAAATAATGCTATATATGTTCAACATGGTTTATAGGTAATATATCTCTTTGGGGCTGCTTCCCTCCTAAACTTTGGTCTCTGTAATTTAGTTTTAACACTGTCCAGGTTATAATTAATGGATTGATTTATGTGAGGAGTAAGTTTCATGTTCCTAGCCAACAAGGTACAGAAATCTGGTTATCATCTGCATCAAGCTAGATAGACAACTGTTGCTTTGAAAATAACAGAGTCATTAGATAGTGACATTCTATAATGGATTTTTTCCTTAAAGTTTCATGTTGTTATGCTGTGTGCTTTGTGAATGGGTGTTGTTATGGAAAGCTATGATGCTGTTCATTTGCATTAAGAGTCTGGGTGGAAGCTTTGAAGCTACTTAGGAAGTCCAGAAAACTCTGCAGAAAAAAAAGATGTATTTATAAGGGTCCTTCTTAGTTAGGTCTATAGGTGTTTTAAAAATACATGGATTCAGCCCTGTTGGATTTCAACTGTAGCCTGGAATAGGTATGTTGTTATCACAGATGACAAAATTTTGAGGGATCCTGAATGAGTATGTCACTGAGTTCTAGCATTGTATTAGCAGACAGGCAGCTTGCCAAGATGCTCAGAGCAGCTCAATAGTGTTATGTGTTAGGGTTGGAAATGGTAATGATGTCTTCAAGGAGACAGATGGTCAAATATACAGAAGTCTGCAAAGCTGGAGCATAATTGAATCGATGACTTGACTATGATAAAGTACATGGTGGAAGAAAAGGAAGAGGGTTGTTAAGTTCTCCTTTTATTGTCAGTTGAAAATTAGTCTGGAATGAATCTTTTGGTGAAGAAGCCTGTAGTGCCTCTACGAGAAACATACAGTTTGCCTTGCCTGGGAAGCAGAAGTCCATCACTCAGTTGTGATGTCAGTAAAGAGAGCAGTGTGCTCTCAATCTCTGTGCTTCAGTCATAGGTCTTTGATCTGGGGGTGGTAGCTGATGATAAATGGTAGCACTTGAAAGATCTTGCTTGTTAAATAAGAAAACTTTAGGTTTGGATTTTAGGAAAGCTAGAATGGGCAGAAACATGTGGGGAAACAGGTCAGATCACTGTCTGTCCAGGAGCAGGGAAGGACCTGAAGGGAAGTATAAGGAAGAAGATGGACCAGCTACTCTTTCAGTAGGCTGTTATTGTTCCCACTGACATACACCAGGCACAGTTCTGACTGACCATAAAGAAATTATTTCCATCATCTCTTAAGGTGCTTGTTGCTTTGACCAGTGAAAAAGATCAGTTGGGCAACTACTCATTTGTACTAGGAGTGTGTGAGGAGGTATCTCAGCATATGCATTTCATAGTGCTCCTAAAATAAGATTTGGAATAGTCGTACAGGAAGAAGAAAGAGAAGGGCAGAACAGCATGTCAGCATTAACACAACCTAAAGCTGTTGTGCCTTGAGGTGAAACGTGGCAACCATTTGACAACATGTAGAAAAACTTGCAGCAATCTGAAGATGCTGTAGCTGAGTGAGATCACAGGGAGTGTTGGGTGGGCAGAATGTGATTGCTGTTTGGACTTTTGCCAGGTGTTCTGGTTAATGTTTCTTTATTTGTCTCCCGGCAGCTTGACAAGTAAAATAGGAAGTGATTCTGCCTTATGGAAAAAAAAAAAAAAAAAAGATATTATTCCCATATCGCTAATGTAAACTATAAAAGCATAGTGTATAGAGAAAGAGACTATTTTAAAATGCCAGTTCCCAGTCTTCATTACTTTTGTAAGCTGTGACATTGTGTTGATGGAACAGATCAGAGAGCCATATACCTTCTGTTGCTTTTAGTGAGCTTGAATTTTATAAGGAAAATAGAGGAAAAAAATAGTATTAAGCACCTTGGCTACATCAAAAAGGATCTCACCTGCAAACTTGTACAACTGAAGATGTTATTTTACTCTTTTTATTTTGGCTAATCATTCCACTTCCAAGTTTTTCCAGAATGCCTGGCATTCCTAAATATGGTCCTGAAAATGACTAAACATTGTACTGTTCAGATGTTCTCACGTTCCGTGACTGGTACCACCAACTTTAGTTCTGATTCTTATCAATAACTATCTGCCTGCATAATTCAGTTTTAGATAGAAGTTTTTCTTAAAACTTAAATGGCATGTTTTTCATTGTCATATGTAAATGTTCCACTCAAAAAAAAAAAGTCTTATCATTGTGTAATGGGGGGTGACTAGCTAACACATTTATTTTTTAACTCCTCAGAGAGCCTGCTGCTTACTCTCTATTTCAATTTTCAAACAAAGGCTATTCCATTCATCATCTGCCAGCTTTTCAGTTATTAAATTCTAGGACTGTCTTGTTTTCCTCTTTGTTGACCACTTTGGCTTTTCTGTACTAATGAGTTTCCATGTTACTTTCTCATTTCTATTAGATACCAATTTACTTTGTTTCCATACCATGTATGAGCAGATGGCCTTGTAATTCTCTTACATCTTTTCACTAGTTAAAAACTAACTAACTTTTAGTACTTACAAGTATCTAATTGTATTTGCCTCTTTTCAGGTAAGGTAGAAAAACTGAGGCTAGGAGGGCTACAACAGGACTTTATATCCTTATTTGTAGCAAAGTAGAATCAACTTTAATTCTTATTAAAGGAAAAATTCTGCTGAACACACAGAAACCTTCACATTTGAGGTTGCTTTCTATGCTTCCACAGAAAGGAAATGCATTTTCATCTGTATTTTTATAGAGCAGTAGCTAGTGACTAGTTAATCAGATCTGTCTGTTCTGCATGGTTATCCTGGGGATATGTTCCATTAAGTGACTGTTTTTTCTAGTTTAAGGTGATATTCAGAATGTGACTAAATACTGTCTGTAAAACTTACTGTATTCTCTTCTGTATGCTTTTACTCACCTCTTCTACTCTTCATTTTTGACCTAGGTTTGCCCTCTCTTGTAGTGTTCTTTCTAAAATCTGGACTTAATCCTGGTACCAGTGAACAAGGTTATGATTTTTTTTCGGTTTAAAACATTCGACCTAGAATTCTTTGAGAAGAAATTCAAAAGCAAATAAAATTAAATCCATGTGGCATCCCATGTAGCTAATAAATCCTCAGGGACTGAAGTTTAACCATATAAGTAAAGACAAATTTCAGGTAAAGTTTTCTCTGCTCAAGTGCTGGTGATAGTGGACAACTGGAATTTGAGAAGTACCTCACTGCTCCAGCAGCATACTGCTGCTCTGAACTTTCCTAGGAGGAGCCTCCATTTGCCTGGGTTTTGGACCATCTTCTGAGGACTCTAGCATTCAACAAGGTTGTATCCACAACATCAGATTTAGATGAAGCAGAGCTCCAATTCCATCTGGAAATTACTGTGCTTCTGGGGTTTAGTTAAAATGAACTGTCAGAAGTGAGGTGCTGTTTACATATTTTTAAGTGTTAGCTCAGAAGCTGAAGAAAACCCTGGTGACACTTACTAGCTAATCATTGTATGTCAGCCTTTCCTGTCAAGGCAAAGCATGCATTCCTAATAGAAAACAATGCAGAAGTCAAGTGTGGCTCTTCTTCAACAGTGCTGATGATACTGGTTAAAGTACTGATACTTATTAAGGTGCAACACCTGAAAATGTTGCTGCTGGATTATACTCTTTTTCCCAACCTACCTCCAGATAATTTACACAAAACAGCTGAGTGCCTGATAAAATCTTCCAAAATAATTCTCAAAACAATACATAACATTTTTTTATAAATGATCATCTCAAAGAAGATGCAAGTCACAGAAGAAAGAATTTCATGTGAAGACGTTGTCTTAGTCTCGCAATCTTCTCTGTTCATGCAGAAGTGACTTGCCATTCCATTTTTGGCTAGCCCAATAAAAATTGCCATTATTACCTGCAGTTCTCATTTGGATGAACAAATACTGAGCAGTTTTGAAAGTCAGGCAATCTATTTAGGTGTCCACCTGAAGATTTAGGAGCCTGTTTCTCATCTTGTAAGCTTAAAAATTCTAGAGATGGTCCCTTATTAGTTACAGCTTTGCTTTAATTAGTTGGTGTCATGTTATAGAAATGCACCTGAAGCGTTTGTATTGAAAGCTCAACATTGTAGGCGAGGACCTGGACCTATTGAAGTTAATGTCAAAACTCTTTGGCTTCAGTGATGCAGAACTGGACTGCAAATGAACAAATCAACCAGCTGGATATATTGTAGAGAAATAATTACTGCAGACTCTTGGAAAAAGTTCCTTATTAACGTTATTGCATGTGAACTTTGCAAGCAAATGCTTAGAGCTAGTCTCTGATAGCTGTTTCTAAGACAAGTGAATTAATAACTGGCTGCTGGTTCATGCAGAGGGTTTTCTGTTATTTTTTGTCTTGTCTTTGAAGATTTCAGACAGTATAAATGATTTCAAGACTTCACTCCACTAGATGGGGAAAAAGATGCTTATAGCGTAGTACTTGCTTACACTCTGCAGTTATTGATATGATGTAATATTTTTATGCCTAGGTAAGTATAGATTTTGAATAAAATAATTTAATTAACACTGAATAAGTGTTCCTCATAATGAGAAGGTTCTCTGTTCCATTCATGCTTCATGCTTCTAGCAGTTAACTAATTTAATTTTTACTCCAGGTGTTCAAGGTCTGTGATTTTCTTTCCTTCTGTCTTTCAGTCTGTCTGTATTGTAAACAGGCTTTCCTTGTGTTTCATAGTCAAAAAGAGATCAGCCAGAGAAATGAAAGAAAGGGAAAAGTGCAAAGCATTTTTTTTTCTTTACTTGGACTTTGTGTAATACATAGCAGACGTGTATCTATGTGCGTAAAATGTATGTAATGTGAAAGATGGGGTATTTGGAATGATGTCTGAGATTTAAAAACTAGAAAGCCTATTTTTAAAAGTCAGCTAAAGGAAAAGTGGTGATTTAAAATAATTAAAGGTAGATAGGATCATTAACATTACAAAAGTAATTCTTGCACATGCAAACAACCATACTCGTCTAATATGGCTTGCTAAGGGATATAACAGTGTTGGGGATCAAAATCCCTTTTGTAATTAGTCTTTTTTGAGTTTATTTGTCTATGAAGTACAATAGGATTTTGTATGAAATGTTTTGTATAAAATATATAAATTCGGGATACAAAATGAGTGAAATGTGACCAGTATTCAAAGTGCACAAAAATATATATGTTCAAATTGTCTGTCAAGCAGTAAGGGGTTTAGTGTGAAAAGTCCAGGACAATACTTGTTTTTTGAAGTCTGAAGCAAACATTTTTTCATTTTTCTTTTTTTCACTAACTCAGTACAGTAGACTTAAAGGTTTTCATGCAGAAATGTTGTGTGTCTGGTTTCAGTCTTTGCTACTTCTTGATGTTTATCTTATAAAGCTGTTTACATTTTGAGCAACTTCAGGTTATTTCATTCAAACCTTCAGGTCATGCTATGATCCTCAACTTTTGGTCTTGCATATTTCTATGTTCTTGATTATCATCTGTCTACGTTTTTACTAACTTATGCTATTTTTCATTCATTGAATTTTGCGAAGTGCTAATTTTTATTTTTTTTTATGATGCAGGTAATTAGGTTTTAACAATGTATTTTTTAGTGGTTTTGCTCTAAGGAAGGAGTTTTAAAGAAGATTTTGGAAGTCTTAGAGCAGACCAATGTGCTATAATAATTATACTTCAGTAGTCCAGAATGATACCTCAAGGGAGCTGACTCCAGTGTATAATTTTTTCATGTATGCTTGTCCTTGATGGTAAAATTGGATTTAAAAAAATAAGAAAAAGAATAGAAAGAAAGAAACCAGAAAATTGATTCTCCTTGAAGGTCATTAATGTTTCTAAAAAGAAGATAAAAAATGGACATGAAAATCTCATTGTTAAAGAAATCATGCTAGCTTTGTTTTGAATAATAAGATTTTTATCAGTACAAGAAAAGGTCTCATAATAATAAAACCTAATTGTTATTTTCATCTGCAACTGGAAAGTATCCAATGGCTAAAAAATAGCCAAGAAAAAAGTGGAAAGAAAGAATTTTGAAGAGGATAATATGGATTGCATGAAACTACTAGCTGAAGGACAGGTTCATACATTATTGTAATATAAAAAGGGTGTGAAGGAGAAGGGGAGGAGAAGAGAAGGTGAGTCAACCAAAACGGCAAGATAATATTTAATTCAGATGTCTTTTCTGTCCAGTATTTGACTCAAATATCTTTCAAGTGAATGAAAGAAGTTGACATAGAAAAGGAAGCTTAGGGAGCAAACTGGAGAGGGAAAGTGAAATTTGCACTGCATCTAAACCCACCAAAAAAGGGCAGAGTGGATAAAGTCTTGTTTGGAGGTTTTACAAAACCAGTTTGCCTTGAAGAATGCTTTAATGACCAGTTTTGGTAAATGAGCTTATTCACTTCAAAAAATGTGTGTAACAAATAGATTTACAGAGTCACTGAGGTTGGAAGTGACCTCTTGGTATCACCTGGTCCAACCTGCTGCTAAATAAAGGTGTCAGCTAGAGCAGGTTGCCTGGACCACGGCCATTTTACTTTTAAATATCTCTGAGGGTGGAGACTCCACAACCTCCTCGGGCAACCTGTGCCAGTGTTCTACCATCCTCACAGTGAAAAAGTATTTTCTTGTGTTCAGAAGGAATTTCATGCTCTTCAATTTGCGCTCATTGGCTCTTGTCCTGTTAGTGGGTACTACTGGGAAGAGTCTGGCTCTTTCATCTTCATTCCCTCCCCTCAGGTATTTATACGCATTGATATGTTTCCCCTGGACCTTTTCTTCTCCAGGCTGAATAGTCCCAGCTCTCAGCCTCTCCTCATATGAAGGATGCTCCAGTCCCTTAGTCATCTTCATGGCCTTTTGTAAGCCCTTGCTCCAGGAAGTCCATATTATTCTCATATGAGGGAGCCCAGACCTGGACCCAGCACTCCAGAAGTGACCTTACTGGTGCTGAGTTGAGGTGGAGAATCACCTCCCTCAACTTTCTAGCAAGACACTTTTCCTGATGCAGATGTATGTCCACTTTTAAGTGTTTCGTAACCTGGTCGTCCTTCATCAAGGGTAAGTTTTCTTCTTCCCATTGGTCTCGGGGGCCTGGGATTCCTGTAGGCTGGACGTACCAGTAAAGACTGAGGCAAAATGTGCATTGAGTGCCTCGGGCTTTCTGTGTCTTTTGTCAGCAGGGCCCCTGGCAACATACAGGCTAATGCTGTGTTACTTACTACTTACCTTTCATTGAGAATTTGAAAAGAACCACCTCCTGGCTCACATTGTTCTCATCCTCTGCTAAAATAGTTTGCTGTTCATGGTGACAGTTGTCGTTGTAGTTAATTATTTAATTACAGTGAGTAGGGAGCCAAAGAAGCCATCTCCATTCCCACAATATAGGGTTGACTGTACCTGCTGGATGTTGCTTTAGATCTCTTCAGGTAGAGTATGGTTGGGAGTGCAGTTATTTGCCCTTAATACAGCAAGACTCGTTGCTGTTGCTGTAATACCCATAGTAATGAAATGCATGAACTTTGAGTTAGTTGTATCCTGAGGCAGCCATCTCTAAATAATCTTGTTATCCCAGACCCCTGAGATAAGCAGTCCCTAAATATCCCATACGTGTGTGCATGATATGTTAATTGTAGTTAATGTCTTCTATGACACCAGTTTTTTAATATCTATTTTATTTTGAAATGGGTCTCATTTCAGACAGTTAGCCAGAGTGCTGCCAAAGCCCACGTGTTAACTGTGTTTTGCAGTGACAAATGAGTACAACTTGTCTCAAAATCCATTTGTCTTTTTTCGCTTGGATCCCTTTTCAGAATATGATGGGTGGCCTACTTTTGTGGGGATGAAAAATTATTTTCCTGTTCTTTTGTGACATTATGGGTCTTGTAAACTGTTGCACAGTCTTTTGGAGTAAGTAGCATTATTAGGATGGATATTAATTATTTTCAGGCTGCTGATTCATCACTTCTGCATGATCTATATTTGTGTCTTGAATGTTCCTCACCTCTTGCTAATTATAGGTGGTCTTGAGAGAACCAGCTTCCTAAGTGAAATAGGCTAGTGTAACACACAGACTGGTTTTGAAGTTTGTTCCACTGAGGGTTGATTCATGTCACCTCCTTGCATGTTCAGAACCCTCGGATTTTTTCACAGTTCTGGGGTGGGTATATGCTAATGCTGCTACCTGCTGTCCCATCTGGGAGCAAGCTTCCCAAATCCCCTTGCCCTGAAAGCATGTAAATTCCTTTCTCTTCTGTTTCAAAGCTTGTTGAGTGAACTGGTTATTTTGTTTCTGCTTTAAGAAACATCAATTTTTGTGTCTTTTTCTGCCCCTTAATGTTTTTCCTCTGTTCTCTTCATTACATTTTTTAAAACCAGATTTAAGCTCTTCAGCAGACTTTGCAATTACTGTTGCATCAGTCATCTGACACTGAGCAGGGAAAGAGCTTGTGCAGGTTTTTTTTTTTCTGGTTGCCTATTTTGCTTATCTAAAAAAGTCTCTCTCCATCTTTTTTCCCTTCCTTTCTCTTCTCTTCCCCTCCCACCTGCCAGCCCCTGAAAATTGGAAACATGAGAGGCCTTGTCTCAGCATCAGATAAAGAGCCAGGAAATCCTGACTCTTTCCATGACGCATTGTGTGTGTCCTTGGGCAATCTGTTACTATTACAGACAAAAGCTGTGCACAGCACTTGGCTGAAAAATTAAAAGCAGGGTGCATGATCCACGGAGATTATCTTCAGATTTAAATCAAAGCATGGCAAAAGTGGACAGGAAAGAGGCTGCAGGAGATGAATATTGGAGGAGCAGTTTGTGAGCTGCATAAATTGTCAGTGCAAGGAGACAGCTTGCAGGAATTTCTGTCTTGTTGAGGCCTTTGGTTCCATCACACTGCAAGTGTGTGTTGTGGCAGATGATGCACACACAGGCCTCAGTTTCAGAGCTGTTATGTTCTTACTTGAAATGAAGTCGATAAATAAGAGTGATGGAAGAAGAGAGGGTGCACCATTGCGTAGATGAACCTGTACTCAACTTTAATAATCCAACCCTCTGAGAGTTTTCTTGAGAGATGGGCTTGGTGGTTTGGATTATTAAATGTATGTAAATGCCAGAGGTTTTGCTGTCTGTTTGCTTTTCTTTTTTTAGCTTTCACATGTTGAAGGATGTGAACTCTTCCTCACAGTTTAGAAGGAATAACAGAGATCTCTGGAGAAAGTAATGGTCTTTCTAGGCAGTGTCACTTGGAGGTCAGGGAAGGCAAACGGGATCATTTACCTGTATTTTCCATGATAAATCAGACATGAAAATAACTTCCAAAAGTAACAGAGTATGATATAATAGAAAATAGGAGAAAAGTGCCTTCTGTGTTGCTTGTGTGACTTCCTTGGATAAGGCTGAATGACATGAAGAGCTGTCTACAGGACATGCTGCTTTCAGAGTGTGTTTCCAGACATTTTAATACCATGTCAGTTCAGCATTCCTTCACGTAACATTGACTATAGCTTTATTTTTACTATTTTTATGGCCTGTACATTGCTGTGGTATGGAGGGTGGTATGTTTATATTCAGCAGCAAACTATTTGATCTGGTTTAAGGTGGCCCTTCCATCTCTCCTGGGCCTCTTGTTCATGTCACCGTGTCTCTTCCTTCTGCTCCTTTTGCCTTACCCAGTGACTATGCAGCTGTGCTGACACAGCAGGGGGGAAGCTTGCAAGAGCATTTGCTTATTGCTTAAATGGCCACCAAAGAAATGCATACTCGAAGGCTACTAGGGTCTTTGTAGAATCTCTGGCTTTTCATTTGACAAGTAAAAAAGGCTGGAATGATGAGTTTGCTTTTGATTTATTGAACGTGTATGTGGGTTTTTTTTCCCCTGTTTTTGACAGCGGTGGTTTATTGAGAGGAAGGACATCAGAGTTCTGAAACTCAGAATCTTTTAGTGATGCTAGGGTATGTAAAAGGTCATCATCTCAAAAGGTCAGTCCTGCCCCTGCAGTGGAGGTTGGTGTCCTGGTGCCAGACAGTGTGGGGTCCGTCTGACCTCTGCTTGCAAAGTGTTAACTTGCATTTCCCACTGTGGCAGCTCTGTTGACAGGCTGAGATGGCACTCTGATGAAAAGACTCTTTCAGAAAGGGTTTAGCTGTGGATTTTATGTAGTCAGATGTAGTCAGCTTTTGTGATCCATTTTTACCCCATAGACTTGCAGTAACTGGTATGGTCTGTAGGTAGGACCACGTGGAACTCTTGTGTTTCATTAAATTTAGTCCCCTGCTATTGCTGATAACATGTCACGTATCATCAATTAGTCAAATTCCATCTTAAAATCTCTTCGGTTCCTTGTGCAGCCCTTCCTTTTGGAAAACCAATTTGTTGTCTTCCAGTGACTTCAAGAATGATCATTAACTGATGCATTCATGTAAATTTTCCAATTCTGTCCTGACAGAGAATAAGTATTTAGAGTAGTCTGATGCTTGTCAGGGGCAGGATTCCATAAGACATTTATGAATCTAGATTTGACTCCCATAAGCACTTCACCACATGAATAATTGCCTCCTTTGGACAATTGAGTTAAATTGAGCCACTCAGAGCTGTTCAAATGTGTGTGCAGAATCAATGATATGGGACCAAGTTCAGCTTCTGAGTAATTATGTTCTTGTTGATGAAGTCATTACAATCAAAAGGACATGTGAATTTGTCTCAGGTCAAAATTGTTTTCTTCAGTGTTGTCTTCAGAGAGATAATCCTCTGTCGTCCATCATTTTAAAGCCTTCCTTACTGATTTACTAATTCAATAGACTAATTCTCTCATGGGTGACTACTGACAAGAAATACTTGGAAAGGATGCACCTTAAACATACTGAAGTCAAAGATAATTGTATTAAACCTTCTTAAAATGCAAAAATCATTTAATAGCAGCAAAATAAACATCTAGCATGCCGAAATTACATTACTGCATTCTTCAGTCAGTTGTTCCACAGGCAACAGGAGAGCTTTTTCATAGTGGAAGTCATATGGGACTTTGATACAGTCTAGAAAACTACTTCAGTTTCTGACAATATCCTCAGTCTAACTTTTGAGTTTTGAGTGTCAACCATACTGGGAGTTCCCACAGTTGAAGATGCATGCTGCACATGGAGAGTCTTCCTGGTATCTCCACAGTTAAATTGCATTTGTTTTGTACATTATGTGCTACTCTTACAAGAAACTATCATGGAGTATGGCAATAAACAAAGTAGTAATAAACACTACAAATCTTGCAACACCTTCCCTGCCCCTCCCCGCCCCGCCATAAACCTTTGCTTTTAAAAATGGCTTTATTTGCTTTTACTGTTGTATGAAGATAATAGTACATCTTGATGTGAACAGGTTTAGCTTGCAGGACTGGGTTTTGAGCATGGTCTGCTTTCAAAAAGCACTTGAAAGCTTTTATCTTCAATTAACCTGTTGTTGGGGAAAAGATATTCTAAAAATGGTGAATATTGTTTTTCTTATGAATTTTCAAGGTCAGCAACTCTTTTTTTTTACCAAGTATACATCTGGTTTTATGTGTTTGAACCTTGAATTGGATGGTTTCAGCTCTTCTGGCCACAGCTGGCAAAAAAGAATGTGCACAGTCCCTAGAAATAAAAATCAGTTTGACCTAGTAATGGTTCAAATCTCACTGATAGTGACCTTAAACTCCTACATCCTTTTGAGGCTTTGAAAATGTTTTATTACCCAGCCAGCGTTAAGCAGTGAAACTGTTGTGTATTGAATGCCTGGCCTTTTAACGGGCATCATGAGATTGTACAAGAACAGGATGACCCGGGCCCAAAGAACAGCCCTTCTCAGATTGTGTCCCCCTGGGAATGAATCACAGCAGGCAAAGACATTTTCCTAAATATCCCTTAGTTGTCGTGATTTTGGTTTTTTCCTTTTTGGGCTGTCTCTCTATTTCACAGGATACAAAGGAATGCCATATTTAAATTATTTTTCCCTCCATCTTCTTGGTTAGTGCTTTTATTACAGCCATATCATCTTCCAAACACCTGTTCCCATTTTAACTCCCTCCTAATCTCTTGCCAAAAGCTGAACTCGAGTAGGAATGCAGTAGTCCCAATAAGGTGTTAAAAATAAAATAGTAGTTGATACTTAAATACCCATTTATATACACAAACAAATTAATCCTCATACCTCATGCAGGGAGGTATTTATTCTCATTCCAGTTTTAACTGTCAGGAAGTGAAGAGAGAATTTAAGCAGCTAATTTTTCAAACTTGCTTTTTTCCATAAAGTTTTCAAAAGATAACCCAATGAAGACACCTGTTCAAACTAGTTTCAAAGCGTTACTTAAAAGTGCCACATTCTCCTTTAATGTGCTCTACCTTGTTCTTTTGAGTTACGGTAGATTGACTGTTTGGACTGTTTTAATTGCATGTAAATGTGAGCACATAACCAAATACCTCTCATTAAAAGATACTATTTATTTCTGTTGTTCTCTGATGCATCCATTCTGTGTCATGCTCCCTCTGCCCCCTCCCCACATCTTCTTGGTATTTCAAATGGCACTTCAGGTGATGTTTGTGTTTGGTGTATTCAGAAATGGGTGTGCACACAGGAGATGGCCATGTCTTACTCTGTGGCAACATTGACTGTCTGACAAGATATTGCAGCAGTTCCAGCATGACATCACGGTGTGCTCTGCGTATGTGCCATTTGCTGAGGGAGACTCTCTAAACCCAGTTTACGTCTGTATACTGGTTTCTGTGCATTGCTAGCTCTAAACATTGCAGGAAATTAAGATTATAGACCATTTCTTAACTTCCAGGTTTTTGCTGATTTTGTTTTTGGATATAACTGAAACACAGTTTGAAGACGAAAGCAAAAATAAAGTGGTACTTCACCCACCAGACCATGAGCAGATAGAGTATTAACCAAAAGTGCTTGGCTTGTTTCTTTACCACATCAGTTTTTAATACAGCTTTTCCTGACAGTCAGATGGAAGACAGAGCAGGTGACCTCTGGTGCTGCTCTGTAGTTTCTCCTGTCAGTTTTACCTATCTGTTGGGTTTGCTATAGCATCTTGGTGTAAGAGATGAGAAAGTTCTTACGAGTGGTCTCAAACAGACTTTTAACAGGTAGCTAAATTTATACAAAGAAAAAATTATTTTCCTGAAGTTACAATTAAAAAATGCATTGACCTACAACACTAATATCTAATGGTTCTGGTGTCTTGCCAGTGATGATTCCTGGAGATAACTGTATTGCTATTACGCTGAGAGTTGTGGAGAGCGTGAGGGAAAGCCAAGTCAGTTTTGTAGTTACTTGTATGATAGTCTTGATAACGCACCACACCAATTACATAGCTCTTTTAATTAGTGTGGGTGCTTGTCTTCAGTTTTTAGCAAGAGATACTGCTTTCTCCTCCTTATGTTTCCAGTTCCTTTTTCTCTTTAGCTTTCCACTGTATTGCTTCGAAAACTGAAATAATCTTAGCCTGCTATTTTTTCTCCGATTAATGGGAGGGAGAAAGAAGACAAGAAACACAAGCAAGAAACAGGCATCTCCAGCCAGGCACCGAAGGGGATTCTGGCTTGCAGATTTTGCCTGGCGCTGCAGCTGGGCAACAAATAATTATTTTTGTAGTAATGTTGCTTTTCCTAGGGAAACAGTGTGAGCAAGACTGCATGGGGACATGTCTCCTACTGCAGTATATGAGCCATAGCACAGGCTGGAAGTAAATCCTGACTGAAGATGTATTGTGTGGGTTTAGGGGAGAAGGATTGATTGGTATGAGGAGAAAAATGTCACGGGAAGTTGTTAAAAATAGGAGAAAGAAGATTTGAGTTAATGTGGTGAATGGTTCAATATTAGGGAATAATAGAGAAAATAATAGTTTATGGTGAAGGGATCATTCGAGCTGGAAAACCAAGCTGGTAATAGAAGACTATATCATTCATTTTCTTGATTTGGATGATGCAGCACTTGGAAGTTACCTTCCTGTTTTAGAGTTTGCTACAGTACTTCATGTCAAAAGGGACAGGAGGAGAGGAAGGAAGGAAACATTTGCCAGCCTAAAATCCAGCTGAGCATGTTACTGTGTAGTAAAGACCTAAACCCAGTGCTTCTCTTTCACATTTATTAGCACTTCCCTCTCTTCAAGTCATAGTAGAATTGGAATACAGTAAGAGGGTGTTTTGCTGAGATAGGGTGCTTCATAAAATACGTTGCAGAGAATACTGTCAAAGAAAATCTAATTGAGAGCAACAGTCATGCACATGACCAGAACTTCACACACCTGGGAAAGCCAGCATCTCATCAAAGAAGTAACTGTATAGTGTGCTCACTGATCTCTGATCTCACACCCGACATACTCCATACCTTATCAGCTTGCTTTTGAGAGTGGTGATTGGATGATACTGTTGAAGAGAGATTATGTTGCTGCTTAGTTGGGCCTATTTATTCCCTATGGAATTAGCTACAATTTATTTGCTTTGTGGTCAAAAAGTAAATCCATATATCTCTCTATCTAGACCTTTCTTTTAAAAGGCATCAGACTATGCAGAGTGCCTTGTTCAGGTTTTTTTTTTTTTTTATTCTTTTCCTCATTGCTGAAATACTACAAGACGTGCAGTTTCTGGATGCTACAGCAGCAACAGTGTGTCACTCCTTTCCCTTTCTGGGGAAGATACAGCCATGCTTGGGTGTTGTAGATGCTGGTCAGTTGAAACAGATTCCCAAGAGTGCAAAGAAATCTAATGGAAGGAGAACTACAAAAATACAACAGAGCCTTAGACTGACATGACTTTCAGGAAATTGGCCCAGAGCAAATCCTGCTGTGACAGCAGGCTCTGTGTGTGAAAGTGTGAAATGGCGAGCTGTGTGTTGATGTACAGATCTTTGAAAGGGTAATAAACGTGACCTTCTCTAATTCAGCCTTGTGCAACACCTTTCGGTGAGGCTAAAAAGTTTTTAGGAGCTACATCGTATGTTCATGTTTGGTGTGCCAAGGATTAATTTCTTCACATCTCTAGCTTTAGGATGTGGATGTAGTTAGTGTGCTGTAAATTGACACAGCAGCTTGCAGTGCCTTGTTTGGTTTAGGTTAACATGTGTCTCCCAACTGCCCTTACAAGTACGTGCTTAAACAAATGTCTTTTCTACAGCACTTTAAAACCACTTGATGCAGAAAAATGTGTGCCGCTCGGATTGCCTGATTAGTGTGAAGTTCATCATGGTAATTACTACAGTAAAAACCAAACATCATCTGGTGTTAAGAAAATCCTAATTTCCATGGGTTTTGCAGCCTCATTTGCTTTGGATCAGTAATTGCAATGTAACATAAGTACTAAGTTTCGTCCCCCACTGTGGTTTGCATTCAGGAGAGAAACTGTATTAAGACTAACAAAGGTAAATAATACTCCTGTTTCTGTGCCTGTCTTAATGATAAGTACCACAAGAAGTAATGTCTGCAATGGAAATACAAGTAGTATAGTGAGGAAGGCTTGGCAAAAGACAAAATAAAGGCACGGAGTTTGGGATTTCTCATATCTAGATGTAAAGAATCAAAAGATTAATAGCATTCTCAACTTAACCTGAAAAAAAACCAACCCAAAAAGTTTTCCTTTTTTCACACAAAGAACTTCTTGACCTAAAATTAAAAAAAAAAACAAACCAACTGTTGTCTTCATATAAAATGACAACATGCAGAGGTTTATTTTCTACTGGTTTTGCAGCTGCTTATAGTTTTCCCTCTAAAGCTTGAACAAGCTTTGGCATGCAACTGTTATGTTAGCAAAGAGATAGCTTGCAGTGCATGTGCACAGCCTGGGACTTCAGAGGAATCTTTTGCTTTTTCTCATTTATCTCTGTCACATTTCAAATCCATCTTCGTTCTTATAAGAAATTAATACTTTTAGGAAGGATTAGTTGAAAGAATGTATGCTGATTCATAGGTGGGTTTATTTCATCCTGAAGGAGCATTACTGAAAAATCATATTTAAAATAATAAATCCTTGCTTTGGTTACAGTTAATTCCACTAGCAATTAAATGAAAGGAATCTACTTAACTTTCTTCTTGGTTGTTTTGGTTATATTTTATATCTTCCCTAGCTTGGACAGAAGAAGAAAGCGATTTGTCAGAGTGACATTCTAGTAAGTTTCTTCCTGCAATGAAGACTGGAAAGCCCACAGATCCGCAGTGCCTTTCACATTGTACAGGAGAGGACTTGCCTTTCCCCAGCCTTCTCCTAGAAGTGCTTGGGGAATTTGGTTGTTTGGGTGATAGGTCTACTGAAGCTGAGTTCTCCCCAGCTTTTGTTGCCACCAGCGTTCCTCTGCTTCTGTGGTAGTATAGCACTGACCAAAAATACGTTTTCATTAAGACCTTAAAGCTGCTTGAAACAGCTTCCCTTTGAGATGGGAAATTCCTTGCAGTTACATATGCTAAGGAATGACCTTGTCCTCCTGTGGAGTGAGATGAAAGTCCTTCACAAAATGCCCTCTCCTCCACACCCAAATCTGAGCCTTGTAGGGGTTAGTGGGGCAGATTGCAAAGCTGCCATTCCACCTACCTTTATTCTTCAACCCAATTTGCGGGGTTTCAGCTTGTCAGGGTAACACAGTTCCACAACATGTACTTCTTTTGACTTCATTATTGCCATCACCAACATAGTCCTTTGCAGCACAGTGCTGCCGTGTTTGGCTGGGAGAGTATTCTGGATACATTTTAGTTTCTGTCTCCCTTGAAATTCAAGCGTGATAGTGGTAGTCTTGAAGGCTTTTATACTGACCCTAGATTTTAGCTCCTTATTTGACTAAATATTTGAAATGGCTTGTTCAGCAGTATCTGTTCAGTCAACCTGTAGTACTGTAGTATTGTTTTACTGACCTTTTCAATGGACTTGTATTCCCCTAGTGACATTTTTGTTTGAAATTGTTTTCCATAGTAAAGTATTTAAGACTTACCAGCCTAGTGGTGTGAAGTTCTGCTGCTGTGAGCACAGGCTGGTGTTTTCTCATTTCACTTAGTCCAAAAGTGCCAAGGAAGGCTGATGATGTAGAACACTTTTCATATTCTGACGCGTACTCAAAGCCAGGCTTCTCACTGCATGGCCTTTAAAGCATGTTGGGAAACTTTCACTTTCTGAGAGAACCTGAAACAATTGTTTTTGTCATATTGCGATGTGGCAGCCATTGATTGTCTGTGGAGGGGATATTAGAGCAGCCAAGTCTACTTAGATGACCTCTGTGGCATAGGGGAAACAGGCACATCATGTTCAGCTATCCTCCCAAGAACCTGGAGTGTAGGAAAAAGAATTAAACCTCAGTGCAACAGAGAGCAACTTTGCAGCCGGAGTACAGCCAGGCAGTTTGCAGACTACCAGGAGGCCATCTTAAGACAAGGAAATCCTGCACTGTCACGGTAAGGACAGCTCTGGCTCCTCTCATTTTTCTAGTAGTGAATATGCTGCCTTCCTCTCCAATTTCTTCTAAAAATGCCTTTGCACTTACCAGAAGCAGCCTCAGAGATATGCAACAGCTTGGTAGCATTAAGTCTGGAAAAGGCAGCTGCTTTTTTATGGGTCTGTGGATTCAGTGGGAGTGAGCATAAATATAGCAGTTAATGTTCTCTCACGTCTCTGCTCATCTAATGCCATCTGCTTTGTGTCCATTCATTCACACTGGTGCCAAAAAGTAATTCTGGCACAGGTTATTTGTGCATCAGCGGACTTGGTCCCTGACTGTTAGGTGAGTGTGAATATGTAAACTGTGGTACGGGTAAGCAGGCGAACTCTGAAGTTTTAATGTGGCTGTTTGTAAGCAGCCATTGCTAATAGATGCTAATCCACACGGTAGTGGTAACAACTGTAAGGCATCGCTGCGTCTGGTGGTGCTGCAGGAATGGGAAGAGCACCACTGTTGCACCTCAGAGAAGGAAGTAGTCCTTTGGCTCCTCTGATCCTTATCAGCAGCTATGGGAACACCAAACTTTGAGCACAGAATTCAGTTGTTTATAGAGCTGGGACCTAGATGTGGTGCAGATGCTTGAATCCTGCCACTGCTTGATCTGTCTTTATTTTACAGAGGTAAGAAATGTCAGGCAGGTTTTTATGGCCTTCTCTATGTGTTTATGCACATTGTCACTGTAGTTGTACCAGTGCATTAGTAAATACAGAGGAGAAGGTACATGTAGGCTTAGTTATACTCACACAAACATGTTTATATTACTTTCTCTGGTTCTTTTTTCAAGGTAGAGGGGCATTCTATGTAAAGGGCATCTTGACTGCACTATTAATTGCAACCACCCAAGCGGTTGTACTAGCTGTAATTACTAGGATTTAAACCACAACACTTAACACTAGCCATAGCTTTCATGCCATACAAATCTGTATGTGAATTAGACGTTGGTCTGAAGCTTTGAGTATATGTTATCTTCCAAATCCAGCTGTATATCTGGAGAAAAAAAAAATATTCTCAGCTTTTCACTCTTGTTTCCACCAGAGTTTAGTCTCTTCTCTGTGATCTGCCAGGAGAATTGTTTGTGCTAGCTCTCCCCGTCTTGTTTCTAGGATAAATCAATCTGGTTAGCATGGACTAGAGTTTAGCATACCAGTCTGATTTCACCAGACACTAGGTAGAAAGCTTGAAGTGCCATTTTGTGGGGAGAAAGGAAGAGTAATTTGTTGCAGAGGGAAACCATTGAGCCTGTGAAGTTAATGTCTTGCACCACTACAGCTGCATCTAGGAGCAGAGGTCTGCCCACAGCTGACCATGTCTTTTTGGGAAGGTTATTATCTTCCTGCGCACATGGACAGCATGGCATTGCTTGATTACTTGTCAGCCTTGGGTGGAGATGAATAGAGCATTTGACGTTGATTGTAGGCTGTAGCCTCGCTGGTGTATAATCAACATCTCCTCTGCAGTCATTCAATCATGCCTGATTTCACACTAGCACATGTGCAGGATTAAAGCAAGGGTATCTGTACAGATTGTCTGCTTGCGGTAGGTATAATTTCAGATAGCCATGTAAGCTGTGTTCTAGAGCACAATGTGGCATTGTGTGACAGTGTGAACTGTGTGTGATACTGTCTAAAAATTGGTCTAATGTTCAAAGAAGACAACAGTAAAATGTCTTTTATGCATTTAAGCCTCAGTTTTGAGCCTGGTGGTGGAGTTTTGTTCTTTGTTGTGCAATAGAAAAGCAAAACCAGAACAGTCATATTTCAGGAAATGTTCGTAGGTTTAATAGGTTCGTTTTTTTCTGCTCAAACCAAAGCATAAGTAACTACTTTCAACCCACTCTTTTCCTTTCTAATTATGCAGGAGTAAAGACAAGTACAATTCCCTCTCTACTACTGAAGAGAAATTCTGTAGTATATCTTCTACCTGCTTTTGTTTAGCTCTTGGGAGAGACGTAGGTATTAGAAATTCTGTGTCCTCAGACATAACACAGAGATCTTTATTTATGCATGATTCACTTTGTCTCCTTTAAAGAGAATTCAAACATAAGAACAGTTTAAAAGTTTGTGTTAGAGCATGGGAATGCATCTTCTGGAATACAGTGGATTTCAGCTTTTGTTGAGATTAAGGATCTGGCTTTTTTTTTCTGTTTCTTGCAGATGGTTGAAAGATTGAACTGCTTTTCCTTCACTTAAGCAAGAAAATAATTTTCTCTTAGAGCTGTTTCCTCTGTCTGTTGTCAGCTCCACAAGACAGATTGTATGCACTGGATTTGAAGATTGCATTTCTTTAAAATATATTGTTTAGCTGCCTACAGTCATGCTTCTGCTTCTCTTTACAGCAGTCATCCACTCCACCCGCTCACCGAGTGTTACTGCTTGGGTAGAAGAGATTTCTTTCCAGCAGCTTCTGCCATCTGGAACCACCTTCTTTTATCTCTCTAGTTCATTAGGTCTCCGTAGCTTTCAAGATACTTTCTGAAATTACAACTTTTTTCTTTCACCTGTTAATCCTCAGTGTTTGACTCTGTGAATGGATGCTTAATACTGTAGGAAATGCCCTTTACCCACTGTTTTCTGTGAGATTTTTGTTTTATAAAGTCAATAGAATGCTTTGATGCACAGTTTGATGAAACCACACACACACAGAATCACAGAATGGTTTGAGTTGGAAGAAACCTTTAAAATCATCTGGTCCAACCCCCCTCCCATGGGCAGGGACACCTTCCACTAGACCAGGTTGCTCAAAGCCCCATCCAGCCTGGCCTTGAGCACTTTGAATGATGGGGCATCCACAGCTTCTTGGGGCAATCTATGCCAATGTCTCACCACCCTCATCATAAAAAAAAAATCTTCCTTATGTCCAATATAAACCAACACTCTATAAAATAAAATGTTACTAGAAAGTTTCAGAACGACTGAAACCTATAACCCCATAACTGCCTTCTCCCTGCTGAGGAAAGAATATTGTCAGCCTCCGGTTTTGTAGCTTATAGTAAAAGAGTTTCCACCAGCATAGTGCTGCTGCTTAACTTGCTTGTGTGCATGTATGTACAAAAATATCACTGAGTCACAGAATGCCTGAGGCTGGAGGGCACCTCTGAAGACTGCCCAGTCCAACCCCACCACTCAGGCAGGGTCAGTCAGACCCACGTGCCCCAGGCTGTCTCTGGTCAGGTTTGGAATGCGCAAAGGACAGAAGGAGATTGCATCACTTGTCTGGCCAACCTGTTGCAAAGTTTGACCACTTAAGTACGCTCTCTGTCAGGATGCTTTACTCACTCCTTAGTACCATTCCCATGTAGTTTGGAGTATGTGTAACAGTTTGGCACTTTGCATTCTCCTGGGAAAGCTAAGAGAGCACAGCTTCTAGAATTGAACATCACAACCTGGGTTTCTTAACTTGCCCTGGCTGCAAAAGCTTTTAACAAAGCTTTTGCTGCTTTATTTTTTAAAGAAAAAATATTCTGTAAGATACATCCTTTGTATGTCTGTGGGGCTCTGCTGCTCCCTCTATTTTGATATCTCTTAAAATGCTGGAAATTGTGGAGTTTATGTTCATTCATTATCCACAGGTCTTAGCAGCTTCTGGCTCTGTGGAAAATAATGGGGTGGAGTGCTAAAATGAACTTGATACTATGAGATAGGATAACGTTATTGTCTTCAGAAATAATTGAAAGAAAATGTCAAAACAATGTCTCCCATTATAGAAGTAAGGATAATAGAATACAAAAATCAGTTCTTAATGATGGATAGCTCTCCTGAGTGATTTAAGAAGGGGACAGCGTGCTGAGGTAAGGTCAATTAAAAATCCGTGAACAAACTGATTACAAAACTGACTTTTATTCTGAATTTAGTGATAAACCTTAGTTCACAGATCAGATAGCTGCTCAGCACATTATTTTTCTTTCAAAATGCGCTAGTAACAGTGAAATACTAGATTTGCAGACTTTGCTGAAAGAATTGCTACTAGACCTGGAATAGGCCAGTAGTTGTCTATCTTGCAGAGAAAGTATCCTAATACATGGAAAACTAGGGGAGAACCACTTTCCCAACCTTTGGTAATTAATTTATTATGTAGAACATGTAGTTTGCTGCTGTTTAGAGATTCAAGAGCATCTATAGTTACAACAAAGAAGTATTTTATATTCTTCATATTGAACTTCAGATAAGGTGGAACTTCATAAGTGATTTAATTTCAGTTGGTTTTGTTCTCAAATATCTTCATGTGTTGCAGTTATTTTTTAAGCAGCTTATGATTTCCATGTGTTATCCCCTTTTTTGTTAGCTATGTCAACTGTAGGAATGATCTAATGTGCTCTTTTCATTTCACATTGGTAGTAAATATAAATACAGAAAATTATAAATGATTCTTTTTGATGTTTTTCAATTTATCGGTCAGTAGGGGAGCCTGGCAGTCTAGGGAAACATTATGTTGCAAATAATCCTCTCAAAGGAATGAAAAAGTGTATTTCATGCATTATAAAATACAGCAAGTATTCAAATTAAACAAATATATCCACTCTAACGATACCTCAAAACCGTGTGTCAAAGGAGCCTGCAATCTTGGGTAGAAAAATATGCCTAAAATTTTGAATCTTGTGTATTGAGATGCTTACTGCTTTTCTTGATTTTTCTTTTTCTTCCTTGCAATGTAAGGACAGATTTCTCACCTTGTTAAAGTCAATGTGACTTTTGTCTTTGACATAATTGGTGCCAGGATTTCACCCCTAGCCTCTGTTACTTGTAACTTGTGACTCTTCCCACAGGAAATCTTTTACATTTGCTATTAATTATGCATCTCTTTCTATTCATCTGAGCAACTAAATAAGGAGAAAGTGACAGTTGTATTGATTTTCCTTTCATTTTATGTCTTTCAAGGGTAGGAGTCTTTGGCCTAGTGGATAAATGTCCCTACATGATGAGTAGTCTCTAGCTTTTGCAACACCCTTTGCTTGAGCTGACAGAAATGTTTTTGATGTAACAGCTTAGTGTTGGAAAATGCTGATTGAGCTGAATGAAAACACTTAGTGGGAATATGTCAGTGTGATGAGATTTTCATGGGAAAGCAGGCAGACTTCCACCCTGGCCAGCCAGCTATTTGCTGGCCAGCTTTGCTGATAGACGATTCTGAAAATTTATGTTCTACATGAAAATTATTGTTTCTGAATTTTAGTTCCAGTTTGGAAGAAGAAAGGAATGATTCAGAAATGTGGAAGCTTTTGGGGATCTCAGTTGTCTTGTCTGTACAAACCCTTCCATGTAGCAACATTGCAGGTTTCTAATAGCTGTTAGTGGGGTTTTTCCATCCTTAACCAAGAATTGCCATTCTTAACCATTCATGCCTCGTAGTCATGTTATTTTAGATATGAGTCCTTTGCATGAATGATTTTCTGAGAAGTCTCTTAGATATGTTAAAACTTGCTTTATTTTTTGCATCCTCTATAGCAGTCATGTAACTCTCTCTTATAAATTCCTTGGGCATAGGATCCAAAATAAATGGGTTTACTCTACTTTGGCCTCTGTTCTGAACACTTGGTGGTATTTTATGCTTTAATTCAATTCCTTCTGGTTGATCATTCTTCATGCATTCTTTAGTCATGGTATCAAGTAGATCGGTGATTGAAGGTCAGCTCTGAAAATCCAAAGTGGTAATTGATAGTAATTTGAATCTTCACTTAAGTGATCGTTGAAAGGTCTTGGAGAGAAAAAAGGGGAAATGTATGTCTCAAATGTGGGTTTTTTCTTGTGTGTTTTTTGTGGGGTAGGAGATTAGGAGATACAGACTATATTTTTTGAACACTGTTCTGGGGTTTTGGTTTTTTTTTTTTTGTGGTTGTTCAGGGGTTGGGTTTTTTTTGTCCTTCTGTGGTGGCAGCTGTCCATCTTTCTTTCTGTCCTTGTGATCAGCAAAGTTCCCCATTGAATATCTGAAGCAATCTTCTTGGCAGATGAAAATCTGGACGTGTGATTATGTTTCTAGTCAGCTAACTTAACTTTCTGAGTTAGTATCCTGCAGGTTCTGAAGAAGGCTAAACAAAACCAAAACCATACACAAGAAACTGCTGCATTGCTGCATACATGTGACCAAGAACAACTGAGTTGGGACAGCAGAAATCCTGTAGGTCTCTTGTATTAGATGGCTCACCTTCCCTCTAAATAGCTGTTAGACATGACAGTCCACTTAGTGCACTAAAAAGAAGAGGACCATCATTTGCTATGTTCTGATCTGATACAAGTACTTGTCTTCTCCCCTAGGGTAGGATTTTGGTTCCTGGTCACTTTAAAATGTAAGGCATTTTTTTCTTTACGACTTTGGACTTTCCATCAGGACTTTTCATCCTGACTTTGGAATCAGGATTTCACTTGCAGCAACAGCACTGTTCAAACAAGCTAATACCTGGACAAAACAGGGAATATATCCAAGATTTAATCTGATCTATTTTCAAAATTCTATCAAATAGCCTTTTAAGTTATTCAAGATGAACACCTTGTGCTTTGTTGTTCTGGGGAAAAAAAGAGTTTGCTATGTAGTTCAGCGACAAGTGCAGTGCAGTGCTTGAGCAAAAAGAGTAAGCTTGGGAATTTTTAGGAGACACATATTAGATAGAAAAGTGGTGGGACAGTAACACTGCTTTCAAATATAGCCTCTGCTCTCTCATTATGTTAGTGTTATTTTTTTTAAATGAAAAAATGATTATAATATGTAATTTCAGTTAATACAATGAAACATCTTTGGTTTACCCGCAGTGTTGAGACTAATCAGTGTTATTCTTGCTTCCTTTTACAGGTTGCCTTTTTGAAGATGTGAAGAATGCAGATACCTGTGTTGAACACTATTCTGAAATTCATCTTCAGCAGAAACGTTGAGATGACATCCAATGGTGTGGCTTCTAGGAAAAACATCCACTGTCAGTATGAAACAAAATGGGGGTGTGGTGTGTTACTCTTCATATCTGGACATGTTTCAAAGCTCTTTGAAACAGAGAGAATTATCTTTTGCATCCAGTACGTTCTTAGATGTCATCCTAAGAGTGACTTACCTGTCACTGCAGTCATATCCAGCTGGAATGACTGTTATGATCTCTTGATTGCCAAAAAGAATTTATCTATGTATCTTAATACTACCTGTATTAGACAGTGTTTGATAGTGGCCTATATGTCAGTAGGAAGATTCACAGCTGGTAGGGAAGAAAGGTTTTAAAATATTTAACGTCATGGATGCTAACATAAGTTCTTTACTTTCTTTGCTCTGGTAAAGTTAGAGGTCCAACTTTAAAATGTAAATTCTAGTTTCTGTCAAAAATATATGTTTATCGTGTATATTGTTTCCACATTAAAGTTTACCTTCCTTCGTGGGAGAGAAGGAAGACAGTTCATGTATTCCTACACCTCATTTGAATTTTTTTTAAATTGATAACATTTTAGAGAATCAAGATTTTATGATTACTTGGAATAATTATTCCTTCAAATTCCAAAAAGAACATGTGTGTGAAGGCTGGCCTTGCAGAAACTGCTGGAGGTGAAAGATACTTGTAGCCAGTCAATACAGCTACTCTAAGTCATCATTGTCTGTTGTGGATGCTCATTTGCCTTCCACGGGAATGACAGCACATTTCCATGGAATACAGAAGTTGTTAACATTTTTGGTTTTGGAGTGATTTGCTGACTTAGTTGTCAGCGATTTTTGCCTTCCCTTGCCCAGGAGAACAGGATGGTATACATGCATAGGCTAAGGAACAGGTAAGATGCCTCCTGGCATTTTTTTCTCAGTTCCCGCTCATTGGGATTGACTGCTTTTGAGCTAGAAGGAAGTGTATCAGCCATGTCTTTTCGACCCCTGATCCCTCCAAGTTCTTTTCCCATATCTGCCTTGGTTATCTGTAGTTTTCCTCAAACAACTGCTCTTGGCAAATCAGTCAGGTACTGTAATGGTTTGTCTGACCTAGTGTGACAATTCTTGAGTTCTCAAAATGTGTATAAAAAGGTATCCAAACAGGAAAAAAACAAAACAAAACCAAACCAACAAATAAACAAACAACAAAGACAAGAGTCTGTTTATGTAGGCTGGCTTTATCAAAGCCCATCTTAAAAAAAAAAAAAAAAAAAAAAAAAAAAATATCAAACGTTTTTAAAAAAAAAGATTTTAGGAGAATGGACTGTGGAGGGAATATTACTGTTAGATGAGTTCTCTGCAAGTTCCTGGATTTCAAGCAAAGTTAACATGTCCTTTACTCAGTAAATGATCATGATGTAGGACTTGACCCTGTGAAGTGTTGGGCACCAAATCTGGGTTTTACACATCCAAAGACAAGGAGCTGAGGCCTCCTAGCTCCCAGTCTGGTTATCATCTTATTTTTCTGTTATTATTGTAGTTTTCAGTATTGAGGGAAGAACAAAAATATTCAAAGTTTTCTATTCAGGAACTAAATTATCTAGCTTTAAGATATTTTGTCTATGCACCAATGTTTACTCATTTTATGAACAAAATATATTTTCTAAATTAGTTTACTGTTTTTTCTGCTTAATTTCTATGACAGTTTAAGCTTCCCAGAATATGCCTGAGCAAAGACATTCATGTCACATAGAAATACTGCAATTTTAAAATCTTTTCCAACCTATTTAAATTACCCCTGTTATGGTTTTGCATGTATGGAGCCATCTTAGGTCAGAGAATATTTATGCTTTTGAGGTTCAATCTCTGTCATGTCATGCCTTCTTTGGTATTGTAGCCAGAAAGAGTTGATATGTCTCTGGTAACATACTTGGTTCCAGAATGATCACAGAACCACAGCATGGTCAGGGTGGGAAGGCACCTCTGGGGATCATCTCGTCCAACCCCTGCTAAAGCAGCTTCACCTGGAGCAGGTGGCACAGAGTCACCTCCAGGCAGGTTTTGAATGTCTGCAG
>JAVJGJ010000059.1:7571181-7590818 GCA_035590215.1 Microhierax caerulescens
AGGTATCTGCAGACATTGATCAGATCCCCTCCCAGTCTTCTCCTCTCCAGGCTACACAGCCCCAGCTCTCCCAGCCTCTCCTCACAAGGGAGATGTTCCAGTGCAGACAGATCATCATCCAGATGATGGATGCAGACATTTCACTGGGAGTATTTTTTGGAGAAAAAAAACCTTCCAGAGATGAAAGACAGATCACTCCCATACTGCCTGGTCTGTTGCTCATCTGTGGGAGATAATGGTTGAGGAAGCAAATCCTGAGAGAGGACTAAGCTCAGTGTGTACACTTAAAACATTAAACTTCTTAGGAGCTTGCCCTCTGGCTACGTATGTTTAAAGATTTTCCTTGTTCTTTTTTACCCTATACGTTGGTGAACTGGGTCTTGCTGGGGCGGAGTTAACATATTCTTCATAGCAGCCCATATATATGGTGCTGTGGTTTGGATTTGTGGCTCCAGCAGTGCTGGTAGCACACCAGTGTTTTAACTGTACCTGAACCTTCTCTTTTGTTTCCTGCTCTGCCCCCACCTCCCCCCAGTGAATAGGCTGAGCATGGGCAAGAAGTTAGGAGGTGGGGGGACACGGTGGGGACAGCTGACCCAAACTGGCCAAAGGGATGGATATTCTGTACCATTCAACATCATGCACAGCAGTAAAAACTGTGGAGGAGGAAAGGGGTAATGGGGTCGAGGTCATGGTTGCTCAGAGAACAGCTAGGCATTGCTCTGCTTTAGGGGGTGGTGGGTTGCTGCCTTTGCATCACTTAGTTTCATTTTCCTTTTTTCTTTCTCTTTGCTTTACTTATTAAACTGTCTTTGTCTCGACCTGCAAATTTTCTTTTGATCTTCCTGTTCTTTACCCCGTCATGCTGGTGGAGGAATGGGGAGGGAGGGTGTGAGTGAGCAGCTGGCTGGGTGTTTAGCTGCTGGCTGGGGTCAACCCACCACAATTGGAAGCAGAAGTTGCAGAGTCCCCAAAAGAAAAAGAATAAAGCTTTCTGTTGCATCTTGGCAGGACAGTGCCATGTTCCCCCTTTCTTGGTTCTGGCTCTGAGACCTCCATTAACATTTAACCATTGACATTATCTGGGAAATATTAGACCACATATGCTAATATATAAATGCCTCGGACAGGTTTCCATTTAAAAATAGATTTATTTGGCCACGTCCAGGAAAAAAAAAAAGGTTTTGATACTTTCCTAGATACCAGGCAATACATTATTCAGAACTTCTATTTCTGCAGACAACTTTTGTGGCTTTTTTTTTCCCTTCCTATTTTTTATGTGATCTTTTCTACTGAGCCAGTAGTAGACTTGAAATGTGACAGCTTCACGTGACACTTTCTTGCATTCTAGCTGCTTTATAAAAGCAAAACTGGGGCGTTTTTTCAGGGTTATCTTAGCAGTTAACCATGGGCTCTCATAAAACAGTGGACTTGGCTTAAGAAAATGTATTGAGTTCCCATCAAGTCTCCTTCCTTGACCTTTGCCTCTCACTGCCCTTGCCTCCATTTCTCTGTCTGTTGAATAACATGATCCCATTTGGTTGTTGGCATCAGCATTTTGAAAAGTTGTTTAAGTACAATTGGTACAATTAGTTACTGTGTTATTTCCTTAGCATCCAGAGTCAGTGGCACGTTTTAGTCTAGTCTAAATACCGTGCTTGGATACATCCATGACAGAAAGCGTGTTTTGTTTTGAAGTGTGCAGGCAGGATCTCCATGCAGATGGAAAAGCACGCACCAAGATTTAGCCTAGAAGCTGTGTTCTTAGGAAATGTTTTGTCATTCTTATCGCTTGCCTTCTCTCCCCAGCACTTTTTATCTGTTACAGTCTGCATTTTTCACTGCAGAAAGTGTCTTAATTTTTGCTTTCTGTAGTGCCAAGCATGCTGTTAGTCTTAAAGTAATAATAATAAATCAGCAATGACGTTAAGAAGTCCCCCACTCACATTAACTGAGATAGATGTGCATCCTTTCCTAATATGCAGTTTCCAAATAGTGTATGGCAACAAGAAGATATTAAAAATGTCAGCTTTAATTCTAATGTGCTATTGGGTTATAAAGATGGCTATCGCTGTGGTGCAGAAAACATGCCTATCTGTCAGACCGGTACTGTTCCCTCCATTAGCAACAACAGAGAACAATATTGTTTCTGTCATTAACGGGTCACAGGGGGAATATACTAGCGTAGGACTTGTTACTTCTTTTAAACAGGTTTGACCATTTAACTGGGTTAGTTAAATTGGTGTACCAAATTGAGTCCCAGTGGGTTTATTTTAATTCCAAAATTAGGGTGGCTTTCTAGCTTTGTCTGAATCCCCACTAGAGCATGTTAGAATAAACTGAACAATAGTAACAAAAGGCTTGATCAGGGACCTATACTGGTATAATCCTGTGAGTCAAAGGGCGAGTTCTAGCTTACCTCCATTTTACTTTTCTGTGTAGAGAAACTTCTCTGTATAAAGAGCAACTTTAATTAAAATTTATAATAGATGTTTCTGCACTCAAGCATTCTGGGTTTAAATGCAAATGCTTTTCAGTAATTTTCTTTCTGTTTTGCTGCCTTCATTTTCATTCTCCCAGAACACCACTTTGTGGTTTCAATTTTATACTTTGCATCCTTTCATTTCTCTCCTAGCCAACTGTGCTCTGTTATAAATGACAGGTAACTTGTCTGAGGTACTGCATTAGCTCATCAGCCTCATTCCTTTCAATTTTCCTCCACAGGTTTTCAGGCTACCAGAGTATCACTGTTGTAGAAGCACTGCAAAATGTGCAGATGGACAAATTATAGAAACATTGAGCAACTCTGTCTTTACTAGACTTCTTTGGTTTATTCTTTTGGAGCAGGCTGAATTGCCTTCTAGCAGATGCTGAGGAGCATTAGGCAATTTCACAGAATATCAGGAATTTTGCAGGTTCATCTGCTAACAGCTCAGCAGCACTGTGTATCTTCCAGTATCTGATTGAAACATGGCATTCTTCTTACTGTGGACAGTATTTGCTGTGTTCATGTCCCATGGTTCTGTGGTTCAGTATGTTCAGATGTTGTTTTCTTGAACCTGGGAGTAATGTTATTGTGTCACTGCCTTATCATGTCCAGTGATACCTGCTTCATTCCCATCCAGTTGTCTTACACGTGGATTGTGCAGGTGTGTGTACTGTGTCCTTAGTGATAGACGCTTCTTCTACCTGCTTGTTTTCAGTGATGACATAAATGTATATTAATTTACCATGTAAACAACATAAAACTTTATTTCAAAATATAAAGTGTCATTTTAACTTACATGCTTTTAATCATTTCCTCAAGATTGCAAAGCGTTTTTTATTATTTTTTTTTTCTATAACTGAGTTTTCTGTAGTGCGGGCAGGAAGGCAGACCTGCAGAGGGGCTCTGCCATGTGTTTGTGTCACTGGCAGCTCCACCAGCTAGGGGCTTGTGAAACAGATTTTACCCCTTAATTATTGATACCAGCTAATTATAACCCCAACTGGCTGGCCATCTTGTCTGTTACCTATATGTGTTTGCTCACTTTTAAAACTATGACTGTATCATAAGGGTCATGAGTCTCCTGTTGGCGACAAGATCGTTTGCTCAGCAGTGCAGCTGGGAGGCAAGTCCCTGTGTGGCCATAAACCAAGTTACATGGATGAGTGATGGACCACAAGTACGAGAAAGCTGCTGTAGCCGCCCTGACTTCAGTGGAGCCATTGCCAATTTACAATTTACATTGCCAATTTACAGCCAACAATGTGCCGTGTGGACAGGAGGGAGATGATGTCTCTTGTCTTCCCCTGTCAGTCCCACTTCAGAATACAGAACTGAGTTGGTAAGCATGTAGAAATAGGGCTGGGTATGTCTGAGAAAGGCCTCAAACCACGTCTGGGCAAGTGTGTCAAGAGGACGGGGTCAGACTCTTTTCAGTGGTGCCCAGCGACAGGACCAGGGGTAACGGGCACAAACTGCAACACAGGAAGTTCCTCCTGAATTTGAGGAAGAACTTCTGTACCTTGATGGTGGCAGAGCACTGGGACAGGCTGGCCAGAGGGGCTGTGGGGTCTCCTTCTCTGCAGACATTCAAAACCTGGATGGGTGCGACTCTGTGCCATCTGCTCCAGGTGAAGCTGCTTTAGCAGGGGGTTGGATGAGATGATCCCCAGAGGTGCCTTCTAACCCTGACCATGCTGTGATTCTGTGACAGTCATAGAGTCAGTTGTCATTGTATCACCATATCAGGAGGGCTCAGTGCAGCTCAAGAGTGAAAATGCAGTAGAAGGACATTGGCTGCAAAACAAGAAGAGGGGAGAAAGAAATTCAGTCAGTGCTCTATAAGCTCTGCATGGTGGGGTCCTAGATTAATAGCCTTATTGAGTATATTCATGATGCAATGGCTCTGCTCTCAACTTATTTGTAAACTTTGTCAAAAGTTTCTGTCTGTGACTAATGGGAAGCATGACATGTAACGATCCGGTTGTGTAGTTCACGCAGGCTGTTTGCTCAGATTACTAGACTTGCCCTTTACCAGGCTTTGATTTATGTGGACCTAAGAAGAAAAGAGCAAGAACAGTCCTTTGTTTGAGCTTTGATAGAAAACAGAGGTGTGGGACAATTTACAGTTTCTGCTTTGTTGCTGAAAAGGTTTTTTGCAAATTTGTTGGAATAAATATTCTCAAACTTGAAGCAAAATGAAAATGCACTAAATTAAGAGTGCCTTTTAAATTAATGGCTATTGAGAAGAAGATACAAGTTGTTGTTTTAGTTGCTTCACAGTAATTATTGAGATCATATTTTGTGGTTGAGATGCACAAACACGGCTTGACTGTTGCAACCTCTTATCTCAAGAGTACAAAGAGCGGTGTCTGTTCCGATCCAGCAAACACAGCTCTGGCAGTTCTCTGTGTAGGTAAGTAAACAAGACATGAGCGAGCCCAGCAGAAGACAGGGAGCATAGCGTGACAGAGGGCTCTGTAAGATGCTTAGAGGGAAAAGATATTAACAGTGTCCCTGATGGACGTTTTTTCCTGTCTTTAAAAGTGCTTTTTAGATTGCTGCAGGCATATGAAGAAACATCTTGGTGGGTTGGGGATTTTGGAATTGGTGTCATAATTTGCAAATGAAAACATATTTCCTAGCTTGTTGGGTTTTTTTCAACGGTCTTATGAACTCAAAAGAACATCTTGTCATCTAATAATGCTGATTTTTTTTACAAAATTTCTAATTACCTGTGGATTTACTAGGGTCCGCGTTACAATCTGTACCTTCCTCCTCTTCTAGATTTTGAAGCTAGCTCAGCAAGAGTCATCATTTGCACAAGAGTAGATTAGCTTTCACCAAATTTAGAAATTTTTGTTTGAAGTAGAAACAAGTGGCAATTTGTTGTTATAGTTGCCAGAAGACTAGTAAGTAAAAAAGACTTCACGTGGGCTCTTTGTTTTGTTGTGTATCATTTCACATTTTAAAGTGGATTTTTTGTCTCTTTACTCTACTAGACAAATGTTCCATTGTTAGTATTAATAATTTTTATTTTGGCCATAGAACATAATTCTAAAGCATTTTCAAAAGAGCTGGAGTTCAGAACCTGCAAGACTTTTCCCATCACTGAGATGCCATCTCCTGTACAGCTGGCACACTTCCACATGGTTCCCTCTCATATGACTTTCTTATTATCCTGATCCACCCTAAATTTAATCAGTTGGAGATTTTTTTGTCCTACTCTCCTTACTGGAAACCTGACCCCAAAGCCTTACTCTTCTGATGGGAATCTTCTGATTTCTGGGGTAAGTGTATCCCGGGCTAATTTACACCCATTTGTTGTGACAACAGCATTCATTCATGTAGGCAGTTAGATTTCTTCCTGGATTCTTAAATCTCATTCCATGTTTAGGGAACAGTTCTATCTCCTCGTTGTTCATTTTATTAGTGGTTACTTTCCCAAAGATAGACTTTGTGTTCTACCAAACTCTGTGTCTGTCCCACTTCAAATTAATCTCCCTTGTGCAGGAATGAGCCAATTGTGCACAAGGCGTGCATCTTAGCAAAGTGACATTTATGGTTCCTTATTTCTTTTTGGAACACCTCACTTCACACATTAGTGAGTGCTTCTCTTTTTTTCATGTCTGCAGCACACTGGTGGTTCATAGCAGACACCCCAGCTCTTCTTCCCTTCCATTTCCAACTGTGTAGACCCAAAGAATGCCACTATTCTCTGGCAGAAAAATCTAATTATAAGTATTTCACATGTACTTACACTTTGTGGCTATGTGTATATATACACATACACACATTGTGCTTTGTATGTTTGATTCTTTCCTTATTTTTCTGATCCTGCTTTATTTATGGTGCTTCTGACTGTCACATCAGCAAATGTTCTTAAAACGTTTCTAGTGGGCCATGTCACTGTGCTGTGGTCACTAGTGCAAAAGTTTAGTAAGATTGGCTCATAGGCAGAACTATTCCCTCTGGGCTGTTACTTCTCTTCCTGGTTTCCACTGAGAGGCTGAACCTTGAGGGTTGAAATCAGACCTCAGCAGAAGTCAGGATCTCAGTGCTGTCATCCCAAGCCCTGTGCCAGTCCTGATCTACCAAGCAGAATCAGCCCTTCAGCTGTCATCGACACTCACCGGACCACACGTTCCTGACCATACATTCACCTCTAGTGGATGAAGTCCCCCGCCTGTGGCAGACAGGTGTTGCTGTATTATATATTTCAGCTATTAAATTGCAAAGTATCTTGTTCTTATTTAGTGCTCTGTTGCTGGTGCATTCAATTTTTTTTTCTAGTTGTTTGGGTTTCTTTTCCCCTGCAGTTTGTAAATTTTAATGTTTGGTACAAAGAGAATAGCATTCCAGTAACCAAATGCTCCTTTAAGAAATGCACCCTTATATTCCATCCCTTCTGCTGTGAGTGCCAAATACAGCCTGATAATAAACTGAGACCAAAGTATGGTGGTGGGAGCAAGGCTGGTCAAATTCCAGTAGTTGTTGATGGGAAGTGGTGCTGCTCTGAGGCTGAGTGCTTGATGTTTTAGCCTTGATAACTTTTTGGCTACAGACGGGACCTGGTGGACCCATACTTGCCTTGACTGAGCGTATAACTTTCGAAGAGACTTTTGAGAGACCTGTGACAGATCTGTGCTTTAGCTCTTCTATGTGTAATTTATTTATATCCCAGGCTAGTAACAATAATGCACTATATCCTATATAAGCTTTTTTGAACTATGAACTCTTCAGACCCAGCATTCTGTGTGGTGTGAGTCTGTCCTCGCTGCAGTGTTGGAGCAGCTCTGTGTGTTCTGTAACACAGGCAGCACCTCTCAGGTGTGCCTTACCCTTCCTCTCTGCAGAAGAGGGGTGCAGTATACCTGCTGTGCTGATCTGGTGGGGTGAGCAGGGGGTGGTTGTTTTCTTGTTTTAAACGTGCACCCTGCTTAGTGTATCTGTTAGCAGAGGCAAGTGAGAGAAGCATGCCCTGGAGGGGAAGGTGCTTGGGTTTGCCATGGTCCTGAGTTTCTGTGTGAGGTCCCTCCATAATTGGAGATGCCCCTGTGATAAGGTTTTCTCTTGTGAAAGTGTAATAGGTATCCTGAGCCTAAGTTTTCAGGTAACTGGAAGAGAGGACTTTGGGATCATGGACTTGAATCAAAGCTCCATGAGACAGCAGCGCAGACAGCAAGTGCTAAGTCATTGGCATATTTTGTTGAAGCTTACTCAGAAGAAACTTTTTTTGTCATCAAGCTGTGTTTAAAAGTGTGATCTATTGAGTATACATTACATGATTTTTTCCGTGTCACTAGTAATCTTTCTGAAATGCAAGCTCTGTCAGTCAGCCAAAGGCTGGCTGGTCTCTCACCATGATGTTCTGCATTCCTCTGCCTACCACCACCAACTAGAAGGGCTTTGTCTTGCTTAAGTCTCTTTCAAGTAATAATTCATGTCAAGCTAGTGTTGCTCAAACATAAGGCCACTAACAGTAGTGGTCTGGCTTTGAGGGGAAGTATGTATGAATGAGCAGAGTGTCTGCAGGAGTCTTTGATTAGCAATGTGTTTTGTATATTAAAACATATCATGGTCTTTATTGCCCTAATGCATGCACAACAGATGCACAGGAATGCCATATGTACAGGTGCAGAAGATAACCCAGATTATTATTAGTTATTAATTTAATATGATCCTCTAATCGAAGGTGATACAGTATGTACAAAAGGAAATCTACATTTGGTATTTTCTGCCTTGGAGTTTTTTGCTACGTAATCTAGGCATGGCTTTAAGTTTTTGATGATATGTATGAAAAGGCTTTTGATTATTTGGAGGAAAGCATTAAGGAATTCTCAGCTTGTCGTGTGTTTAGACACAGCCTCCTATACAGCTTCAGGGACTGGGCTCGCTACTTCAAATAACAATGTCTTGTGCATCTGATTTGTTGAGGAATTCAAGATTAAAGGTCTCCTATGAGTAGTCTTAATACTGACATAGTTTGTTGATAATAAAGTGCAATTTTGACTTCTTATCCTTCTAATTAAATGGTGTTGCACACATTGCAAAACTGGTAATTTCATTTTACTGTAATTCATAAAGAGAATAATAGGCAAGCAACGATGCACAGGGGTGTTTTATTAGGAAATTGAGGGCCATCTTCACTAGTTTTTCCAGATAGCTTTTCTCCTTCTCTCAGTGTTGTTTTTCAGAACTGCATTGCTTTGGTACTATCTCACTTCTGCAAAAGGCAATTTTGTTAAATGTATTCCCAAATGCACTGATGAAGTTATAACTGTTTGGCAAAGGCTTGGAGACAAAGCTGCTGCCATGAAAAATGAGCCTTGTCAACAGAAAACTGATTTGTGATCACCAGATGTGGACAACGTGATCAATGTTGTATTATCTGTTTGTCTCCCACTTTAAGGTGTATCCACTGTCCCAAGGGAGTTGTAACATGTCAGAAGCATCTATGGACTTTGTCGACCCTTCTTCACTGTCACACTATATCAGAGCAGCGACTTCTTTCATCTCTCCGTGCTATGGCTTTTGCCCAGTGTAACCTGGGGCTTTGTGGCTGGCGCTCTGGGACGTGGCCACCCAGTTCTTTCTTGTGCATCTGTACCTGTCTCTAGCTGTGTCTCCTGTCTGCACTTATAAAATGGGAGAAAAGCACAGTCTAGTCTTGAAAGGGGTTACGAGGAGAAACATGTCAAAGACTGTGAGTTTGGGAACAAGCAGTCAAGGATTTAATAGATAAAATACGGATTTACTATACACTGTAAAAGAAGGTGTATCTTGCTCCGTACTAATAGTTGCGTGGCATTTTGGCACTTATGTGAAAAGCTGTTGCTCCCAGTGTCTGCTAGGAGATCATATTATTTCCTTCTCTTAACTCGTAATGCATTTACCCTGCCTGTGATTTATGTAGCCAGGAACAAGAACTGAAGCATTTACACAGGGGAGAGGATGGGTTCCTTGTATGCCAGAACTGTTAAGAGCTAAATCTTCAGATCTTTAACCCATAGGATTGTGTTACTAAAGAGGATGCCTTAAACCTGTTTGTATTTATTTATTAGTTTCACTACTGTGTTATTTCTGCACTGTTTAAAAGCAACCAATATCTTCCCATATTTCTCAAGATCCCAGGGTGTTTATTGTAGTTGCAATCATTCTTTCGTTGAAATCAGTGAAGTAGCTGGGCTCCTATGGCAAAAGGAGACTGCAGATCTCTTTTAGCAAATTATCCATTAGTTTATGCTAGTCTGGGAAATTCTGCTTCTATTAAACTGCAACAGCTTATTTATACCCTCATTGAGTTGGCATTAATATAGTATCCAGACTTCTTAGAATGTGCACTGCTTCTTTTGTTCTAATCCATCTGTTTGAAAAACAAAAAGTTAAATGGGTTATGCAGTGTGCGTGTTGCTTTGATGACAGGTTTGGAATTTCCTACCTTGGATAAAGGATCAAGGATTAGTCTTAAAGGTGTAATTCCACCTCTGCCACCCAGATCTAATGCTTGCTTTGCAGAAGGGGGAATAATCCTGTCTTTGCAAGGGATTCTAGGAGACGCATGCCTTTTCCAAAGTGCTACACTCCAGATGCTCAGAGAAGTTGTCAGGGGTGTCCCTTCTTTTACAGGCAGATGCTAAGACCTAGGAGGGATGCTATCTATCCTTGTTGCCACCGACTGGAGAGTAAGAGGTGATTTCTCAAGTATGTGCTGGTTTTGTATAATCTGAGTTTCATTGTATTATCTGGGCTGAACATCCCACAGGTCTTTAGGAAGTATATGTAATACAGGAAAGTTAATGGGCAAATAAATGCCTTGTCCCTAGTATAGATAATACCAGACAAAATTTCACATATTTGCTGATGTTCCCTTGCTGCTTGAGTACCCTGCAAGAGAAACATCATCTGAAGAGTAAGGCAGGGTCCTAAAGGAAATATTACATTAAACAACCTAGAAAGCTAAAGGCTGAACTCTTCCAATGAGCCTTGGTAACTGCCTTCATTCTCACTAAAAACCTATTAACCAGGCTTTTTCCTTTGATGCTATTAATGCACCATGCAAATACTCCTGACTGTGCAACCTGTATCTCTTATGTCAGTAGGAATGTAGCCCTCTAACCTCTGAAAGTAACACCAGCATCCCGGGTCAATTACTTTTGCCATTTTGTGCTAGAAATGGTCCTTTAATACTGTGTTAACTTAAAAAAAAAAGTATGTTTTAAATTACCCTGAAGAAAACGTTGAAAGGTAGCAAGCAGGTGTAAAGCAGACAAAGAGAGAAGAAACAGAAAACCTATATTAAGATTTCAGCTCTCCATCTTCTGCACATTACAGAGCCAAAACAGCATAAACCAACCCTGCTTCTTTCTATAGCAGAAAACATCCTTCAGCCTGGCTCTCCTGTGCGGCCACTGTAAAGGAAGTTTAAATATAGCAGAAGTAGACTTACTGAAAAAGTTATGATTGGGCTCCGATTTCCAGCATGCTTGTGGAACTCTGCAGCATCCAAAATGAGCACAAGCAGAAGTCACTGCAGCCCAGTTTGAACCTGTGCTGATTGTCACTCACGTAGGTGTTAGTGCCGAACTCTTCCCCACTCCCTGAAACGCAGGAGGGCTTTTGCTTCGTTGCAAAGTTCCGTGTTGTTGCAATCTGAGATTCCCCTGGTCGATCGAGGGTTCGTGCGATCAAGGGGGCCAGTTGAGCTTCCAGACCAGCACATAGTGAGTATGGAAGGCGTATGCTCCTGGGGGGTGCCTTTCTAATTCTTCCTGGTTGGAAGGTGGGTGGGGAAATTAATAGATATGGGTCCTATTATGCCTTTTTTAAAATAGGAGTTTCAATTAAAGAAATAGATGCTCAGGAAAGATAACAGCTAGATGCACTGCTTAAAACCTGAAAAAAATACGACTTGCAAAACACTTTTTCACAAGCTTTAGAAGTGAAAAAATGAAAAAGAAAATGGCATTTAATACTTAATTAAAAATAATAATTTCATACTAAGGTGAGGAAATTCCAGTTAGAGAAATGCCCAGTGTCAGAGGGGCAGCACTGAATACTGTAGGATATCTGAGCCCCCAGCTGACAGAGTTTCTCATTTAGGGCCAAATTAAGCTCTCATTTATGCTGGCTTGTATTGCCAGGAACTCTTTTCACTTCCTCAGGGTACTTGAGTCTTACCCCTGTTTAGTTGAGACTGTAAATGAGCCCTTGAGAAGCCTTTTCCTACTGAGAATTCTTTCAGGGCCTTATCATTGCTTAAGTTCTTCCCTGAATAATGAACAGGCAGGGGCAGTTGGGAGAGAAGACTGGCAGGTGTGAACCTGCCCTTACAAAACAATAAAATGTCCTGACACGTTCCAACCTTATTAGAGATACTATTATTTAAGTAAGTCTTTATTGTTTGCCTCCAATATTTAAATCCACTTAAAAACTTTAAAAATTTAAAAAACACTGCGAATCCAGAACCCCCAGATTATTAAGAGGATGAATGGACCCGATGGCAACGTATAGCACTGTGTTATTTGTGTGGAGGCTTTTCAAAACTGTCTTTCAGTAACTTCTTCCCCAGTCTAGGTAAAACGGATCTCTACAGCTGGACATTTGTGTAGCATAGTAGGTATGTTATGTATGAGTGTGACCTTCAAACACCAGCTTTTACGTGCATGTCTCTTGTGGTTAGCATGATAAATGATGTTACACTGGCTAATTAGATCAATACATCTCATTAATGTCTAGCAGTTTCTGAATTTGTCACTCTTTAGTCCCGTAGATCACCTTCCGTATCTGCTTTTCTCAAATCAACGTGCATTTTTTTCCCCCTCTTCTTTCGCTGCAGACCTACAGCAATTCCAGTATTCTCCATCTGAAGGTATGTTTAAGAAGTATATTTAGTACAGCCAATAAAAGAATAGCTGAAAGGTAACCAGTTACACCTCCCACTTTCCCATTACATTTATCTTCACCATGTCATAAATGGAGGCCCTTCTGCTCTTTTGGACTCAAGTTATAAACTAAAAAATGGAAACAACTTTTTTTTTTTTTGTTTTGTTTGAATGTGTTGTGAGTTGTGTTAATGCAGGGAGAAAACGGGTGCCGAGAGATTTTAAATGAAAGGATGTAAAGAATTCTACAAGGACTTTCACTCTCTTGCAGTACTGACAAGAATCTGAGTTAGGAATACGGCAAAAAATATTGTCCCCATGCCTATTGTGTGTCTGTCTCTATGCTTCCACATAATAGAAAGCCTTTTTCTGTTCCCCTTCTTCACTTTTGCCATATATTAAATACCTGTATAAAAGAGGTTTAATGTCTTTCTACCATTTTTTTTTTTCCCACAAAGTTAATAGTCTGAAGAACTCTTGGAACATGTTAGTTCACTTGGATATTTTTCACATTTTTTTTCCAGTAAATCATGTTTTTAATACCACTTCAGAATAGAAACAGAAATGTTGTTCAGGGGTTTTGTGTGCTTTTTTTTTTTTTTTCTTTCTCTTTTATAAAATCTTTCTTATTTAAAGGTGTTTTTTTCTCAGGCAAAGAAAGGGAAGAGAAGGGAAGAAATTTCTCCATGGTTAAGTATTTCTCTGGAAAATCTTGGAAGAAGCAGGTTTCTACAACATCTAACCAAGCAAGATGAGACAAATAAGAGCAAGTGCCAATGTTTTAGGCATGCCTAGCAACAGCCCGTGTCTGGATAGCTAGTTAGGGTTCAAGTGTATGTTTTAATAGAGGAAAACCAGCACTGGTTTGCATGTACTGAATACCAGTAATTCCCAAACAGGGAGCTTCCCAGCTGTAGGCAAACACCACCTCTAGCAGATGCTGTGGTGTAAATGCATTTGATCATGGCACACTGAATGCCTTTACACACCGACGTGCCCCCATCCCTGCAGCACACCATGGTGTAGGAACCCAGCCTGGCTCCTCCCGGGAATCCTGCCTTGCCTTTCTTGAGGGAGCAGGAAGATCCTGGAGCAGAAACAGAGAGCGCAACCCTGTCTGCACCCCTACGGCCACTGACTCCAGTGCCCTGAGCTGTGGTGCAAGTGGGAAGGGAAAGGTGAGGAATCAACAACCTGACCTGTAGATATGCTAGGATGGAGTGCTGCCGGGGCAAACATTGGGATGATTACACCCACAGCACGTTGCTCAAAGGCTCGTCCAGCAAGCCTTTTGCAGGTGACTGAAATGTGCTTTCTGCTGAGCGTAGAGCTCTTATGCAGGACTTTCCCTGCCTTCTCTACACTATATGTAGTAGCTATGTTAGTAAAGGCCCTGGATTTAAAAGAAGTCCTCAGCTTGTGTTGCTTCATCTACCGCTAACCCTGTCACATTGAGGCTTGTCCTGCAAGAATCTGGGCTGCATTCAGAAATCCAGCTTGTTACCCAGGGGTGATACAACGCAGCTTTCACCTGTCCTGTTTCCGCAGCTAATAGAGCTGTCAGCTTCGTTGTCATTTGCTTGTCATCCCATCCAGAAACATACAGAAAGCCTTAAAGGAAGCAGGTCATCCCAAGAGTAGGCTCGAAATAAAATTGACCCTTATTCAAATGTATGTGCAAAATAGCTTGGACTTTTCTCTTGAATTGTTATTTGTACTGGATTTGCCTTTCATTCCATAGAGAGTTGCCGTGGGTTGAAAATACGACATTTTCCAGGAAAATATCTGTTGTAGGTGCCAAAGGCTGTTCTGTTGTCAATGCTTTGTGATATTTTCATGGCATATTTGGAAGAAAGGTTCTCCTCTCTGTCTCCTTCAGTTGCCTTAAGCCCAGTGTTACCATCTCATTCAAGGGATGACAATGACCGTGTTCACTTGTTACATTAGATGTTTGTGCCAAGGGTGTTTATGCATGTTCTAGCTTGTTTTAAAAACAAACTTCAGTGCCTGGAGACACCTTCACATTAAAAGTAATTGAGTCATTATAGCAGGGAAGGAGAGGTTCAGCAGGTAAAGCGGCACGCAGTCACGAAGGTGCTTGTTGGCTAGTAAAGTACAGGGGATGACAGCTGGTCTGACAAAGTGACATTTGCATCTCCAGAGAAGTGAGACTTTCTTAATTTAACTGGAGAAGTGTCAAGATCATCTGCTGAGTAAGTTAGAAGGAAGTAAGTTTCAAGATGGAAAGAAAGAAAGTTTCAAGAGGAAAAACTAAACCTGCTGAGAGCCCTTGGAAAGGAGATTAGTTACAGATGTTGGTGTGGAGGAAAGATTTTTATCTTGACAAGTGCAGCCTGCAACACATAACACAGAGGGAGACAACAGCCCTGACACATCAGGCAGGAAAGCACCTGCAGCAAATGAGTGAGATACAGAATAAAAAGGACCTTTTATACTTTCTCTTGTAAGCAGGCTGAGCATAGCCCTCTTTCATATGCCTTAAACCCCCTTTGTTACTGCGGTGTCTATTTTGGACGCTGTAAATAATTACCCCAGTTTGGATTTCGCTTTAACCTTACTGGAGTTAAAGTACTTGGTTAAAAACAAGATGTTTCTTGCTGAAGGCTGCCACAGCCCTAAAAGTGGTCTCCTAGGGGTGAGGAGGGGCAGTCACCTCTTCCCTCACCGAGGGATCCCTACAGAGGCTCTTAGCAGGATGGGATGCTGGTGAGCACACCGGAATCTCAGCAGCCTTGAGGGAATTTGCCACGGGTGCGTTTGAGTCACGTTGTGGTTTTGTTCCTCTCTGAAAGAGCGAACCTGTATGTTAAGGGTGAGTTTATCTTTCTCCATTTCTTTTTTTGTTCATGAGCAGCTCCTGGTTTGCTGGGGCTGCAAGTACTTCACCAGCAATTGTGTCAGAACATTTGTTAGCACCATCCTCCCACTTGTAAGTCATAAAGCAGCAAAGGGAATTATTGCTGCCATCTCTTAAGCAAGGCAACAAAGGCATAGATGTAATAATGCATGCCCCTAACTATTTACCCAGTTCTTTTTGCATTCCTTTGTTTTCCCAAGCAAAAAGCAGCCCTTTCTAGCAACCGTAGTAGGGCCGAGGGCATGCTGAAAGCGAGCTTGACAAATGAAGGTGAGATGCTGTGGCATGCGGGACTGGCAGAGCAGCCCAGCAGAATTATGGAGCCCATGCTGTGCACAGCCCCACCGGGGGTCACGGGGAGGGGAAGAATGCAGGCAGCCACCTAAGGCAGGAGGTGCTCAGGAGACAGGCTCCTGTGTCTTAAGGACTGAACCCTTAACAACTCTGAACCCCAGAATTAAGTGTTACACTCTTGGGGGTGGGGGGAGAAAAAAGAAAGAGTGGTGAATATTAGACTTCCTCTTCAACAGGAGTAGAGAAGTGAAAGTCCCAGTTTTACATGCTGACCAAGTGGGCAGAGCTCTCACCTGGGCTGTAGCAGGCATAGGTTCAGATTGCACCTTCACCTTTTCCTGAAGAGACCCGACCATCACTGTGATGGTACCTAAGACAGGGGTCTTCCCACATACGGGGCTGGCTCAGCAATATCGTCTCATGGTTCAGTAACAGGTGGGGCTCTGCTGCACCAGCCATGGAGTCCTGCCCTCTTCTCCATGCCAGCTCTGGTGGCTGACTACATAGAACATTGCTACGGTTCACTAAGCAGAAGACATTCACCTATTTAGCCCATAGGTGGGATGCTCATCTAGGAAAGATGAGACATGGATTCTCTTCTTGTTATGTATTTCCTACTGTACTTTTTTTTTTTTTTTCCATTTGAAATCATACTGAGCTCATTTCTGTTGCATACCTGTCAAATGCAGTGACTGGTATTCTGCAGTCTAAGAGAATTGGCTAGGTCTCTCAAGCAGAGAAATGGGGGACTGATTGTGTTTTGATTCACTTTGTATAAATTGCAGTGAGTAAGTAAACTAGGAAAGCCGAGGGTTCCCTTTGAAACTCAGTAACACGTACGGTTTTGAGGGACTTCAGCAAATGTCCTGGTTAGCTGCCTTTGGCATGGCTCCCTGTATCACTTATGAGTACTGAGCTGGATAACTGGAAGTCTTCATAGCCTCATCTGTCAATTTGTGCTCCGATGGGTTCTGCTTGTGAGAAATGCTACTGAAATGAGTCAGCCCTTGGAGGAGATGCACAGGAAAATAATAAGGTGAGGTAGGTGTCAAGAGTCTACCCAAGAAGATATTGCTACCAATCCCCACTTAATAAAGTGTCAAAACTGTCAGTGTGACCATCAGGCAGGGAAGTTAAAAGGTAACAAAGCAATCAGTGTAGCTGACTTTTAGGTATGTCTTCCAGTTCTTATCAAAAATAGTTGTCATCATTCTTGGGGATCTTTATAGCAAAAAATAAAAAGGCTATATAAATGCTGGGGGTTTTCTCTAGAGGTTTTTTTAACGCCAGTGAGAATTTGCTGTTGCCCAGATCCATTAGTGCTGGTAGAGGCTGTGCATTTGATAATCACATTATGTCCGTCCCCCCATGTGCCGTTTAGAAACTTAATGAGTGATTCAGAGCATTCAGCCCATGTCTGCCGTCCGTGGTCATGGCTTGTTAGGCAACGACTGAAGTACTTCTTCCTGTGTCCATGACAGGCATCCATAGCAGCATGTTTGAACTCAGCCCTAAATCTCTTTGGTAGCTTTGAAATCCTTACAGGCCATCCAATTTGTTGCATTTTTTGATGGGAAAAAGAAATATTTTGAAGTTTTATGCAAAGGCCAATGTGGTGGAACATCTTTTTGTTGTCTGGTCACTGAGCCCAAAAATATTAATATGCACAAGGGTAACAAATGCTACCAAATTACTTTGCTCTGAAGATGTTGACTGATCCCATTGAGAGTTTAATCCTCTTGATTCCAGTTATCTTGTTTCTTATACTTACTGGACTCATTCCTACCATACTTGTCCAAAATGACATGGTAGCACCCAGATATTCCACTTCTTTTCTTGACTGCAGCTGCCTATTCTCCATCAAGGCATGGTCCTGTTTTGTTATTAAATCAGTGCTTATTCTATTTCCTTATTGTTTGTTCTGTTTCTTTTAAGGTTCTGCAGTTGAAACAATAATACTTCATTAGCTCTGGCATTAAGGGGAAATCACCAGATCTGAAATTATCAGTTATTGAAGCCTTATAAACTCTTCTGTTTCAGGACATTTGTCTTTGGTTTGAGCAAGTAAGTTGCTCTAAAAAAGCTGAATTAAGAATTTTGGAAACTTCCTTTTGAAGCAGCTTGCTCTGGCTACAGTTGGAAGCAGGACAGATGACAGTTCTTATGCAGCCTAAGAGTGTTTATGTTCCTTACCAAAAAAGAGCTCACTCACCCTCCAAAATAAACATTGGCCAAGGAAATTTAGGGACTCTGTATTTCTGCACTTGCTTTGCTATAACTTAGCATATATAAGAATATGCAAGAGTTACATAGTAGGTTTCATTCATATTTGACAGTGACACATCACCTGATACTGCCTGTATATTTAGGTTTAAAGATTGTGTTAGAAATACAGACAGTGTGGAGCATAATAGAGTCAAGTTCTGTTTATTTTTGGTAAGGTGACTCCAAACCATATTAGGAGCTGGGAAAACATCATCAGCTCCTGAGGCAGTCACAATAGTGATAGCTTTATCAGCACTCATTCACCATTTTAAAGAACAAAGGTTAATAAACAGGAGATAGAATATTTATTCTAATATGGGTCCCTGGGGTACTAAAGTCATCTTTAATGAGAAATGAGGTAATTGCCAGTTCTGTCACCTTTCGTCTCTCAAATACACTTGAAACTGTTTAATATGAGGCCTATGTTGTTCAATGGAAAATAAAGACGTAGGAATTATTGTAAAGCATCACAATATCGCTATATTAATGTAAAGACAGTGAAGCCTGAATATCAGATTATGTATTTAAAGGCAATTGGAACACTTTTCTTGAATCAGAATGGGATGAGATGGCAGGACAAAAAAAATACATCAGTTGCCCTGCTCTGTCATCACCCTAATCATTACAGACTATTCACTTCCTCAAATTAGAGATATTTTGGGTTTGAAATAGAAACCACAGTGGAAGAATTGGACTGTGACAAATTTTGGAAGATGAATTTCTAAATTTGCATCACCTGCCTTATGCTCAGAAAGCTCGTGGAGGGTGATATGAGATCTGCTAGGATGAAAAAAAAAACAAAGTAATGCGCATGAAGAAAAAACAAGGAACGGCTGCTGCAAGTAAAGAAAATACATACAGTCGGACTTCTGGAAGGCTGTAAGCCTCATTTTCCTTTGCTTTGCTGTATTTGCTGGGTCAAAGATTCCTAAGTGGCTTTAACTGCCTGTCCCTTTTTGCAATGTCAGAGCAGTGGAAAGGAGACACGATGTAGATGAGAACCACGTTCTGCAGAATTAGGTTACGGAAAGATAATTACACAAACAGACCTCATTCACACGCTGCGCAGCGCAGGCAGGATTTAAATGGTTCAAGTTACACAGGGCAAAATAAATAGTCTGCATCAGGTCATCGGTGGGCTGGGGGTACGGCCTTCTGGAGGACAGTCTCCTCCAGCCACCTCTGCACGAGGTGTGCTCCTTAGAGAGAGCCCAAGTAGTAGAGGGACAGGTTTGTGGGCACCTGGCTGCTCCCCATGGCAGACCTGGGAGTGGGGCTCCGGGCTGGCCCCCATCTTTGGCTGTGGTCATGGGCTTCCCCTGCAGGTGAGGTGGGTCAGGGGGATGAAGATGACACAAAAGTTTGGTGGAGTAGCTGATGCCAGGCATTTGTGCTGCCATTTAGAGGGACCTGGACAGGCTAGAGAAATGAGCTGACGGGAACCTCACGAAGTACAGCACAGGGAAGTGCCAAGTCCTGCCCCTGGGGAGAAACAGCCCCGTGCACCAGGATGGGCTGGGGCTGCCTAGCTGGAAAGCAGCCTGGCAGAGAAGGGCCTGGGAGTTCTGGTGGACAGTGAGTTGCCCATGAGCCAGCTGTGTGCCCTGTTGGCCAAGAAGGATAATGGTGTTCTGGGCTGCATTAGGAAGGGCATTGGCTTGGACTGGATGATCTCCAGAGGTCTCTTCCAACCCTGACCATTCTGTGATTAAAGGGGAAGGATCACCTCCCTGCTGGCCACGCTCCTCCTAATCCCCCCCAGGATGATCCCATTGCCCTTCTTGGCCACCAGGACACACAGCTGGCTCGTGGGCAGCTTGCTGTCCCCCAG
>JAVJGJ010000059.1:7594939-7634191 GCA_035590215.1 Microhierax caerulescens
CAGCCTTTTTGCTAGTGAGGCCTGAGGAACTGCCAAGTGTCATGTCAAAGCCAAAACACAGCACCACACCAGCTCCTGAGAAGGTAATTAACTCCATCCCAGCTGAAACCAGGACAAGGGGATAAAACTGAATTAGAAATTGGGAGAACTGGGATCTGGTATGTAACTACCATTTCCCCATCTCTCTGCATGCTGTTTGTAAAATAGAAGCATGATTTGCCCCCTGTGAAGCTTTCTGAAATCCCATTAGAATCTACGGTGCTTCAGGAACATGGTGTTTGTGGTGCCGCTGAGGTCCCAGGCATGGCTCCCAGCCCAGAAGGTGGCAGAGGGAGAGTCCCTTCCCTAGGCAATACTCTTTGGGACAGTAATAGCAGCACAAAGGAGATGAAAAAGGCCACTTTTCTGCAGCTGAGGTTATGTTCACATCCGTGCAAGTCTGTATGTCTGGCAGAGGCATCTGTCCCAGTGCACTGGCCAGAACAAGCATGTGAAAAATGCATTCTGGCCTCAGGTGAAGAGGGCACTGCCCAGTTATGCTGGCAGGATTAGGGGAGCCTCTCTGCCTACAACTACCCACCAGCCCATTCCAGGGCATAAAGCTTACCCTGCCTCTCCTCCCCACTCTGTCCCCTCCAAAACCTGGCAAGACAGTAACAAAACACCAGTTAGTGAACATCATCTTAGACCTACAGGATTGCACAGGTTGGAGAGCACTTGGGGGGTCATCCAGCTCCAAGACCCTACTCCATATTAGTCCAACATCACCAGGTCCCTCACCCTGGCTGGGGAACAGCCTTTGTAAGTGGAGCACTGGTAAGGGCCATCAGCAACATCAGTAATCTCCTCCAGCTTGCTCCTCACTATTTGCTTCTCCTTTGCAAGTCTTCTAGTCTTTCATGCAAGGCCCCTGCTTTACTCTGCAGCCTTTTCCAAAGTTGTGGCTTTGACTGAAAGAATCCCTCAGCTTACACCAGTACTGGAGCACAGTACTGGTGGAGTTTTTATATGGTCCTTCTCATATCACGGTTTTAGGTATGCAAGCCAGAAGATACCTATATGTCTCAGCACTATCAAAACCAGCCAGCTGCAACAAGGCTTTTACCACCCCACACCAGGTTAACGTCAACGAGTAGTCCCTGCACCTTGCCCCAGCACAGCCACCAATCCCCCACAAGGTTTCAACAGTTCACCTACTGTCCATGCTGTTTCTTCATCCTCTTCAGGCCAGGCCACCCTGCCTCTTGCCTCTGCTACATCCAGTCCTTCCTTCTCCAGGCTCCTCTTCCAGCCTCTTGCCTCTCCTCATTCAGGCCCCCTTCTCCCAGGGCCTCTCCTTGTCCCGCCTATATCCAGGGCACACACACTCTCTTTCCCCCCTCCCTCCCCTTCTTCCAGGTCTATCTTCATCCAGGTCTCTCTCCATCCAACACTCCTCTTCCCCACCCCTCAGCTCTATTTAACCCCTTAACAGAACCAGCCACAGCTGCACATGATCCACATCAGCCAACCCACCACCCCTGAAGCCAGCCCACAGCTGTATGTTATCAATGTTAATTAACCTGCCTTCATTCCTCTACAATTCCTCTATACCCATTGTGCGTGTTATCTTCCTATCCATCCTCTTAAAAATACAGATGAGAAACCAAAGATGAACAGTATTTCTGCTGGAAATAACAGCCTGAGAATCCAGAGAAACATATTTCCCCATGTTGTTATGTGTCCATTTTGGAAATGTTGTCCTGCTGTTCATTTAATGAGGTCGCACTGCGGAAAAAAAGAGAAGGGTGCAGGCATGGTGAATGTGTCTAGCAAATCTTTAAATGCCTCAGTGGTGATGATAATGTGAGCATGGGTTTATTGTTCTGCGTTTTAGAAATACGTGTTTAAAACTTCCAATTTTGCTGGGCATTTTTTTGCATACAGGCAGTTTTGCCTCTCCTTTCTGTAATTTTATTGCAATTGTAATAGAGATTTTGGAAATCAAAGGCATTCCACTGTATTTCAAGGCTCTGCCTATGCTATTGGGTGATATCTGATTTATGAAAAGAAGGCACTATTTGTCCCATACTTTATGTATCTGACAGAAAAATACAGCGAATTGAGATTAATTTATCTGTTCCTTGTGCATGTAGATGGATATAAGGGAGATGCAGGTTTCAGTCTCATGGAGGCTTCTCCTCTCAGCTTTTGTAAGCTTGAAACATATTACTGGTTTCTTTTTTTTTCACCTTTACTCTTCCAGCCTTATGCTGGATGTTGCTTATGGGACAGTAGCTTTATTGGCCATTGAGTCTTCCTTGAAGTTGTTCCAATTCTTAGTCCTTCGAACCTGCCTATCATCCCTGCCTTCTTCAAATTAAACAGGGGGTGGGAAGGGAGGAGTTAACTTCTCCTCCACTGAACTGGCCATTGTCATTACACCACTTTCTTTCAGACTCCCTGCCAGTCCTAGCATCTGTTTTTTAGAAAATTACTTTTCAGGCAGTTTCCTTTCACTTACTGGAGGTAGTACTCCTAACAGCAACTCAGATCCCATTATTTTGTAAGTTATATGTCAATTTTAATTTGAAAGTGGTACTTGAGGTCAGATTCCACACCCCCAACACCCCCCCTTCCCCAGCCTCCACTGTCTTAATCAGCGATATCAAGGTGGTCTCTACGGAAAATCCTTGGCAGTCTGGGTTTAAATTGATGTAAGAGAAAGGGAGGCTTTTGTTCTCCATCCATGCCATCCTCCTCTGGAAGCACCAGTATTTGGTGCTGACCAACACCTGAAGAAATGACTCTTTTCTCAATTTAGTTTTGGTTACCAGACAGTACTATATATAATTTTATTAGCCATTCCACCTGAAGTCAGACTGTTTACCTATTTGAAATGTTGTTGTGTGGTTTCTGGAATAATTATTTTTATCAAGTCATATTTAAGCATTGGAAGTTAAGCTTAACAAGCTGCAAAGATAATGTTGTGCTGCTAAGAAGTTAAGAAGGGTGTTGATGGAAGATAATGGCTCACAGAAGACTGGAGAGATTAAAAAATAACCTTGCTACATCTGCATACTGGTTTTGTCATGGCATTAGGTAGGTATTACAGAACTGTATGCTGTTTTTCCTGCTGTGAAACAAGAGGTGAGAGAAACTGATTTTTAGCTATTTTTACATTTCAATAACAAATGGTCTTACTGGAAAATGCAGTTTTCTAGATCTTGGCAGTAGTGAGATGCCTGTAGACAGGAGCATAAGTCTCCTCTCAGTTATTTGTGGGGCTGGATATTGAACCTGCAAAATTCTAAATGTACCTGGCCCTGTACTGTAAGATGAGAGGGCTGGTAATGTTACTGCTCAAAATACCCTCTGTGAGAACCATACAATTCCATGGCTGTGTAGCAAACTGCAGCCTCCTATCATCAGACTTGTTTACTGTCTTCCAGATGAGCCCAATACTCAAGAAAAAGTAATATCTAGCTTATTTCCAAGCTGCTGTAGCTCCTTGGGCCTTGCAACAATATAGAAATATTATTCTCAACCCTGAGAATAATTTTAATCTACCCTTAAGATACCAGTGACTGAAAGTAATCATGTAAAGGTTATTACACACCTTTCCTTCTTCCAGATTGCTTGCAAGGGATACAATTATTGCAAGCAGGGAGTGAGTACCAGGGCGTTTGCGTCCCCTGGCACACGGTTGCAGGTGGGCCAGCGCCATGCCCCTGCTGCTGGGGGGGACCAGGCATGTGAGGAACACACCCATGAATGCTGCTCTTCTGAAGATGTTTCTAATATTAGATTTGTGTTATTGATCTCTGCTGTCCCTGGAGCCAGGAAGAAGCCTACTGAAGGAAGCCAATGAGGAAAGTAAGGCAAATGTAAAGAACCAGCTCGTCTTTGTTGTTAAAGAGAGTTACAAAATGCTTGCTGTGCAGCTTAGATCGCCTGCAGGAGAGTGATGAATATCACACTGGCATGGGTGTTATGCAGCAGTTACGTCTCTGTTTTGCTCTCAAAACGAGCAGATTAGGGCTATAGGAAATTATATGTGAATTCTGAGGCTTTGTGCTAACTGAATTTCTCCCCAGATGTGTACAAGTATAATGGAATAGATCCCTCAAGCAAACTTGCATCATCCAGTGATGTAAAGGCCAAGGAAAGTTCAGATACACACTACCTATCCAAAAGCAGAAGTTAATGAAAGGCCACTGAAAGCAGGAATGGTCTAAAACATTTTAACTAATCATTAAAAGTTCTGGTTTAGACTTGGGTAACTGCAGTGGATCCCGTTGTTACCACTGGCCCTGCATCAGCACACTGCCACGTGCGACAGCATGCACAAGCAAGCGTACAATGAAACCACAGTGGAGACTTGCAAGACCTCCACCTGAGCTGTGTAGTTCAGTGTGTCGGTGCCTCCAGCCTGGGGGCCACAGCGTGAGGATGCAGGGGACATCATGACTCGTGTTTCTGGCAAAGTTGTTAAGTCCCTGCTGTTGTTGCTTACAGACAGGCAGGGCTGTGTGCAATACTGATACTGCATAATGTACATCAGAAATCGTGGTTGATTTAGTGTTAATAAATCAGAAACCTTTTAAACTTTTAACTAGGCCTTGGTTGGTGTTGATATAATTAGCCTGGAGTCAGCGGACAACACCCTCTCTACAGAGTTCAGGCATGAGTGAACCAGCGTTTCAGGGACTGCCAAGGGACTTGCTTGGACTCTGGGTCCAAGGCGGTGTTTGCATGGCATGGTAGGTCTGGCTGCGGGGCTCTGGATACTGCACCCAAAGTGATACAGCAGGCTGGCATGGTATGAATGCACCCTGCGGTTTCAGATTTGATCCAGAAGAGTTAGGTGGGCTAACTTTGTACTGAGAAGCTTTACACAAGGTCAGGTTTCAGCTGTCCTCTGCTGCCAGCGCTCCTGATTGCAAAAAGCTGGAGTAGGTTCCTGCTCTGGATCATATTCGTACTGTGGAGCACACTGATAAATAAGCACTAGTGATCACAGAATCATGGTCCCAGAGGTGTCAGCCTGAGATTAAAAAACATCTTGAAAGGGTTAGTTTTTTCCTGTAGGAGTAGCTCTACTACCTCTTGTTTCAGATATCCAGTTGCAAAAGCGGGGAGGGGGCTGTCATTAAACACTAAAGGGAAAGACAGCCCAGCTTTCTGCTGCATGATTATCTTGTATATTTGCGAGAAAATTATGCCTTGTACCTTCCTCTCTTCTCCTTGATACAGAGCTGAATCATTAAGACTGCTAATAAAGTCCATTTGGGTTGTCTGCGCAATTTCCTATGCATTTAACAACGGAATAAACTCAATCAAGCGTCCGTCGGTTAGCTGACCAAGGTCAATTGCAAGCAAAAGGAAGCAACAGTCTTCTGCCCAAAAGCAGCCATGGATTTTAATCCATTGTTGAAAGGGTGGTATTTTACAGTGCTCTTTTATCTGTCCTCTACCAAAGGTGTCTTTGACAAGAGCTGTGCAGACGCTTGTCACAGTCCAGCTGTCTGTTACCTACCTCTAATTCTTACAGAGCACTGAAATTTATAATGCTACATTAAACTTGATTCCTTACGGCTCTCCTTAGTTCACTCACAGTAGTCCTGTTTGTGTCAACAAAACTTCATGAAAAGCATCTCCTGTTACCCTGAGGGGGGCTGATAGCTGTGTTCTTTGTACCACGACCCCGTTTTTCCTAAATAAGATTTTACCTACAGCTATTTCAGCTTGCTTTCTGCTTCTTTATGCTGATTTAAGTTTAGAATTGTAATAAGCAATTTTCAGAAGCTTTTTCTGTTAGGGTTGTTACTAGGGCAAAGATAAAATATTCATCTTTTTCTAATGAATATTCCAAGTTTGCAAATCTTTATGGCGTGCTTTACCTAATGCCAAGGGGAGGTAAAGGAACACCAGACAACATGATGCTGCAAAGCTCAATCTAATTTAGCGGGCCAAGCAAGGGTCAGGCTCTGCCAGAAACAGCTTTTCATGCACTTGGACACCCCCACCAACGGAGACCTGCCCTTCCCGTCTCTCCAGTGATTTAGTGATGCTCATTCCAGCTGGTCCCAGCGGCGAGCTTTGGGCTTTGGCTTGGCTCCAGCGCATGACGGTGACAGCTCAGATGCTATGCAGTGTTGGACATCTGCGTGACAGTGCTGCCCTTGTCACCAGCCCTGAGGGTCATTATAGCCATGCATCAGCACTGGCTGGCCACAATGACACCCTCCTACACCTCTGTGACGGTTTTGGGCATGCTTTACTGTCAGGTCTCGGTCCATGGCCCACGGAAGGCTTATGGCATGGTTTGCATTGCCCTGTCATCTGCAGCTCACCACACTCAGCCCGTCTGCACCATGCCCAGCTCTTGACCCAGGTAAGGTGACGATATTCTCACATCACCTGAAACTGCGGAGAGGAACTTCTGCATTTACGCTTTGCATCTTTGGGACTCTGGATTTAATTTCTCCTATAACTGCCTTTATATTGATCCACAAAGGGTTTTTCCATCTTATTTTCTCCCCGCCCTGTTCTGATGAGAAGGAGAGTGATAGAGCAGCTTGGTGGGCACCTGGCATCCAGCCAAGGTCAACCACTACCATATATATGTATATGCTATTATTGGGTGTTGTGATACAACAGAACAGACCAGAAGACTGACTAATAACAAAGAGAAATAAATAACTCCCTTTTTACTCCCCCTGACACATCGCCACTTTATTTAATTCCTGTTCACACTTCCCTTGCCTCAGCTGCAGGCCCCGCTCCTGCTTGGGTGGGTGGGTGCAAGGGGCTCACGGGTTCTGGGGCAGGGACCCACACGCCAGCCACCATCCTGGGCAGGCTTCAGCTTGGTTGTCCAGATGGAGTCTGGGGCATGACTGGCCACCTGTGTCCTCATGGGCACGTCCCTGGCGTCCACTGAAAGTCCTTCTAAACTCAGAAGCTTGTGATGGCTGGTCCTGGGAGGCCATAAAACAGGTCTGTGTGTTGGCCTAAAAGAGAAAGCGCATGAAATGTGTTTGTGCAAAAAAATATAAAAGGAGAAACAACCGAGAAAGAGCTTCAGAAACAAATCCCTTTTCTCTAGTGTGTTTGAGGAGCAGCTGGCTGCAAATGATAATTGTCCTCTATTTAGGAACAATAAATTAAAGCAGGCTGAAATAAAGGGAGTGATATTCCCAAAGACCTCGCTGATAATTTATAAGGGCTTGTAATCAGTGTAATTAAATGTATATTAGAAATCTATAACTACAATATGAAGCTGATTTAAAATGACAGTTACTTTCTTGCTTCATATTCCTCTGCCTAATGATGACTTGTATTTGACAAAGTTGAATTAACAATGTATTAAAATGTACTCACTGCATGCTTGCTGCAGGAACCTGTCAGATTTGGTAATGACATCCTTTTCAAGAATATCTCCAGACCTTAAAAGGACGCTGTGGCTTCTGAGTTAGGGAAATACTGAACAAATTCATACATTACATTGCAAAAATCTGCAGGTACAGGATTGATCACAACAGAAACAGATCAAGAAATATGAATTTTATCTCTCCTTGTGTGCTTGCAGTGTTAAAAAGCAACTTTCTGAGTTTCAGAGCAAGGGTGACCACATTCCCTTTAAGTCACCACCTGTCACATGGCAAGCTCCTTTCAGAATTTTATTACATAGCAAAGCCTTATTTCCCTTAATGAGAGTCCTAATAAATTGCAGAGTACTGTATTGAAATAAAACCTACACTATTTTAGAACTAAGGTCCCCAGACTGGAGATGTGGGAGCCTGGATCCCCAAGAACAGCAACAGTTCCTGGAAGTGCAGCAGTAGCATTTCTTGCTCATGAAAACTAGTATTAAATCTTCCAATAAACGATTCCCATTAGCAGCTGTTCAATGGTTAATTATGCCTCACTGTAGATTTCTCCTCTCTGTGTGTGTGTGTGTGTGCATGTCTGAGTGCCTACCTTCCTCCTTGCTTTGGAGACACCCGGAGAAGGTCTGGGAGCACAGTAAGGGTGATAATGCTGCCCTCCAAGTGCCCTGTGTCTGACCTGTGTGTGTCCCCTGGCATCTGCCTAGGTAGGATATGGAGGAAAAGTGGGGAAGATACACTGTGTACACCCCGAGTGCCAAATTAGCCCTTATACCCCAAATATCTCAAAATATATCATCAAATTCATGTGTCATAACAGCTGATAGCAGCTATTAAGGAGCCTAGCTCATCCCTTATTCTCTCTCTTTTGTAATGTGCTTTAAATTGTCTTTTTTTTTTTTTTTGCCTGAAAATAGAAGATGTATTTCAGATGTGAATTTGGAATGCACATACTTTTTGGACTTGCAACTTTTAATTGTTCAACGTGTCTGTGTGATAGGAAAAGAAAGGGCTCTGTCTTATGTAAGTCTGAATTTTTTGCGATATTTGGATCAGAAGGAACGTGCTGGGATAGAAAGTGCTAGCATTAGAAATGCGGGCCAGTTTAGTGCTCTGAGGAAAAAGCTAAGTAAGAATAATGTGGCATGCTTCTGGAGACCTTCCAGCAACTGGCAGAAAGAGAACTGAATCAGTCAGTATTTCAGCTGTGAAAATGATGGTTTCTAATTGCTAATGCCCAAATCCTGCTGAAGTGCTTTGCTTAATAACAACTGTGTTAAAGCTTAAAACACATCTAAATGGATTGCTGAAATGTTTGACTGAACTGGAATACGAGGAGAGCAGAGGGCAGGCAGGGCATGAGTCTTGTTTCTGAAGTTCTGGGCTTGATGGAAAGTCTCTTAGATCTGAGAGATTAAGAACACAGACATCAGAACAAAATCTTGTTGCAGAGGCTTAGCCATGGCTAACAGCCAGAATCCCACCCAGCTGCTCACTTCACCCCCTCCAGCGGGATGGGGGAAGAAAACAGGAAAAAAACATGAACAAGAGAGATCGTGGGTTGAGATAGAGATAGGAGATTGCCTACCAAATACTGTTTTGGGCAAAACAGACTTGACTGAGGGAAAATTAGTTTTAATTTATTGCCAATTAAAATAGATTAGTGAGAAACAAAATGAAAAACATTTAAACTAGCACTTTTCTACCCCTCTTTTTCATGCTCAACTTCACTGCTTCACTCCCGATCTTCTACCCCTCAAGCAGTGCAGGGGGGTGGGGAATGAGGGGTTGCAGTCTGTACATAAACACTCCCCTGTGCTGCTCCTTCCTCTGGCTGGAAATGTCTGTGCCCAGCATGGGGCAGCCCCTGGCCATTTCTCACAGGGGCCACCCCTGCAGCCCCCCAGTGCCTTGACATCTGCAGCCAATGTAATATATCTGTAGTGAAAGGGCAATTTTTGTTCTATATTGAACTGAGACCAAGGGAAGAAGTCTGTGCTGACTTTGGTCTCTCATCTCATGCTGGGTGGTCACCCAGAAAATTAATGGAAAACCTTGGAAAATTAAAGGCTCGCTGTGCATGGTTAAATAAGAAGTGGTGCATGTTTAGATGAGATCAGAAATGCCATCAAATATCTTACTTACTGACAGAGGAAAACAATTAGTAATGAAACACATATGACGATGCCAGTAGATACAAAAGAGAGGTAAACATGAGCATAAACCAGCCAGCAAGGGCAAGGGTGAAGGTGCAGTGCAGTTAGCAAACAGGAATTTCATGTGAGAAATGGGACAAAGAAGAATTTCTGTGATTGCTTCATTTCAACTGGTCTGCAAATGCCACCACACCGTGCTGGCATTTTTGAATACCATTTTGCCAGATAGTTGCATATTGCAAGTACTAAGTATATTTACCCCAATTACATAATTATGTACCATTATACAAGTCAAATAACTGCATTAGAATTGACAAAATTCTATACATGTTCTCTTTCTAATGTAATGCTATGAGAGTAACCTAAACACCCACTGAAATACAGAAATAGGCACATAGGGGAATATTTTCCTTCATGTATCCATATGCCTCTATATTTAAATCACTGCTCATTATGTATATGTATGTAATTTCTTTATTGCTGTGAACAAACAGGAAAAGGTCTATTCATTTTTCAGGAAAAAAAATAAAAAAGGCATCAGCAAAGTGTTTGTAGTATTTTCATACAGATGAATAAAGAAAACAAGAGTAAGCATCTTCCAAGATATATATTTGATGTTTCTCTTTTTAATAATTTATAATTAATAAATAATTAATAAATTAAACTTGTAATTTTAAAATATGAAAATTCCTGAAGGTGTATTGGTAAAGGTACAAACTGATGGTCTTTTCAGTCTTTCCACCATTTCAGTGCAAATGATGACTACGCTGAGGGCACAGACGACTCTGAAGACGCACTGCCCTTCTCCCTCTCTGTTTGGGGACAAGTTGTAATAAAATCTGGATAAATGTGGTGATGGATGAGATGGGGGCAGGGAGAGATTGCTTTCCTTCCCTTTCCTTTCCTAAGAATTGTTGGTGAAATGAATCTGCACTCTTGCTCTTGGGGAGTGGTCTAAGAGCAAGTCGGGGGGGATCCATCCCAGTTCTGCAGTTCCTGCCCTCCTGCAGCAGAAGGGGCAGCAGCAGCCGCTGTGGGGAACAAGACCTGTGGCCTCTGTGGCAAAGTAGGGAGGGAGATGCCTTTTGCTCCCGATGGAGAGGGAGGAAGAGCAGTGCCCAGGCAGGTACATGGTGTGGTGGGAAATGCAGCACGTGACTTCCAGGCAAGCCGGTCAGGTCAAGGCAAACCCTTGGAGGTGCCCATCCTGGGCCGCAGAAGGCAGGGCAACTGTTTCAGGTCACGGGTCCCCTGTCTGAATGAGGAATTTTGGAATCTGACCCAGAGCAGATGAGCCTGACACTGAGCCAGTCCACGGAACGCTGAAATAGTCTTTACTGCAATCGCTCCAAAGTGGTTTAACAGTGAAAATGAGCTTGGAAACCGTGAAACAGGAGGGAGAAGGGCAAACATGAGGGCAGGACTGTGCCTTCCACTCTTGTTGGATTTGATCAGAGGCGCTGCAGCTGGCGGAGCTGCAGCGAGTGATCACTGAGAAGGCAGAAAGCAGCAAGCCTTCCCTACTGACACTGGCGTCAAACCAGCAGGCAAGACTGGTAACAGCCTCTGAGCTAACAAGAAGTACCTTTTACCCCATTTCATCTTTAAAGACTTAAACGGCTAAAAATAACATTCCCATGTCTGCAAAATTCAAGGCAAAATCAGTTCAGATGTTCCTTTCAGTGGGACATTATGTTCCTTAATGTGGACATTAACATTTTTGTAAGCTTTAACAGTGAAAGCATAAACTAAAATGTCCTTAACTTCCTCTCAAATAGCTTACATGCAGTAGCACGGACTACTAACTATATTCTCTTTGTAGAGGGTGGGGTTGTTTCCTAAGCACCTTGGTGTGATAGCAAGACTGTGGGTCTTAAGAGCTGTGTGGACAGTTTACTGTGGTATCTCCTGTTTAGCTCAGTGAACACTGTTTTTCTGAAAACTAGAAGCAGAAATGAAAGAGTGATGAGATCAGCTAGAGAGCCTAAGAGCAAGAGGGACATCAAAGGTGCTATGATCACAGCACAGGAGCAAGGCAATTTCCTTACCACTATTTTCACCAGAAAATGCCAGAAAGATACTCTCCCAGACATTTTCCTTATGGAAAGAAGAACTGACTTGCTGTTAGAGATTAAAGGGATCAAGAGAAGATGTGCTTGTCAAACCGTTGAACCTGACATATGCTTTCTGACCATTTTCTAGACTGTGCTAATCCAGGCTTTAAGAGTCTTCCTAGCAAGTTGGTAGAGACTTTAATATTACACCCCAGGGGACTGCAAATGCTGAATACTTATTCATTTAAAAAGAAAGCCCAAACAAAAAAACCCCACTCAATAGTAATGGCTTTGGCAATTATGGGCCAGTAATTCTTTCTTAAGAAAATCATAAAAAAGTTTGAAAAAATGAGAAATGTCATGGACCGCCCACATCTGTCTTTAAACAAAAATTTTCCTATGTAATATAGGAGAGTGCCAGTTCTTAAAGAAGGACTTTCAAAAGGCCTGGAACAGAATGACACACCGAGCGAGGCACATAGAAAAGTGGTGCACGATTTCCCTTTAAACACAGCATTAGTGGAATAAGTTTGTGAGGAGTGCAGGATAGGGGGGACAACCTGCCCTGCCATACTTCCTTTCTGTGCAAGGCCATGGCCACGGATCAGTGATTCTCCTCCTTTAGACATTGCTCCCAGAGAGTGACGAGGAGTGCAAATCATCAGCAGTGCAAATTCATCAATGTTTCTGCAGTGTGGAAGGATGAAGGCATCTCTGGGGTGTCATTCAAAGAGCCTGAGCAAGTGCTGAGCCAGCACCTTGATCCAGATACCTTACCCTCTCCTAACTGCAGAAACTGAGTTGCCTTCAATAAATGGATCTAAAGAACTTTTTATATGGCACAAAAAAATATAATGTATGATATCTTGACTGTTTCAGGAAAATACAATGGAACTATCCTCTTTCAAATGCTGTGTGTCCTGAATTTATTTTCATATATGTGATCAAAGTACTTTAAATAAAGACACTTCCAATAATGGTTCAAAGGAAGAACGGAATAACTCTGCTTCACAACTATTTATTATTTATATAATTAAACCAAGGGTGTGGATAGAAGTTTGCTGGAAAAGGCAGGTTTCTGTGATGTGCAATTAGAAAGGAATGTAAGATAACCAAAAATCTAAGTACAATTCTGTCTCTTGTTCCTAGGTCAGTCTGATGACTTTGACTAAATGTATTGCAAACTTTTTAAGGTCATTGTGAAAGAAAACAATGGAAGATTAAAGCTTAGGTTGTGTTTGCTGATGTTCGCAATATGAGCTTTTCTGTTTCCCACCATCACCTCTCCATTTCTTACTTATACTCCTACTTACCTGTGTCTACAACTGCAATAATGGAGAGAGAGGAAACCAGTTCAAACACAGCCATCTCTATTATAGCATGTATAAAACAGTCTCAGAAAAAAAAAAAAAAAAGATAAAAACAAGATACCCCCTTGAAACACCTGGAAAGTCTTAAAAATTTTCCATGTTTAAAATTACTCTGCTTGGAGAATTGCATTATAACAGCCAAATTTCACCTATCAGACAGTATTTATTCACTTTCTGTTTTGAGGAGTCGTTCATGTTGATGCATGCTATCAAATCATTGCCATGCTTTAATCTCATTAGTGCATGTGAGCTTTCATGGCTAAAGGACAACTTATTTTAGTTTCTGCAACATCTATATATCCCTTACGAGTCTTAAGGGAGAGTGACTTGTGTAACCTTTGTGAAGAGTATCAAGATGGTGGGGAGAAAGGCGAGAAGGACAAGAAGCCTATCCTGGTGGAGCAGCTCCTAGAAGCGTTTTCCCTCATCACAAAATTCTCATTCTCTGCCTAAGAAGATGCAGTTAGTTCAAAGCAGATTAGATAAGTAATCTTTTCAGTATTATTAAAATGGAACATCCCCCATTTTGTGAAAGACACGTTTCTCATAAATCTCTAAGATTTATTTCTTGGGGTTTATGAGGTCAGTCTCAACATGTTTCATTTTTAAGACCTGATACATAAGGTAGCTTTGAGAAAAAACTGTTCTAAAAATCAAAGTTATTAAAAGTGTGTTTACTGTATGCTATGGATTTTTTTTCTTGCAATGGTGTATAACCAACCAGTGGGTTGGTTAATTCTTTAGATTCTGCTGATAAGCAAAAATGTTATATAAGCAGCTCCTATCCATTTTTGCTACACAGTCAAAATTCAACACTCTTACTCTAGTGGAAAGCTGTGCTACTATAGAAATTACAAATTAACGAAGAAAGTCTTTCTGTAACCCAAATGTGGAATATATTTCTATTCTTACATTCATTTAGAGTGTACATGAGTGCTTTGGCCTATGCACAGCAAATATTCTGAGCTATGGACTGCTTTTTCATTTACCATTTGTAAACAAAGCTTCATGATGAACTTCTAAGCCACGGCTGTGGCATGCCAATTCTACAGCAACACTATTTCTAGTAATCCCTGATGATATAGACTATCCACTAAGGACCTTTATCACTGTTCCAGCATCCAGACTCCTTTAGCTGCACAATGAGGATTGTGTGTATTTGGGAAATAGCTGTTTGTGTTTCTGTGATTCTCTTTCAGCAAACTGTGATCCAAACCCCTGCTGCAATGCCAGAGACATTTGTATAATTGGGATTCAACTGCAGGCTTCCTATTTCGATGTACATTTGAGGTACCTTTCCCATCCTTCACACTAAACTCCATGAAGATCAGCTTTTCCCTCTTTCGAAAACACTTTGCAATAGGCAGAGTGCTGCTCCCATGCGCTCCTGCCAGGGACATTCCTCTCCCCCAGAGGCCTGTGTACTTCTACTACATCATCAGGGCAGCATCAAGGGACTGTCCTGGGCTTGGAGTCTGGAGCTGATGGGCTATGGGCCACACCAGCATGAACTCAGATTGAATGCTGAAGATAAGAGTGAAACTTATTTTCCTTCTCAATTTCTAAGTCAGTTCTGGTCTACTTACTCCTTCCCCAGTCACTCAGGTCCTTTTGTTCCACTTCAAATGCTAGGCCATGGTTACTGCAATATAATAAGGGAAAAGTAGAAAAAAAAAACCAAAAAACACACCAACTTTTGCTTGAGAAACTGCTCTGATCCAAAACCCAAGGCAGGCATTGATTTTACTGGGCTCTGGAGCAGTGGCTCAGACATCATTTCAGCAGGGCTGCAAACGTGCCTTCCCGTGTGCCTCGTTGAAGTCACAAGCCAGAGCAGCTTTCTGAATCCAAGCTTAAATTAATATGAGAGGCAAGAAAGTGGAAGGGGTAAATAAATCAGCTTTGCCTTTGGTCCTTCACAACTGCTGTGAAGAACCTCTCTCCAGGAAACCAAAGTGAAGACAGGCCTGCTCCGTGCAGGTTGTGGTTGATTCCTAGCGCACCAAAGAGATCTTTCCAGGCTCTCATGCAACACTGACAGTACAGAAGAGCTTTTCATGTAGTGCTTTCAGCTTGAAGAAAGTGTCCCTGTTAGTGCAAATGTAATACAGGATACATGATGGGTCTGTTTCTCAGCATTTACGTTCGGTTATGATTCCTGTTCATTAGCATGATTACACTTGTTATGTGTTCAGAGATCAGCAGTGTTCGTTTTCTCACGCATCTAAAACATCAGAATGATGCTTAGATGCTGCATCCTAAATATAAAGTTACTTGGATCTCAGGTTCTTACAGAAACATGTCACTTTCTTGATCTCATAAATACTTAATATTTTTACAAGTTTGAAGAGTCACAGTGCAGAATGTTAGATTTACTAGCATAAGTAGATGATATTTAAAGCAGAAATCCAGTCTCCTTTCTGAGTAATCCCAAGGTCACCACCTCACAACTTTGGGCAGAAGGCTTTAAACCTGCTTACTGCTATGAGAGGTGAAAAGTGATTTTTCTAATGCTCACTTTAAATTTATTTTTCTTTAACTTCCTTTTGTGTTCTCCTTATCCAATGTTCTGCACTGAAGCTGAAAAAGAAGCTTCTGTTATCTCCGTTATTTATGGGTTTGGTCAGTTCTATTAATTCCCTACTTATGAATATGGTTTTCTAACTCTTTCTCATAACTCATTTATTTTAATCTTGGGATAACTACTGCCCTTCTTGGTTCTTTCTAAGAGCTGATACAATGGTTTCTTGTAGGAGCTTTTCTAATTCAGGGTTGGGTGGTTTTGGTGGGTTGTTTTTTTCCCATAAAATGCTTGCCAGAAAGCAAAGGAAACCATAGGAAGTGGTTTGACTAAAAATAATGCCCAGCATAGCATTTGTTCATATTTTGCTTTCTAGTAACTAAACGGAAAGATAATTACAAAGGGCAGTTCTTTGGAACATGCAGTTTAAATATTCTGTTTTTTTCAGATCAAGTACCATTTGTGGTATGCTTCTGTTTTTATAGGAAAGCCAGTAGTAACTCCATATTTAAGGTGAGTATTATGTGCTATTATAAAAATTCTTGGAGCCTTTTTAAAAGAAAGTCTAAGACCCTCTATTGTTTGTGTCAGGCTTTTGAGATTTTCAGCTGAAGACAAGTGCTTGGGGTAGATAATGCTTTTTTCTTTCCACTTCTGCTCATGAAAATTCATTTATACTTAGCCGAGATACAGGTTGTTAAATTGCTGTTCCTTTCTTTCACTGGTGCTCTTCTGGAAAGCCTTGGCATCACATCAGATTAATTACAGATGGTCCTTGAGCACCAGCATGCTGCTGCTGCCACCAGCATCGCCGGGAGCTGGGCAGCCAAGAGAGGGGCAGACGAGAGCAAACCCAGGAGCTTCGGTCTCTGCTGACCTGACCTGGGGCCCCCACTAAGGATGTCCCTCCTTGTCGGGCTAGGAAGGAACTTTGCAGACCCCGTCTGACCAACGGTAAGGTTACCCTGATGGCCAGCTGCCGTCCGCAGGGCAGCAGGCATCCGTGAAGGGGCAGATGCTCCGGACTGCAGACAGTGGGTTTACAAATGCAGATAACACCGACTTTCATCACCTATTCCCTACAACGGAAAAAAACACGGACTTCTGTAGTGCTGATAGGTAAAAAGCCTTTGATGAGCTGAAGTCACTTGGATTGCCCAGCTGCCAGCTGTGCGCCTCCCAGCTCCGTGGGACAGACGGCATCTCTTTCCCTGCCCTCTGTTATGTAGTGCCCGCGCTGGGCACTTCCACCTCCCACGTCTCACCGGTGGGAGGTAAACCCCTGCTTACCTCATCCAGCAAGGCTGAGGAAGGATGCTGTGGGTCCGCTTGCCCACTCCTGGTCACTAGAAAAGGGTCTCCTAATTTAGAGAATATCCTTTTCTCTAAAGGAGCTCCAGTTTTTCCCTGTAGGCAGTTTGGTTTATTCTATCCCGTCACAGCTTTTTGTACTGTCCTTACCCACTGTGACTTGCGGGGGGTTTGGGTCTGTCCCCTCTAATATCCCTCTGCCTCCAGCCTTCAAACCCTTCCCCCTTTCCTGCCTGGTGGTTGTAGTAGAGCCTGCCTTGCAATGAGCCACTTGGTGCTCCATAGCCATGAGAAGTAGCCAGTTTTTTAGGCCCAGTAGCCAGTTTTTTAGTCCCAGAGAGGGACATGTCACATGAACATTGTCAAGGAAATCAGCAAATAGCTTCATTTTTTATTTTTTTTTTTCTCTCACAAGCACTGAGTTAAAGTGCCTATGAGTAGTATTTGAATTTATGTTCTACAGAAACAGATGGGTTCTAATTTTTGAGAGCTTGTTGTTTCAAATATATTTATTCTTAAATGCATACTTGATCTCAACTGCTTTTCAAATGCCGCCAGGAAGACTTCTTGACAATTCCCTCCAGAGACAGAAGGGAGATGGAGGGAGGCTGTTTGCAACATCTCCAGCTGTTTGGATGGGCTGGATGCGCTAGGATGAGTAACATGGGGCTGGCAGGCTGCGGTTCTTCACCCTGTACCAAGACTGTGCTGCAGCTCTGCTGTGTGTAGACAGAGCCCTTGTAGTCTAGCTAACAGCTGTCTCGAAAGTGATACTTCTGAGTGTTAATGGAGCCGATGTACAGCATCAGCCTTGTGTCTGGGCTAAACTTTGACTCTTGAGACATTTTAGCTAGTGTCAGTTCAAACTCAGAGCAGCCTTGAGCCATCCATATGCTAAACCATAAGATACTGAGACACCCATTTCTTCATTTGTTTTGTTGTGGCTGCAGATGAGAAGTCTAAACCCAGAATTTCTGCAGCCTGCATGGCATGGCGTGCTTGTCGCTTTTCCAGCTCTTTCAGAAGAGGTGACTACTGGGAGGATAGGCAAAAGGCACTGTCAGAGGGGGAGATCCTGAAGGCTCTTCATGTCCCTCACTAGATTTCATTCCCCGTAACCTTCTCCTGCATCATGGTTGTAGGAAACCCCCTCTCACAAGCAGCGTTGCTGATGAAAACATGATTTTGATGGATGAGGATGATTTTTAATATGTATGACTTTGGTTGCTTAGGACCTTGGTGCTTTGGTCAGGGATGGAACTGTAATAACTGACATATATGAAATAACCTTCTCAGCATATGAAAATATCTCTTAATTTCTGGAACTTTATTTACATTTTTACTTCACACAGACTATTTTTGTACCGCTTCAGATATGTCCTCTTCTTCACTGTTTTTTGCATTCAGGCTGCAACTTTTCCTTTAACAATATTTTCCTAAAACCTTCAACTTTTCAAAGGAAGGTCTATACAAGCAGCTTCACCAAACCTTTTACCAGAGAAAAATGCTTAAGGAGCGCCTTGTAAAAAGTCTCATTCCCTCTCTTCCGACACACCAGTGGGGCTAGAGCCTGAATACTCCAGTGAGTAGTGCTCTATAAATACCTTTGATAGATAAATTATAAACTGCTACACGCTGGAGCAGGTTTTTCTTGTGCTGTGCAGGCAAGGGGGAGGGAACTAACCAAAACAAGCTTGCTGCTGGAACGGAATATATCATAAGGACTTGGTTTGCCAGCTATTGTCACAGCTATTTTCTTTACCTAAGCACAGTGATAGAAATATATTAATTATTGTTGGTAAATGCCACTTCACATCACTGACTGCTGTGCTTTCCAAGGACTCTTGTTACTATATAATCATTCCCAGTTTTGATAAATAGCATTTGATTAATGAAAACTGTATTTCTAAACCAGCCGTACCTCCTGGGAGGTCATCTCCATTGCTAGGGGAGGAGAAGGCACAGGGGGATTTGACTGGGTTTTTTTCAGACGCATGGAGATCCCAGGTGTGCTGCCTGTGGTATCAGCAGTCACCAAATATCCCAAACACGTGCCAACTGGAACAAGCAGAATAGTTTAAAACAGATGCCAGAAAGGCTGCTGTGAAAGCAGGTGGTGAGCTTCTGGGCCTTGGCACAGCTGGACATGCTTGAGGACATGTCAGCAGGTTGAAAAAGAGATTAAACACATTTATAGTGAGCAAGTGTATAAACGAAGGCTAGCAGGAATGTGCAGGAATCTAATAAAACAAAAGTATGATAAAGTGTTGAGGTTCGTGTGAGGCTCCCATAAATGGCCTTCTTTTGTCACTGCTGAGGCTGCAGACTGGGTAGGACGGACCTCTGATCTTAGTCCACAGCATATTATGTCTTTAGAATATGGAAAGCACAAAGCTGCTGCTTCTGCCACAGATTTCAGCACAGAAAGCTTTGGTATGTCACCATGGAGCAGAGGGTGGTGGGAACGGGACAACCAGCATTAAGGCTGAGATTTTTAACAAGTCACAGTAGAAAAGCACACTTCCTACAGTGTAGGGAGCAACTCTGAAGTTCAGCTTTTTACTTGTCTGCATTATTTTTACATGTACATTTCTATTGCTGTGAATTACAGCAGAGTTATTAGGGGGGTTTTGTTGTTGTTTTTGTTTTGCCCATGTCTTCATATGTTTAGTGAATATGGCTGGTTAAGAAAGTCAGCAAGGCAGTTTGAACTTAGGTAGCCAAATCTGCCTGCATTATTTTTCAGCTGTCTTCATCTATCTCAGGATCTGTTCCTTTCCCTTCTATTTTCTCAGAAGTCTTTGGAGGTTCAACAACATCCAGAAGACACAAATATAATTGCAAGAAGCCTTTTTGTTTACAGCTCCCTTCCCTCTCCTTAGAGCTGTTCTCAGTGGGAGGTTTAATCTAGTTTTCACTTTTTGCTGAGGAAAGCACATTTTTGGGTTTAGCTTTAATTTTAAGGTAAGTTTACATCCTCTCCTTGCTGAATCACAAGCACAGTCCTTGTTCCTTCCATGTCATTCCTCACAACCTTAACAGGGACAGACAGAAGACAGGTTCCACTGGGAGACATCTGTGCAAATATCACTCCTGCGTTTCTATGCATCAGGTTTTAATCTGGACCCGCTGCCTTTTTGCTTTTCCTTCAGGCCTGTGCTTCTCAGAGCCTGCGTCGCAAGCTCCGGTTTCTTTATTTATATCCATCATAAACTGCCCTGAAGCCACCATTATTGACTGAGACTCCGTTGCGTGAGAGGAGACAGACAGCTGCCGTCTCCAGGGTTATATTTTGGAGGTGGACTTGAAAGCAGCTGTGCCTTCAAAGCCCCAAGAAAAAAACCAATATGTTATATTGAGCTCCCCAATTTGTAAACAGCATTTCAGGGAAAGTTAGGGCTCACCCCATAAAGTAGTTGCTGAGGTGAAAATGCAGAGCTCAGGGGAGAGTTATAACTCTTGCTACAGCAAAAGGGGTTGAGTCCAATTCACTGACTATGCTGCATTTATAAAGCTACTGTTTCATTATTTTATTTAGTATCGAACTTCATCTAATACAGAGAGTTTATAGGAGTAGGGCTTAGGGTGTTAGTCTTGTCTGTCAAAAACCCAACAATCTGTAGAGATGCTGACTTTCCTTAGAAATATCCAGGCTTTTTGTGGCAACATCCAAGTGCTGAATTTTGTGGAAGCCAGATTGAAAGCTGTATTCCTAAATGCTTGGATTATCAGAAACACTGATGCTCACACTTTGCATTAGCATCACAAGGAATTTCAACATCTTTCTGAAAAAAACCCATACGCTAGTTAGATGTCTGACTTGTCATCCAAATTCATGGACCAAATTCCCAGCAACTCCTGAGATTACTTTTGCAGCACACAGCTCAAGTCAGTTACTATTAAGAACTTTTTCTCTCGTCTTGCTGACAGGGCTTTACAATTCTGATTTATTCTGAGCTTTATTCTCTGTACTTTTTAGTCTTTAATAGAGTCTTATATTGTAATCACAGCTGAAATCTGCAGATTATGCTGCCCCAATAAATTATTCAGATGTGCTACTTAGACTTCATTTTATTAAAATGGTTCCATCTCTATCAGTGATTGACAGTTATTTCTGAGTATTATTTAGCCTTTCACATTACAAATCAGGACTCCTGCCTATTGCCAGCTCAAGCTTCTAGTGCCAGATTCCCATCTGGCATTGTAACAGGGAGTATTTGAGTAGGACACACTGCCTTTTTTTAGCATCAAATCCACAAGGCTCACAAAGAAAAACCAGCTTCTTTTATCTACTGAACTCAAACTTATGTATTCTGTAAATCATCTTAACTTCTCAAATGTCGACATGACTTTAATAGCTCTAATTGAGCAGAAAACCAAGCTGAATTTCAGATAGAGTTGGAGCTCTCGATGAGGTACAAAACATCTTTTATAATAGCCCTTCTATTAAAAAAAATTGAGCACTATGTTAGTCATTTCTATCATGTTCCTCCCTGAGTAGTTCTGCTCCTGCCTTGCCATCCAGCTGGGGCTCTGAGGAATTACAGAGCTTTAACAAGGTGTGAGGACCCACACCAGCCACCAGCATCTGTGACACCCTATGAATCGCTCCTGACAGTTGCGGGCTCTCCTGACCTGTCAAATCTTTCATGAAGAGCACAGTGTCCATCCATGTCTCCCTCTTCTTGCTTCCCATGCAAATGATTGTCTACTGTGCTGGCCAGGTGTGTGGCCAGGGCTTTTTTGTAGCCCAGCTGTGGAGTGCCCCAGGTGAGACCTTCACTGCCCTTGTCTGGTAGCTTGTCAGCAACATGTGTCTCATGCAAAGCCAGCTGCTGGGCCAAGGCAGTAGGTGCTGGAGAGGTCTGTGGGGTGTGCTTTGGAAGGATGTGTCTAAGCTTAATGTTCCAAGTCCCAGATTCCTCACAGACGACAATAAACAAAAGAAGGCAATCTCAAGAAGTATTACAGGATCAGAAACTTCAATGCTAATTTAAAAGTTATTGCTTAATAAAGAAAGAAAATCTCTAAGATGGTCTCTTTACACCAGGCTTTTACTAACCCAGAATTTATTTTTCATGATTGTCAGAAATCACTTTGTCTCATTGGTGGCATTTTGCTTGTTATCACAAAATTATCTCACAGAAAATTTCCCTCTCTTCATACTGAAGTGTTGGACCAGGCATTTCTCCTGTTGAGGGAGGAGGTTTTTTTGTAGTAATTCTCCTTAGGAAATACAAGAATGTGTACATATCATCTTCTACTGTCAGAAATTCAGCTGTAATGTTTTAAGACTAAATGCAACATGGCATAGTGCTTTTAAAATGCATTGTGTTAATGTTTCTCCTCTTTTTTTAAACTGCTTCTAAAATTCAGCATCACAATTTTTTTCTGAGATCACAAATGTCTCTGAGAAATCAAAACAGGTAGCTCCAATGTTTCCATCAAGGCTTGTCTCTGCTCCTAATGCTTTAACTAGACACCAGCAGAAATGGTATCTGCAACAGTTGATTTTCAAATAAAGTTTGTGAAGTATCATAAAGCTCTAGCTGCCCTGTCTCCATTTCCCATCCTTGCTCCTAGCCAAGATAAAAGCCACATTTTTTTCATGGCTAACACCTTTCTCTCCTTTGCTATCTTGCTGGAGATTTTCACCTGCCTCATTTAGGTGGGGTGGAAGATCTGACTTTCTCCAGCCTTAGCAAGACTGTCTAGTGTATTCGTTGATGTCCTATGGCAGAGGCAGTCCCTGTTATGTCCACTTCATGGCTGCTTCTGAACTCAATACTTAGTCTAAGAAGTGACATGGTCTCTGTCAACAAATGACTGATCTGATAAGTGTAAAGGGTTATATTTGTACATGGAGTCCATGATACCATGTCTGAATACTAGTACTTCTTAATATATGACATTAAAATATTCACAAAAGTTTTTTGCTCTTACACATATTTTTATTAATAATAGAGTGAACAATAGCCTTGAACAACATGAATTTCTATGTATTTAGCAATGGAAGCAACAGCTGACAGCTAAAATCCTAAGGATTAAAGCATCCACTTGTATTTACATACAAAGCATAGCTTATGTAGTTAAATAACTGGCATAGAAGCAGGATTTAACAGAAAGCTGGAATGATGACTGAGGAAGAGTAGAAGGACGTCACAGTACTCTTAAAACCAGCCAGCTGCAACAAGGCTTTTACCACCCCACACCAGGTTAACATCAACGAGTAGTCCCTGCACCTTGCCCAGCACAGCCACCAATCCCCCACAAGGTTTCAACAGTTCAGCTACTGTCCGTGCTGTTTCTCCATCCTCTTCAGGCCAGTCCACCCTGCCTCTTGCCTCTGCTACATCCTTCTCCTTGTCTTTCCTCCCTCTGCTTCTTCTAGGTCTCTCTTCATCCAGTGCTTTCTTTACCTGGTGCTCCCCTTCCCTACCCCTCAGCTCTATTTAACCCCTTAACAGAACCAGCCACAGCTGCACATTATCCACATCAGCCAACCCACCGCCCCTGAAGCCAGCCCACAGCTGTATGTTATCAATGTTAATTAACCTGCCTTCATTCCTCTGCAATTCCTCTGCAGAAGGAAAGCTTCTATATACACAGGTGGCATCCCAACTATCTGTTGACTGCTGCTTCTCTAAAGTCTGGGTGTATATGTACATGTGCATATATATATATGTGTGTGTATATGTATATAATATTTGCTACTACCTGTTCTTGGGAGTTAGAATGATATGACATAGCTCACTGGAAGGAATCCTGACTTGTTCTATACAGAAAATGTCTAATGAAATACATTTTATTAAAATGAACTATATTGCCAACTCCACCATCACAAGATCTGCAGTAACTTTTTTGTCTGGTTCTTGCCAAGTGGGAACAGCGTGGTTGTTTTGTCATATTGTGTTCCATTCATTCTGCAGCCTGGCATAAACAAGCTCGTGTTCAGCTTTATCCCAAGCAGGCCACAGATTTGCCCTTTGTGTGACCCAGTCTGTTATGTTTGCGGTTCCTAGAGAACAAATTCTAATTATAGGGTGCAAGTCTTTGTGGATGTAGCCTTAAATGGCTGGAATAAGAAACCTTATTCTATTAAAAGAGGTTTTCAATTTTCAGATTTAAAGCTGTATCAGGTCTCTGACCTAAAACTGCATCGTTATAAAAGTCACCGAATGACTCGGTGCTGTGCCCCAGGACTTTGTTAAGCGGTGCATTTTACCTGGTTCTGCAAGAGGGATACTGAGGCACCACACAGCGAAAAGGCGACCAAGGGCTGATTCTTATTTGTATTAGGCCCCATTGATCTGTGGAGGGACATGGGGGTACCTCGAGAAGGAAATGATATCTGAAGTTTCCTGAGATGTATCATGGTAGACCCTTTTTTTTGCATAACCGCAAGTTAAAGCCTTTGCAAATCTTGTTGCCTCTTTCAGAGTTCAGAAAAGGAGAAACAAGTTTATTTTAAACTTGAGTGCTTTTCCTTATTATTTGACAGCATATCTTTATTGCCATCTAGAATTTGTTCTAATTAGCCTGAGTGTTTCAGTGGCCTTGTTACACTAATCAGATGTTGGCATTTTATTTTCTGCACTAACTACAGTCTATTTCTGGTTGTTGTGACTCCTGTGAGTGGGGGCCACGCGGTGCAAATGAGCCCTTTCTAATGAAAGCTGCCTGAGGAGTGCCGTCACGGGGGTGACTTCCACATCTGGGAACATCTTCAGAACTTGGCATGTGCACAGCCAGCCAGCCCGCCCTGCCCTGCCTTCTGCCCGTGGCTCCTATCCTGCACAAAAAATGGTTTGGGAACTGTGTAGATAATAAATATTATTTGGTGGGTGAGCCGAGCCAGCTGTGCAGCTGACTGTGAAGACCTCCCATGCCCTCACTTTCTTGCCTCACCTGTTATTGGCAATATCAGTGAGCCACCCTCCTACCTCCCCACTTATTCCCTGGCTGTAGGTGAACTCCATGAGGACAAGGACTCCCTTAATCACTCCTTATCCAAGGACATCAGTGTAGAAATCAACTGGAATATGGGGACTGTCCTTGCTGAGTGGTTTCCTGGGGAAAAGTGAATACTAATAGATATGTTTCCACGTTTTTTAAAACAATGATCAAGTTTAAGTATTTTCTGGCCATCAGGAGATATGCTGATCCATGGTCGAGGCAGGCAGTAGAAGTATCAGCCACACACCAAATTCACTGAGCCTTACGTGACAGAAAATAAATGATGCTAAGGGAAAGATAATGCCTTGGGAAAAGTAGCCTTCTTATTTCAATAAGCATTTGAAAACATCTGGAATATGAAGGAACGTGCATTTAATTTTCTTTTTGATGGCATGTTGCTTAAAGGTAGTAATTCTCTATTCTTTAATTGCTGGCAACAATAAGTGACACCAACCTCCCATGCTGCCATCCCCAAAAGTGTGGTCCTGGTGGAGACACCAGCTGCCTCCCTTGACAAAGTGGAGCTCCTGCTGCTCTCAGGCTCATCTTGATTTTTTACAGGAGTGAAAGAAAGACTGGTGTCACCGGTATGGGGAATAAACTCCTGTGAAGGCTGATGGTGGCAGCATGGAGTTCGGTGGGGTACTTTCTGGGTGAAAACCAGAAAAAAAAGTCATTTCAGTGAGTGCTACTTAGCTGGGCTTGAGCTGCAAAGTGCCCTTGGCGGCGGGAGCTTTCCCAGAGTCTCACCATGGATGAGATGGGTACATGGTGGCTTCGGGGGGGTTGTTCTTTACATTCCATCTTGATTTTGTTTTAGGGCATAGGTTCTCAAAAAATTCAAAAGTCAAGAAGAAACCTTACTGCTTTTCTGCCTATATCCCCAGAGAAATGGCAGTGCACCTGCCAAGCACAGCTGCCCCACGTGCATCTGTGACACATATGAATATCATCCTTGGCCACCGCTGGAGTTATACGCCCATCAACACAGGACTATCCCTTTGTATGGTGCTTATGGGAAACTGGTTGGTTTTATGCTTGTGTCATTATATTGTAATGCCTGCAAGTTAAAAATTATTCTGTCTTGAGTTAAATACCATCTGCTGATGGCACTTGGAGAATGGTAAATATCTGAGAAGACAGAAGTAATTTTTTCTGGTGACTTGTACCTTGTTTAAAGATTTACAGGAATGAAGCATGAAGAAAAGGTTACAAATCAAAGCCGTAGTTAATACCCTTGACTCCCAGCTTTATAGACATCTGCCTGGCATCTTGTGTGGGGAGTGCCTCAATGGCACACATATATTTTGAAAATTTGTAATATGTTGCTGAACATTTCAGATGGCATTCAGCTTTCAAAGCAGATTCTGTCTCTCAAAAAGACGAGATGAGAAAAACCAGCCAAACTACAGGAGGATTTAAAAGCTGCTTAAGATCTTGGTGAAGAAAGAAAAGAAAGATAAAAAACTTTCCAATGCATTTATTACTGACCTGAACTTTTTATAAGGCTAATTATCCTGTTCTAATTTTTCCTGATATCAAGGGGCAGCATTAAAAATTTCACTCTTACAACACAATAAAGGAATCGAAAAAGTAAAGTACCTCGCATAAAGAACGCCAGGTACCTCTGAAAAGCAAGAAAAGGTGATTTAATTACATATTTTAAAACTGATTTGCTGTGAATTACCATAATAATCTGCAGACAGTTCTCTTTAGTTGGTTGCTTTTGCAGTTGAAACTTATGTTCCAGCATTGCTCATTTTTTTCTTAAAAAAACCCAACAACAAACCCTCATTTTTTTTGGTGAATGTTTTATACTTTTTTTTCTTTCTTTATGTAGTTTATTCTAACACAAAATAAATGGAAGATGTCACATCTTTCCAACAGAGTACTTTGTCATAACAGAACTCTTCTGGGAATTACTTTGGAAAAGATGAGGACAGCAGTGAATTGATTATTTGTCATGATGCCTGGTCTCACAAAATATATAGTTTAGGTTAGAAACAGGGTTTCCAGAATATTTTATCATCTGATCCTTTTTTGTCCCATCAGAAACTTCCTCAAATTCAGCAACCTGAAATGATGTCAGTATACATTGTGTTACTGTTTTTTAAGTTTTTCCACCTGTCATTAACCAAAATACCTGAGACACTTGAGAAATAAAGTGACTGTTGAATTCTACTTTCATTAATATATTTTATCTATTGTTCTCTTTAAAAGGCTACATTATTTCAATTAAATTCACAGAACCACAGAGTAGTTGAGATTGAAAGGGACCTCTGGAGGTCATGTGGTCCAGCCCCCGTGCTCACTGCAGGGATGACACCCAGGGTAACCTGAAGACAGCTGTCCAGGACCATGTTCAGGTGGCTTTTGAATATCTCCAGGGGTGGAGACTCCACAACCTCCTGGGGCAACCTGTGCCAGTGCTTGGTTAACCTCACAGTGAAAACGTGTTTTCTGATGTTCAGAGGGAACTGCTTTTGTTTCAGTTTGTGCCCATTGCCTCTGGTTCTGTCATGGGACACTACTGCTACTGAAAGACGCTGCAAAGAGCCTGGCTCTTTGTACCTGCCCCTCAAGTATGTACATATATTGCTGAGATGCCCACCCCACACCTGAGACTTCTCTTCTGCAGGCAAAACAGTCCCAGGTCTCTCTGCCTTTTGTCGTAGATGTGCTCCAGCCCCTTTGTGACCCTTTGCTGGATTCTCTCCGGTAGTTCCATGGCTCTCTTGTGGTGGGGAGCCCAGCACTACTATCATTATTTACTAAAGTTGTTAATTACTGTAACTGCGTACTTGAAGGGAACGACCCCCTGTATTTTCTAGGAAACATGCATAGCAAAAGCTATTTGAATGTGTGTGAAAACAAAATGTCCATGTTCTTGAGGAGCATTCTGCTCCTTGAACCACAGTTTGTCTTCGCTGTTGTGTGCTGTCCAGTTACACCTAATAACACTATGTGTCCCAAAGCTGCGCTCTTACTAAATCTGGTCGCTGACTGGTAGTTGTGCCTGTGGTTACAGCAGATTTATAGATTCACTGTGTAGCATTGAAAAATACTGGTACAATAAATTACATTATTCTGGCACTGGAGTGTAGACAGAAATACGTTCAGGTTAGCCCTTAAGGAGCAATAGACCCCCAGTCTCTTGGTCTGAAGCCAAGATGAGCAAACATAACGGAGTAAAGAGATGGACCAAGAGCAGTGGCAGAAGCGCTAGAAAGCGCTGGTGAGTTCATGGGAAAAGTAACTTCTTGGGAGCATCTATGTTCTGGATCTATGTCTTTATCATCCAGGCCTGGGGGTTGCTGTTTTCTAACCTGCCTATGGGATTTGTGTCATGTTTGTTGCAAATGAAAGGTATAAACTCACTTTTTTTCCTCACAAACATTAAGGTTCTGCCTCATTATACCTAGCATATCCAAATGACAGATGATATAGAGAGGACTGGAACATGGTGTTTTGTTTGTCCTGGCGTTAATGAGTGTTTGAAATGCTGATGTGTAGGCAAATCTATTTTTGTTTTCATATTTTGCATATATATTACAGTATAATGCCTTGTGGGGGGAATAGCTATTTAACATCTAAATATTTTAATATTCAACAAATAGTGGTATGTACAAGACAGAAGGAGAAATTATTTTTCTTCTTAAAATATAGCAGTGAATGTGAGGTTGGCTTCATGCAAGCTATTACAATGGTTGTACTAATTTGTCCCTCTAATTTAGGGTAGATAAATGTTAATTTTTGTCTTCAGTAACTACACAGCTCTTTGCTTGTTCTTTTTGTTTAGGAGGCCACCTCATCATAGCCAAAAACGATGCACACCAGCAGAAATGGGGTTGGTATCCCTTCAGTTTGGCAGTGAAAGATTTCACGAGTGCCTTGAGTAAAATCAGCACAACCTCCAGGCAGAAACAAGATGCTTGTTTTTAAATGTGTAGTCAACTATAGGTACATGGTGTCCTTAGCTGCTGTGGGTTGCCATGGCCTAAAGTCTTTAATCAAGCCTCTATGCCCCTCCAGAAGACATGTGCTGGCCTGGCCACGTGACATTGATAATAGTGACCCAGGAACAACTGGATTGTGTTCCACATTCTCATTATGAAGACCAGAATACATAATCACAGAGGTCCCTTCAAAATATATCAATATATCCCTGTCAAAATATATCGATTAATTAACTTACTAGTTTGCTTAATTTGATTTAGATAAATCATGAAGATAATTCTATATTCTGGGAGTAGGAGGGAAGGAAAGAGAGGTTTATGGCCAAGCGAGAAACAGTAATCTATCAGCTGGTGCTATGCTAATTGGTTTTGCCCTTAGTGTGTAGTGGTGTGAATATGGGATCATTTTGATGGGGATTTGTCATCCACTGAAGCTGACTGAAAGACTTCCACCGAATCCGAAGGGCACTCCTGTCCTGGTGAGCAGTCATACAGGGTTTTAATGGGCACAACGGCATTCAATGGGTATTTTGCTGGCATGAGATTAGGCAGAGCAGCCAGTCTGTACACAGCTCCCCAGGCTCAGAGTGCAAACGATGTACCCAGAATTACAAAGAACACAAGATGCTGCCACCGTATGCCATCTATATCTGTATATACATAAAGGGTGCCAAACAGCAAGGCTTCCATCTTTCTCTGTGATTACTGCAAAAAACAACACATATATGGCTAGATCTCTTTCAGATAAATTATATGGGTGAATGTATTTCACAGGTTACAAAAGATTTTTAAAACATAGAAAGTGTGTTTTTAGCTTGCAAGTCTTTAAAACAATACACACTGAGCTCCTGGATTTACTTGCTTTGCTTCTCACTCCTCTTTTACGTTGGAGCAGCAATTTACCAGGCAGTCTGCTTACCTTCCACATTCAAGAGATTTCAGTTTAACTCATCGTTACAGTCACACCACTGTATTTTTCTCATAATACCCTTGATTCGTGTAATCCCTTACTAGAAAGCTGAAACACTGGGATTTTTAAGTGGGATGATATTTACTTATGAAGTTGTGATGCTTTTTTTCTCTCTAAGTTGATTTAAATCAACACAATTTCTTTGTTGAGTATCTGTCAGTTGTATCAGAACTGATATTCTAATTTTGCAGTAGGGTCTATAACGTGGTTTACTGTCTCGGCGTGGGGGTTACTGGATGATCTGTTGTAGCCAGCACTCTGTGCAAGGAGAATCTTCCCTCTACTACAAAATCCAGTCTTCAGCTACTGACTCTCATGCCCTAGATTTATACTTGGACTTTCTGATTATACTGCTGGTAGCAACTGTGGTAATACTCTCAGTCTAATATTTGTAGACATCTTCAGTTTTTATTTGGAGTATTTTGGTAAACTGGAACCTGTTTTGACAGGTACTTTAGCAGGTGGTTGGAATGCAAGATTAATCATTTAGAAGTAGACTTGCCTTTAAAACTATTAATTTGAGTGGCACAGAACGACCAGCAAACCCTGAGATGTAAGAAGTACAAAAGCTTCAAGACAGAGGTTTGGTAGTCATGCATACACACTTACTTCCCTTCTTTTTCATTCTTTTTTCCCAAATGGATGTTTTTATGATCTTTTTGTTCCCTTTGGGACTTCTTTTCACAAAATTACAAATAAAATGAGCAATTCAGGGATGAGCTCAGAATATTTGTTTCTGTTTACTCCTTCTACTGGGAAACAGTTCCTCTAGAGCATTGGAAGTTCATTCAAAGAGAAAAATACAACTTGCTGAAAAATTTTGGAATAGTTTTTGTTGTTTAAATTATTTCCAGGTGATACTTTTCACAAAATATTTTAAAATCAACATATTTTTAAATTTCTCTCCATCTCAGCCTACACAACTCCCAATTGCATGCACATTTTTTCATTAATTCAATATATATTTCATTCAATAATAACATATAATAATTCAATTTCATTCAATAAAATGAATTTGATTCAGAAGGATTTTCCTCTTTTTTTTTTTCTTACTTTTTAAATTCTTTTCAAGATTTCTTCCACTTTGGGAAAATTTTAGAGGAAGAAAAAGAAAAATTAAAGATGGGATTAACTGCCATTTTGACACTCTTGGAACTGCTCCTCAACCTTGAGAAAGTTTTCAGAAGTTCAGGAAAACTGGGAAAAAGGCAAATTAGAAAACAGGCATTTGGTGATAGAAAAAGAAAACAGGGAAAGAATGAAGAGAAAACACCCCCCAACCTTCATGCTTCATTTTCAAGACTTAACATTGAATGAAAATAGAACTGTGAGGTTAAACAAGTTGGAAATGTTTGGGTTTTTTTTAAAACTGTTGATGAAAACACCTGATGAATATCAACATGGAGCTGAAGTCACCTGGATCACCCCTGATTTGCTTACGATTCACTTATGTTACTTGTAGACATGATTATGGTGAGATCCTTGTGTGCCTTTTGCAAAAAAACTAAGCAGCTGAAGCACTTGACCTATAAGGAGGACTGAACCTATGCCATCATCTAGATGCCTCCTGTGCATCCTGAGTGAGACAACTTTTCAAGCTCTACTGGCATTTGAAGCGTCACGCATCTGGAAGAACAAGGGCAGATTTGGAGAAACAGATGTGAGCAATCATAAGTTAGCCTGTTGGTTAGAGGCAAACAGCTATAGGTAAAATATATTTGCATTTATATTAGACCATCAATAAAAAGCCAAAAAAATAGTTCTGGAACCTCAGACCAAGCTCATCTGACTTTAAGGTGAGTATTTTCCCAGATTTTCATAATAATAATAATAATAAAAAAATGTCATCACAAAGGTGGCAATGAGAATGCCTTCCCAGGGTGGACTGATAATCAGGCAGAGCCAGTTTCTCAGTTAAGGACTCGCTTTGAAGCCTAATAAATCTGCAGCTGTAGGGCAGAGAAGAAGTGAGCCGTGCTCACGTGCCGAAGTCCTGCTGGCCGTTCAAGGGCCGACAACGGAGGAGGCAGGGGTGACTGCAAGCTGGTGGTCACCCAGCACGGCGCAACTTGATCCCTTGTTCCCTGGAAAGACTTCTTATGACAGAAGGCTCTTTAAGTTAGTAAGCCAAGGCACAGAATAGGTAGAAACATCACCTAGATAACTTCAGATGAGAAATGAGGTGCAGGAACGTAGCTGAATGGTCAAATGTCCTTAAGTACGCGGTGGATTTTGTGCCACTCCAAGTCTTTAAATTGGGACTGCACCCTGTGGGAGAGCTGCTCTGTGTGTGGTACAAGTCATCCAAGAACTCCAGATCCCGATGCTTCAAGCTGCTCTGTCACGTAAGCACAAAATAACCCAAGCAGATCTGAGCACTGGAACTGATGTTTTGGTTAGTTAATAACGAACAGAATTGCAGTGAATAAGGATTTTGTTTTATCGCTTCGGCTTGGAGCTCTCTCCCTAATACTCGTGGTGTGTGACCAGCCAGAAGCTATTCAGGACAACGGCTCATTCTTAGACCTGCTGTATAGATTCGTGGCTTCTCCCACCCCCGTGGTTTGTTCATAGCGCTGTGCCATGGCGAAGGGCAGAGCCATAGAGCTGCTGGCAATATTCTGAAAGAGTTTAGATATGGAGGAGCTGTTAAAAAGTCTCTTTTCATACCGTGTGTATATTTTCACAACGGCTTTGCAGAAGATGGACAATTTGGGATGTAAATGGGGCGCAGCATTAGGACAGGGTGGAGTCTGGGGCCAGAGAAACTTATAAGCTACTGGATTTGTGATGGATTGTGAAGTGGTGAGAAAGCCTGCTATGCTTGAAAAGACTTGAAAGATTAAGAGTAAACCTTATTGGTTTCATATACTTTTTCTTATACTTGCTAAAGAGAAAAGAGGGCGAGAGGAAAGGTGCTTGGATCAGTCTTAATGTTTACCTGAATAAATTCCTAGCAGAGTGCAAAACATCTCTGAGAAATGAGAAAAGGGCAGAATGGCAATTTTGAAAACAAAATTGCAAAAAAAGGTAATATAAAAGTAATGTACAATATGGTAATAGTGTGCTAAGTAAGTTATTAGAATGCAAGAGTTGGGGGGAAACTAGATGTATTCTCAGGTCTGTTCCGTTTAAAAAGAAACACAAAGGTTCTGTAAAGACCATTAATGTGTTGCATATATTATCTTCTACCTGAAATGGGAATGCTAATGGTTTACAAAGAAAGTTATTGTGAAACTAATTTATTTAAAAGAGCTCTTTTAAGCTGGTACTGTGGGCTGACTTGGAGCTTGATTTAGGGTGAGCAAGCAGGACAATTGCCTCCAAAGGTAACAGAGGAGCTTTGCAACGTGAAAATGGGGAATAGGAAAAGACGGCGTGTGCATGGCTAAAGAGCACGTGGCCATAACATAGCTTCTGCATACGGACCCTGCAAATGTAAGGGCAGTTGTGAGCAAATTAACAGATTTCTTCTGTTATGGGACAAGATACTGTGCTGTTTGTTGTTTGTTTGTTTTAAATTACATCATAGTAGTTGCTAAAAATAAGGAATAGCTCATGAGTTGCAAAACTTTTATCAGGAAAGAGAGACCATGAAGCTGGTATGTATCAAGGAGAGAGTCAACCTGGAAAAATGAGCTAAGACTAGTAATATAAAATTAATCACAGGGTGTTAGTTCACATAATAAAACTTTCAGTTCAGATGGGTTCAGGGCCCTGACAAGTTGACACAAGAGGCGCAGTGGGAGAGTGGTGGAGAATTTAGGTAAAATTAAAGGGTAAAAGTAAAGGTATGCATGCTCTCCTGAAGCAAAACGTGGTCTCTGAATCCTTGGAGCTCTGGTAAGAAAACACATGCCATGGTGGCAGTAGCTAGGGTAGGGAAAATGCCTCCACTTTGCCTATCTTCAGCTGGAGGGTTTTTCTTTGTTCAAGAAGGCACTGGAGTTAGGTGAGTCTGGCCTATTGAGGTGTTTGTGTATTTGCCTCATTTATCATCTTCCAGATGCAGGTCGGAGGTCGGAAGTTGATGCTCTGGGTGTTCCTCCTCTGCAGTCACCATTGTGCCTGCAGCACACAGGCTGTACATCACACCCGATGGGGGGGGGCTCTTGCCAGCAGTCCCGTGCCAGCCCTGATCACATCCATTCTTCCGGGTTGCTGTACACCATGGGCACGTGCAAAGCTCTGCCTTGCTTGTAATAATCATGTTCTTCATAAATAAAAGAAAATTCTTCTCATTCATTGGAATAAAAACGCAGTTTGTATATATAAATATAGTCAAGCCTGCTCTTCTTTCCTTAAAGCCATATTAGACACTGCAATTGCTCCTTTTGTAAGCAGCCTGATGAACCAAAGAGAATTATGACATTAGGTAGCCTGAGTAGAAGGCTCAAAGAAAATATCTTTAATAAATTTATCTTCATTGATGAAAAGAAAGTCAACGTAGCTCACAGTTTTTCTTGAGTCTGCTTCATGGATTTTAGATGTAGGTGATCTTTCCCCCCCACTTTCAATAGCAGTTCTCTAAAACAAAGCTTTGAAACATGATTTATCCACTGGCCATTTCTTGCATGTTACAAGCTATCTATGAATCAGAGTGCTTGGACCAATTTTGCTTCAGTCAATCCTCGTACTTGGGTGGCTCTCAGATGATGATTTTCATTGTATACTTCAGGTCAGCTATACTGAAAATGATGGCTCAGATTCCCTCCCTGGAAGAGGATTTGGTGCCCTGGGCTGGTGGGAAGGTGTCAGCCAAGGGAGGAGGAGCGGGGACTCTGTGCTAAGTGGAGGGCTCAGGTGGGTGATGAGACCTGACGTGAGAGAGTTAGATAGCTACCTCCACATCTGCAAACTGAATAGGGCCAAGACTCAATGGTCTGTACAGATCTCCTGTCTGTATTTAATTTAGGGGTATGATTGCTTTATCACACCACAGAAAATTTCCGGACCAGCTTGACCTCATTTCTTCCCTACCACCCCGGGTCTCCTCCTTCCCTCTCACATCCAGATGCACTTGGAAATTTACTGTTCAGAAAAAGCAGCTGAGGCTTTGCAAGCACAACCTGATAGAAACTCAGGGGAAAATCCACTGTTTATTTTGGGGATATGCTAGCTTTACACTTGCTAACAGGCATTTACCAATGACTGCAATACTATTGTTAACTTTCTAAATCTTCTGCAGCCAATGCTGGAAAAGAAAACATACCAAAAACCTAGAAAGAGATGCTGCATTCCCAAGTAACTGCAGTGCCCCTGAACTAGCATACGTCTTGAAAACAGAACTGAGCTCGGCTTACTCCTGAGATAGCCATCCATGCTGAGGTATTGAGTTGCACAGATGGGTAAAAGTAAAATGGAAGCTTACAAAATGTGATTTCAAACACATAAACAGGTTTCTGTCGATGGCAACCTAATAAAGGAGGTAATTCTCTAAACATATTGTTCCCATTTTGTTTCTAATTACAGTGAACTACAAGGTTAGTTCTGCTCTTTAGGTACACTTTAATTACTCTATCAATGTTGACTTTCTGCATTATGATTCCTTTAACACACCATAGGAAATAGACATTTAATTAACCAGATGTCACTCAATAAATCTTAACTTCTGCTCTCTGAATCAGAAAAGCCAATGTTAATGGGCATAAAAGGGCCAGGATTTTAGAAATAATTTACTTTTCATGTTCCTTTAGGTCTTTGTTATAGTAAGGAAAATGTCTGTAATGAAGGAAAACTAAACTGATGTTTGTAAGCATTTAATTTAATGAAAAATAACTCCACAAAGTAAAAGCAAGATTCTAACTACGTAAGTGTTGATATTTCATAACAGGTAGGAAAGGCAATTGGCAACAGTTAGGTTAGCAGTGTGGTTTTACTACAGCCTGATGTGTTGGCTCACTTGTGCTTCGTGAACATTACCTTGTCTATACTCATTTAACATCTTTGGATTTTTGGGACTGGTTTCTTGTATGCAGCTCTATAAGCTCAGAGTCCCTGGTTGTGCTGTCACGGTACTCCAGAAACATTAGCTGTGTAGCAAAGGCGGTGTGACACAGGCTCCTAATGTGATGGCTGAGAGCATCTCCGGGCTTCAGAGGAGGGCACAGTTTGGCCTCCTGCAACTCTGCTGACCCTCTCGGCAGACCTATGTAGAGACCTGGTTTGTGCACGCAGCATCCATCACCATATCAGTGCACTGCATCTCAGTGCAACCATTCATCTTCCACTTGGAGGTTTCTGAACATTTCCAGCAGCCTTAAGGTCAAATGAACACGACCAGCTACTCAGGTTGGCAGCAGCCTGAAATCTGTCAGTGTTCAATAGCTGGTTGATCTCTTTTGCTGTGTTACTCTGGTGTACCTAGAAAAGTTACTGGGGTTCTCCACACTAACTTCCAGCAATAGAGTCCCCTTTCCTAACCTCTCCTTATGGTTAATGTCTTGTCGCTGACTTCCTCACATCTGACCTCAATCCTAGTCCCATTTCTTAAGTATTCTTGTTTTAAATTATAGAGATCTCTTTGCTACAGTCACATCACTCTTCCTTTCTCCGTTCCCCCTATGTCGACAGTACTTTTAGCCTGCCTTAGCAATGTCACTGAACATGGCCAGAGTCCCGTATAAGAACACAACAGGGCACGTTCTTCCATTAATAATTGCAGTGCAAAGCTCCTATTAAAATTAATGGGCACTCCACGCGCACTGGAGTGTAAAAATAACCCCCCTATTCTCACATGCTATTTTAGTCTCTTCATTCTTTCTGACCAATGTTTCCACTTCCATTACACCTAATGAATGCTGTGGGAATGCAATTCCCCCTTCCCAAGGTTAGTGGCATCAAAGTTGTCCCTCAGTCTAAGATTCACATTGTGGCTGCCCAGAGTCTCTTCAAAATGGAACCAGGCACATGTTCTGCAGCTCTTGTGAGACTGTGTTTTAGCATTTTCCAAGAGTGATAATGTATGATAATAATACTGAATCTTTTTAGAAACCAACCCAAATGCAAAGGTAGTGACATCAGGGAATATGCTATTCCTGAAAGGTAACTGTCAAGGATTAATTGCTTTTCCAGTCCTGGTCCTTGCCTCTTTTGACATCCAGCCTACTTTTTGGCAGAACAGGGACAGCTTTTTAAGGTTGGCCTCTCAGCTGCAAGGTACTTTTCCGCTAGTCTGGTAAACCAGCTGTTAGTTCCCTTCTTGCACCTCCAGAGGAGATTTTTCCATAAGTTCTCTGTGCCCTGCTTGTAAGTAGCAGCAGTCAATACATTTTACAGACAGTGTGTTTCCATCTAAGCAACATAAACAAAGAAAATAAGAAGAAAAAGAAATGTAATTTTGTATGTGAATCCTTAGAGCTAGCAAATGTGATAAAACTTCCAAAAATTGATGAGAAAATATTGCATAAATATCTCTTTCAAAATGTGATTAAAATCTGGTGGTCCTCAAAACATTTCTTGCAGGCATCCACAGCCTTAACACAGCCCATTTAGAAGACAAAAGCCCCATGCTTCAAAAAATATTTTACAAAGATTTAGCTGACTTAAAGAGCGTGCGTTACAAGCACTCCCATGCCTCTGCATTTGTTAGCATGGAAGACATGAAACCTTTTGTGTCACCTCCCCTGCTCTGAGTTGTCCAAAGGCAGCAGTGACTGGGGTGAGGACACGGTGAGAGCTGCTCCCAGGAGAGCCTGCAAACCTGTGCTGCAGAGCTGGGAGGCTGTGGCTGCTGGTGCAAGAAGAGCTAATGCGGCGTGACACTGGCTTTGCTTTTAAGCTGAATGTTGGTGAAATGTCAGAAGGTTGAAAACAAGGAAAGGAATCAAGGAGCACTGTTAGAGCTGTTTTCTTGTCTCATGCAGAAAGATCAGTTTCCCTGTCCTACAGCTGTCACCACAGCAGAGCCGTGGGCATGCACAGCCAGAGTGCCTGGCTTGATTCCCTGCATGTTCCCAGCTACTCGTCCATGCAGAGGAGGCAATGGGCTGGTTTGGGACAATGGACCAATGTGAGGCAGGATGAGTGTCCAAATTCCCAGTCTCCTTCCCAGCCATGTAACCCAGTAACAGGCAGGAGCTCTGCAGGTGGGACTTTTGGACAGTCCTGAAGACCCTGCAGGCAGCTCCCTCTGTGCCTAGGCCAGTGGCTAGGCTGGGTGTCCAAGCCTGTGCTCTGCTACACGGAGCTTGCCTCTGAAGATTATGTTGAAACTTTCTTTTCATTTTCAGCATATAAACCCAAATTACTCCCAACTGATCAGAATTCTCTGTTAAACTCTGGATCAGCAATACCATTTCTGGGCTGGAATTTCCTACCCAAGCCATGTTTCTTACTTCCACCTGTACCTAAGCTCTCCTAAAGGAAATAACTCTTTAGTTGCTTAATTGAGCTCTGAGTTTAGGAAGACATTATCCATTCAGAAAGCCTGCAGTGAATTCCCATTTGTGCTAAATCGACCAGGTGACTCATCACCACCTTTTAAAGATAAAAATTCCCTTAACAGTACTACAGTAACAGCTTCAACCAATTAAAGTGAACAGTATCAAGCAAAATAGCCATTCAGTGATGAAAAGTCCTTTGCCAAAAGACAATTTTTTGGGACCACAAAATGTCCTCTTTGTATGAGGGTCCATCTTATGACTGTGCCTTTACTTGCCTCGTGAGAGCTGCACTTTTAGTAGGGGTTCCCATCTGGCTGGTTATGCTGCTGTATAACTTAATGATATACTCCATCTGTGCCATCTCAGAATATGTGATGTCCCTTATAATTTTCTATGATTATTTACTCTCCTCACTGAAATCTAATAAGCCCATCTGCAAAACAAGATTCTTAAAGTGTCTGAGCTTTTACAGCATTCCTTTTACCCAGCAAACTCCGTACCTCAGAATGGAACTACCACTTCTCAAGAGTGCCCTGTCAGATGCCGGAGAAAAGCAAAGGGGTTGGCCACCCCAAAGGAACAAAAATCCCCATCGATCCTGGATCAAACAGGAAACCCTGAGATTTTTCGTTGCCCACAGCTGTGTTTCTTGTAAGCAGCAGTCATCCAAGCCATGAGCAGGATACTAGGTAACATTTGCCTTCTTGTGAATATTCAGTTTGGGTCATTGGCTGGATGGAAACCTGCCTTTGCTTGAGTTGTTGAAGGTAGCTCTGCCCATTTCATAAAATGATTTATACATTTCAGCAAAAGTTAAATAAATAAGAACTAGTGAATCCAAAGAAGAAAACCACCTTCACAGAACTTGGGAACTGTGCTAAAGTTGTGCCTGATAAATGGGAGTGTGGAGCCACAGTGCTGTATCGGGTTTGCACAGCCAAGTTTTGGTAGCAGGGTGCTACAGGGGTGGCTTCTGTGAGAAGCTGCTAGAAGCTTCCCCCATGTCCGATGAAGCCAATGTCAGCTGACCAAGCCCAAGCCCATCAGTGATGGTGGTAGTGTCTCTGGGATAACATATTTAAAAAGGGGGAAAACTGGCTGCACAACAGCAGCCGTGGGAGAGCAGTGAGAACACGTGAGAGCAGCAGCTCTGCAGACCCCCAGGCCAGTGCAGAAGGAGGGGGAGCAGCAGCTCCAGGTG
>JAVJGJ010000059.1:7634663-7667924 GCA_035590215.1 Microhierax caerulescens
GACCCTCCCCCTGAGGTGGAAGGAGCAGCAGAGACAGCGTGTGATGGACTGACCCCAGCCCCCATTGCCCATTCCCTGTCCCCCTGCACTATTGAAAGGAAAGGAGGCAGAGAAATCTGGAGTGAAGTTAAGTCTGGGAAGAAGGGAGGGGTTGGAGGAAGGTGTTTTTATTGCTCATTATCCTATTCTGATTTAATTGGTAATAAATTAAACTAATTTCTCCAAGTTGAGTCTGTTTTGCCTGTGATGCCAATTGCTGAGTGATCTCTCCCTGCCTTTATCTTGACCCACGTCTTTTGTCATATTTTTACTCTCCTGTCCACTTGAGGAGGGGGAGTGATAGAGCAGCTTTGGTGGGCACCTGGACTCCAGCCAGGGTCAACCCACCACTGGTGTTTACCAGTGAATCAAATACAAAGAAGAAACTCATCCTGCCTGAACTGAACTCAGAAGGAGTGAGTAGAGACATCACGGTTGCTTGGTCAGCCATGTCATGGGGTCTCCCTTGCCCCCTGAAAGCCTGTTAAGAGATGTGTCTGAGCCAGAGAAGGATCAGAAGGGATGACAGGCTGAGTCCCATGCTTGTCTTCCTCCAGCAGTGAGTCTTCCTCTGGTAAGAGAAACTGTCCAATACTGAGATGTGTTTTCCTGTCTCTGATGTTGATTTTTCTGTTCCTCTCTTTTTGTGGGTTTTTGTCTTGCTTCATCTTCAAAGAAACAGAACCTGTCACAAATGACATGAATAAAAGCAGCTTCCGTGCATCTTAGCTGTTTCCCTTTATCTCCAAAGGAACCTCCCCCCACCTTTGATAACATCTAAAAGACTGACAGTTTTAGTCTTTAAGTCTTCTCTGGTGGTGGTGGTGTGTTTTTTTTTAAAAAAAAAAAACAAAAAATAGCTCACCATATGGCAGACTTCATGGATGAAAATGTGATCTCATGTGAAATACACATTATATTTTGATTACTGCAAAGTATTTATTCATCAAGCTGGTTTTTTCCAGTGGCCTCTCCTAGTCCTATCACTTAGACTGAGTCTGAAGAGCACTCCTTTGCTCCAAGAGACGATAAACCGGTAGAAGATTCACCTATACGCAATTTCTTTAAAATTGAACAAGAAAACATTGTCTTGTGTTGTGCTTTCTTTAAAAAGGGGGTAGTGTTACATAGTTGAAATAGTTTTTTGAGTTACCCAAGCAGGTGCAGGGGATGGGTAATTTGCCAAGAAGCACAGAGTCATTCACCTTTGCCACCAAGGCAAACTGCAGAAGCATCAGCAGTAATGGCATTGCACCCTTCTGTGTTCCTGAATGGCCATGGCAGTTGTTTTCACATTCAAATAATTAATTATCAGTTGCCATTTCAGTCATGCTGGGTAGGAAGCTGCATCTGTAATTAGTAGCAAATTTTTAATTAACAAGTTAAATACTTATTAACAGCTGCTTGAGAAATAAGCCAAGATTATTTAATGCATCCCTTGGACCTATAAAATATTAGACTTACGTTCTCTGTCATGTTGTGAATGCTGTCATCATAACTACACACGTATCTACAACTCTATATCTCCATAAAACATGTAAGGTCTTGTTATATATATTGGCATTAAGGGTAGGATTTATAAATGTTTGATTCATATGAATCATCCTGTAGATAATTTAATTATTGAACTCCTATATATTAGTACTGGAACCTAGGAGCTGTTTGACCTAAAAGAAATTTTTGAAGACTTGAGGGAGAATAAATAAAGGGATTAGGCAGTGTTTTAGCATAGAAATATGCCATTCGTCACTGAGGAATTAATGTAGTTTAGCTTTTTTGCTGATAATTGTATTTATACAATCTAAAGAAAATCAGAAAAGTATTTTGTTACAGGTAGTTCTTAGATTATGTTTTCCTCCTACCTACAGTATATAATGTCACATTGCATGTTTGGGCTGTCAGCACGGTCCATGGATCACTCCCATAGGAAGGTCAGATGCACCCGCCTGGCCTGGAGGCGACAGTACATATGTAGGCCAGGCCATGCCAGAGGGCATCAAGAATTGGAAAATGGCATTCTGCATTTGGTAGCAAAACCATAGCTTTACTTTCTAAGTCTATTCCCTAGTGATTATTTTTATTAATAGGCTTACTTTGAGAATTTTCCAAAGCTATACCGAGGGGTTTTATTTACTTGCAAAAGAAGTGGCAAACCTATTGCTATATCCATGTCCTTTGCTAATGGGCGTTTGAGACATTGCAGTTATTGCACAGCTCATCTCACTCTCTTCAGGAAAGGCTGATGAGTAACTACATTATTCATTTGAACACTGAGATATTTAAAATGTCTGGCTGAGAAGTATCTTAAATGCAACTTACACATGTGGTATATGATTCAGGACAACTCAATCTCCCCTTTACTCATCCAAGCGCCACTTTCTCCTTTAGCTGAAGACACATGTGTATTTCCAAGGGAAAGTGAACAGCCACTTCTGGAAAGCTGTATTCTCATGTCTCACACCGAATGGAAAAAATTCACCCTCATGTCCCACCCAAGTGCTGCTTACACCTTCAAGTAGGCCTCAAGTGAGATTCATGACACTTACCATAGGTGAAGGTACCGTTCTTGCTCTATCAGTTTCCTAATTTCTGCAGAGAATGACCAGCAGTTTACTGTGTGGCAGGGAGCAGAGGGGGTGATTTGGTAGCTGGGTTAGTTTGGTGAGGGCAGTGTGAGACTGATAACTTAAGGTCATGTCTTTTGCCAGTGAAGGGCAAAAAGGCATGACAAGACATCAGCTTGTCTCTGGAGCTGATTCATGACATGCAGAAGGGCAAATTGTGTCTGTGGTCTGCTGCAGCAGCTGGTGACGCTGAGCTATAACATTCAGAGGGACAGTGGTCACTGGGGTAAGCCAAAGGTCCCCCTGCTCTTGGGCTTATTACACCTTATGGAAGACGTTTGCATTTGGGAACTGAAATGGGATTTGAGAAAAACAGTTTGAGCATTTGTAAGTATTGATAAGTGGGAGATAAAAACATGGCATGCTATTCTTCCAGCAAGTATCTTAGTGTTCATAGAAAAGTAATCAACATCTTTACAGAGCTGCTATTGTATACGTAACATGCTAATTATGGCCTCTCTTTCTGTATGAAAAGGGTGGCTAAATGGCTATTAAGGTGAGCAGAACTGACAAAAAAGAAAAGCTGTTATCCTTTCAAGGTGGCTTTGAATTGGTAAGAACCCCCTGAGTCCTATGTACACCAGGTGACCTGTCCAGACATCTGACCTTTCAGGCAGTCTTGTGGTTCTTCAGCCTTCCCAGCCTCCTCCTCTCCTGCTCCTGCCAAAAGCCTCCGCTCTGCTCACACCCACGCAGTTATGAATGTGAAACACCCTGTTGCCTCTTTCTGACAACTGAATGCTCCTTCCTAGTGGCGGTAAGTCCCTAACTTAACTCCAAACCCCATGACAGCACGCTAGCAGATAATATCCATTATTTTTATATCCATGCCTTAGGGGCATTCTTTATCTTTATCATTTTTCTGATGATCTGGGTAGAAGTTATTCTAATTGCGAACAAGTTTTGACAAGTGTCATCTTCTCAATTCAGTAAATCAAATCAGCCTGTAGGCAGTCACCTACTGTGTGGAAATAGTGTTTGCATCTCCTCTTCATGAACCAATATCCCATTGTTTGACATATTACTAATTGCAGGACCTGGAAAATACTATAGGGCCAATTGTGTTCAACGGGTCATGCTTGTCTGTTTTTATCAGTATCATAATTAAGGGTGAGCAGGAGTTCCCAACTGAATTAAAAATAGAGCGAGAACCTTGCCCTCTTCTCAGATGAAGTCTGTATTGAATTTTGGGAAGACTTAGTCAATTATTTCTCATCCATGTTACTGTTTTGGTTTTTTGCATGCACTCATTTTGGTCAAGAAAGGCAAGTAAAAGCATTAAAACCCTTCTCATGTGATATAAGGGAAGCATTTATAGCCTGCACATAAAAGTCCTAAAGAAATGGGAAAAGGGAGGTTGTTCCTTGAAGATGTAAACTGGGTTAGGTGGTTGGTGGATGGAAGTGGAGATCCTCTGCTATTCAATGGACACCACCTTAGGATTTGGCTCCTTTCATATAGCTTTTATTTAATCTTTTAAAATTCTTGCCTCTGTTGCTCTTTCCAGGGCTTTATTATGCTTGAGGACACCATTCAAATAGTGAGTTTCAGACCTGTACATCCTGTGCCCCCAGCCCCAGCCCACCCCAAGCTGTGTGTGCCTGCCTGCACGGCCCCAGCTTGCGCCAGTCCTTCTTCCTGCTTTATTTCACTGCTCCTTTAGCTCTGTGTATGCTTTATTATTTCTTATCTTGCTTGCTTTAAGCAACCGATTTTTTTCCCCAGGTAGATTGCATTTGGTTAATTTTTAAGCTCTTATCTTTCCAATCCTCATTGTATTACCATCTCAGTGTTGCATGCTTTTGCTACCCTCTCATCTCAGTGCTGCCTATACATGTAATGTGTTTTCTGGATCACCAGCAGAAATTCTTTGCAATTGATATTATTTACAGAGGTGTCTGTGTGACCAGGAAATTAAACTGACTTTCTGATTAGTTTTAAACTTCTACATTTCTGTTAAAGCCAGCTCTGATCCTGTTGGATTTGAAATGTGATTATTATGCTTATAGATTCAAAGGTGTCTCCTGAGATTTTCTTTGATTTTTCTCCCCAGAGAACATAAAAAGTAGACTTTTAAAGGACTCATGCTTTCTTGGAAATATTGTCATACTCAACAGTAATTTTTTCTGTTACTCATCACACAGCCTCTGACGTTTTATCAGAAAAACTGTTATCCCTTGTTGTAGTTCTTTAATCTCTTCACAAACCATTTGTTCATCTTCTAGCCAATCCTGATGTAATCTTTCTGTAGATTTCATACCACTTTTTCACATGTTTATCAAAAATCAAAATAACCCATCTACCTTATTCCTATTTTCCATTTATTTTCATAATTCCATCGAGCACAACAGTCAGATTTCTGGCATGATATATTCCTTATAAATTCACTTGATTTTTTTATCACAGATTACATTATCTTCAATATAACTACCCGTGTATTAAACTTGAAATGCAGATCTTGATCATAGCTTCTGAATTTCCATCATTGCTAACCTAGGGAATAAATAAAAAGTTTTCAGATGGGAAAAATCTACACTTCATATAAATGTATGCAACAGACACTATTATTTTGGTAATAATATTCTGAGCCTGCTAACATGATGATAAATTGCTTGTTTCTCACATTTTGTGATTTTGAAGGTCTTGCACAATGTTTTTCAAAAGCTGCAGCAGGAAAAACCAAGCAAACAGTGAAGATCCACCAAGGTTAAATTCTACTGGGTGGGAACCTGCTCTCCTTTTACTATGTAGTGCTCTCGTACTGGCTCAGAGGGACCAAGAAGGTAAGTGTTCAAGAGGAAAGGATAATTAGTACATGGTATTCCAGCCTAGGAAGGGAGAGGAAAGGAATCAAAGCCCCTGGATCTGCATCTGCTGCCTGCCTCCCCTCACCCTACAAAAAAACCAGACACCTTTAACAAGGGGAAGGTAGAAGATGAAGCGTCAATTGGCCAATTTTTAATAGCATACCCTGCTTTTTTCTTTTATTTCCTCATGCTTTTTTATTTGCGTTCTGGTTTTCCTTCAGGAAATGTTTCCAATGTTCCAAGTACATGGCGAACAATTTTCCATGGCAAGAATAAACTCATTATTTTGCGTCTTTAAACATAATTTGCAAATGGAGTATTGGGTATGTAATCTGTTAAGCACGTTCCTCAGATGTTGACTGATCAGCCAGTGTCAACTGAGGAACTCCTGGAGCAGGCTTTCATGCAGGATGCAGCCATGCTCTGGAGCAGGGCACATCTTTGACACCCTTCATCAAAGGCAGGGTGTTAGGACCCAGTGAGGGGGCTTTAACCAGTACTGCTTTGGCAGAAAGGACAACGGGTGTGAAATTTCACAACTCAGCTACAAACTCCTTGTCTCAAGGCTGTTCAGGTGGTTTGCACAAGCAAGCAGTAAGTCCAGAGCTTTTAATTGCAACTGTGCAACTACACAGATCTGCAAAACAGCCCCTGTGAGCCAGACATTCAATTGGTTTGCAGTAAGGAAGAAAGGACAAGCATTTATATTGGTTCAGTTCATTTTCAGCACAACAGAAACCATGAATTATGCATTTCCAGGTCACTTTCTAAATATACACACTCCCCCTGTTATTCTCATGAGCATTCCCTGGAGGCTGTCTGCAAGCTACCCCCTCACTCAGTGATAGAGCAACAATGAGGGCTGTGCCTTTCTGTATAATATAAATAAAAATGTATCTCTCTATCCCAATAGACTCCTAACCCAGATCCCATATCCTGCTTCCTCTTCTCCAGTAATCCTAGTCCTCGATTATTCCCCACCCCAGCCCCCCAGATGTAGCTGGGGACATGCTTTTATAAAGCCTTTGCAGGTTTTCTGGGGTGTGGGTTATGCACGTGCGAATGTGGCATGGCACACAAAATGAAATAGCACAAACTCTTCAATTTGAAGTCAATTGTATTTATCAGTGCTTGTGGCATGACAGGCGTACTGCCTTAAGAGTTTCATATACCGCACCTTTATTGGAACTCTCTCGTACATATTGAGGTAAGCATTTCTGACCCCCTTCAAAAAGGATCCAAAACTGCTAATAAATCCCTGAGATTTTTGCCAGTGGGAGCAGGGATGCATGCTAAATTACGAACTTTAGTTGTGAGCGTGGGCTAAAAGGTGCATCCAATGCTTAATGAATAGCTGATTCCCAACCCACAATCAAACACGTTTAGGATAATTAAGTTCCATGGCCATGGACAGTTAAAAGACTAAAGCTATTTTTGAGAAAGGCAAGAGCTGCTTCTGCAGCCGTGTGACATGAGTGGGAAGGTGTGAGGTCTCACAGGAAATCCACGGCGCAGGCGGAGCTGGTGCGGAGCCAGCTCTAGCCCACAGGCCAACCCGCCTCTGATTTACTCTGGGCTTGAAGCACAGTTGGGAATATTTTTCGTTTCCACAACGCTCGTGTTCTAGTGATTGGGACAAAGAGAGAAATGTTGAGTTCTCTCTTATTTTAAACTACACGTTGCACATTGAAGCTGCAGCAAAGCACCTTCAGTAAGAGATCCTGTTCTGCTCTAGTTTCTTGAGTTTGGGCTTCACGCGTGGTCCCTGATTGTGGGCTGAAGGGCAAAAGGCTGTGGCTGTGCCTGATGAAGCTGATAGGCAAGGCAGCCTTAGAGCCTGGCTTGGGGGGGCATATCAGCCGGGTGGCCATGGATGTGGGGGTCACTGTGGGCATCCCGCCCCACTCCTCACCCAGGGTCCAGCGCAGGCATTGCACCCTGTGCTGAGTCTGGGCTGTTGTGATGCTATGGATGCCCAGGACAGTCCTCCTCACCCTGTCATGCTGCAGGCATGGGGTGGACGTGCTGTGAGAGGCTGGGAACTGGGTGGTGGGATGTCTGTTTCAGCAAGGGAGGGAGACAGTTTGTGTGCAGGGTGAGGACAGGGCTTGAATAAAATGTACTAGTCCAGGGTAAAGCAGATAGCATTGTCAATAGAAATTGCAAAGAATATGAGGAGCTGAAAGGCTCTGCAAAGTCAGCAGTCCAGGCTTTTAAGCTAGAGAGTGTTAACAGAAAGAGACCCTGGCACTTAAGAAAAAGGAACAAATAGCTTCCCTGTTTAGCATCACCAGGATAAACTCAAAGGACAGGAAAAGGTATTCCTGCACAATACCTGCAACTACATGATTTTCATGTTTGGGAAGGTAAATGGTAAGTACTTGCTTCTACAAACAAAACGGTATTTCCCATTACCATTTTCCCACCTATTTCACTGTGCCTGTAGTATAAGTAAGATTTAAAATATAAATTACATCTTTGGGTTCTTTTTCCCCTTTTCTTCTGCAAGTCATGTGTTTCTAAAAGCATTTCCTACAATATTCTCATTTTGCATGGAAGTCATGGAACTTTTTTTGCATTTATATGCAAGGCTGTACAATTGGATTTGGGGAGAGCGGTTCACAGCTGTAGTTTGGAGTTTGGGTTTTCTTTCCTTCACTTAACTTTGTAAGATCATGGGACCTGGACCCTACAGAGAGGTCCTACAGCTTATTTCAGCGTGCAGCAATGAATGCAGTGACAGAAGATTCGGATGAATCACTGCAGCAAGTCCCGTGAGTGCTGCAAGCAGCCAGGGGGAGAGGCTGCTGGCCGAGGGGACCTGCTCAGGCACCCTGCTCTTCAGCTTCTCTCTGCTGCGACAGGCGCACCGCAAAAAGCCGGTGGCCTTGTCAGCATGGCGTCAACAGAAATGAATGCTTGGTTTGGGGAGGCAAGCACCGGAGGGGCTGCAGCCAACCCGTGTTTCTTTTTATTTTAAGAGCAGGGGAAAGGGCAGCCTGTGTCAGCTTCACCATTCCTGGTATCCGTATGACATCCCAAACTGCTAGGTTTGGAATCAGAATAAATGATGACAATTGCATAAGCAGAACAAGGGGAACTAATAGTTTATGAAACAAAAGCTCTTCTTCTGAATGTTCAGGCATTTTTAGTTTCACTGTCCCAGAAATGTCAGTGAATTACAGGAGCGACTTCAGCCGTAGCTCTGCTCCGTTGTCATTTACATGTCAGGTTCTCACACTTTGCTAACTGAAGGCGATGGAGGTGGGTGTGAAACAGATTCTTGGCAAAAGCTTTCAAAAATGGGTGCCTAAAAAGTTAGACCCCCCCCCAGTTCTGCAGAAGCTGCTGGATGTTCAGAGCTTGGAAAAACTGAGCCACTCACACACATCCAAATGTAGGCATTAGGTACCTTTTAAAAAGAAATAATCTTGTTCTCTGAGAATGATTCATCCAGTACCACTTGCAAGCTGCTGGTGCCCAATTCTGCTGATTCTCCACAAAAGCAAAGACAGAGATTAGTCATTATCTCAGTGGATGCATTTTTAGCCAAAGGCCAGAATACTTCCCCTTGACTCAAGAGTTGGTGAGAACCAACATTACATTTTTTGGCAGCTGTCTGGCACTAAAGTAACATCAGTAATCTCTGAAAGGAAAGCAAGGTTTAGAAAAGCTGGAAAATTGAGTTACTTCAGGCTGAGGCATTGTTACTTCAACTCAGGTCAAAAGACCTGTAGAGAGGAGTTAATAAATAGATCCTGCAGAGCTGAAACCAGCATTTAATTACTTCTGAGTTTTGTTTCTGACTCTTTCAGTCCAATACTTTTTATAAGGGTTATATTCATATTAAAATAAAAATACAAATGTGAGACTTGGAAAGTGAAAAGAAGCTTATGTTCATGTCTGAGCTGATTGCCTCTCCTAGGGGTTTTTCTGCAAGCACGGAAGCTGCGATGCTCCTGATTTACTTGGCTGTAGTGGAAAGTTTCTCTGCAATTTTAATGGCTTGCAAAACTTGAGATTAAGATTTAATGGATGGTTAGCAAAACACATTTTTGGCCTTGTAGCGTGATTTCATGCTATGATGCTTACATTGACTGGCTAGTTACAAACCTGCTTCAATTCTCTGCTACCATTATGTTTCTAATTAACGCAAGTATGGTTGAAATATTGAAAGTCTCCTCCTTTATCAAAGAGATGTAGAGCCTATAATTATTCTTCCTGTTTTCCCCCCTTGCCCCCCTCCCTCGTTTCATTCCCAGAAAGGGATTTTGTGCTCTTTAATACCTCAGAAAACCTCCTCCTCCTCTCTGCAACCCACAAACCTCCCTCCACTTCCTGAGCATCGCCCTCACCCTGCACACAGGTGATTTATTAGAGCGCTGAGTCCACAGAATTGCTCATGCAGAGCACTAACACCATCATTCATTTTTTATTTAAAATGCTTTACAGGCAGGTTATGGCAGGATGACAACAGGGCACCACTGCTCATAAGAGCTCAGGGCTTGGCTTGCTCAAACTCCCCACTGCAGCCAAGGAAATGCAATGGTCTTGGTGGACAAAGCCACTTTGCTTGGCTAAGGGTGGGTTTGCATCTCCTCCGGGGGGCCTGGTGTGGACCTGGACACACAGTGCACAGCTGAGAAGAGTGAGCAGCTCAGACTGTCCGACCCAGGTGCAGTCAATGGAGGGAGGTAGCTTTGCACTGCCAGAGATATTTAACTGCTATATGGCCCTAAGTACCAAATCCACTTCAGGCAGCCCTGAGCAGTGGGCCTCAATTACTCTCTGAAGCTTTGAACGTCAATGCCATGACAAGTTTTCAGAAAGCAGCTGTAAAATCTTTTTATCATAGTGCATTTTGAGCACTGAATGCAGGAATGGCTTTGTGAAGTGGTGAATTGGATGCTTCATGACCAGTCGGTTAGTCCTGTGTACTGTTAAGATGCTGAAGTGTGGAAATATTATTTATAGGGCAGTAGCATGACCTGAGACTGAACGTGTGCTGCCCTGAGAAAGGGCAAGACAGAGCCCCTGCCCCAGCTACTTTACCAAAGGGCTGACAGTATTTGTGCTGGAGGAAGAAGCGCTGAAGCTTCAAGTAGAAATGCTCCCTGTTCTGCATGCTGTGATTAGGGGAACACAACTAGGGGGAGAACCACAGCATGGAAGACTTCAAAACATGTCCTAAATCACAGCTAGGTTAGAGAGGGGACAAGCGAGGGAGAACAGCGCCGTGCCACTGGTGTATCTCCATAGCTCATGTATGTCTTCAGTGCTAAGAGCTGTTCTGATCCCCGCCGGCTCCAGAGGGATGCAGTAGAACTGGAAGGGGTTGAGAGGAGGGTGATCAACACAGCTGCTGTGTGAAAAGCAGCTAAGTGAGCAAGACCTGTCAACCTGGAAAACAGACAGCTGAAGGGCAATATGACAGAGGTCTATGAAAATGCAAGAGGCTTGGTGGAGCATGGACGGATAAGGATAGATTGATTGTTTTCTGTCCCTATAAGGAATGAGGAGGCATCAGATGAAGCTCGTAGGAGCTGGCAGCAAGACATACCAATGAGTTGATTCTGCGTTAATCAAGCAGTAGAAGAAGTATAAGGTATTCCACTGAAAGTGGAACTAGGCCGAGGAAGAGATACACCAAATACCACTAGTCTGAAAGTTCTGGACCTTCAAGCAATTGGAGGTGGGGGCTGAGGGAACATACTGCACGTGCTTCTTTTTTGTTGTACTCTCATGTTCCAGGCATTTGCCTTTGCCCACTTCTTAGATACAAGACACTGCACCTGGTGGACTTTTTCTGACTGAGTAAAGCTGTTCCTACAGTCTCTGTTTATGAGAGAATCCCTAATTCTTGTCAGATATCTGATTCACAGCCAAAAAAATTAAATTGCAGGGACTGTCACCATGTATTCAGCCAAAGCTCGCGTATCACCGTTGGGATGGGCTGAAGCAACACTCATTGCTGTATATACATGAATTATGGAGCAGAAACATCATTTCTGTGCTGTATGTTACATATTCTTTACTGTATGTGACAATGACTGTTACTTGCTACCAGTCCTGTTTCTAACTTGACACTGTGAGTTCAGTGAGAGGTGATGAAGAAAAAAAAACCCTTTAGCTATTGTTACTTTTCAGTGTTAATTACGTGCAGCTGTTGCACAAGATATGTTTTGTTGATTTTATAACATTGAATAGAAAGCTAAAGTAATGTCTGTGAGTTCAGTGTTTTTAAGCCAATGCTCAAACTCATTCACCATTGAAAACAAGAGATGTAATGCCAATAGGAATCTGGAACTTTGTTTCTCTATTCTGCTCCATGTAAGACACCAGTGTTTTTTGGCTTTTAGTGTATATTCTGGCTTTGCTCTACAGTTCATGCAAACAGAACTGTCAACTTTACAATTAAATGAATATGGATTGAGGAATGTTTGGTACCATTACTCAATAGGACCAGTTTGCTGGGTGTTCAGGACTGTAAAAAACTTCAGTGAATCAACACTCCATCATTCTGTTATCCATCTCCATCACTTCAAATCCTGGCAGAGGTAGCATTAGCTCTGCATTTAAATTACTGCGCACAGCTTTGAGTCGTGTAAAAAAAAAAAAAAAAAAAAAAAAGAAAAAAAGGGTAGAAATCCTGCTGTTCCACTTACCAGCCAAAGAGAACTGATTTAGGGTTATGCATTTCCAGTCTCCTGTTTTGACAGCCTGTAGTTTTGTATTTTCATTCGTAAAACCTCAATAGGATTTACTTCATTTGTAGAGAAAAAAAAAATCACAGCTCCTGCAGAAGTTTCTTAAAAGACTTTCATTTGGACTAGCTTAATGGTTTTATGTTCAACAATTTCACCACTGCTCTGGGAGCCTCACATTCAAGCATCCTTTTGTTTTAAGGCATATTGTTCATTTTTAGCTGTCTGTCACTTTAGAGTTGAAAAATACAGGTCTTAGAAAAGAAATGGAAGTTTTGGAAGAGTTGTCAGAGTATAAAAAATTCCACTGAAACTGAAGTTTGCTGTAAGAGTGATCTTGCGGGTCTTTGCATTTAAGTCTTGTGCAGCCGCGCTGAGGAGTGGTGGCAATGATCTCACAAGTCCTAGCTGGGCAAAACTTGATGTGTTGGTCCCCAGTCTTCTGTGACCATTTCTGTCATTACAGTAAGTCTGAGTGACAGATCTCAACCGCTGCACTGGTTGAGGGTGACCTAAAAAGGCAGAGCAGGGATGGAGCTGCAGTTCCTTAGATGCTTAATTCATGAAAGGTAGTATATATTTCTGAGTCTTATAGATCAGAAGGATCACCAACATTGCTTGGATTATTTTTTTGCCCCACCATCAAATGTGTGTTCTTTACTCATTATCCCACCTGCCAATGAGCTCCTGCCCCACTCTGTGTTTCTGAGGCAAAATAGTTACTGTGCACATCAGTCCAGTGTTTTCCAGCCTGCTTACCAAAATCATGTAGGTGCAGTTCCTACTGTTTTGGAAATCCTTTCTGATGATGGCAGGACAAGACAAGAAGCCAGGCACTCAGCCCTCACTTCATGGTGCAGGGCAGGGACTGACAATCCTGTTCCCTAACAGGTATCTGAGATGCAAATACATCAAAATGGGAAAAAGGAATCAAGTAAATAACAGGATTTTGGGAAAATCATTATGCAGGAGATGTTGCCTTTCTGGAGGTGTTGCATAGGAATCAAGTGTTTGCATTACCTACTTTGGTAGAGAGGTAGAGTTCTTACACCAGAAAGAGACTGAAAAAAGTAAATTGCTGCCAAAAAGCCCTAGAGGTCTTGGAGAGTAATATCAACACATACCCTGCAAAGAGCCCTTTCATAATGGGAGACACAAAAACTCTGAATCTTTACAGGCAAATCCACTCCCCTTTGCAAACCTGCCATTTTAATAGAAATGACCTGGCTGTGGTTATGTTCAGTCTGGTGTCAGGAAAGCATCCACACAACAACTTGCTTTCTTGAAATCAGCACCATGAGACAGAGAGGAAGAATACAAAGTGTTTATCTTTACTAGTGTTTTCCTTCCCTTTGCAAAGGAAAATTCAGTGTTGCAGAACATAGCAATCTCATCATCAGAAAGAAACGTTTCCCTGCACCTCCCTCCTCCATATTCTGCTGCCATACAGTGATGGCAGAAATAGCCCTGGGATAACTCCTTGCTCTTCCTTGTCATTTGGTGTGTGTCTGCTCTTTGTTCTACTCAAGTTGACTAATCATACAAATAATCTTGTGGCCTTTTGAAAATAGAAACAAAGTAAAGATTAAAAAGGTTAAAATCTGCATCCACACAAATATCACCTGCCCCTCAGGGAATGGAGCGGCTGGAGCGTCACAGCAGTTACTCCAGCCAAATTAGGAAACTGTGGCTGCTGCTCCCTGTGTCAAATGAGGCTTTGCTCCTCCCATGGGCTTCCCTGACCCCTCTTTGGGGTATCTTCATCTTGCAGAATTGGTCCCACAGTGCTGTTCAGGATATAGTACAGAGGAAGTAAATGTTCTTTACCTTTCCTTCTCTTTAGTGTATCTGCCCATGGATGCTACCTGGCTTAGGGGGTTGAGCATGGAAGCAGGCTTGTTGATCTTGAGCCCCAGCTGGAATTATCTATGGCTAAGCAAAGTATGCCTAAAACACTGTCCCTATTGTGAATGGTTGCCTCCAGGCTACATAACCGTAGCAGTGCCTTAGTTATGTCGCTTAAAGTTCTGGTTCCATTGTAAAACCCTATTTTCACATGCTTGTAGCTTTGGAAATTTTCCATCCAGCCTGAAACTCCCCACACTGTATCTGTGGACTTTAGGCTGAATGCTCTCCAGTAAATTGTGTCATTTTTTACTAATAACAAGCCAGGGGAATAAAGGGAAAATACTATTATCATTAATACTTACTGCAGCTGGTGGATTTACTTGGCATGCTTCATTTAAAATAAATTTAACTAATTCACCAAGCTCATTTATGAAAGCAAGTGGCTGAATCTCTGTAGACTTCAATACACAACTGTGTGTCTGCAGGAATGGCCTCTGTGGGCTGTGACCATCTCCTGCAGTACAGGAGCAGATGCTGCACAGCCAGCCAGGTTACAGCTTCTTCAGCTGCCCCTGGAAATCTGTTCTTGGTCACCTCTGCCCAGACAAAAGCAAATACAAGACTGCATAGGAATTTCAGACTGTCTGGAGAGACAGATGTTTCTGAGTGTGGGTTTGCACAGGAGCATCGGAAGCTCAAGCAGCATCGATTCAGGAAGCAAAAAACATCAGTGAAGATGGTGCCAAAATTTATCCAGGATGAATCCTGGGCCTGGGATGGGTCCACAGAGACACAATCTAAGCAAAAATATGATTTAAATAGTTATAAAATCACAATGCACCAGGCATCCTGGGCACAAAAATAGGCAGGAGAAAAGCTGTGAGGAAAAGCTGCAGTCATTACAGAGTGTATGCTTGACAGAAGAAAAGGGGGAGGGAATCAATGTTACCCAGTCGAGAAGCTGAATATTTGACTGCAGCGTTTCTTTCCTTCTAGACCTTTTATCTGTAATGTTAATGGATATTATTTAAACTCCAGATAGTGTCTGCTACCTCCTAGCTTCTTGGAAAGGGTGCATCTGACTTACTTAAGGATAATCTTTATTTTTATGAGTCTCTGAGTCCCTGGGGTGTTTCTTCTTTCCCAGAAGAGAGGAAAGAGCATATAATGTAGATATTCCTGGAAAATGTTTGCCTTTTTCTTTTTTTGAGAAGCCTCCATCCTGTTGGTCAGTATTTTCTACATACGAGTCAAAAAAAAGCAGAGCTGTCATGACATTTTTTGCTTAATGTTTAAATATTCCCTATAGTCTGCTCCTATAGGGCTGCCCCTTTGGCCCTCCAATGCCATTTTGGCCTTTGCAGAGGATTCTTGTCAAAATGCTGACAATAAAAGGATCCATTGCAAAACATAAAGAAACCCACTGGTCACCACTTTGTTGGCTCTGCTGTGAGCTCTGAGCCATGCCTGAGGAACACCCCAGTGCCTGCCAGGCTGATGTGCCGCAGGCAAACGTCATCGGTTCTTCCCTTTAAGCACAACAAAAAGCCCTCCTGGTGCAACAGGGACACATTGGATGCTCTCCCATAAACTAATCCCTCCTTGTCACTGATGTATTGCCATAATATATTATCAGAGACAAAGGATTGCTGTTGCTTTCACTTGTATCCCCTATCAACTGTTTTCTCTCTCATTCTCCTGTTAGATTACATCAACAGGAAAAGAAGACACGACGTGCATTTTCACTTCATGTATCCTGCTGTCCGAACAGCATTTCAGTTTACCACTATTTTTTCCTTTCAGAAGTGACAGGGTGCAATACTGTCCCTAACTCTGCACCCCAGGTTTTCTCCCTGCTTGTGTCAGAAAAACTGTTATTCAACCACAAGAAGCGCCCATCACCATCCCAGCAAGGCCCATAAACTCTAATCAACATCATGAGGCTGAAGAAGCCCAGACTGAGCAGAGAGCAGGTTTTACATGCACTTGCTGTCTGCTTTGTATTATGTTAATGTCCCTAACTTCCCTTCTGCTTGTCAGTGGTGACAGATAATGGAGAGGTTTAGAGTCTGAGACTCTAGACTGGAGCAAAGGGGCCCAGATGGAAGTGCAATACAGTGTGGCTTAGATAACCCAGCAAGCTGGAGGGGGAAGGAAAAAAGCAAGATAGTCCAGTACCATCACTAGAGTCAATGGGAAGAGGGAGGAGAGCAATGGGAGAGACTAACACCATGGAACACTGTGCAGCAGGCAGCCCGGTGCAGGGAGGCAGCACAGGATGGAGGAGCCGTAGATGACTGTGCAAGAGCAGCAGAGGGATCAAGAGGCTGCTCAGACCCTGGAATATGGCCAAGACAATGTTAGAAACTTCAAGTGGTTCGTGAAGACTGATAAAAATAAAAAGCAGCTTGGACGAGATCCAAGCTGAACCTGGAAATAATTGCAGACTAGGGTAACAACAGCTGAGGGTTCAATGAATTTCATGACTCAGGGAAGAAGTATGGTAAAATGGCAATGGGAAATACATATTTCAAGAACATGGATTTTTCTGGATTTGGTTTTCTTTGAGAGGAGAGGCAAAGCCCAAACTACTTGAAAGAACAGGACACAAAGATGAAATATTAACTCATCAAGGATGATGTGAAGCAAACAGTAAAGAGGCCAGATAGAGAAGAAGAAAGCATGTGATTTCAGTAAAAAGAAGGGGAAGGTGTACTGTTTGCAGGTGTGTGTGGTGAAGTTGCGACTACCGATCCTTTGAAATGCTTTAACAGAACTGTACATGTGGGTACGTGTGTGTACATGCACAAGGATGTGTCCAGCTCCAGTTTAAGTCAGTAGGGTAAGCATGTGGTGTGAGATGGGAGCAGAAAAATTGGGTAATGGGGGAAAACTGATGGGGAATCAGAGAAAGAAAGCTTTGGACAAGGGTATTTGCAGAAGAGGAGAAGAGGAAAATCTTGTAGCACAAAAAGTTATATAGACTATATCTCTAACTATAAGGAAAGGAAAAAAGGACACCAAAAAAAGCAAAGCACTGGGGAAATCACTGTGGAAGGTAGGGCAGGAAAATCTGCAGAGGAAAACACTGGGCAATGAAAGATCTGACAGCAGTCTGTGAGAAGAGAAGGGAAAGTGAAGACACATGAAGAATGAGAGCAGCAGCCAAATTTCAGACAAAGTTATAACGGGAACCATGGTGAAGACAGGTATCTGTAAGGACTAAAATGCCACATTTGCATTGTGGGCTTCCTGATGCATACCTGGCCTCTCCTGGAAAAACAGGATGTCAAGCAACAATTCTTAGTTGGAAGACAAGTACAAAAAATCATAGAGTTTGGAGAAATGAAAACATCTTTCTTGTCCTTTTCTCATCAGTCAAGTGTTTCAGCAGCTGCTTTTTGGAAAAGAAAAATTCATAGTTTGAACTACATGAAAGAGGTTAGCCACGGTACTTCTTTTACTTTGTTCTTCAGCCATGCTCAGGGCTGTCAATCAAATCTAAATCCCAAAGCCAGCCTCTTCCGAGGAGGGTGGTGGCTTTCTCTCATGGATTTTATGCATTAAAAGTGGCATGGGCAGGAGGTGGCATGCCTGCTGGCTGATGGGCTTCTGCAGAGACCAGTGGGGGGCTGTGAAGGCTCCTGGCCTTACTCTGCCATGCTAGCCCTGGGCATGGCACAGTGGCTCCCTCCGGGAGGAATTTTGACTTTGACACTCCAGGCAGCAGTTATGCAAAGGAGAGTAAATATGATGATATGGCTTGTAGCAGTGGTGTTCCCCTGCTGTAGCGCCAGTTGGCAGACTCCCTGTGTCCCAGCTGCAGCGTTTCCAGAGCTTTTATATAAACCATTTCGGATGGACAAATTCCGGTTGTCACTTCAATTTGAAGTGTCCTCTCCTGATGTGAATTACTGAGACTGCAGCCATAGTCCAGACAGAAGCTTAGACCAGAGCTGTGCTGCAATAACTGCTGCTCACCTGCATTAGGGTTTGGGTGTCTCCAGGGACAGGTCACAGCTCTGACTTCAGTGCAAGTTGGTAGGAATTGCAAGCTAATGAAGTTTAATGGCTGTCCCTGAGCAAAAAATTAAAGTTCTCACTGTGACTAGGTACAATTTGGTCCAGAGGACTGAATAGGCTCCAGTGGCATTAAATCCTTGCCTATGACTTCACTCTCTTAATAACCTTGAGGTGGAGGGGAAGGTGGTGGGTACCCATGCTTGTCCTGCTTGTGATGTTTGGGAGATGAAGTCCTCAAATCTCAAGAAAATGTTTGCTAAGCATGTCATTTGTACATTGGAAATAAAATAATATAAGCCTGTTCACAGCTGTGTAAGCTGCTATTTCTTTTTTCGAGATAAGAGCTGCCCCGTTCTCACTCTTCCTTTCTGTCTCTTGCTGTCTAGCAGAAGTCCTGGGATTTCTCTCCTACTCATCCAGCATTCTCTCCCTTGTAGAGTAAATAAGCATGGAGTCTGAATGCCTTAACATTTAACATTTTATATCTGTCTTCAGATCATGACTAGTTTGCAAGCTGCTGTTTAAACTAGAAAACAATACGCTTTTGTTTGCATGTAGCAAAATAGTTACTTAAGGGTACAACAGCACTTACAGAATTTGTATTCTGTTAATATATTCATTTGCATGTTCTATATTTATTTTTAAATGTCTCAAATTTCATGCAGCATGCTCATGTGAAAAAAGTAGAGTTTTGCAGAAAGGTTTGTCCTTCATCCCACTGATTTCATCAGGATGACTGAAATGTTACTGAATCAGAAATGTTAAAACAGACAAAAATGAGAAATAAGCAGTTAAGAGCACAAGAGAATTATAGTTTTCTGTTCAAATTCTTAGTACTGTGTTTACTGGTGTAACTGTAACTTGAGAAATGTTACAGAAATTGTGTACCTTTGTTATGATTTTTATATATGCTTTATTTTTTATATGCTACTATCTCCTCCTTTCTCCAATTTTAATACTGGCATCCTTAATCATTCATCTTTCTCCCCCTTTGCTTAAAAGGTAAAGGAAAAGCATGGCATAAAAGCCTGGCACAACACATTCCTTCATGCCAATAGCTTGTTTCCCCATCCTACCTGTGTTGTTCTTCTCTTTCTGTCCTGTGATTTCTGTGGTTGTGTCTGGACCATGGTCTTGAGCAGCCCCAGAGACCTTCTGGCCTCTGCTGCTGGCCCACCTGGCCCAGCACAGCCCACGCTGATGGATGGGTGCACAAACCCTCCCAAGCTGTGGACGGCCACCCATCCGATGGTGCCCGCTGCTCTGCAGGGCAAGGTAAAGGTAAGACACAAAAGTTTCCAGGATTTGTGTTTCTACTGTCTGGCATGTAACAGCGATCTACGTGTACTCCTACCGTAACAGCTCTCATGCTCCTGAGCTGTTTTGAGGTTTACAGAGGACAAAAGATGACAAAAGACAGCAGCATCCTGTAAACAGAGTCGTAGTTGGGACGGGAAAGCTTTGCTGTCCAGTCCCTGGACTGTCACTGCCCTGCAGGTAGTCACTTCAGCCTTTGCTCCTCCACTTGCTATGTCACCCAGCCTGTTCTGCCCATCTGGGCTGTGGCACAGCCGGCACCAGGATACAGCTGGAGTCACTGCCCGCTCCTGGAGGGCAGGTGGGACCACGGAGCTGATCCCCAGGGCCTCGCACCAGCGCACCAGACCTCATTTTGGAATTCAGAGCAAGCATCAAAATCTTGCATCTCCCTGCAAGCAGCCAGATCAGACACTAGTTTGTTCGCTTTTGATGTCTGTTTATTTCCGTTTTTGTTCCCTTTCCTTGGCCTTGTCTGTTGCTTTCCTCCATCTTCCTCCAAATGTCTGAATCTGCGTGCTCCAACAAATTATTTTCAAAGACCTTTTTAGGTTCTGCTGAATGCCCAGCTGCCTTCTCTACATTTCTCAGAAGAACACATCATCCCTTATCTGATGAAATCATGTGCTATGATGAAACACTGGGATCCCAGAGAAGCACTATGTGGAAACACTGGGATCCCAGAATACCTCCCAGCCCCTTGGTCTGGGAGCAGACAGTGTTTTCATGTCCCTGCTGAGCAGACATCTACCAGCACCCCAGAGGTTTTGTGGGCGGGAGGTCCAGATGCATGGTGTGGCCAAGTCCCTGGTCTGGATGTTCAGGGTTGTAAACCTGAATTTAAAATTCAGGATCTAAATTTTAAATTAAAATTACAATTTAAACTTAATTCATTCTGTAAGCTTTAATGCATTAAAATGTCTGAGTAATTAGAAATATCTTGGGGCCACTGAATAGAGAACAACTTTGTGCTGAAGGAGTAGAAACAGTTTAGACTGATGCTGGGCTTATTCAAGTTAAAAAGGTGGAAAAAGTAGAAGCTCAGCTGACTGCAAAATAAGAAATCACTAAGGCCTCTCATGGGCAAAGGTCAAAAAGCCAGCTTGTTCACCAACAGCAAATAGATACATGAATTTAACTTACACAGAGTAAGATAACCTTGTATTAGTGCTATCTGGTTACCTTATATAGATTAATATGACTTTTATTAGTGGAAAATTTCCTTTCTGAGATGTATTCATGGAGCATTGAACCTGGCACGTACAGATGCCTTGAGAATTTCTTTGAAGCAGATTCTCTGCACACAGATAAGCTGGGTCAGATTTCTTTCCTAACAGGCTGGCCAGCTTCTAAGTTTTTATAAAGAAATAAGGAGAAGCAGCCAAAGTATCATACCGATTTGTCTCTGCCCTGTAGTCTTCAGTGGTGTCATTTCTATTCTGCAGAGTGGAAAAAACTTTCTCCTGCCCACTTCAAATGAAGCACAGGATTCATGAACAACAGAAGAGATTTCATTCAGTGCCATCTCCTGAGTGGCTGGAGGTTTGCAGGTGCTCAGAACTCTGACAGGACAAAACCACTGTATGAAGGAATGACCTTGAAGATTGAGAGCCACATATTGTCTGCTCTTCAGCAAACTGACAGATCCACATAGGAAAATTATGAAAAGTAAAGATGATGCCTTTTTATGTAACTCAAGCTTCCCATTTTCACAGCCATGGAACAACCCTGAAGTGGGCTGCCTAAAGGTGTACTTGTTGGCTTACTACCATGGACCGTGGAGATGCAAGTGCATCTATAGCCTCAAAACCAGAAGCTTTGATCTCAGTGTTACTGCAGAAACCAGAGAGGTGAGAGATATGAAGTGGCTTCCTGCCTCCTCTCTCCTCATCTGCCCCAGGTCTGGCACAAAGAGAAGTGTGTGTGGATGTCGGTGCAAATCTGAATGATGTAAGTTAGAGTGGTTACACTCTGCCTTAATTATGCTAATAGAATAAGACGACATGTCAGTGTTTCTCTTTTGCATGGGGTGAGGGCACAACCCATTCTAGTTATCCCCTCTTCACAATGTTTTCTGGCCAAGGGGAAGCCCTTGGATTAGGACCCAAATGCTCCAAAAGCCATCTCTGTAAGAATGATAATATGCAATTTGGATTTTAGCAAGCTGGCCTGGAGTAACTTCTCATTAAACAGCTGCAATGGTTGTAATTATGATTAGATGAAATTAATAAATAATATAAATGCTTTCTAGGATGTAAAAGTTATTAATGGATAAAGCATAAACTGGAACTAGAGTCAGCTGCTTTATCTGAGGATACAGTAGAAGACCAATAAATCCTGCAAGCAGATTACTTGGAAAAAGCCAATAAAAATTATTTACCTAACCAGCCAGCCCACTTGCTATTTGGTTTGACAGATTCAATTTATTTTCTACTTTTAAACTCATTTTTTCTCTCTTCATTGCAACAGTTTCTTGGTTTTTGGAAACAGATGAGATAGAGTGTAAAGTTGTGCTTGTGTTTCTCACAGGCTCTATTAGAGGTTGGGGAGCAGTGAGCCTAGACTTTAGGACTAGTTGTGATACACTGAGCAGCTGAACAGCTTACTGTGGTCTAAAGGAAGAGAAGCTGAAGTGATACAGGGCACAGGTCCAGATCTATGATCTCAAAACATCATATTTCATTGTTCTTACATTTGTCTTTCCATTCACGCAATGAGAATACCAAGAGGAAGTGATTAAATAAATGTTTATGAGCATAATCTGAGAGTGCCAAACACTGAATCATCTTAAACCTATAAGAAGCTATGGTATGGAGAGCCTGGTTACTGACTGTTGACTGCTTTCAGTGCTAGCCCAGAATGATCAGGTCCTCCAGGTTAAGAAAAAGGTCTTCTGTCCTGAAGTGCCATTTAAATGTGACTGAGTTATTTTCACAGCCACCAAGATCCCCACAACTTCACAAATAACCAGCAGGTCTCCTGTTTGAGAAACTCACCTGATTGACAGCTGACAGTTTTCATTTTCATCTTCTCACCTTGTGATGGAACAAATTTGCCTGGCAAAGACCCGAAGTTAATCTGCAATGCTCTTAGTCTGTGGGGATGAAGGAGTTAAGGTTGAAGATGAGCAGGAGTAACTACCTGCCTTAGAAAAGCCATGCAGGCTTGTAAATCAAAGTAACCTTAGTGGGCAGCAGTTCACAGCTGAGAATTGCTGTAATGTGGCATTGAGGCTGGCCACCAGGGTGTTAGGCTGCGGTTTGGCTGGCCCTCCAACCTCAGCAGCTGGCACCCAGCATCGCCTCCTGGAGCGGAAAAAATGTCCAGGTCCTTTGCAATTGCAAATCTTCCCATAAATCAAGCCCATCAGCAGATGGAACGAACTCTAAGCGGGAAATTAGTTTTCCTGACAGGGAGTGGGTGCAGCAGACTACTAAAATCATGATGGTCCCGCTAAGATTAGTAACCAAGGATCTATCTTTTCCACTTTGAAATGATTTCAGGAAGCTGCGTGGTCGTGTACTTCAATAAAAAGCTAAGGTGAGAAAAAATTGCAGTTTACTTTCTGTGTCTAAATTTGCTCTTCATTAAGATGTCTAGCAAATTTCATTTCTGTGAGGCATGAATGAATATGTATCAGGTTTCTCTTTTCACTGAACAAGGACCAGCCTGCATACCAAGGTAATCTCCCCTGCTGCAGCTCAGGGGGTGGATGGGGTAGATGGCAAGAGATTCCTGAAATACCAAGGCTGCTCCATGTAAAAAAGGCTGGATGAGTGACTCTGTGGGATGTGTGTCCCCACAAAAGGCAAGAGAGGCTTCAGAGGCCTTTATAATCACTTTGGTCTTGGTCACTTTTCTTCTTTTTGTGTGTGTCTCTATTACGTGACTTGTGTAAGGGAGAAAGAGACAATAATGGTATGGGTAGGGAATCGTGGAAACGGGGCACAGTTACCTCAATTTACTCCAAGTGTAACATCAAATATTCTGATTACTGTACTGGAAATGGGGTGAAGCTGAGATTAATTGGTATGTGGTGAGTTATCGATATGAAAGAAGAGTTTGAAATAATAGCAGGTATATTTCTAGAAGAGACTATAGGGCTAAAAAGGAGTGTTGCACACTGCTTGCATCCTGCTATGGTGGAAGAAGGGAGTCACTCTTCTGATTCATAGAAGGAATTAAATATATTATCTGCCATTAAAAGTAAACAAGGAAGACCCTTGGAGATGGTATATTCACAGTTATCAATAATGTTCAAACAGGCTGTTGACTGAAAGGCCAGACCTTGCTCATTGCAGAGACATTTCAAGAGGTGGAGGCGATTGATGGTGGTGTGGGGGGGGAAAGAGCAGGGACGTGGACACCAGACAAATCTTTGTGGTTGCAGAAGACACAAAATTGCACCCAGTCAGCACAAAGGTGGTCCCAGTCATTGTTTTCTAATGGGTTTTGCATCTCAGCAAATGTCAGCAAAATGTTCTCCAGCCACAGCCCCCCTGCTGCACCTCAGCCAGTGGTGACCATTCCTGTTTCATACAGATACCAGGTGTCTTGTGCATGTCGCATTAGAAGTGCAAGTGGCTGAACCTCAGGATTCAGTCTGTACTTTCCTAAATGTGGCTGGTTTTTGGCAGCTTAGGCCGTGCTGTGTTAATGCTCATAGGTGCATCATACTCACGCTTACACCTCCTTACCAAAATCCTTGTGTCTTGCTTACATCACCTCTTATCATACAATCCAGGAGTTCTCCAGACAGCTGTGTTAGTCCTGCTGGTGGTTGCTTGCCATGCAAGAGCCTGATAATTTGATGAACAGTCAGTTAAAAAAGCAGAAAACCCAATTCTGTGCTGCATACAGGAAAACTGAGAATTATTCTACAGCAATAAACCCGCTGCTGTTGGCTCCATGTATACTCTAAATGGTGGGTAAGAGAGTTAAAAATGCACACTATATATAAATGCAAATATTTCAGTGCATGTCATGCCCACACATCTCAGAATTCTGCACGTGTGCTACAACAGAACTGGATCAGGTCAGTGTATGCTGGTCAATTCCCAGAAAAATAAATGGAAAATAAAGGCCTAGGTTTATGTGGAAGGAGGTCCTGGCTGCTTTCAGATGCAGCTTTGGGGATACATTAATCACACTATGGTTTTGGTTTACAAATTTCTTTGGAGGTAAATTCATAGCAGGGCTATGCAATGTGTCAGGCACTGCTTTGTGAGACTGTGGATCAAATTTTTAGTACCTGGCTGGGCAATGGTGGCCTTTCTTAACAGGGAAACACCTGTGTGTGCAACCACTTGTGGTCTGCAATTAAAAAAAACCTCTACCCTGCTCTAGTCTGAAGTACAGATATTAAACACTAAAGAACGTGAACTCCTGTTTATTTTAGCTGAACAACTGAGGTAGCAGAGACCTTGAGACTGTTACTGATGCAAACTTAGGTACTAGAGAAATGAGATGGAACAAATTAAATACAGTATGGGTGAGATGAAGCTTGAGTATTTTGAATTCAAACCAGTGACCAGTTGGACGCTTCTCTACCATGTGTCCTCTCTGACCACTGTGACAGTGTAATACTGGCTGTCCACATAAATTGGGCTAAAGAAGGGATAAATACTGTATCAAGTGAAGGTACATGGCTGAGCAGGGGTCAAGAAGTCCATCTCATTGAAGAGAAGGGATTAGAAACAGATTCTGAAGCAGCAGATTTTGGAGACCTAATGCTGGAAAGCAGCATCTGGGCTGCCAGCTGTGACCAGGACATGGAGAGGCATGATCCCGAAAGGAAAAAAAAAACATGCCCAGAAGTCTTGATAAGTATTGCTGCATTGAGAAACAGTGAAATATTTACTGAAGCAAGAAACTGAAATATGAAGCTGAAACAGCTGTGCTCAGCAACCCGGTATTGGCAGTATTGTAGGATGGGATGGTGAGGACTGTCCAGTGGTTTGGAAGAGATGATCTTGGGCTGATGTTTTTACAGGAAACCTTGTGACCAGTTGGGGTTTCATACCATCAGAAAAGGTTCTGAATAAATCTGAGGTTCTAACAACATCCCTGCCAGTTGCATAGCCTTTCTCTAACAACAGATAGTTTTGATCTACTAATCAACCCAATCTTAATCCATCTAACATGACACACTTATTGATACAATGTGTTGCTGGTTCTGTAAGAATATTTTATAATACCTTAGCTCATGACGGATGCAGGTGGAAAATGTCTCTACAGCTACCTTTATTAAATTTTTAATCCTACCAGAGAAAATTCCATCTCCAACTACACTGTGGTCACTGGCATTAGACTGATTCTGTAATTCTCTGTTCACTGTGTCTTGTGTCAGCTACTCTGGGTTGTCACCATGGACTGATGTGAGATATGGGTACCCTCTGAATTTTGTGAGTAAGGACATTCTCTGTGAACACTGACAGGTAAGTATTTCAGCTGAGACAGAGCATTGCTCTGGCAGACCTATGCCATTTCTGTCACCCAGCCAAGGCAGTGAGTGTCCCCTAGCTGTGCATGGCACTGTGCCCTGGCTACTGTGTTGGCATTTCCTTATTATTCCACAAAGAATGAAAATCTGCCCAGTGCAAATTTTCCCAATCAAGCTCTGAATGGGCTCCCAGATGATGTGCTCTCTAGTTGTTGCCTTGAGTGTCAAGTCCAAACACAGACAAGCCGTCTGCATCCCCCAGTGTGCTGCTGTGGCTTGAGAAACAGCTTTAGGTAAAGTTGGTGGATGTTCCATATCTTTTGCCCTCCTGTTTTGCCTCCATCCTTGAGGACAGAGAAAAGGACTAGAGAGTAAACGGGTAAAAAGGTGAAGAAAGCAAAATAAATTCTTTGTTTGACCCTATTGACTGGCTTTGCTGTACTTTCCAAGAAGGTAAATACCTTTTGCTACACAGTACAGGATCTGGATTGGAGAATGTTCTCAACATTTCTTTCCACTAGGAGGGAAAGAGGAGGGACATTTCCCCATATTTGAAATCAGTTCCTTTTCCTGGCTTCAAAAATCATGAAATGACAGAGCTAACCAGTAGATTGACAGGATTGTGTCAGCCAAACTCAACTCATGTTTTGGTGAGAGCTTCTGGGTGAGGTGACTGAAAAACTTTCTTTAGAATTATCTGGCTGTTCAATGCAGAATCCTTTGTAAAAATATTCTGACTGAATATCAAAGGAAAAAACCAAAACCTTGACATCATTCATTGAAGCTTTATTTATATACAGTTGCTTTTCTGGCAATGAGGGAACCAGAAGGAGATATGCAATAGCTCAAATACAGCTACTTTCAAAGTTACAAACCATCTGTGGACTGGCTGCTTGAATACTCCTTTCGTTGGATGCTCATACCTCTGACTGGGTGCTTAAGTCTAACCCTTATCCCCTGGCAAAAAAATTCCAGCCAGCAAATAGAAATAGAAGCAGATACAGGGGCACCAATGTTACTCAGTTCTTTAAAGTGTGTGAAGTTCGAAGAATTTATTTGTCTAATTTAAAGAAAGTTGTATTTAAATCTATAAAAAACCTCCCAAGAATAACATTTTAGAATACAGACACTCAAACAATAACATTTAAAAGGTCACTATGGCTAAGAGCTGAAATCAGCAGCTGCTATAGAAACCTTAATGCTTCATCATCTAACAAATTAAAAACATTGTTAATATTAATGGAGGCTTCAGCACTTACCATGTTTCATTAGTTAAAATACTAATTTTTCTTGTGTCTTGAAGAATAATTACTTTAGCACTGTTTCCATTTCTCATAATAACAGTGCAGAGCCAAATAATCTGGCTAGCTACTTCTGAACTGTTCCAGAGTCACTGGGCTATAACAACCCAAGTGATGCTAATTGAAGGTAACTGATAATTGAGCTGCCAGGTAACTGCTAATTGAAGTTTGCTTTTGGTGCCTCAGCTTTTTGCTTGTATGACTGCAAATGTAAAGGTTTAATTTTCAACCTGGATTGCTCAGGTAATGAATAGCATGTGAATAAGGGAGAAGTGATATTAAAAACCATCGCTATTTCATGTACCTGCATTGTGAAAGGGGATTTCTTTCAGCTTCCAGCAACTACCATTTTTTCTCTGGGGATTATATTTTTTTCTTAAATATCTTGGTAGACATTTCATGCTTTAAGTAGTGGTCATAATATTTGGAGCATAAGGACACAAATTTTACATAGTATGTGACTACTTTTCACTTTCCATTGCATGTGGCTGGCTACCTATTTTATGCCAGGTCAACAGAGAGCAGGTTTCAGCATTATTTTGGAGCAAGATGAATACATGACTTTGGCATCACAGTGCATCACCTTACCTACTTTGCTGCTGGTCTTTGGAGCCAAATATGAGCAGTTACCTAAAGCTGCAGTCCAGTAAATTCATGAAGGATGAGAACAAACCCCCAGATTTAGCTGATCACCTATTTTTGGAAAATTAACACAGGATTCATGTCCCTTTGAAAACTCTATCTGCATTGAATGACAATTCAACTAGCTTTTTGAGAAGAGTAGGATGAGTAAACATGAGAACATTTTGTTAGTGAGATCTCAGTGTATAATTCATGATTGGGTTTGATACTGAATAGTTCTCAAGTGCAGAGGGAAAACATGTACCTACAATAGAAATGACATGCTGAGAAATAAGGAGCTATTCTGGTCAGCAATATGATTTGAAAACAGTTCCTCCACTCCAGGTGGGAGGGTTTTGTGAGAGAAGAAAGAAGACCTAGCCAACAGTCTGCAGGAACAAATGATGGCAGCCTCTAAAACAAACAGTCCATTATGGAGTAAAAAAAAAACCAACAAAAATTATTTCCCTGGACCTGACAAATCATTTATTTATTTATTTATTTCTGTTTTTCCTCAGGAAATTCATACAATCATCAGGTTGCAAGGGATTGATTATTCTGGGAAAATAATGTTTTGCATGAGTCTGGGATCACGCTGTGGTCATTGAGATCATTATTTTGTACCACCTTTTGTGAAGCCAGCATCCTTCCTCTGTTCTCTCCAAATCCCTTAAGCAGATCCTCTTGTCTGCTGTTTTGTTCCCAGTGAATTATTCTGTTCCAAGTTTCACACTGACAAGTGATAATACCAGCTCCTCGTCCTGACCCTGAGCTGCTGCCCAGGGTGGCTGTTCATTAGGCTGGGGGATCTCCATGGCAGGAACTGCCCATGAAACACAGACCCTCTTGAACATGCAGCAAAATGTGCGTGTGGCACAGAACTATCCTAAAATCACTAGTGACATGTGTTTGGAAAATATTTGGCTCTGTATGCCAAAGAAGTTTTCTGTGCACTATAGCATGTAAATAGAAAGACCCCATTAAAAACCCTTGCTGCGCTGCAAATGAGGATCCTTTTCACAATACATTTTTTATCTGTAAATGATCTGAAAAATTTCTGTTTTCTAAACCAAACAACACCAGCTCTGTAAAATAACAGGATCTAGATTATTTTTTTTCCTCTCTCTCAGTATCACCATGACCACTTGTTTTTTTCTTTTTATTAACTTCATAGGGAAATTGGCATGAAGAGGTCTTTTTTTCTTCTTGGAGGCAGCAGTAACAAAGGCAAAAGCAGAACTCATTCTTATAACTGAAAGCCTGGCTGTTTCACTTGCAGTAATATTTTTTTTTCAGGAAAGCTTATGCATAAAAATATCTTTTCCCAAAGTTAGCATTTCGACAGTAATTTGAGCAGATAGGTGCTGTTCGTAATTAGTGCTGCATTTCATATTGACTGCTGTGCCAGTGGAATTTTGTGACACCAGCTACATCAGTTACGAATGTCTCTCCATGCCTAGGCAATTGAGGGATGTATAATGTTGAGAGAAAAGTGTCTCCTGAGGGCATGGGAATGTTACTGTTGAACCACAGGTATAAAGTGATGAAATAGCTAAAATCCTCACAGGACATCACCCTGGCGCATTAGGAAAACAGGAATTTAGGCTGATCATGATGCAGGCAGACTAGAGAGAAAGGGTGGAGGAAAAAAAAAAAAAGTATTCATTTGGAAATTTCCAGCTGCAACCTTCTCTTAGATGCATTTATGTTTTAAATATCCCTCTGGTCATGATACCTATGAAAACATTCACTGCTGTGTGTGCTGCGGTAACAAACAGTTGATCTCTTTGGATTCTTTGCAAGACATACTGAAAGGAATATTTGAATATTGTAATTAAGAAAAGTCCTTTTCTCTTTCACCATTCATGAGTATTCAGCCTTCCCTCTAAGGGACCGGTTCGGTAAAAGGTGTGGGTGACTTCCCCACTGCATTGCAGAAGTTTCCAATAAAAAGGACCTGAGGTTTCTTTTATCATTTTCTCATCAGCCACACACAATGATTTCAATCTGCAGTTTCACATTAAACAAAGGTGGGAAAAGGCGCTTTCTTGCCCTGACATTCACCAGCCTTCAAAGAACAGTTTCAGAATGGAGAGGACACCAGCAGAAACCCTGTGCCTTTTCTGCCTGGCTATTGCTCTTACTCAGACACATCCCCCAGGCACTTGCATGAGGAGCTGCCTCCATCCTCTTTCTGCTTCTTGTGCCCCGGCACTGTCCGGCCTTCCCACTGCTGGCAACTGAAATCAGCACAGAGGTGGGACAAACCGGGTCCAAAAGCACTGCTGACAGCACAACTTCAGGGAAATGAGGCAAGTACTGTCATCACTGCACTTGTTCATACCCCTTTGGCATGGAGGCGTTTTATTGTTCCAGCTCAGTGGGAACACAAGGAGAGAATTGCCTGAGCCACCCCAAAGTTATCAGCAGGGAGCCAGCATCTCCCCATGGCAACCGTGTGTCTCCTGTGTTTCTATTAGCAAGGGATTTCTGGTGGTACTCAACCTGACAACTGATCTACTTTAATAAAATGGACACCAAAGGCAAGGAGGGGCGAGGGGAGGCAAGGGACCTTTCCACGTTTGCGTGTGATGGTGGGAGGAGAGACTTGAGCTCATGGTGAATAAGGGGCTGCTTCAGGAGGAAAGAGATACAATCTTGTTTGTGTCCAACCTCTTTTCTGTGCTTACATGCATTACAAGGATTTTCTCTGCTGGCACATAACTGCCTTCCTACGTTTGGGCTAAGGCACATGCCACTGCAAACATGAACTACACTATGTGAGCCCTTGGTCTGTAGTTCAGCATAAAGCCATCATATGGTGTCATGTTCTCTTTTGCTGTAAGAGCACACAGCTCTTCCCTTTTTGGAAGCTCTGCTTAATTCTAGTAGGAGACTAACATGGCCCGTGTTGATGGTAGACGTAGGTATTTGCTGCACAGCCTGCCTGGATTACCCAGTGTGTAACAACTTCATTAACTGAACCAGCTGGAGGATCACCTTTACTGAGATGCCTTGAATAAGTTGAGCAAGTTGAGCAGGAGAGATGTTTGTTCTGAAACTAGAAATAACTTCAGGCCGTATGAGCAAAATCAGAGAGCATAGTGGGCACTGTGCTGGGGAGAATTTTATGTGAATATGTTTGATCAGCAGGATGCTAGTGTTAGACTAGCATATGCTCCCACTGAGAATGAGGTCTTTCTGTGTTTGTGTAAATAAATAATGAGAAATACATCCTCTCCAAAGAACCTGATGTCTAAATACTTCAGGTCAGCTTTAATGGAAATAGAGAACAGAAGGGATTTACGTAAGGCTGGTGAGAGCAGCAGGGAGTGCACGCTGCTTTTCTGACTCTCCAGCCACCGCTGTCTCAGCAGCTTCCGTGTCAGTAAGTAGGACCCAGGAACAGCAGCGATGGGGCTCTTGTTGCAACAGCTGGCATTGCTCTCCGAGTTGCAGGTGGGTTTTACTCGGATCAACTCCTGGCAATGCTGACTGTGAAGGTTAGCACAAGAAAGAGAGCAACTATGAGCTGCTTTTGTGTGTGGGTGTAGGTTTTTCACACAAATGTGCACATGCATGACTACATACACATGTATGTATACACAGTGTTCAAAAAAGTGATACAAAACTCTTAGAGACATAGGTGTGCCATTATGAAACCTCTTTGTTCTACTACTGTAACATTAAGGAAAGAGCCAGGAGACCTAATGGTTCTCTGCAAAGAGACTCTATAGCTAACACTGGCTCACCGTTTAGACCATCCTGTAAGTGATCACTCATAATTCCTTGGACTGCTTGACTCTGAGAAAAAGTTCCAAAATTTTGTCAGGGTTGAAGATACTGTAGAATTGGCAAATGATTTAGGACCTGCTTTGGCACAATTATTTTTAATGGCACAGGCTTGACAACAACAGAAAATTGGCTCCTTACTCGATTTCTTAAATAACAAGGAAATAAAACCTGTTTCTCAAATAGAAAATGAGTAGTGTACTTTTACTACCATCTGTTGAACACATGTTTTGAGAACTAGGAGCTTCTTTTACCATCCATAGATATCTGTGAAGGTTTTCCCCCATTCAATTATTTACATTTTAAAAAGAAAAGGGAAAGAAAGGAATGACCTATCATTATCTTTCAAAAGCAGCAGTTAAAAATCGGAAGTTGCCAGCCTGCCAGCCTCATAGATATGGTATTTAGTAGAAAAGAACAGAGGCATGGGGATATTTACTGCAAGAATCAGGAGAACTGAGTGAACTGTGTAGGCAGTAAGCCCTTCACATGAAACTTCAACAAGTACCGAAGCCTGGGTGACCTAATCTTCCAAAGATGCTGATATGGCCACACATTTCACTGAAGGACTGAACAAGTTTAGAGAGGGGTGATCTGCATGGAGCATTCCCTCTTCATGACAAGAATATTGTGTCAAGACAGATTCTTATGTCATGGAAACTGTATTCCCTAAGAAAAGTGGCAGGCTCCAAAAGGTCATCCAAGGGCAGAGGCGAAGAAAGGGCTTTAATGAAGAGAGATATGAAATGAAAGTAAACCTGGGTTCATGGGGCCTGAGCTTCTCAGTCTCTTTGAGCAATGAGGAATGAACTAGGAGCAGTTTGCTGAAAGGGCAGGAGGGGCAGGGTGACAAGTGGTACTTCAGAGTCCCTTTCATATGGAATTTCTTGGGGAATGGGCAGCTTTCCACATATTCAGAGCCTCTGAAAAATCACCAGCTCCCCTGCTGCAGTGGATCAAAGCAGGGATGGCTGGAGCAGCCCCATACTCTACTCTTCCCAAACTCTCTGGCAGCAAGGGCGAAAGAACAGATCACACACCTTTTTCCAGAGTGCCTCCATTTACCGTTCAGCATTTTAAGAGGAACCCTTTGATTTTCATTTTTACATATCACACAGTAAATGGTGGCCATTCAGAAAGAGCTACCCCACCGGTTCAGGTTCTCCTGCTGGGGTCTTCTACTCGGCAGGGAAAGCACCAGCATGGGGTGTTGGTAGCAGCAACCGTTTCAACTCCTTTCCTTTGCATCCACCTCAGAGGAACCAGAAGCTTCAATTACACCAACATGCCTCATGAGGAGACCTCCATAATGGCCAAAGCCCAGATAGCAAAAAGTCTTTCTATAAATATATTAGCAACAAAAGGAGGGCTAAGGAGGATCTTCATCCTTTGGCGGATGCAGGGGGAAACAGTGCCAAAGCATGAGGAAAAGGCTGAGGTACTTAATGCCTTCTTTGCCTCAGTCTTTAATAGTCTTACAGTTGTTCTCAGGGTACTCAGCCCCCTGAGGTGGAAGACAGGGATGGGGAGTAGAATGAAGCCCCATAAGCCAAGGGGAAATGGTCATTGACCTGCTAGTGACACCACTCAGACACACATATGTCTATGGAGCTGGCAGAAAAGGACCTAGGGGTGAACATGAGCCATCAGTGTGCCCAGGTGGCCCAGGAGGCCAACAGCATCCTGGCTTGTATCAGAAACAGTGTGGCCAGCAGGACCAGGGCAGTGATTGTCCCCCTGTAC
>JAVJGJ010000059.1:7668006-7681362 GCA_035590215.1 Microhierax caerulescens
GACATTGAGGTGCTGGAGCGTGTCCAGAGAAGGACAACGGAGCTGGTGAAGGGTCTGGAGCACAAGTGTGATGAGGAACAGCTGAGGGAACTGGGGGTGTTTAGTCTGGAGAACAGGCAGCTCAGGGGGGACCTTTCCACTCTCTACAACTGCCTGAGAGGAGGCTGTAGGCAGGTAGGTGTTGTCCTCTTCTTTCAAGTAACAAGTCACAGGACAAGAGGAAATGGCCTCCAGTTGTGCCAGGAGTGATTTAGATTAGATATTAGGAAAAATTTCTTCAGTGAGAGGGTTGCCAAGCATTGGAACAGGCTGCCCAGGGAGGTGGTTGAGTCACCATCCCTGAAGCTATTTAAAAGACGTGTAGATGTGGCACTTATGGACATAGTTTAGTTTGGACTTGGCAGTGCTGGGTTAACAGTTGGACTCAATGATCTCAAAGGTCTTTTGCAATTTAACTGATTTTATGATTTCATGAAAAGTCGGAAAGAACATTTTGGTGAAGCAAGACCTGGTGAGGTGGCTACTCAGATTGGGGGGAAAGAACTTAAAAAACTACATGGGAGTTTATGCTTTTCTACATTAAGATTTTTTACATCTGTCTAAAAAAAGAGGGGAGGGTAAGAGGAATTTTCATTGCTGATTCTTCTTTCCAAGAACTATCTAACACAAAGGAAAGTGTCTGCCTCAAGCCTGCATGAGAAGTACAGAAATGAGTTTTGGTTCTGTAGGTTTGGCCCAGAACTTCCATGGGATAATGGCAATGCATTTATTGGGCCAGCAGCCCACGTGCCAAGTAAGATTATGGCTGTTCTGCAAGAGGACAGGATTAGCTAACCTGAAAGTGCCTCAAGAGCCGAAGAGCCTGTAGAGAAGGAAAGACTAACAGTAATGACGAGGAGTATTAACAATGACAGCAAATTAGGTGACATTTCCCCTAGTCCAGAAACCATATAATGCTTAGGTGAAAATTGTTCTTCAGTGTTAAATGGTTTTTAACTTGTTTCATGTGTCCTCTGTGTCTATTTTTGCTACAGAGCACATTGCTTGAACAATACAGCAAATGAAGGACACATCTTTGGACCCCCTGGGAATGATTGAGGTTCCTGGACGTGCATGTTTAGCACAATTTGAGCTGCTGTTGCTTTTCTGTCTGGCTTCCAGTGGCTGATTCAGAAGAGCGACTGCTTTCCCAGAGGTCCAGTGTCGTATCTGACAGCCCTGTGAGGAGGGCTCAGATACCCTAAGGCACATGAAATGGCATTAGATGGGCATGTTTAGGTATACCCCCTGCCAGCATACGTATTTCTGAGTTATTAGCGAAACACTTCACTAACTTGTGTTAGTTAGAGTTAGTTAGTTAGTTAGTTAGTTAGTTAGTTAGTTAGTTAGTTAGAACAACGACACCTTCTTCTTGCTCCACAGCAGCCACATGAACAACTATCAGCACTGGGCAGCAAACGCTGCCTTCTCACCCCTGCCCCTGGTCTCTGGTGGCAATGCCAGCGTTGACAGTGGATATTGGAGAAGGGTACTCTCCCTCCAGGGTCTCATGATGATGGTGGGATGATTCAGTTGTGGTGTGGGTTTCATTTCCCATGCAATGCTTTCGCCCAAGATTTATTAATGATTTGACCTATCGGGCCTTGGTGTCAGACTCTGACCTCCACAGGACCCCTGAAACACTTGAAGGCGGTGAAACCCTCCCCAGGTTGACAATGCCCCAGAAAGGACATTCAGGGCACTGCAGAAAGGTGGCCGTGAGGAATATCCCTGAGCTGGTTCCCCTTCCCACAAGAGTGTCAAGCAGATGCCAACTGATTTAGACCATTGTTTAAAATGATGTTGCTTTTATTTTTTAAAGTGTTGGCAGAGCAGAAGCTGCATCAGCAGGTGCGAGGACCCCCAGTTCTCAGCACAGACGGCACTGGAAGGCAGAAATGGGTGGAAGATCTCAGTGCTGTGCTGACTGCAAAGTCTGCAAGGAGCAACCAGGGGCATTAAGGGGCCTGTTTCCTTTTTAGGAAAATTATTAATGACCATGAGAAGAAAAAGTGATTCAATACCAAAAACTTGCTGCGCACCAGCTGTTGTTTGGAGATGGAATCAACTAAGAAGAGCAACACAAACGGTACAGTGAATTTACCTCACTTGATCCAATGGCTGAGCCAAGACGCAGTGCTATTGCTCTTTGCAGTTTCAAACTGTTATTCTACATTGTTCCCTTCACTGACAATGTCCTTTCACTAAAAACCTATTGTTTTCACTTGAACATAACTAAAACAATCCAGAAAATGGGACTGAAACCCCAGAGCAACAGCACACATAACCTCAGAGGTGAAATTAATTTAACCCAGCTTGATATACTGCATATGAGACCTTTTTACTGTAAAGGTGATCAGAAAATGTAATTTGCAAGGGTCATCCTGAATACATGAATTTTCTGCCTGATTTCCCTCCCTGATACCAGGATAAGAAAGTTTGTTTCTGCTTGTAGGACACAGGAGCTCTCACTGGGTCAGGGAAATCCCAGGGAAAGAGGGTGGAAGGCACTATCTAGTCTGTGCTAGAAGTCCACAGTATGCTGGGGGAACCTGTCTTGTACTGGATAAATGTGGAAAACAGTTGGCATTGTGATTTCTGAGCACTGCTTTGAAGATATTTCCTGGATTTGGTCTCTAAATTCAAACAATAGGGTATTTTAGCCTGTAAATTATTTTTTTCTGGAGTTCACAGCTGGTGACTAAAGCTGTGTTCACTGGTTGCCAGCAGACTTAGGACGGGATCTGGGACTATTTCTAAGCTTTATGAGTAAAAGCTGCATGATTCTCATTTTTTTGATTTACAGACACTTTCAGTGTCTGTCAAAAAATTTTTTTGATTTACAGACACTTTACATTCCCATTCTTTACCTATTTATTCTAATGGTGACAGGCTGGTATTTTAAATTCTCCCATTTAAGTGTTTGCATTATCCAAATCTCTTACATAAATTTTGTTGTCACTGTAGAGGGAATTTTTTTATTAGGGATATTGATTTTATTCTGTTTCTTGGATGGATTTGTTTTCTTTCTTTGGTTAAGGATTTCAAATTAACCTTAATGCATGAAAACTCACAAATGGAACAAAGGAAGTGGAGAGGCTGCTGTATCCTAGGCCCAGTTTTCCTCCTTCCAATGGTAGCTGTGAGTCCCTGTGGAATTTATTATCTCCACATAAGTTTATTAATTTTGCACACAAACCCTGTTTATGGCTTCGCTGTTAAAAAAAGTAGTTTTCAAAGATTCTTTTTTAATTGGAGCTGTTGTCTTAACAGTTCTATATGCTATTATTTTCTCTAGAATAATTTTTAATTAGCCACCTGGCATAATTCAGTAAAACCCTTTTTTTTTTTTTTGAAGATAAAAGAACAACTGTCAGGAAAAAAAAAAGAGTTTTAAACATAGGAACCAGAAAAAAATCCTTTACTCTAACCTCTTCCACTTAGTATTGGTATTCTACATTGTGGAATAATCATGGGAGAGAGCTGGAAGATCTCCTCAGATAGTCCTCCCACCATATGGGAGCTGGTGGAAGCAAATCTACAGAGAGGCTGTTTAATGTTTTTTCTTCTTGGTTTCACAGATACTTTTAAAGTCTTCACAGCTGCTGTGTAGTTACGCTTCACTTTTTTTGTGGTTTCAAGAGCAAAAGGTGAAGTGTTAAAAGTGTCACCTTGTCCTTGACACCTGCCTTCTTTCAGGTTCCTAGTTTACGTGCAGCGCTTAGGAGCATGTAGGTGCTCCAGTTTCTGCTGAGAAGCCCAATCCCTCTCTCTGCCATCCCTTGGTGATCTTATTACAGGTTATCACAGTCATACTCTGACCATCTTTCCTTCCTTTCCTCTCCGCTGTAGATGTCAAGTCACCCTCATGATGTTCAGGGTGTTGCCTATTAACAAACCACTGACAAATACTGCTGGAAAACCCCTCCATGATGGGTTCAAGATCTCGTTACATTCCCATATAAGAAACAGTCATTTGCACCCCTTTCTGCCTTGCTTTATGAGTAATCATTTTGAAGCATAAGTAAAAGTAGCCTGCATCACTGCTATTGCCTCTGTTCCCCCCTGCCCTTTGGGTCCCTGAACCACCCTCGAAACACTCAGAAGGAAGCCTGCAGCATTCTGCCTACAGACCTGCGCGGCAGCACAAGTTGACACCGTTCACTGCTACTTGCATAACCGGGAAAACAAAACAAGCCGATGGCCAGCCTCTGCCAGCACGAAGCAGACCTTCAGCTCACGTGTACGTGGGCAGCACAAAACGTGGCTCATGGCAGGGAGAGGGGCTGTTCCTCGGGCTGGCACTCAGGCACTCCTGTTTGTCTGTAGCGGTGGGGAACTTTCTATAGCAACCTGGGTTTTTCTAAAATGTGTGGAAAGCTCCTGATGACCCTGGATCTGACACAAAGGTTTCTAGCCACTTGTGTCTTTGTGTGTTGGGGACATCAAAGTGAGTGATGGCAGGAATGAACAGCCCTGGGAATAAGGCACAGTAGCTACCTGGGGACCTATTTGGTGGCTTTGCTGCAGCAGAGCATAAGCCACAGAGGTAAGGGAAAGCTGTGTGCAAACCTTGCCTGCTCAGCTGCTGGGGAGACCAAAATCCTCTGATCTCCAATCTGGTGATGGGGTGGTTAGGGAAAATGAGACCTTTGTGTCACTGTGCCATGTCAAACAGCTCCTTTGCTGCTGTGGGCTGCTCTGGCCATATCACATCAATGGGAGGGAGAAGCAAGGGCTCTCTCAGGCCCTCCAGGCCAAGGGCTGGAAGGTTATGCCCAGGGCCTGACTGCTGATTTGCAGCAGGAGAAGACACCAGTCCCAGTCTCCACGGCTCTGCCTGCTCCCCTGCAATGGAGCAGTTGCTGTTGGACACCACGGACCAAGGATTGTTACATCTTGGGGTGATGCATCATCATCAGTGATGAGGTGGTGTCTGCAAGAGGGTACAAGGACCTGCACTGCTGACCACCCTGCATCACTTCTCTGCTCCTGCCCCCTGCATGCATCTCCACTTATAAAGCCTGCTGGGTGTCCGTGTAGTGGTTCATGCTGTAAGACCTGTCTATGTAGTGCAACACCCATTGCACAGACGGTCTCAGCCTGCTGCTCTTGGGCTGGAGGCTGCTCAAACCACCCTTTTGCATAGACTTGGAGAAGAGACCTAATGGGGAAGGAAAAAAGCCCTAGATAAGGATTTTGTGGAACAAAAGCACAGCCTGCATGCTCAGAAGCATTGAACAGGCAGTCAAACGTGCTGGTCTTGACTTCATGCTGTCTACTGACCTCTGTGTCCCAGTACACATATATCTATATAATACAGGGCTTGAGGGGTAATTCAAGAGAGGAAAACTAACAAATTTTGAGATGTTAGCCTTAGATATGACCTTCCCTACCCTTGTTTGGGGTTCTTACCTCCTTTTCTGCCATTTAAACTAGATCCCACTATTACAAAGGAGTGGATCACAGAAAAAGTAGCTTTATATGAAGACACTGTTGGGCTTGAACCAGCTTGGGTTCTGTCTCAGATGAAAATTGCTGCACACTTACCAACATTTCACCCACCCATGTCACATGTGGGTGTTCACTCCTGCACAGCTGCACTCATTCTTCACTCAGTGAAGCATGTGGACATGGCAGTACCTTGAAAAATATGTTTAAGACCTGCTGAAGTCAATGAGACATAAGTATGTAGTTTATTTAAGTGCACCTTAAGTAGTGTCCATACTGCTGGACAGTATACCAGGGTGTGCATCCATACTGGTCTGTGCTGAGCTCAGACAGAGGCCTGCAAGCTGTTCCAAATCTGTCTGCAGCCTCTCTCAGCAGGGCTTTCTAGCTTGCACTGTCCCCTTGACTCACGTGCAGCATGCTGGGAAAGCTCCCCTCTTTCCCTTCCCAAAGCCCTGACTTCCAGCAAAGAAAACAGACAAGGACTGGGTGGGCAGGCTCCACAGTAATGTCCGCACAGCCGTGGACGAACACCAGGGCATGCTGCCTTGTGCACCTGCAGGTAAACACACAAGCGTAGCCTTCTTGGCCATGCTGAAGAGCCAGCGCAGCCACACTCCATGCTGCCACCACTGCTGGCCAGGTTCAGCTCTCTCTGAATAGGGCAGGAACTGGGGACCAACCTATTTAAGACGTGACCCTGGAAGGCTGTCATCCTTCTTTGCTCAGATCATGGCAAGTTATGATCATAGCCTTTCTGGTTTTCACTGTACCTAGAGGACAGAAATGAGCATGTCCTACTGGGCTGGCACTGTGGCCATCAGCAGTGGCTGAAGTGCTGGTGTGGAAAGGGCCACCTCCAATGCTGCTTTATGCTTGTTGAGGCCTTCAGTGCAACCATGCAACCACACAATCTGTAGCACTCTGGCTTGAAGATGGCTTTTGATGCCTAGCATCTCACCTTCCCTCAAAGGGGAGACACCAATTTAGGAGAGAAAACTGAACCCCTGAAACTAACTAAAATAAGAGATCCCCTAAGACACATCCTGTATCTGTATGGGACAGAGAAGCATAGCTGAGAGCATCAAGCCAATATGTTTTTTTTTTTTCAGCCATAGACAGTGTAGAGGTAGCAGCCTGTAAAGTTTTCTCTAGAACTCACAGGAGATGTGGGCTGGCAACTAATTCAGACGGTCTATATCTCAGTTTTATCGCTCATCAGTATTGTGTTTAAGCTACTAGGTGTTAAAGGTAGGCTAATTTGGGTTATATTATGAAGAGCTGTATTGAATTAATAAACTGTGCAGTGAACGTGGTTTTAAAGAACTCAAAACAAGAAAACCAGAAATCTGTAAATTCAAATACACAACAAAAAGTGTATTAAAATTGTTTAAGAAAGAACTGGCTGGCTGCCACCCTTAGCACCACATAAGGTTGCAGAGCACCGTTGCAAGAGGTGGTTGGCAGGGGGGCGAAGGCTGGAGGGGTTGCTCCACTGCATGCAAAGCAAGAGGCAACTTGCCCAGAGCACCTGCTCTGTATCTGCTATCCATCTTAACACAAGAAAAAAAAAAGGTTGTTGCTCTAAAAGACTCTCGGAGAAGTGTTTGCCTGGGGTGAGCCACAAAAAGCAGTTAGTGAGCCTCCCATCACAGCTAAGATACTGAAACAAGTAAGGAATATTGTTACGGTTTTTTATGTCTTTAATTTTGGCAGTGTGTTTCCTTGTTTTATGTTTTTGTAGCCTGGCTTCTTGGTTGCACTATCCTGCGTACTTATATGAACGTACTGTATTTCCTTTACATCCTCCCTAGGAATAAAGCTACCCACAGGTGAGCTGGGGAACAGCATGGCACTGTGCTACCACCCACCTGGCAACTCGTTAAAGGCCAGGCACTCTGGCAGTGCTCAGCAGGACATTTCTGAGCACTGCTCTAGGGCATGCAGAGGGTAACAGGGTGTAGTTCCACTAAGTTGCACTGTTACGAGTTAATAAAGGGGGAGGACTGAGTGGAAGAAGCCTCTTCTGGGCATTGATATAAGTGAATAAACTCCTTCCAGGAGAGTACCAGCACTCTCCCTGTGGGAAGCCTCCAGGCTCACAGAGAGGCATCTTCCATGGTGGAGCCCTTCATCAGCCACCCAGCCTAGCTGTTCAGTGCTTGTCCTGTTTTTTAGTGAAGCTGCTAGAGAAACAAGTGGGAGACAGTAGCATTAAGCAAGGGATAGAGGCAGAAAGAGATGTAGGTCATTGCTGCATGGGACAACCTGTTAACGGTGTGTCCCTGCTGTATTTACTTCTAGCCCGTAGTGAGTGATGAGAGAATCAATAAAATCCTGCTTACTCAGGTCCCTCCCTGGAAACTAGAGCAGGTATTTGGAGTATGAATTCTGCTCTGGCTACATTTGCAAGAGACCCATTTCATGTGATAGCATGCCATAGGGAGATCTTATGGAGATCTTATGGAGAGAGGCCAGATCTTTAATGTAGTACTTTCTATCACTCAGCCACAGCCAGGTTGGTCTGGGACCACGTGGAGTTCTTCTCAGCTGAGATTCAATTCAGAAAGCACCTAAATTCATCCTGCAACTCCAAGTCTGCTGGACTGTGAGCAAACAGCAGGGCCAGAGGGTTTGAAAAGCCCAGAGAGAGACTAGCAGAAAGGTTTGTTTGAGTCAGGCTGCTGGTGGCTGTCCTAGTGCCTGGTCCTTGATGTTTGGGAACATGACTTGCCTTTGCTACTCTGGAGGGTGAGTAGAAGCATTCACACAGAGCTCTCCTCAAACCCCAAATGACAGCTAAATGGCAGCTAGTTACTGGCTTTGCAAGAGCCCATTGCAGATCCTGCTTTGGCATGGACCAGGGAAAATGGGACTGGTGGCCATCGCTAGGAACTGACTTTTTGGGGGGCTAGAGAGCTGGCAGGCCTGGGAATGTCTCCTAGGGTTGGTGCTTGGAGAGAAGAATGGAGCTAAGATGGACCTGCACAGAATGCATGAGGGGAGGGAGGAGGGAGGCATGGGGAAGTGCCAGCTTCTGCAGGGTGTGCACTGAGCCACAATAATTTCACCAGGACTCAGGCTCCTAGAATTTCTACAGCTTCTTTAGAAATTGTACCCATCAGAGCTGGGTGACAGATGTTCTTGGAGACGGGTGTTGCTACTACACATGGAGGAGATGGGAACGATCAGAGGCATCTAGTGAGTCTGGCTATAGCCAGCCACGCTGGTTGCTCAGCGGCAACGCAAATGCTTCCTCAACAGAGCTAAGCTCCTGGTTGTGGCAGGCCCAGTCTGGAGAGCTTCCTTCATGGAGTCTTTCAAAGTGGATTTAAAGAGCTCTGGACCTTCGTAGGCTGGATATCAAGCCAGAAAGTTCTTCCTCAGGATCCCTAGACTGTGAGGCAACAGTGCTTGGTGCTGGGATTTCTCTCCAGAGTCTGGGAGAAGGTAGGGGACTGTAAGCCACCAGTGGTTCCTCAGTGGCTTGGATGCCAAAGAATTCACACAAGAGTTCTCATAAAAATAACTTGCTGCCATCGAGATGGATATAGGTTCCTGAGCTGCTATGTGTTGGCTTTTTTTTTTTCTTTTTTTCACTATTCAATTATCTTGTTAAATATGTTATTCGGCCAGTTGTCTGCTCTGCTGTCTGACACTGGGATTTTATTTTTTTTCCTTTGCAAAATCATGTCAGTTGTTGGGTAATCCTTCACTGACCTTGGGGTTGTAGGTAGATCTTCAAAAAATATCTGATGCAGTGCTAGAAATGTGAGAGCAGCTTTGCAGCCTGATGCCAATGGAAGTTGGCAGGGGGATACCAGTGAGAATTTGATGTTCCAAGGTATCAAGGCATGGAGGAGCTTGTGAGGCTTTCTGAGGGCTGAGGCAGAGCCAGCTCAAACTAGTTGGGCCCATATAGTCTATAAAGGTAGAACTGAAACACAAGCCACAGTGGAGACTGTAAGTAAAGCGGTGACTCCGGGCTTGCCTACAAACTCAAGGCTGAGCCTAAACAAGTAGCTGTGTAATGTATGCCATGTGGGAGCTACTGTGACAGCAAAGGTGTAATTTGTGTCACGTAGGACAGATGTTGTGCGCTCCTCATTGCTGTGTGCCCGTAATGTGTCAAGAGATGTGAACAGAAAAAACATTTTTAAACTAGTTCGGCATCTGAGTCTTTATATTGATTCAAGCCTTTATGTCACACACAAAAAAGTCCAAAAGCCCCATCAGTGAGACAGGTGGTAACAAGTGAGCTTTAGAGGGGCATGAATCGTCTCTTAGCAAAGGTTTGGCAGTGATGTTGTGATTTTTTTCTGCTTACCCGTCTCTGCTGGTGGTGTCTAAGGCACTTCCCCAGAAATGGTTCAAAGGACACATTCCATATCCTTGGATGCTGTGACGAAGAAAAGTGATTTCTTCTCAGAAGAAAATATGTCTTCTAAGGTGAGGGACTTTTAGTCATCACTCTATACCACTTGATAATCTGCTACAACTATATATAAGGAAAAGTGTGGTCATGGAAGAGAGGAAAAAAATGCAAGTCAGAGATTTTCCTTGACATCACCCAATGGAGAAAGGTGTGGGAGGGCACTAGAGAGGGAGGAAGAAATTAGGATCTCAGGGAGACCCAAATGGAGGAGACCCCAGCAACTGGAGACTGCTACTAACTTCAGTGGGGTAAGTGTATGGTCTAAATATTTGGACAAAGTTTCAAGAAATTGGTGGAGATACATTTATAGATGGAGCTTGAACAATTGCAATCAATTGTGCTCTGTTTCATGAGTGTATAAAACTAAAGCTATGCCACTGACTTCAATTGCATTACAAAGGTGTTTTTTTTACCGGTAACAATGAAAACGAGAATTTGGCTTTCAATTCCTTTATGTAAAAATAGCTCCTGCATTAGATTATCCAACAGAAAAGTTGAACATTAAATTTTTTTACAATCTACACCACCTGTGAGCATAAACACGTTTGTTATATATACATCCTGGCTTGTTAACAGACATTGCAATAGCCTACACCCTGTTGACACAATTTTTCAGTCAGTGGGGTTTCTTGTGGTAATGGGCAAAAATGCAAAGTGGAATGAAAAACAAAGCAGAGGCCAAAAGTCATGGAAAGAACAAGGTGAAATTATCATTTTTCTAATAACTTCAGGGGCTGACCATGGTGTTGATTACTGCCATAAAGGGTACAAAGATCTTCACTATCTGCCAGGAGTTTTCTGATATGCTGCAAAGAAAAAGCTGCTTGATTTTGCTCATTTGAAGAGCAGAAACAGCAAGGTCCATTCTGCAGGGGTAAAAGACACTGAAGGAAACATCTTGTTTCTCTCCCGGATGCTTTTCTGATGAAAAAAAAAACCAAACACCAAAAAACAAAAGAAAGAAACAAACGAAAAAATAGAAAGAACTCATCCTTCCAGCTGAGGAACAAAGTAATTGTGAAATGATAAAAATGCTGGCATGGATTTATCCTCTGATTTTGATCATAACCCCACTTCTGTAGGATTTTGGCCTGGAAGTTCAGTATGTAGGATGATAACAGAAATTAATGTAACAGTAGCTGTGGAGTCTCTAACCAAATTGATAAAAGTGTATTTCTAGAAAATTCCAAGTAATCATTCATAACTCCTTCTCTCTCTGATGAAAATTAAACTCTATCCGTGATCAGAGCTGAGGCGCTGAAGGAAGAAAAGATAAAAAAAAGATTGTTCTTTCTTCAAAAGCAATTTTAAACAAAGTGTTTGCCTTATCCTTACTTGCCATAATCCCATTTTGTTTTAGGACCTTGACAAAGATTATTATCTGTCTGATTTTTGTGTAGAAAAAGCCCTCAGAAAAGTTACCTTTCAACAACTCCCAGTTGTTGATCTCCCTATCAACCTGAGGAGAATCTAATGTAGGAAAATTATTTTTCCCCCACTAAAATTGCTCTCTGCTCACAAGCTCTCTGACCACTTCCTTTTTGTTTGTAAGATAAGGCAGATTTGAAAAGCCTGTGTTGATCTGGCAAAATTTGGCAGCCTTAGCTAACTTGGAAACTTGAGTATTTTTAACTGAAATTTTGAAGCTACTTGTGACTTTTTCTTTATTTTTTAAATTTAAAGCATATTAATATCAAGTTCTTAATGTAAAAAGACAAAGAAAATGTTAACATTTTTCTGTCTCATGATATCTATCAGTGGCACTATCTCAGTAAAATGAATTTTAAAATCTGATTAATTTCTTCTTGGAGGCAGCTGGTTTTCCTTTCTGCACTCTCCTATGCTATGCAGTCAATCCTAAATAATTGCCTAAGAGCTGAAAGTAGAAGATGCGCTTGTACATATTGCACAGTACCCTTTTATTTCAACAGATATTTTTAGAGCCTTTAACTTCAGAGAATACACATTATTAAGTATGCCATATGGTGTACTGTTTACATTTCTATAGTGAAATGCTCATATTTTCTGTTGATTTCCTCTCAGTGGGTTAGAGATTCAGTGGTGGTGATGCTGGGTGTCCTGAAGCCCTGATTGATCCAGTCTTCACTACACAAGATTAACTTTCAAGCAAGAAAGAAACTTGGTGGCTGAAAAACTCCTAAAGAACAAGGTAATCCAGGGAGAATGCTGACTGTCTCATGCTGTTTCCCCCATGATTGCTAAAATCATATTTTACATTTATAAATAATGTTCACCCACTGTCAAAAGTGATCGGGGATTTCAGGTGCAAGTGTAATCACTGGGTTTACCCTGATGTTTCCTATGCGCTGTTCCAGCTGTAGTTACAAAATGTGGTGGGGAGTGCATGGAGGGTGACTTCGGACCCATGAAATCACGACTGATGTGTTGCTCTACGCTGGCCATGACTGCCCATCAGGCTGGCACCAGGCGGTCTTTGCTCAGCCATGGCAGCTTTGCAGACCATCCTGTGGCAGGAGAGGTGAGGATGCAAAGCCACCACACACTGAGAGGGGCACGCAGCCCAGGGCCACAAGAGGGAGGATACACCGCTGTTTTCTTCCCTTGGTCCCAACTAGGCAAAAAAGGTTGTTCTGTAGCTCAGGATGATGTTAAAGGATGCACGATGACACTGTCTCCCTGGATGTGAGTTCCTGCTGCCTGCTCAGTTCACCCAGCTGAATGCCCTACTGTTAATTCAAATTTGTTTTGCTTCTCCCCCTCCTTCAGCATTCACTTTGGTTTCCATGACCAAGGGAAAGATGTTATCAGGCAAATCTGGTTTTTTCCATAAACCAGAAAAGAGTATGTCCTAAAATGAGTCCTGCTTTCCCCATGGAAACTGCAGGCTTTTTTTCTGACTTTGTGAATTCCCTGTTGACATCATTACATGGATATTAAAGTCAGACACTTTCAGAGAGATTAGTACGAGGGGACATAAATGCAGACACAACAAAAGAAATTCCAACTCCTGTGACAACAAGAAAGGAAGGAGAGTGGCCATTTCTCATATAAGAGCAGGAGCAGCTGCCTGATGGCATTTAACAATTCCCTAAGAAGGTCTATGTGCCATAAAACTGTAAGCCTGGGAATTGTGGCAGCACAATCAAACTAGTAGGCTGCAATAAGGCTTTACCGTGGGTCAGATTCTACTGTCCACACTGTATCTCCTTCCTCCAGAGGCCAGACCACACTACTCCTCCTCCATCCAACCCCCTCTCCCACACTCCTCAGAGCTATTTAACCACTTAGTGGGAACGAGCTACAGCTGCACATCATCCATGTCAATCAACCCACTGCTGCTGAGGCAAGGCCACAGCTGCATGTTATCAATGCCAATCAACCCCCTGCCTTCAGTCCTCTACAGGAATGGGACGTCGGGATATCAGTACCACCATTCATTACCAGAACTC
>JAVJGJ010000059.1:7681462-7691672 GCA_035590215.1 Microhierax caerulescens
AGGCCACAGCTGCATGTTATCAATGCCAATCAACCCACTGCCTTCAGTCCTCTACAGGAATGGGACGTCGGGATATCAGTACCACCATTCATTACCAGAAATGTCTCAGCTGATTCAGAAAAAAAATCCTCTTTGTATCTGGCAAAATCACTGTCAGTGATTGCAATGAAATCACTTATGCATGCATAGTTATGTATTATATTATATGGTTACATATAGGAAAGAGCTCCAAATAAGTTACTGCATACATAGCAAAGTTTAACACAGGTCACGCTTCACTGAAAAGGAAGTAGAGGTGGAAAGTACATGAATTGACGTCAGTGCTGCATTAGATGTCCATCAGGTTCTGCCGGCAAAGTCCAAAGAATACATCTTGTTGTTCATCAGGGAATGAAATTTAATGTAAATCACACTGGTTTTCATCTTTATAGTAGAGATCACCAGCAAGATGATTTCTAGATGAATGTGCCCCCTTCTAGTCTCAGTGACTTTTGACAAATGAGAATAAAATTACCTTTAAAATCAGGATCCCTACAGCCCTCTCTCTCTCTCTTTCTATTTTTTTTATTTTATTTTTTTTTGCAAAGGGAGCTACCTGAGTCTTTGTGTACATGTGGATTTATTCTAGCCCATGAAAGACTGTTAACTGTTTTGCATATGAAGAACTCCATCAGGTTCAGGCTTCTGTATGCAAAGTCAAATATGAACCTATGTATACACAAGGAATGTTTGGGATTTTTTTCAGTGGCCAAAATCTTTTATCCAGAGCACCATAAAGTAGGCAAAACATTAGTTCTCAGTTTTCATAGTAAGTGAACAGGGTCAGACCCTGCTGTAACTCAGTGAAAGACTCTTGCCAGGTCCTATTCTATCAGACAGGATAGTTGGAATGTAGTCAATGACTTCAACATTTACAAATGAGTGAATATTATAGACCAAGAACTTTAATTTTGTTTTTCTACTGGCTGCTTGTCCATGCAGTCTGTGGATCTATTGGGACAGTCATTCTCTTCAAGATATTTTCTTGCTTGTATGCGTTTATCTGTAGGACAAAAAATAATTGTTTGTTGTTAGAAAAAGTCTCTGGATTGGCAAGTGTCCCTATACTACACTAGAATGTGGGTTATCAAAACTGCTAAGAGCTCAGAAATGTGCAGTGCAGATATCTGATTCAGGGGGAAAGGGTAAAACCTAGGAAACTGTGCTGTAGAGGAAAGGACAGACACAAAAGTTTATCTTGAAAACTGTCCTGTGTCCTTTGAGTCAAGTGCTTTTCACTATTTGTATGCAAACAACAGAGACTGGCAAACGACTCAGGCTAAGCCTGGTCAAGGGCTAAGATCATTATCACCTCGAATCAGAAATGGATGTTCTCTCCAGGTAAAGCAGAGAAAGACTGGATGCATTGCAGGTGTTTTACATCTTCTTGGCAGCGCAGCTTAATGTACATGCATTTATTCTAGGCAAATTCTTGTTTAAAGGTAGAGGTGAAAGCAAATCTATTCTCTTATTTTTTCCGGTGGTCTCTGTGCTGTGTGTGGCTGCTTTGTTGTGTGCTGCTCCACTGGTTGTCTGTGGAATACACACAGCTCTCCTGGGAGCACAGGTGAAGGTGGAGAAATGAAAGACGTGTATTAGGGATGATTGACACTGTGTAACAATTGTCAAAAATGTACACAAAAAGGATTTTTTGCAGATCTTGCTGGGAAAGAATAGCAAAGGAGGATCAGCAAGCACAATACCACCTTCAGCAGATATTTGTACCTGAAAGGCTTGAAAATGACAGGATATAATGTAATGACATTATCTCATCCACTAAGCAAACATACAGGCCCGTACTGGCATGGCTGCACTTCTGATGGTTTGAGAGCCTTCCCATGCACTCAAAGGCAGAGAGACAGGACAGCCCACCCCGTCTGTGTGGCCAGGTCCCTTGGGACTATCCCTGCTGCAATATCACAACCAAGATTGGGTTGTCACCCTGCGCTCCCATTAAATCTCTGAGCTGATGGCCTCTGGCTGTGAGTGTCAGTGCTACAAATGTGTACAAAGCACCAGCCTTGGCAAGCCCCAAGGCCACCTGATAGAGTTTGTGAAGAGAAAGACTGTGCAAAGCCCTTACACCATGTCTGACAGACCACTTGGTATATAACCAGCCACACAGCGACCTCAAAGTTGATCTGGAGCCAGTTGCTTTTCCTTCAAAGTGTAAGGTTTGCTTAAATCTGTTTGGACGGAGGATTTAGAAAATGTGAGAGGAGAGGGAAGAAGTATTCCAGGCCAACAGCCAAGTTTAAAACTGAAAGAAGGGCAGCGATGATTGAATATAATTCTCAGGAGAATGGTACACTGGCGTGCCTCAGTTCTTGAGGAGGCTCTTCAGCAAATCTCCCCTTGATAATGACGCTCAAAGCTGCAGAGGTTGAAAGGTCCTGGGTTTTTGACAGACTCTACTGTAACAAACACCTCTCGTGGAAAAAAAGTTGGTAACAATTACTCCCTGTAAAGAATGTTCTTTCATCGGTAGATCAGAAATGTTGCAAGTTACAACTCATTAAAAAGATTCTCTCTGGGCTCCTGTCCAAAACTGGTGCCACCTTTCTCCAGGCATTTGAGTAAATACAACTGCCACTGTCAGTGCTCCCTTCTTGGGGAAAAATCCATTGGTGCTCAGCAGCTGTGGTAGCCAGCCTGCCACTAACATATACTTGCAGTTTCCTATTGCTGCCTGCAAGATACTACCAGGCTGAACAAGCTGCATGGCTGCAAGATGAGGTATCACAGCACAAGTTATTCTAACCCTGCTCACCTCCCAGGCATTGCATGGCTTCGGGTGTGGGTTATCCAAATGGGCTGTGGGTGTGATACAGGCTAGCTGTCTAAATGCCCACAGAAGCAGAATATGTTCTAGCTCAGTCACAACAATGTCTTATGGCAGCACAGTGTCGTTTGGCTTTTCCACCACTGCAGGTGTCCAGGGTTTCTGTGAAATTCAGGGGGAGAACAAAGCTGCTCATAACTGGATGAAGAGATGCCAGCCTGCTTGGAGAAGAGTGCCAAAGCTAATAAGTAGAAAATGCAAAAGGATGTGGCAAGCCTGAACTCGTGCTCCTTTTGGGAGTGTAATTCCCTTACAGCAGGCTGCAGTGCTGCAGCAGTCCCTAATAAAGACTAACCACCCATGGATTTCGATGCTGACACAAATCACAAGGGATGCAGCTATGGGGGGTTGCTCACCCCGTTGCCAGCACCATGCAGTCATTAGGTAAGGCTGAAGTAATTCTGGTGTCAGCTCCAGAGGTGCTTGGGGAAACATCTAAATATCAATGTTGTGTTTGTGTATGTCAGATGCCTGTAGGATTAGGTAGCTGATGAGAAGGGAGTTCAAGCCAGGGCACTTCTGTGCCATTCACTAGATAAAACAGAGACTCAACCTTTCATATCTGGAAAAGATTTAACAGATGTGTACTTAGTGCCTCATCAGGGCAGGATTGCCCACTATTTAATACTACTTGGCACTCACATTGTGCTAAGTAAGGATAAAGTACTGTACAAATATTAATTAACCTTTGCAAGAGTATGAGAGGTTCAGTTTTCAGAGGGGAAAACTCAGAGGGCAGAGTTCTTAAGCAAGGTCACATACACAGCATCACTATTGTTTCAATATCTTCTGCTTTGGGAGAAGATCCTTGGGAGGAGGGGAATAAACTGAGGAATGGGGACCTACTGGGGACCTCTGAAATGGCTGGTGGGTGAAGAAGAAGAGAAGCCTTTTGCTAAGTCAAGCAGAGCCTGAAGGATGTTGGAGAGCAGGGGTGGGCTGCAGAATATGTGTGAGGCCAGTAATAGCAGGTGTGCTGGTGAGATCAAACCAGAGCAAATTGCTTCCAAAGCAGCTCTGACACACAGGGATTAAAATAATTGAAAGATTCCTGAACTATAGCACCAAGTACGAGGTGTAAGGTTTCACCTGTATTGGTCAAATAACTGTTCCAGCTGTGGCACTTCAAATGTCAGCACTTGCCAGTATTTGCCTCTCAGTGGCTGACTCAGCTGAGGGTCTGGTCCTGAGACGTGAAGTGTTCCTTTGTTACCAAAAAGGGAACTATGATGATAAACATACAGGCAAAATCGTGTGGGAAATAATTTTGAATGGTGGCAATTGTGTATCACATCCCCTTTAAAAACCAGGTAAAGCAGAACCTAGCTTTAATTTCACTGGCACTCACTGTATGGAACTATCACGTAGAGATCTGCAGTATGTTGCACGGTAATACTGAACCCACAGGCTTCTAAAAAAGACTTGTGCAACAAAAAGAAGTAACACAACAAGTATTATACAGTTAAAAGAATTGAAAAATGTATTCCACTAAATGAACTTCCCCCCCCGGAGAATACTTTTATAAATTAATAAATGAATTCTTACAAATGTTCACTCCTGAGACACTGCTTACCTTTGCACATCTGGTAAGAGACTTGGAAAGAATTTCATGCAGGTGCCAGTTGAAAAAGTCACCTGGAGTCCTGGGATTACTTCTGACTTCCTATTCTCTTTTTAAAGCAAAAAAATAATGCAACTTGACAGTACTGTATTACCTCGCTGCCCAGAAAGGCAGTTTTAAAAGATTCAGTGCCTAAATAAGATTTTCAAATAGTTTTTACTGCTTTTCTTAGTACACAGCCCTACATGTTACTGCACAGGCAGGAGATTTATCAGCATTTTGCCTGGATAACAGCAATATCAAAGTATCCAACTATGGGTTAAGCCTGGTTTTATGGATCTGCCATTTATCGTTAAATCATTTTTCCATTCTGCAGCAATTTGCCTGTTTCTTTCTACTGTCTCTGAGTAGCCAACAATTATGTATGCAGAGATCAAGAGGAGTACATTCACAGAATGAAGCTGGCAGCTTTTCTTTGAGGGTGGCCACTTAAAGAGGTACTAATGAGAAGTAAACCGACAGTTTCCTGTCAAGGACAGTTGTCGGGTCAGAAGCACAACTTGGCCCTTATGGCTCTGAGACCCGTCCAAAATTAACAAGCCAGAATTGCCTTGGATAACAATATTGCGAAACACGGTGCTGTCAAATGAGCTATGTAATTCTGCCAGATTTTGTTATCTTTACAAATAGCCACTTTAAACACACTGGTGAACTAATAGAACTTCACAGACTATTACTCTTATGTTAATATATTATTCTTAGGTGGAATACATTAATGTATCAACCAAATGTATTAATAATGTGACTTATTAATATATCAACTTCAGTACTCGATTTGGCCAATACTAGAGCATGATTTCATTGGCTTACTATACCTTACTTACTTACAAGTTCAGTACAGCAAGCTTCCTCCCTCCTTAAACTATAGTTCTTCAGGAAATCTTCCTGTAAATTAAAATGTACATTTCAATGTCTGTGCTCAGTAAGGTATTGTTAACTTCATCAAAGAAATCTATCTGTCATAGTACCATTTGGGAAAACTAAACCTATTGTCAGAAAATTCAGCTCTTTTCAAGTTTCAAGTTTGTATTTGAAAAGTAGGCCATTAAAATAATAGATGAGTGCTGCAGAGCACAGATTGCAAGTGACTCCTACCTATAGATACATAGGATAACTTAAAAACTGGAATCAAGTCCTTCATAAAGGAACAGCTATAAGACAAGCAGATTTTTTCAAAATGCTGTTTGTAAAGAATTTCAAAGATTGAAAGACAAAAATTAATTTTAAATTCCATATTAATAGTTACAAATAACTTCTTATTCAAAACCAAAATCAAGGACAAACACTATTTTGTTGTACCCTTGGGCTTGTCCACTGAAGCCATGGAAGTGCTACAGAGAACATAATTTAGCACATGATGGATTTGTTACTTGACACTTGCATATAGCTCTTCCATGACAGTAATCAGATTGCAACAGTACACCTGCAGAATATTGTTCTTTTTCCATTGATGAAAATGTGGGGTGATTGCACAGATAACTATTGGGGGATCCTAATTCAGCAATAATGTCAGAGCCAAATTTGCTACCCCACTGTTTAGTTCTTCACCATAGTCTTAAACTTCTCAGTGAACTGGAAAATGTTATGAGGCTACTGCTGGGTTTGGCATGCAGTGTTGGCCAAAGAGCAGGGTTGTAAAAGTGTCTTTAAAAGGACCTTACAAGAACAGGTATACCCCAGTGTTATGGCATTGCTGGCTCCCATGATAAGCTTCTGAGTGTTTCCAGAAGCTTAAAGATAACCAGGTTGATTCTAGATCCCAGAACTCCCTCCAGCACCTAGCTGCACACTGATATCTGTAACACAAGTGACAACACACCATCTGGCGTATCAGGTAGAGAGCCCAAGTACACTGCTGACACCTGAAGTGCTTGCATTTCCCAACAATCTTTTAATTTTCAGGCTCCATTTCTTTGTGATCAGTTTGTACTTGTTCTTCCACCTAAGCAGCCCTCCTACCTCCTCGATGTTTACAACCATGTATTTATATGCATCAGTCCCCTCTTCTCTCAACCTTCATTCTTCTAGTATAAGCAAGACAAGCAGTTTTAGGGTCTTTTCCCCAGTTCCTCATACTGCAGTAGCTGCTTGTTGTGCCTTTCCCAGGTCAAGATCCTCTTTCTGGGGCAGAAACGACCAGCACTGTTTGCTACATTCCTGTCAGTTCTCACTTGTTCTTTTCAGGTGAATTAATATTACATGTTCCACTTGTTGCATCAATATACCTGTTCCATATTGCAGATGGCTGCTCAAATGTAGTGTGAGACTGACTGTATCAAATCGGGAGCTTTTAGATATCCTTTGTTCAACTACTATGTCTGCTCACCTTCTCTGTACTCTGGTTTACAGTGGAAGCATTTTTGATTACTTCACCTAATTCCATGACCCCAGGCACCAAGGAATCAAAAGGAGCAAGTAAGATAAGAAAGAAAAGGCTGTCACATGTCCCCTGCTGAAGTAATCCATGGTGGGGATAAACTATCACAGCATATACTGTGTCTCTTGACTGCAGTCTGTTGCTCTTTCGGCAAGGGTAGAAGGGAATATGCATTTAAGCCACAGGTATCCCACTTCAGTCTGGTACCTTAGCTGAAACATCTAAAGTAGTAGCCCATTCTTAATTACCAAGCTGTAAGCTCTGGTGACTGAATTGAAGATGTAAACCCTGTCCTGTAATGGAGCAGAAAGGTTTGATGGAGGGAAGGGAGAACAGCTGAAAGCAGCATCGGCTTCAATTACCCCAGCAAGAATCAGCACTGGATTTCTGCTAGAGCCTTTAGTGCACCTGTTGTCACCATCACTGATAGGAAAGGAAGTTAGTCCCTCAGCCCAAGTGATGGATGTCTCCTTTATGGGACTGAGAGCTTGGTATTCAATCCTGGCCAATAGACCTGCCAGAGGAAATGTTAGCCTTGGCTGCAGAGAGCAAGAAGCTCATTTGCCTCTGAAGATCCAATACAACCCTCTTGGTGTTACACAAGACAGCAATGTAATAGATGTAAGTTATTGATTTATCCTTCAGCTTCTGATCTGTCCTTCGCTTTATTAACCTAACTTTATATGACAGGTTTTATGACTGACAGAAAAATGTAATTCTATTTCCATTTGCAGGAAATATTCCTCATGCCCCTTTCCCTAAAGGACAGAAGTGATCAGTGCCATAGTCTCTGTGTCTTCAGCATCATCTCTGGTCACCTGTATCATCCAGAATCTGATTTTGCCTCACAATCAGAGGATCAGAGTAGTTTAAACAGAAGTGCAGATGCTGAATAGCAAATAACAAACATTACTGTTGCTCATGCATGAAGAAGAGCATTTGTATGTAGAACAGCCACACACCAAATATCTGTTCAGACAAACAGTTTTGTGAATGCTCACAGGTAAGAATGGTGGTCAAACTGGACAACATCTGCTTCAAATATGAACAAATATCCATATTTGGCCAGTTCTGTTACTCATGTGAGTTTTCTATCCCATTTGATCTGAAACCCTGAGAATATATTCACCAGACGCTATTTCCCACCTCCTGTTTGCTGATGGATTCCTCTCCTGCATGATGGTTTGCTACAATGTATCACTGAAAGATAATGACACTTCACTGAAGCACACTGCGTGCTCATAAGATAACAAAATTTTTAAAAAAAGTAATACATAGTTTGTACCTGTATCCTACTTCTGCTGTCAGTTACTAAAACTGATGGACTGTCTTCTATTTCTTTCTTTTCATTCATGAGTGTGTTTTCATTCAAATTATTGATTTAGCGTGAATCTAATGATTCTTTTCTGGTTTTCAACTTGAAAAATACCCATGCCCTGGCTCATTACTGTAGTATTTGTCATCAGAACAATGTCATAAATCATTTTGAGTTTAAGATTAGCCTGAGAAGGTGGAGGGAGGTCTAGATGATTTAAGACAATGTGCAGAAGAGATCTGAAAAACTTTTCTGCCTTTGAGACACAATTTACTTAGACAATAATAATAAGGCTTTACTGGAATTCAGTTTCTGTAGAAGGTGGGTTCTGTGAACTGTGGGTTGAAAACATTACAGATGGTCTAACACGTAGAGAACTTTGGAGGTATCTATCTATGGGTTTGTGTATTGTACTGCCAAGAAAATCTTGTATCAGCCTTAGCTTTGGTTTTCATGTTTAAACTCAATGGCTATCAATAGTTGTTAAATGAAATATTCTGCCAAAGACCTGGAAAGACACCTTTGCTAGTATGGAATCAAAATCATGGCTTATCTCAGCACAGGAAGAGAGGAAAGTCACGGCTTGTCAGAGTTGCAGGGAAAAGCCACAAGAGAGAGCTTGGCTGTAGGTTGCATCACAGTGGAGACAAGTTCATTAATAGGTCCTTGGCTGGCTGGGCATCCCAGGCTTCTGCTCTGACAATCAGAAGCTTGAAATTTGGATGTGGAATGAAGCAGAGGAGTCAAAGATACAGCTTACCTGTATGTGCCTGCTCAGGGTCTATTTGCAATCCCCCTGCTCTGGCTGTTGACACATAATACCAGTTCTGCCCTGTGGAAGTATCTTTACAAGACACGAACATACAAAAGTAGACCGAAGAAAGTGAGCATTGATTCTCCCTTTCCAATGAAGGCAAGGCACTTTGGTATCTAGTCTGAGCTTCATGGGCATGGAAACTACTGCAGTCATTAACTTCATTTTGAATATCAAGGCGGTCTTTCAAATCTAACTTTTTTTATGCCCAAGGAACAAAATAAATAAACAAAAGCCATATTGCCTTTTGCATAATAAATAATTTCAGCAATTTCAGATTCTTTCATTTTAAAAAGAGCAATATATGGAAAAAATATGTAGGTCCAAATTAATCCTTATTATAGAATAATATTTACCAATTGCATTTCTGTGAGGAGTAATTCTTGGTCTATAAGAGTCAGGTGAACAACCGGTTTCTTTCATATATGTACTACCATAACATATCTTTGGCGATAGCATAAAAACATCACTGAAAACCAAATCTTATCCATTCTTGTTAATGAGCCACTTAGCTGGTGCCTAACACACTGTAAAGTGAGGCAAGGTGAGCTCCCAGACCTTGTACCCACAAACTAGGAAGGACTGGTTGGGGATGTGAATGCTGGGGGCAACCTTGGCTGTGGTGACCAGGAGATGGTGTTCAGGATCCTGTGTGGAGGAAACAGAGTGATGTAGTGTGTAGTAAGATGTAGGGTGAAGTAAGAATGCAGTCCTGGACTTCCCAGGCCCTGGGAGCAAGAGAGGAAGTCTGGAGAAAGGAAAGCTTTCTCTTGGTTAAAGAGGATTGTGTCAGAGATCATTTAAACAAACCTGACACCTGCAAATCTATGCGGCCCAATGGGATGCAACCCCAGTGCTGAGGGAGCTGGCAGATGTTATTGCTAAGCCACTCTCCATCGTCTTTGAGAGGTCATGGAGAATAGGAGAGGTACCTGAAGACTGGAGGAAAGACAATTCATTCCAGTCTTCAAAAGGGGCAAGGAGGAGGAACCAGAAAACTACAGGACAGTCAGGCTCAATTCCATCCCTGGAAAGGTGATGGAACAACTTATCTTGGATGTCATCTCTAAGCATGTGAAGAAAAAGTTTATCAGGAGTAGTCAACATGGATTCACCAAGGCGAAATTACACCTGACCAACCTGACAGTCTTCTAGGATGGAATGACTGGTGGGCAGACAAGGGGAGAGCAGTGGATGTTGTC
>JAVJGJ010000059.1:7691734-7708578 GCA_035590215.1 Microhierax caerulescens
GCTGTGTAGCCTGGAGAGGAGAAGACTGGGAGGGGATCTGATCAATGTCTGCAGATACCTTAAGGGTGAGTGTCAAGGGGACGGGGCCAGGCTCCTTTCAGTGGTGCCCAGCGACAGGACAAGGGGCAATGGGCACAAACTGCAACACAAGAGGTTCCACCTGAATATGAGGAAAATCTTCTTTACCTTGATGGTGACAGAGCACTGGGACAGGCTGCCCAGAGAGGCTGTGGGGTCTCCTTCTCTGCAGACATTCAAACCCCCTCTGGATGCATTTCTGTTCCACCTGCTCTAGGTGAAGCTGCTTTAGCAGGGGGTTGGACGAGATGATCTCCAGAGGTACCTTCCAACCCTCACCATGCTGTGATTCCATGTGATTTATTAGGTTTGGACTGATCTCCAAATTCTCAGAAAACTGCAGAGAAATTCTTCATATATGTCTTAAAATTTATTTTATTGGGATACTGCCAGTGATATCACAAGACAGAAAAACATTAACATTGCCTTTTTAAATTAAGAACCTGAAATCAATATTCATGAATGTAAAAACCAAAGAATATCTAGCTTCAAACTTTCAGTTAAAGATGGTCAAGGTGCCAAGTTAGCTAAGGCTGTAATATTTTGCCAGATCAACACAGGGTTTTCAAATCTGAGCTGTTACTGATCAAGCAAAACATAGAAATGTATACTGACACACCGCAAGGAATTGGTGGTAACTGCTGTGTGCAGTCTTCATGTCCATGATATGCCCACAATTCACTTAATAGAAGAGAAAACGGAGTCTGGTCCTGTTGAAATGCAGATAGCAAGCTGTGTTCCATTGCCATTAAGATCAGGAAAAACACTGTTCTTCAAAATTTAATTTTCAAAGTGACTTGAACTATGCTATATTTTTTTCCCCAATATTTCCATAAATGACTGACTCTTTTAACTGTGACTGACATCTTTGAAAAAAAGAACTTTCAAGCTGTGGTCCAAAACCATACCTATACTCAGAAAATATTTTGCAAAGAATAAAACGTAGTTGATCTTTTAATGTACTGTAATAGAAAATAAGACAGAAGACTAATAATTACAATATCAAGTTTTCCTTAGTGGATGGGGTATATATGGCTGCTTCATATCCTGAAAAATGTTGAGTGGAGCACCATTATTGTAGTAACAAAGTTCTCGTACAACAACAGTGGCATTTGCCTTTGTCTTCAAGTAAGGGTGGAAAATCAAGACAAACACATAATTAGGATCACTGTAATTTTTTACAGTGAAATTATCTGCCTCTTATATGTTGATCCTTTGAGATTCCAAATTGTTTCTGTTTCACCCTTCCGCTTAAATTAACTTATACCAAACATAAAAACACAGTTCTATTTGGAAAAAATATTATAAAAACAACACCAAAAAGTCTCATCAATCCTCACAGTTTACATTTAGTTTATGTAATACTTATAAAACAGAGAAGAAACACACCTATTGCAGAGAGCATCTGGATGGAAACAAGCAGAGGTTTTAGAAACACTTGTCCTCTACACAACTATTATTTTCTTCCAGCAGTGAATCTGTACAAAGGTTTCCTGCACAGGGAATAAATTAATGGATCTATTTAAAAAGGACAAATATTATACTACAAGCCATGCTCATGCTATCACGGCCAAACAGATGCTAGACAAGTAGCACTTGGACATTGTTTTTGCAGAAACAAAAGGTTTATCACTGGAGTGGTATAACGTTAACAAGAATGCTGACCTACTTACACATTATAGCACTCTGAGGAGTGTCTGGGGAGATAGGAGACCCTAGAGCAGGGCATGTTTTACAAGCCAAGTCATGAAACTATGACCAAGAGCACAACTTTCCTTGTAGCAGCTGTTTATCATTGACAGAGAAATACTGGGCAAGTTTATTTCCATCTCAGTACAGATATTTAAGGTTTAGTTGTCTAATTCTCCGCTGCTTGCTCTAGGCTTCTACTACACTCATCAAGGAGCAACCCACACATGCAATCTCTCTGACCTACTTCAACTACCTACCTCCAGCTGAGATTAATTTCTCCCTGGATGCGCCTGCTTCTCCCAGCTGCCTATAACAGGAGGCAGGGTAAATAGCTGAGTCTGACAACTGACTTTTTGAGACCGCACTGAGATGGATAGATACCACTCATGGTCTCAGAAGAGTGCCTCCATGTGTTACAAATACCTGAGCTAAGTCATGTAAAGAAATGAGCACATCCTCACAAGTTTCTTATGAATGTGGCTAATGAAATTACCAGCAGCTGAATTCATATGGGGTCTGTCCTCACTGCACCACAGACTCTTCCTGCTGAGCAAATGGATGAACTACCCAGTTTTTCCACTTAAGATATTCTCATAGTTTACATCATAGTGAAGCCTAGACATATCTGAAGTGGAAAAGCTGGATAGCATTACATCTACCCACCATGGCGATAAAGTGATGGGAAAGGTGTACTCAGCATAAATAAAACAAAATAGCTGAAATAAGTTCACTGAGAAAGGTAAATGTCTGTTAAGTAAAGACATCTTCTCTAGGGCATTAAGACCCAACTGCTATTTAAAGTAGTTAATGTTATTTTCTCTAAGGCTCCAGATACCAAACCATAAATGTCACTTTGCAGTAGTGTAAGGAGGTTATGAAAAACTCGGTTTATGTTATTGAAATTACACAAGAATACAGCCAAATTTACTATCAGGCACAAGTTGCTTCAGCTCAGGTGATTCTGCTGATGGTGAGTAACAAGGTACGACAGTGACACAGAGATACCCGGTTAGCAGTACATTATCTCAGGGCAGTAGCACAGTAGTGTATCACACGTGCACATAATTGATGGCATAAATAAAACAAGCTGGTTTTTATTGCTCAGCAGATATAGCAAGTAAAACCAGAGAATAAATTAAACTGAGCTAAATTTTGTGTATTTAAAAAAAAAAAACAACAACATAAAAAAGACAACTAAAACCCCCAGACTCATGGGTGAGCTAGAGTCTGCTTTAAATCCTAGCAAAACTTCCCTCAACAATTCTCTACAGCTTCTTAACTTAGTTTAAGAGGTGCCTGCCATGGTATGCCGTAAAACCATGAGGGAAAAATAGTTCCTGTTTCCAAAGTATCTGCTTCTTGGGCTGGGTTCGTTTTAACAAGTTGGGAAGCTGATAGATTGCTGGGTTTGATAGCATTTCTGCTTTTAATGTCTTCATAACAGATTGTCTTGCTTGGGAGGAAGCATTAAACTCAGCTTACCTAGAGACAGAGGAGAGAGAATTTAACAACAGGTAAATCTCCAGCATGGTTCAGAGACATTTTGTTTCTCTGTGTCTTCTCTTCCGTGAATCTGCATTAAATCTTCACCAGGAAAATGCTAAACAAGAATGAGTGCAACCCTGTCTCTTCCTGAAACTGGTCTTGTTCCTGGCTTGGCGCTCTGGATCCAAAGCCTGGCTTTCCAGTGGACACTGAGGAAGGCACTGATATGGTAAAAACAATTACTTTCTAACATGCACATGAGATTCTAGTACCTGGACTTAACCTACTTGATGTGCTAACCTCCACTTCAAGCAACAGGTGCTATATCCCAGCCCAGGAGTTAGTGCTGTTCTGTTTTACACCATTTGGAGGTTAACTCTTCAGAGGGTCTATTTGTCTTTGCTCATGGCAAGACACCTGAATGAAGGTGAACAAGATGTGGTACACAGCTATGCACACTGAGAAAGTCTGATGTGGTTTTGCTGAGGAAATTTTGGGCTCTTCAGCATGTTATTCATTTGTTAGACTTTTACTGTTTATATAAACCTACGTTGTTTCTGAAATTAAGTTTACAGGCTCATACCTTTGACATACAGAGTTATTTTGGTTCACTATTCTCAGTTTTAGTCTATTAGTCAGCCATAATATGTTTTAATATGCAAGACTGAAAACCCCAAACCAAGACAAATAAAACATATACACACTTGTGTTTCTGTGTGTGTATATATTTCCCTCTTTTCTAGAGTTAGTTTTAGTTAAAAGATTCGTAAAGCTATTTATTTTGTAATATGAAAAGAAATAGGATATTCCTGTGAGAACAGCAGAAAGCTAAAATAGTGCTTCACTGCAGAGCTTTTCATTCCTCCTAATGCAGGCACACTGAAAGCAGCTAGCCGAGGTGAGATTTTCTGGTAAAAATTACACTCTAAACGGCACAACGTGAGAGTACTGCCCATGGCTGATAATAGATTGTCAAAATTTGGACACGTTAGATACTGGAAAATATACTTCAAACCACAATGCAGAGTGTTCTTGTCAGCTTCTAATTTCTGTGACTGTTTTATCTTTTTACTAGGAAACACAAGCTTCCCCTAGCTCTTCCTACCCTCGTTGTTTTTTAATGTTGGGACTTAGATGTAGTGTGCTCAGCGCAGCCTGTGGAGGACAGTCATAATGTGAAATGGCATGTAAGGTCTCCTTGCCCTTCATTTCCTTCTGTCCTTCGTATGGCTACAATGCACAGCTCCCAAAAGTCTTCGGGCTTTTCCAGTTCTCAGGGCTCTGCTGAGTTAATGAGTGCCCAGGGGCAGTCCTTGCTCCTTGCACCGGCTATCACAATGTGCACACCATTTGCAGTGTCACCATGCCGCAGTGGGTGCCTTGTTTGTGTACTTATCTCTGCAACTCTTTGACTGATTTTATTCCAGTGCATCGCAGGGGATTCCTGCTGGTTTGCTGTCCAGTGGCTCATGATTGCTAGCTTAATCTGGCAAGGATAGGGGTGGCTAAAGGTGGACTTGGATTATGGCTATGGAGACTCTTCCTTTGAGAGTCACTTGTCTCATGATAAGAGATAAGATAAAGAGTGCTAATTCCAGGATTTCACTGTGTGTCTCTGCCAGACTTTCTGTTCCATTTCCTGCCATTTACACTGTTTTCCCTTTTGACTCCACCTGGCTCCGGACACCCCTTTAGTGATACGCACAACAGTTGATACAAAGTTTACTTCCAAATTCAGCTCATTGAATTCTGCTGACACTTTTACTTTCTACATGCTCTTAAACTTTGCTTCTTCTACTTCAAAGCGAAACCCAAAGTACACCACAACATTTTTAGTTAGTGGGTAAAACAAGAGGAAATGGCGTCAAGTTGCAGCAGGGGAAGTCTTAGTTAGGATATTAGGAAAAATGTATTCACCAAAAGGGTTATCAAGCATTGGGATAGGCTACCTGGGGAAGTGGTTGAGTCACCATCCCTGGAGGTATTTAAAAGGCGTGTAAATGTGGCACTTAGGGACATGGTTTAGTGGTGGACTCAGCAGTGCTAGGTTGACAGTTGGACTCAATGACCTCAAAGGTCTTTTCCAACCTGAACGATGCTATGATTCTATAGTTCTATGATTTGTGGCACCTTGAAGCAAAGAATGGAAAGAACATGTTGTTCCTACCACCCACTTGGGTCTGACTGAGCTCAATATTAAAATGCTGCTCAAGACAGAGGGAGCAAATTAGCACAACAAACTCACGGAGGCTTCTCATTAGCTTAGAAGTCCCAGGCTAGCTTCTGGTTTGTCTGGAAGCTAATCTTATGGGATGAGGTCTCCATGTTTACAATGCTGCTTGAAAACAGTTATCTTGGAGGTTTTGGTGGGGACAGAGCTGGAAGTGTTTTACAATACAGAGCTCTCAAAGCCTAGCACATCTTAGCTATTGAATGCTGAACTGAAACTAATTCAAAATTATCAAGCAAACCTTAATGACCTTAGAGAAGGCAGAGGCATGAGCAAACACTTTGGTGTTTCTCATTCTGCTCCAGTTTGGGGTTTGCCCATAGAGGTTTAATTTTGAGGGCAATGCACTGCCTCTTGCATTTTTCTGTTCAATGGACATGAAACGTTCAGCCCTAGAACAGCCTGTAGCTGGCTGCCTGTCTCACAGCACTGGACATCAAAACGCTGTCATCCTCTTGTCTAACCCATTTCCAAAAGAGAATGAAAAGTAAGGAGTGAAAAAAATATTCTGTAAGGAGCCACAGAGCATGGAAATACTGGCAATCTTCAGCTCTCTCCAAAATGAAATCTTCCTGTCTGGTGAAAAGACAGAAAACCTAATAACTTGGATCTGTGGTCAAATCAACAGTGGATGGAGTTATACATTGCTTCAGGCCACACGTATTTAGGGATCTAAATATGGGTCTAGGTACCTAACCTCAGTCATAAAAGCAAAGCTCAGCCCATAAGCAAGCTCATAACTAATTTTCTTTATTGAGATAGCAGCTTGCGTATGATGAAGGCTATGCTTGGTCCTACATTTATAAATAAAACCCCATTAAAACAGTAATTCTGTTGCTACTGAACAGTTCAATATAGCAGGCTAAATATATCCCTAAGCCAGTCTAGGGTAGAAAGGTTTGTGAAGTTACTGAACTTCCTTTTTTTTTTTTTCCCCTCCAAAATGAACGTTTACATGCTGCTGTCGTTCACAAACCCTGCATGTATCAGAAAGCAAGATATTTATTAAAATAATCAGATACGGGGTGAAGTGAAAAATAGAATAAGACAGCTTGAGGTGTGATGGATTGTACTGTAACTATCTAGGATATCTGTTTTTGAACATGAAAATGCAATATTTTATCTTGGATTTAAAAATACATCATATATGATTAAGTTTGAGTATTTAGTGTTTTTATCAATGAATTCAGTGGGAAAAAGAAATTGTGTGGTAATGAAAACTGCTGCTAATGAAAAGGTTAGCAGGACCAGCACTGCAAATGTTTCAATGAATATCAAATAAAAGAACTTGGCTGAACCTTTAGATTGGAGTTAAAAAGTGAAAGAAAATTTAAGAAGGACTAATAACAATGACTACCATTATAAACTTGAGATTTATCATTAGGAAAGGAGAGAAGAAGAAACATGCATGTGATGGTCAATTGTACTCAATGAGATGCTGTAATTAAGAAAACAAATACAAGGAAAAAATCTACCAGATTACTTATTTCTACTGTAGATAAGCAAGGATGAATCCATTGTACAAGCTCCTGTTACAGTCTTTTTGGAAAACTGGTTGCAACTCCAGTCATTCAGTTCAAAAAAAACCATTAAAAAAGTGGATTCCAGCTCCTGTAAGTGCAGAGGAAGGTCACTCAGAGGGTCAGAGACTTTCTGTCATCTTGTGGGAGACTGGGAAGAGCTTGGCTTGCTCACTCTGGCAAAGCAAGGTTTGGACGGGGCTAGAAAGGCTGGTTTTGTGCAGGCTGCAGCTGGGGGTTAGGGCTGTACAGAGTGAAGAGCCAAGATGAAGGGTCCCCATGCCACAAAACCAAACGGTCTGTGAATACATTTAAGATGCAGGTTTGAAGGAAGTTTCCATCCTTCAGAACAGAGCTTTGAAAGGTTTAGAAATTGGGCAAACAGCCACAGAATTTTTATTACAGAACAAGATAGATTTATGAATTGTTTTATGTGGTGTGATTGCTGGAGGTAGCAGGGGTCTGGATCCAATGACTCAGAGGTGACTTACAGTCCTGCAGTGTACTGGAAGTTCCTCCTATATGTTGGGGCTTGAAGGCGGTCAATTTATTTCATGATTTGCTACAAAAATAGAGATTTCAAGCTATGCAGCAGACCACCCAGGAAGAATAAGAAAAAAATTATACACCTGTCACAGCACTCTCCAAACTACCAGCTGCAACAAGGTCTTTTACCTTCTCATACCAGCACTCTTCATGCAGTCCCTCTGCTGCCTTCTCCTCACCTCATCCAGGGCCTGCTCTCTCGCTTCTCTCTCTCTCCTCAGCTTCTTCCTCAGCTGCTCTCTCTTCACTAGCTCTCAACCCCTTCACAGAACCAGCCACAGCTGCACTTTATCTACATCGACCAACCCACTGCCCCTGAAGCCAACCCACAGCTGTATATTATCAATGCTAATTAACCCAGCTTCATTCCTCTACATACACCCACCAGTTTTTTTTCCTCTCAGGTGACTGGGACCAAATGGTGTGGAATTGCAAGACTGAGGCTTGACACTGAGTGAGGTCCTTCAAGCATTCCTTAAAGTTACATTCCTCCTGAGAAGAAGGTTTGAATACCCAGTTTTATTTTAAAGCTTCCTTGTTCCAAGTAATTCAATTGTTTTTAAACTGTATCCTGGATTCAGAAAATACATTTTACTGAACTGTCTTTATTATTGTCTTGCTACTGCTAGATTTCAAGAATTTGGGGCTCTTCATCATCTGTTTTCTCCTCCACTTAAGCTAGTATCTTCATCTGTACTTTTTTATCGATGAAACTAGCTGTCTTAATTGAACATGCCTGATTGGAGCCTGACTATGAATATGAAAAGAAGCAAGAGAGGGAAGTTTACAGCAAGAAAATACTCACTTTCCACAAGATTTTGCCATTTTGTTGGGCTGCCATTTGCAACTCAGCATTCTGCTTCTTTTCTCGCAGCAAGTAGACTTTTTTTTGGCTCATTATCAGTGGACAGATCCATAACCCTATCCTCCACTTTCTGGGTCACATAGTGACATCTTCCTGATACATGAGTGGCTGTACCTTCTCATTCTTTCCACTATCTTCCAAAAAAATAGGGTGCTAAGATGTGATGGGAGAAATTAAGTAGGACTTTGGTGTGTGTGTGGGAAGGGTGGTGGTGATGAAGAGTATATTCCAATGAAACCTTGAATTCATGCTGAAATATTTACCAGTGTCTATATGAGAGGTGCCTCTTGATGCTGAGCCTTCATGAACAAAGTCCTTGTAGGAATCACAGAGACTGTTTTCCAGCATCTTAGCTAGCCGAGACACTTCTTTGGGCATATCTACGCTGGAATTGCAGCAAAGACCCATCTGAGCTGGGATTAGGTTAACTGCCTCACCCAACAGCAGGAATCCAGCTGGGGCAACACTGTGTTTATGCAGACTGAGAAGCAACCCCTTTTGGGAGGATCTGTAGCCCACGCTGAGCTCCTTGCTGCTGCAGCTAAGCTGCTATCAATCATGGCACAGTTGGAGCAGCGACTGTATTATAGACATTTCCTTTGTTTGTAGAGTGTGATAAAGTTAGGCCCACGGCTGGTGCAGAGAGGCTGTTTGAGAGCCATGCTGCAGCATGGAGCCTCCAGCCCCCTCTGAATTCCTAAATGATGGAAGGGCAATATACTTGCGCTGTTTGCTAATGCTTGTTCCTGCGATGCCATAGAACAATAAATTGAGTTCTGCATCTTCTAGTTGATAAAAGTTGTTTATCTCCAGCTGAGATGTTGGACTTGATTTATATTAGACTGCTTTTTCTATTTCTACTGAGTTATCTACAAGACAAACCACTCAGGGAAGGGGAAAAAAAATCTTTTTTTTTTTTTTTCTTTGAGTTGTTTGTTTGAAGGTCAGCCTCACTGCCTTTTTATAAGGATCCAGGAGAATGGATTTAATTGGGATTGTACTGTAGCCCTAAGTTTTCTGCATGTTCTATCAAAGGTCACTGGTAAAACATAACACAGGACTGTAAGCATGTAGGACTAGGTAAGTCATTAAGATATTTCCTAACCCCTCCTGCTGTGGAGGTGGGTTTACCTTCCTACTTTTACTAGTTGACTGCAGTACCAATATATTAAATCTGCCTGACACTGTTCTCTGATCCCGAGACCAAATGGTGCAGGGAAATATACTTTGAAGTGCTCCTACCTTGCTGTGAAGGACACTCCTGTTGAGCCTGTCTGTTGGGAACGTTCCCTGGCCAATGTGAACTTCCAGCCCACACCCAGGAACTATTTCAGGAGTGCTGATGGACCCAGAACAAGTGATGGTTTTGCAGGAAGGGTGACTGAGTGCCCAGGTCTATGTTCTAGTATTGCTGAATTGCTAATATTGACATAACCTGAGCATCCTGCGCTGATGGAGATTTCATAATCTCCTGTGGTCACCATACCATCCTCTTTCTACCCTCATTACTAAGAAGTCTTCCCTGGTATCTGCCTTAAATACAGTAAAGTTAGCAAGAACAACTTATTAAAATCTTTATGACAATGGAAGACCTCAATTTCTTTCAGTTTTCACTTTCCAAGCTGAACAATCCTAGTCATATATATATATACACTTCCACCCACCCCCTGTAGATTTTCTCTTCCAAACCTTTTACTGCTCACAATTCCTTGTATTTTCTTTGACTTCTTTTCAGTGCAGAATCCAGGTCTGTGTGCAGTGCTCCAGGTTACTCTTCACCAGCACTCCACATGACAGAAGAAATACCTTCTCTGTCTTTCTGTAATGCTTCCCAAAATGAAAGTTATCTTCCTTCTGCAGTGCTAGATTGCTGCATCCATACCAGTTTTGTGACCCCTATAAACTCAGCTCTTTCACCAACACACAGCTGTTTAGCTGATTGTTATCCCCATTGATTTGTTCTGTAGTAGCTTGCCAGGAATAAACCCTTCACACTGCATTTGAAGCAGACAGGCTAAATTAATCTTGTTGATTCTGGACAACTACATCACCAGATCTTTTTAAAATTTGGTCTGATCTTCCCCATCTTTTGCTACCCCTATAGGTTGTCATTAACCATTTTACAGCTCTGTGTAAATGAAGGTATTGAGTAGACTGAGCAAAGGAGAAACTTGTAAGGCAACGGATTTGAAGTGCCTTCCCACTCTGTACCTCTGAGTGCATTTTAACAATCAGTTATGGACTGCTTTTATGATATTTTAAGCTAGGCCTGATTTCCTTAGTGGGAATTTTCCTGTGGGAACAGTGTGCAAGACAGCACTGGAATCCTCCCCCAAGCACGGCTGTATTTTAAAGACAACGTGTATTCTTCCTTTCTCACTGGACATTTATCCCATCTTGGTAGGAAAGTACTTCTGCACAAAGTCAGAAAGAGGTGATCTGGACCTGCAGTACTGTTTCAAAATGTTCAGCCTGGTAGAAACCTCAGAAAATGTTCAGTCTGGAGTTTCAGTTAATGCATGTTAAGCTGATCTGCCATAGGGTACAGATTCTCATTGCAGGAAATTGCTGGGTTGTGTTTCTCTGTATGTAGTAATGTGGTTGAAGCTGTGATCCTCTGAAGATCCATCTTTTCTAAATTACAGATCTTGCTCACCGAAATAGGTAACATTTGTAAGCAAGGGGAATACGTTATGTGAAATTGGCTGATGTAGCTCCTATTTTAAATAAATTATTACTGTAACAGTAAAAAGAAAGGAAGAAAAGAAATTGGTTTGGTGCTATTATGGTAATGAGTGCATCAGAAATGCATACAAAGAGCATCTCAGTGACTTAAGCAATAGTTCGTATAAAGTGTCGGCTCTCAGGTTTGTGTGATGGTTTTCCTGTTATCTCTTCTGGGTTCTCAAGCTGCTGTGACCTCCATTTGTTGGAAGGACAAAGCCTCAGGCCTGTGAATATTCAGCCTCCCAGGAAGGAAAAGACAGGATGCTTGTGAGCTTTGGGTGTTCATTCCAGGTAGCAGCCTGTTACCTGAGCAATAACTCTCACAGTGGGATACACTTTCAGTTTTTCCATTTGTCCTCCAGATGTCTGTTTGCATTTGGGAAGTCCACAAAGGAAAGACCAAAGAAGAGGTTGATTTGGAGCTTGATCCTAGTTGGTTCGCACATCAGTTAAGACATGTAGGATGGCATGTCTTTTTTGATGGTCTGGATACGTAGTTCAGATTGAGAATCAGTCCAGCTAAAGATCTGATATAATGTAGGAGGTGAGTGGGCATGGAAGCCCATCACGTAGCAAAAGTCAGTGGTGCATTTGCTAGTTGCTTGTGGGATCTGCTTAGTACAGATTTTTAAGTACATGCATATTCCTGAGATCTGTTTACTGTACAATTGAGACTGAGAGAGAAAATGTTTATATGCAGCTCCTCATCAGTGTGTAAATCTCCTTGATTGAAATATCTATCAGCTCAGCAAAACTGTAAGGACCTGATTCTGAAAGCTATCAGATGCTGACTATCTGTTGACTTTTGGACAAGACTTTAATCCATTTTGCTTTGACAAGACTAAATGACAGTACATGTCCCTTTGCCTGTTTCTATTCTTTTGCCAGTTTGCCAAGCTCAGTATGCAGTGTGTGCTATTTTTATTCATGAGATGTGGTACAAACTTAACAAAACTACTTATAACTGCAGTTTGTAAAAATAATTTCTGTGCCATGATGTAGAAGGTGATATATTATGTCTTTAATTAATTAAACCAGAAAATATAGGTTTAAGGGCTGCTACAAGGCAGGCTTAAACCAACAAACCCCAAATTAGAAGCAAAACCTGCATTTTAACTCATCATTGAGATGCAATTACGAGATGTTATGATGTGTTAATCACCTTTTATTGTTCAGCCACTATGCAATGAAAAAAAATACATTTTACACTTTATTTATTATTATTATTTTTTTAAAATATCTTTTTTCTTTTTCAAATGGAAGAGCTTTATTTCCCCCTGGAGACTTTGGCTTGTTTAGAGTTCTTTATGTGACTACAGATGAAAATATTAAACAGTATTCAATTTGGAACTGTCTGCAAGCGACAGTCTTCTGACACAAGCAAGCTTCCTTTGCTATCTAGGCGAGGTCCCCTCAGCAAAATGACACACTTCTGTGTACATCATCTCCTTTACAGATACATATCCAGTTTAGATGTGCAGATGCTCACACCAGTGCTCTTGATATTGTGCCTGTCTTGCACATCAGACATAAAGAATTTATGTATTTGGAAGAATGTTGTTGTACTCTCTGAATTCTTAGCTGATTGATCCTCTGAGCTGAAAGGAGCTTATAGAGGTTTTTGCTAACCAAATCTAACTTCTAGTGCCTTGTTCCTTATCCTTGGAAATGAAACTGGGTTTCTCAATAAGTTGGGAAAAGAGACGATGAACATTTAAACACCACCATGTGCATTCCCATGGATGTCCACGTACATCTACTCACTGCCCTGTGCATAGTGGTATGACATTCATCAAGTTGTTTTGTATGGTTTCACACTGTGTTGGAGTAGACTGCACATTTCAAATAGTAGCCTAAAATGCTGAATTTATTCTGCTTGTAGAATCTTCCAGCCCTTCAGAAATGTGCCCATTAATGGTGTGACTTGAGCAGAACTTCCCCACTCCTCTTCCTGTTCATCCACGACCTGTGCACCTCCAGCCTTACATGGCTGGAGCTTTGCAGCCTGGAAAAGAAACAGCCAAGAGTATGGAGTGGTGTGGAGAAGACTGGAAACTATTGTTTGTGGTCCTTTTTAATACAAGAAGAAGGGGCACCAGGTAGAGCCATAAAATTGCAGATTGGAATAAATCAGAAGGTAGTCATGCACACAGTACAGAGGGATGTGAAGTTCCTTGCCAATGTGTGTTGCAGGTGCTGCAAGGTTGCATGGGCCTAAAAAGCAATGAGACAAAATTGTGGCAGAAAAGTTCAACAAGGACTCCTAATTGCAAACATACAACTTGAGAATTTCTGGCTCAGGGAAGTTCCTAAACCACAAATTATTTGGCCTAGGAAGGTATTCTGAAGAAACATTGCTATAGGCTTATCTTGTTGTTACACTCTTCTCTTGGCATTCACTAATGTCTGATTTCAAAAACAGGGTACTGGGAGTGATAGTTGCACGGAGGATGCTAAGGCTGGTCCACATGCACAATGATTAATTAGTGGCATCTGTAGCTGATTTTAAACGTACAAATTAAGTTGTGGGAAGAGTGAAAAACACAGAAGAGAGAAAGGAAAAGAACAGGAAAAACTCTCCTAAGTGCCCAGCCATGAAGAGCAGTGGTGAGGTCTCAGCTGATAGTCCCCCATGGGGACTGTGTCCAATGCAGCCTGTGTCAAGATGACAAGAAGGAGGAGGATGATTTCTGCCATGCTTTTTCCCTAGGACTACAAGTTTTTCATGAGGACCTGCCCAAAATCCCTACTGGTTCTTGTCAGAGGTGTTATTAGTGCTGACTGGAGTGTGCTAGTCAGGCACAAGTGTTGCACGTGGATCTTAAGCTTCTGCACATTTACTATTACATCTAGCAGAGCCCCCACATTACTGGGTCAAAGGCTTAAGGGTAGCCTGGGCACTGGGCAGCAATGTGGTGTGGAGCAGGAGGGGAGATGAGCACTTAGAGGAGGAGAGCCACCAGGAAAGCAAACTGTAAGCAAGGAGATGTGGCTTTGAAAGGAAAGTGTTCCTGTTTTTCAAGTAGCAAATAAAATCTCAAGGAGAGGGAAATAAAACATGTTTTAAAGCATGTAAGAATATTAAATAAAAGATGAAAACTGCACAGTCATGAAAAGTATAATGCATAGGACTCATTTAAGCTACAGCACAACACATATAATAAATCTATCTACAAAAAAAAAAAAAAATAGCAATTTTGAGGATTAGTTTGCCTGCAATAAGGAAACAAATTAAATGTCCCCATTCTTCTTTTATAGAAAGACAACTGCTTTAAGAGTGGCTCAAAAAGGTGGAAAAAAAAAAAAAAAAAAAGAAATCTTTTATTTACTTTATTTACTTACTGTCCCAACAGGAGAAAAACTAGCCAGGCTTGCCAGCTTGACACTATGCACACTATTTGAGTTCCTAGTTCTTGTTTTATCAAATGTTTCATAGTTTCACATTGAAAAGGTTGTCAGACTTTCTATTACACAGGTGCTACCAGGTGCTCAAAAAGAAAAATACTTCATAATACAACTTTATTTCAGGCCTGATGAATTTGCATCTTTTTCAAATATCAACGAAGATGGACTCTCACTTTCCCAGACCTCATATGCATTTTCACTCTTACTGGGATCTCCTCTGCAGCAAAGTACATCTACCTATGAATGCTGAAGCCAATAATATAATTTTCATAAATGGTCCCCAACAGAAGTGGGTGCCTGCTTGTGTTTAACACCTGTGTCTAGTTTTACCATATATATATATATATATGAAGTGATAAAACTTGGCTTAGTACAGGTGAACAGATAAAGACAAACCTTTGTGACTAACCGGATCAGTGAGAAGCAGAAATATATACCTACGTTTGTGATATGTATAAACTATGTTTTTGAATATTGTTGTGACAACTTGATTTTAAACCTTCTTTTCTTTACACATCACAACAAAGAAAAGTGTGTAAACTTGGGCAAGGATATCTACTTTCTTAAGAAGTGTAGCCTAAAGAGATTTCTTGACTACTCTTATTCTTAAGTCAGCTAAAGTGCTGTATCACAGCTCAGTGCATATGGCCTGACAGAGCTCAAGGATGTATCAGACTACAGAATCAAGATGCTGGCTTTCAGCTGAGTCCTAGGTTGGAGTAAAGAGAGATGGAGTATATTTTAACAGCAATAGCAGTAGAAAAAGTGTACTTTATATTTTTGATGGCTGTAAGCCAACAGTCTTGCAAATAAATATGAGGAACTGAAATAATATAGATACCTGACAACATAAGTTACAGGTGTAGTAGGAGATGTAGGCAGATGAATTCTACTCCTTGTCCCTCTACTATGGAATGTTCTGATTTTGGCAACCCTTACAAGAGCTGCAGAAGCTGTCTAAAAATATTGACACATAGAGATAACATGAAATATGATTATTATGCTCCAGAGCTGGATAGAGGCAGCGATATGAAGAGATTAACTCTTTTAGTCTTCATCCAAGGAATGAAGCAGTTGGAAGCTGTGACATTTGTGAAAGGACAAATCATGGCATATTGGAGAGCTAATGCTACCTTATGTTTGGGAATAACCTGTCATCATTTGACCTAAGAAAAGTCATAGGGTCAGGTACTGAATCCTGAATACACAAGTCTGAAGAGGATTTAGGGGTCAGAGTGAACGAACAGCTCAGCATGAAATTCCAGAGTGGTGCTGGAGCAGAAAGGATTAAGGCAGCCTTTGGCTAAGCAAAGCAGCAAAGAAGTTGTGAGTCAAAGTAGGATGTCATTTCACCTCAGCACACTGTACTGGTGAGCCCAACACTGGAATAACAAACTGGGTGGGGTTCGTCAGCACTAGCTTAGAAGAGATTTGTCTCATCCATAAATAGATATGCAAGCTGGGTCAGGGTGAGTTGTCTGGTAGCAGAAAATAATTATACAGGGAACCTTTTAGAGGTTTGCTGTCTGGTGAGATGGGTCCCATCTTTGCTGCTTACAGTTTACTTGCAGGCTGTTGAAAAGCTGGAAGCCTGTCAGAAGGCGGCCATGAAATGATATAAGAAAAAGAGAGTTTAGTTACAGACTCAATCTATTTAATTTATCAAAAGAAAACTTGGAAGTGACATGATTACAGTATACTTTGTGGAGACAAAATAGGTGCCCTAAAGGGTTCTTTAACCTAACAGTCAAAGACAACCAGGTGATCAGGCCCAGCCAGCATGGGTTTATGAAAGGCAGGTTCTGCTTGACTACTCTGATCTCTTCCTATGACAAGGTGACCTGCTTAGTGGATGATAGAAAGGCTGTGGGTGTTGTCTGCTTAAAATTCAGTAAAGGTTTTGACACCGTTCCCCACAACATTCCTCTGGAGAAATGGGTTAGTTGTGGCTTAGACAGCTGTACACTTTGCTAGGTAAAAAACTCTCTGGATGGCCAAGTCCAAAAAGTGATGGTCAATGTAGTTAAATTCAGTCGGTGGCTGGTCAAAAGCTGTGTTCCCCAGGGCTCAGGATTAGGACCAGTTCTGTTTAATGCCTTTATCAATTAATCTGGATAATGGGACCAACAGAACCCTTAGTAAGTTTGCAGATGACAGCAAGTTTCAGGGGAGTGTTGATCTGTTTGAAGGTAGAAAGGCTCCACAGGGGGATCTGGACAGGCTGGATCAATGAGCTGAGGCCAATTGTATGGGGCTCAACAAGAGAAGGGCCCCCGACTTGCACTTGGGTCACAAC
>JAVJGJ010000059.1:7718828-7739684 GCA_035590215.1 Microhierax caerulescens
TGAAGCTATTTAAAAGACATATGGATGTGGCACTTAGGGCCGTGGTTTGGCGGTGGACTTGGCAGTGCTGGGTTAATAGTTAGACTTGACGATCTTTAAAGTCTTTTCCAACTTAAATGAATCTATGATTCTGTGAAACTAATTAATCCCTTGATACTCATATCTTGTTTTGCTGGTTAATGCATGAAGGCTCCAGGATTTAGAGTGCATATGGCTGCTCATCCCTCCTAGCTTTCCTTTTTGAGTCTCTATAAAGGATCCTCTTCAAACTGAGTAGAGATGCTAACGGCAGGTTGACTGCAGTTAATGGCATGAAGTCAGCCAAAACCCTTGACCAAGTACAGGTGTAACACAATTTCCCAGAAAGGAATCAGAGCATTCTTCAGACTAGGGGCTCAGAGTTGTTGCTGACCAGGAGCTATTCCCACCTCACACTCATTCTTGGGAAAGGCTGTGGCCCTGTCTGTGGGCAAAACCTCACAACCACCTATGGTATTGGCTCCCAAATCACTTTGCTCCTTGCTTTCTCATGCACTTACCTACCTTTCAAACTCAGCATCCTGACTTAGAGTCTGAAAGCACCTTCCTGACATCAGAGTGCTCTCCAGAGCATTGCCCCACTGGATCTACAATTAAGGCAAAGAGAAGCTGAAGGGATGAGCTGTGAGAATTTAATTTGTTCCTTAGGATAGAGATATAATACCTCATTACTTCTGATGTCTGCTTTTACATCTCCTTATGGTTTTTTTGCAGTTTTTCTTGCTTGAAATATAACAGATATTTTCTTGGTTGACCCTTGGAGACCCAGAAAGAGGCAAAGAAGGTTGTGGTTGTTGCTGTTGGCTGAAATCCAGTCCTCCTTTCAAATCTACTTTTGAAGTGAGATACAGATTTTTCTGGGAGAAAATCAAAATCTTCAAGGGTGATAGTTGTATGCCATCAAGTAATAAACATAATGTCAACTCCTTAACATTTCGGGGTTTTTTTAATTGATGCTTAAAGCAACTATGACACTGCCTTGCTATAGCCTGTGCCAGTATGATGTAATGTGCATTGCTCCACAGGCAGGTTGCTGTAGCTAATTTTCTGTAGTGTTTTGCTTTGGCACCAACAGTATCCCTCATTAGTTTCTTTATTAGTACATTTAAATACCTTTGTAGCACCATTAAGTCTGAAATGGCTTTATTCTTTGTTCAGCAGTATTTGTGTTCAATGTGTTTTCTCAAAGCATCCTACAAGGTTCCTTACAACAGATGTTATGACGCAGTTGAAGGAACATGAACCAAATTGTAGGTAATGGTCCATGCTTATTTGTTTTGTGTAAGCTGTGGTTTCTATAGCTACTGTACATCTGCTTCATGCCATTTGCTGATCACTTTCTGTAGCTGTCTCAGTCTAGATATTTAAAGCATGCTGTACTGATTCTGCTTCGCACAGCAATCTGATAACAGCTTGACATGTGAACTAGGTTACAAATTTGGAAACACTTGAAAACAGCTGTTAAGCCTACATCATAATTCTCTATCTACTACAAGCACAATGGACACCTCACCAAAAATTGAAACACGTGGAGGTCCAGTTTCAGCAAAAAACTTGAAAATATGACTAATGTTGGGTGCAATTAGGCATGGTCTCAAGCTGGTGGCTAAATGGGCTCCTAGTATGGGAATCCAGGGGCAGAGATAACAAGCCTCTCTGTACTTTTCAGTTTTATGAAAATACAGAAAACACCCTTGGATGATGGATATAATTCTGTTGAGGTTGGTGAAATTACCTGAGAGCCACACCAAAAATGAATGTGACTCGTTGTTTTTCTATTGTAATTTTTTCCTTCTGATATAGAAGCACAGTAGCAGCATCTTGGCCTTTTAAACTTTGCCTTCATTGAATGAATTCCTTTTCTGTCCTGAAATCTCTGATTCTGTCTTTGAAAATAATGCTATTTGGCATAAACTTCTGGGCTTAAAGAGTGACAGACAGTAAGGGCGAATGCTTTGTAAATTTTACATTATTTGCGTCCACTTTTTTTCCTGCCACCCTCTACCATCCATCCTAGCTGCTACTTCTGGTTTTGGTGGTTAGTGTGAGTTTGCTTTTCTAAGTGGTTAATGGAGGCAAAAGAAGCTGAATTGGTCCATTCTGTCTTTATAATTTACTTTCTGAAGGAAGTTGGGCTTATATGATCTACTTTTCAGGTCTTGCTTTACAGTTCATATGTCAGCTAATTTCAGCTATATTTGACCAAAAGAGTAGAGATCTCAAAGGTATTACATGCCTACAAACTACTTCTTACTGTCTCCTTTTCCCCCACAAAATACCCAAATTAGTTCCTCCACTGAGGAAAAGGCTGCAAGTCTCAGCTGCATTATTAGACAGCTGAGAATCCACCTGGGAGACAGAGTCTGGAAACAGGGTCTCTGAAGTGCTGCAATACATAGATCTGCCGGTTTTGGGTAGTACTAAATGCTACTTCAATTTTCATAGTAAAACTTAGGTTGTATTAATTTTCAGCATTCTTTTGCACTGAATTTTAAGGCACTTCCGGTCTTAATGGCAACACAATAAAACTTGAATTAGTTACAGTGTGCAAAAGTTTCTTTATATTCAATTAATAGGCTCATTTATTTAAAATATGATGAGAAGGTCCCCTGCACATTAATTGCCTTCAGCAACTGTTACGTAATAACTAACTAGGTTTTATTAGCTCATAATACTGGTCTTTCTGTCATAATCTGACATTACTGATTTTCCACCAAAAAAACCCAACCAATCAAACAAAAAACCAACAAATGTTCCCTTAATCTCTTTTCTCTAAGCTCTAAGATTGTAGCTCTAAGATAAATGTAAATTAGATCCAGAGGAAAAAGGGAAATGAGATTTTTCACTCTTAGAAAAGTGTGAAAATCAGCAAGAAGAAAAATTTATTGAGATCTTTCTTCCAGGGTAGAAGGGATTTTCTAGGACTACATATGTACACTTTAATCATGAAATGGATGAATCTAAGTTAGACGTAGCCTAAGCAAGAGAAGCCCAGACTGCTTTGCACCTGAGCTAGAGGCATTCAGGCCTACTTTACCTGCACAGTGCATCACTGTGGCCGTGGTTTACACTGCATGCATTGCTGCAGCAAAGAGCATGACTGGTTTTTCCCTTTTTGCTCTGAAAAGTTTCATTTTTCATTACAGAATTTTCTGTGGCTCTCCTCCAGCAGTATATAGCATTGATGCGGCTGTCATTCTGCTGGCAGGAGATGCCCAAACTTCTTGTCCTGTAGGGAGGGAGTGGGGACCCAGTGGCTGCAAAGGGAAGATAAAGCCATTCTGTAGCAGAGGTGGCAGCGAGACAACTCCACAGGGTGCAGTGGGGCAGCTCATGAAACACCAGCTGGGCAGGAGATGTGTGACAGCTTTCCTCCTCCTCCAGCCTGGGTTGTTTCTGTTCAGGTGCTGGGCACGGGCAGGTCAGCATGTTGGGTCAGGGATGGTGCTGCTGCTGCTGACAGGCTGTTCGCTCCCCTCAGGAAGCAGGCGGGCACCACGGCACAGAGCAGCTTGAAGGAGTCATTGACCAAGAGTGGTCAGTAACGGGGCTCTTCTCCAAACGCAGCCCAACCCAATTGTCCTGTTTGCTGTTCCAGGACAAAGGATGTTTAAATGTGACTAATGTACATTTGCCAACTAGTGTGTGGTTCAATATGGCAGATGAGAGAAAGGGGCGGATAATGCCAATAAAATAGTATTTGCGACATGAGGCAGCAACATTGACTTGGACATGTGGGTCAGATTTAATAGTCAGTCTTTTCATTTTTCTCGTCCTTTAGCAGCATTGCTTCTAATTGTAATATATTATCGGTTAGCCCAATATGATGAGGTGTTAAATTAGGGAAGAACAATGTGGGTGAGTTGGATATTTTTCTTCTTTGGATGCACAGAAAGAAATGGACATCATAGTTTTTAAATTAATAAAATGCATTCTGATGCTATAGAAGCATGGTCTGATTTTCTGATGCTCTTTAAATCAGAATACAAAGAAAAGTTGTTGAGTTTTTTACATAAGTAAATATGATTCAGATATCTGAAGTAGAAGTTTTTTCTTTCCTGCACGTCACTATTCATTTTTCAATATATTTTCAAATATTCATATTTCAGCAATTTTAAAGGTATCTGCTTGCTGAAATTCCTAACCTCATTGAAAAGCTCATTGGTCTAATATTCTTTTTTTTTTCACTTCTAGTTTTTACAGTTCTTTACAGAATATATATACTTTACAAAGTATATAATTACAGTTTTATAGAGAAATCATACAGACTATCAGTTATGTGTTATATGAGATATCAAGAAAAAACCTAGAATATTGCATTTATATAAAACTCTCCCTTCAGTGCTCAGCTAATTCTCACACTTTCCCTGCAGCCAGAGAGACAATGATCCAAAGCATGAACAGACTTAAATGCATTTACTTCCAGCAAAGGGTTATGACCTGGTTTAACTAAATCCTGGAGACTAGTTTGACTGGCAACCATGTTAGAGTTTGCAGGGTTGGTGCCTTAATCCTCCAGGCCTTTCAATGGTATCTGACACTGTATTCACTCTGTCAGGGCTAATAAATGGCCCAGTAGATGATTACCTCTAAATATTATAGCTGTTGAAAGTAAATTATTGATGGATATTACTTCATTTCTTTGAAGATAGATTTTACTTCTGATACATCAAAACATAAACAAAACAACAGATGGATCACCATCTTTTTTGGTCAAAGTAAAAAAAAGCTTAATTGAAACTATATATATTTTGGATGTGGATTGTAATCTGAGTTAGAATATTACTTTTTGTCATTTTTTTAATTCTTGTATTTGAATTTGCAATGAAATCTACGTATTTTTTGTGTCGTGTCCCCCCCCCAAAAAAAAAAAAAAAAAAAGGACCATACACATGTTTGGTGAATCATTTTGTGAATTAAATTTGCAAACCATAAGTAGGTGCTGCATAGCTCAGTGTTAAGATGTTGACTTTCTGGTGCTAAGTAAGCAATTTCTTCAAGACAGTGGTTTTTCTTCCCGCTGTGTGTTTCAGAGTGTAACCTGGGACTCAAGCTGTCACAAATACACAGAAACATTGGAGAAGGAAAAAAATTGCTTTTTTATTGGCTATGAGAAAGAAGAAAATGGTTTGAGGCAGTCAAAGGCTCTACCTTTGTCTAAATTAGGAATACAGAGAAGGAGCCAACAACCCTCGTCTGGAAGCAGAACTACCCACCTCCTTGCTTGGCTGCAGGAGGAAACCTTAGGTTCTGTATAGTGTGGCAGTGAAGGGCTTCAAAGTTGTGTTGGAAAACAGCTTACATACCGTGCAGAGAACCTACCTGATCAGAAAACAGGGAAGAGGGGCATCTCCCCTGTTTGGAACTCATGTGCCTGACTCAGAGGTGGAGAGAAGTGTAGCTTCACTGAGGAATCACACACCAGAAACCTTCCTCGCTGGCAGGCAGCTGCAGGCACAGCGCTCAGCCCTGGCATTCACTGGGCAAACGCCCAGCTCTGTGGCAGCGGGGAGAGGCTGGCGCCTGGGTGAGGACAGGGCTGTGCACTTAGCTCTGTGCGGCAGTGGTGAGCACCCGGTATGAGGAGATTTGCCTAGGGAGGGCACCCAGCTCTCCATCAGCCGTGGCATCAGGTTGTGCCATGGAATCAGGTTGTCGCATGGCCACTCCTTCATGGCCCCAGGGACCTTGCATCCCTTCCCAAGTCTCTCCCAAGCTCTTGAGAGCTTCTCACTTTCTACTGTAAAGAGGGACTCAGAGCCAGCATGTTCTGGGACCTGGTAAGGGTATCTGCTGCTCTGGGATGGCACACTTCATGATTTTAGTACCAGAAGCACTGCTTTGTAGTGCAACTTAGAGAGTTAAGTATTAGATGCCTACTCAGGAGGAATTGTCCTACAAGGAACAGCAAGAGTCCCAGTAAGTGGAGAAATTTCCCTTTCCTCCATTTCCAGAAGCGAATCAAACCTGTGCTGCTTCTCCACATGAAAGGATGCAAATCTTGCCTTTCAGGCTTCCCTGCCTTACTGAGACCATCGATCATTTTTAGTGTATGTCATGTGTGCATCATTTGTTAAGCACTGAAACAAACTGTGGCATTCAGAGTCAGAAGATGCTGTAGCCAGGGTTTCTGTTCCCAAAACCTGCCATGCTCAATCAGTCACTCTGTGGGACCACGTCTCTGCTTCAAAGGGGGCTAAAGATGGAGGAGAATGGGAGGAATGCTGAGCTGTTAAATCACTTAGTTCCTCAGTTCATTCCTGGAGCCTTGCAGCTACAGTACCTATAAACAAGGGTTTGTGTTTTCTTTTAGTTTTTTAAGAGTGAGTGAATGTGTGTGTTTGTGTCTTTTAAAATAAGAATTGAGCTCATTTTTAAGCAAAACAGTAAGTTCTCTCTAAAAGAAAACCCATCAACAGACCATTGCATCCCACAGCCTACACTCCAGGCCAGAGCATTTGGGTGTAAATCACACCAAGTTTGACTCCATTCATTCATGACAGCCTTGTAACATCATCCCAGCAAGCACTGGGAGCACTGGTTGATCCCCTTTCCACACCTGGGCAGTGTTAATGGGTACCACTGGCACCATATTACACCTGCACCATTCCTGTGCACTGCAGCAGAGACCTTCCAGTTACTATGTGGAAATCATTGTAGTGTGGGACCAAAGGACAACCAGACAGGACAGAAACAAAGAAAATGTAATTCCACAGTAGAGATGTATATCTATAGATACAGAGGTATGGAGATGTGTATGAATTTATATATATATGTGTATATATATATATATATATATCTACAAACATAAGCTGGATGTTTTCAAGAAGTGGCTGTACTTCAGCCAGTAGCAGAAGCGCTATTTCACACTTACATGATGAAGAGATACCACGTTTGCAGTAAGGCTGTATTTAACAAAGCTGAGCCCTGTGGTACTGTTCTAAAATAGGGGTCTGAGACATGGGCAGCACCTGCTTTCTCCTCAGCTCTTCTGTTACTGCATTATATACAGAGAGCATTTGCTGGTCATTCTGTCTGCCCACTTCCCTGCATAAAACATAGATAGCCAGGTCTTGCACCTACTGCTTGTGCTTGGACCAGTGGCCACAGGACTTGGTGTGCAATATTGCAGGCGCTTACCATTGAAAAGCAGCTGTTAGGTCTAGGTGCCAGAGGGGCACCCGGAGGAGACTCAGTGAAATGGGTTTGCAGCAAGGGTATGGTCAGTCTGCTCTAGCAAAAGCCAGTCCCAAGCAGTTATGGCACTGGCCACCCCATACCCTGGCCTGGCCTGAGAACAAACACTGCTCTCAGACAAAAACCTTTAGCAGAGGAGATGTAGACACAAAGAGAAATAGCTCAGATGCTCAGAGCTGCCCTCTGAAGGTGTCCATCCCTGTTGATAGGATGGGAAGTCTAGAATAGCTAGTAGGTAACAAAGATGCCACAAGTAGCTAAAGAAACACTAGCTTCCACCTCCCTTCTCAGGGCCCTGCCTGCATAGGAAGGTAGGAAAAAAGACTAATAGAAAAGGAGTAGAAATTACCTCTTCATTTTTTGACTGCCAATAGGCAATTTATAGGCAGTTGTGCTAGATTCTCAGAATTATCCACCTAGGGTTGTGCATTATTAAAATAATGAATCAGACAACTAAACAGTTCTTCGCTGTTACTTCCTGTCATACATTTCTTCTGGTTTTATAGGCAATCACCTTCCAGAAAGAGAATAATATAAGGCATGGTGCTTCTGGTCACCTCTTCCCCACCACTTACTTGCTGTAAGAGATCAGTTATGCACATCTCCAGCAATATTATATGGATATTGTAGTCTCTTTGACATGTCTGCTCTGGTCTCTCCTCTCTGTTTCTTTAGATGTTAAAACAACAAAACCTTATGCCTCTTCACAGTCTCAAGGCAAGTAAAAGAAACTACTGTCCTACCTTCTGGAGACTGATCTGGGTATTGCTATCTCACATTTCTTCCCTTGTCTTGCATAGCAGTACAAGCCCCAGAATTCCTATTCCCATCTTTGAAGCACAGGTAAAACGTTAAAGTGATTTTCAGGACCACATATTAATTTTAGGAATTTCTCAATACCTGCAGAAAGAGGCATCACGGTCAGGATTTGACATTTTCTTTAACAGAGCAGCCAGGCACCCAGCTCTCAAGGTAGCATTTCTCAGTTAGAGCCATAGTGCTCGAAGGAAGGTAAAAAGAAGCGAGGAACCAGATTCGAGGCTGGAAGCTCTTGCTTCCCTTTGGGTAACGTCCTACCCATCAACAGCTCTGGGTGAAGCACTGGTCCCTAGCTCTTGCTGCCTTCCTGCAGGTGCTCTGGCAAGACACCATGGGTCAGCCAACTGGCAGGAGCTCACCTTGCTGGGCTGATGGCTCACACACCAACTATCTGCAGCAGGGTTGGAGGAACCTGCTGAGAAGCATGGTCCATTAGCTGTGCCTTGTCTCAGTGCAATGCCTCCTGTCATTGTGGAGCAGGCTGCCTGTTCCAAATCCTACTCTCTGGCTAAAAAATGAGACAGGGTAGTATTTGCTACGTCACCCATCTCTGAGCAGGGGGGATAGTGCAGGAAAGCTCTCAGATTTGAGCGTGTTGTCCTAAGGCTACTGAATCACAGCAGCTATACTTATGTCATACAGTTTATGCAATGAAATTCTGAGCATCACTCTCCAGGCTTCCTAGAAAATAGTCTTCTGGTCACTTCCTTGGCTGTTGCTTACCATTTGTGAGAGTATATGCTCTTCTGATGAATAATTCAGCAATTACATTTATTACAGAGCATTAGGCTCCCAGAGGATTTCAGATATTCTCTCTCAAATTCCCAGAGCAACCTGAAGAATTCCCTCAGGTCTGCCACCTACAATCCCTCCACCCTAAAATTAGGTGCACAAATCACTTAAAGATTGTAGAAAATTATCACAGATGCAGTAATACCTTCAAGTTTAGAAAGATCAAGCTTTTTAATCCCTAGTATAGAACTCCCAACAAAGTTGGTTTTTTTTTCACTCACTTTTTCAGACTTGTATTGGTTATGTTGTAATTTTTACCCTATGGCTGCTTTATCTTTGCTTCGATACCTAATTTGAAGCAGGTAGTCTTTGAATCAACATGCCCATAAGATCAAAGAAAAGGGTAGCTAGACTGTGATCCTCAGACTGAGGAGACAGTGAGCCATCCTGAGGTAGCAATAATTATGAATCTGAGTTTGTGATTTCTTTCTCCCCAGTATCAAACAAGACTAGCTTTACCACTTTCCTTGGTTCCTTTGAGTACTATAGTACTTCACCTTATATAAAACAGAGTGATATTGAAATACAATGAAAATAACCAGTAGAAAGGAACTCATCACCCAACAAAAAAATAGCGCAGTAAGTGAAGGGCAGGGCTACCCTAAGCTGCTCTGAAGTTTCTCTACTGTCATGCCACTTTTTATTGAAAAGGACTGCAGTATCACATCCAAGTTCAGAGGCTCTGGAGAAGAGACGTAAGGTCTCCAAACTCCATTTCTTCAGTTAGAAGCATGGGCAGGATAAAATCATGCTTGTTTGCATCTCTGCTAGATTTATTTAGTCTGAGGTGGAGCACAAACACTACTTGATATTAAGGTTTCTTGTACCACACCTTGCTCCACCACCACAGCAAATCTTTCCTCAGGCATTTCCGTCACTGCTGGGATATGAGCAATGTCATCAGGAAGGGAGGCTTACCCTGGTTTTGAAGATTACTGCATTGGCCTGGTTGTAAGAAACAGTTCTAAAACATACATTACTTCACAGGAAAGACAAACTCCACATTTTTTTGTCATTCTTCCTTAGAAACACAATATATGGTCCTTAACGCTCCAGCAGCCAGCTTGCCTTACTCCTGCAATGAGTATAGAAGAGCACTGGAGGGTGTAAAAGGAAATCCATGCTACAGGGCTCATTGGCTCCATGTGGTACCAAAAGAGCATGATTAGACTATATGGGATATCTTCTGCTGTTGCACCAGCAGCAGCCAGTCTCCACTGCAACACTGGCAGTAGGGTTCCTCTGGACCGGGACTGGGACTGGGTTTTCCCATTATCATGTCATCTGAACCAACACTGTGCTGGGATCTGCAAACTTATGGCAGAAAATTAAAGGTAGATTTCTGGGTATAAAAGGACCCAGAATTAAAGGGTGGATGGGGAACTGTGAGTCTTCAGCGTACATTATAGGGAGAGCAGAATTAAATCTTTCTGCCTTTTTGCTGAGATTTTCCTGACTTAAATTCCCAGCAGCACTTAGTATCATCGTTTGTGTTTATGAATATAAGACATACCCTCTATGTTACTCTTTTAAGCTGAAGCAGTTCACTGTGCAGTGCACTGGCCAATGCTGCTGCCTTGTGAGAAATGCGTAAGGGGAAAGTGACAGGCCACACTGAAGAAGGCTTTGTGGATTGTTGTACTTTGGAGTCCTACATGCTCTTTGTTTCCACTAGCATCAGGAGCTCACTTGTTTTGTATACATTCAAACCAGTCAAAAATGTTTACAGCCAAGTTTACTGAACTTCTTCCTCAAACAGATGCTGCAAACAGAATAACAAAGCACACCAGTTCATGTTTCAAAGGTGACTCACACCAGCTAGCAATTTATCATGGGATCTTTTGCAGGCCTATTTTTGGTCTGCTTACAATGCACACAACCTTACTGAAGACTCCCAGGTGTTCTAGCTGAGAGAGATGTGATATGGTGGGGATTGCCCTGAAACTAGTGAATGTACTCATTAAAAATGATTTCTGGTATGAAACTGAGACAAGTGGAAGTTAGAACATCTCCTTATTGTGACCCTTCTCTTCCCTGCAGAGGTAGGATGGGCAAACATAGCTCAGGGTAATGATAACTTGTTCTTAGAAAGAATGAGCACAAGAGGCAGAGGAAGGTTTTTGTTTCTGCTCTGCATATTTGACTTGCATAACTGAAATTGCCCGTTGATACTCAAAAATTTGCATTTGTCAGTACACAAGAGGAATGGCCATTGGCTAATCAGATCAACAAAATGCAGCATCTTCGCGGGTGGATTAAATGTAATTAAAACGTGATTTCTCTTTTAAAACTATTCCTTTTAAATACTTGTCTTCAGATGGTAAAACTCAGCATAAATTTGGATGGGATATGAAATTCTCTCCTCAGGTTGCTGGATTAAAAGGTGGAACTAAGTGAAAATAATGTAATTTTCTATTAGGATTTTTTTTTTTCTTTTACACTATGTTACTAGATTTGATTAACTTGTCCTTGCAAAATTAAATAAATCAGACAACCCATCATGTGTCACATATTTCTGTACCAAGGGAGAAAATTAATGCATTGTATATGTTATTTAACTGTTTAAATACAGATTTTACTGGCAAAGAAATGAAAACAGATATTTTCACAGCTACAAAGATATATCAGATGTTCTAACTCTTGTGCATGTGTCACAGCTCTACACTTGAAACACAAGGCTTTGTCTGTCTGATGATTGCACTACTCAGTTTGAAACTCAGAGACAGCTGCATATGTTGAAGTTTAAAAAATATTTTTAACAATATGTCTTCTGTTCCTGTTTTAAATGGGAATGACTCTTTCTACATATTTTATTGCTTTGAAATATTTTAGTTTGTAGAAATAACCAAGAAAGTTCCTAACAAAAAGCCCTACAGCATCATAATTACTGCTAACTTTCTCTGCTTGCCCCTTTCTTCTCAGTATCTTTCTTCCAGTGAAGCATTCTGCAACAAAATGGAAAAGCTGAAACTTCCCCTCTGGAAGCCTTTTAAAAGGGAGGTTATAAATGTTTTATATTGCATCTCAGGGTATTATGCTGTTTCCCCAGGAGACCAAGTCTTCAATATGCAACTCTCAAAGTGCTGTAGGTTAGTTACCTGCTTCCTCATTTACTGTCTGCATGATCATAACGTCCCTTACACTAACCACGCAGTAATATGTGGCAAGGAGAGTAATGTCTTTGGCTGTACGAACACCTCTCTTAGAGACTATTATATTTGCAAATGAAATGATCTTTTTGTCACTGGTATTTTTTTTTTACATCTTGTTGCTGCTGATCAGCATGAAGAGCCTTTACAGAGAACTCCCATTTCCGTCCTAAGGGTTTTTTTTTCTATGGTTATTGTGTTTTAAAAAGAAACAATTTCATGAACTAGTGAACCTCTTCTCCTTGAAGGTTTGTCTTTCACCATCTCTCTTCACAGATATAAAAATCCTAGGAGTTCTACACCAAAACAGCCAAGCACATTATACATTAGTCAGATACTAGAAGAAATTTTTTTTTTTCTTCACTTTTTTTTTTTATTATTATTATTTTAATGTTCTACCTATGGTTATACTGGGACTAACACCACAGCTCTTTCTTGGGAAAAAAAAAGAACTCTGAACGAGCGTACTGATTTTATGAGCGATGCTCGCCATGCAAGTGGAGGTGCATGTAGCAAAGGATTCATCTCTTGTGTCAGCCTAACAGTTCTTTCTGGAAAACCCAGGGCTGCCCTTGCTTGGCTTCATGTGATCCCAATAGGCAGCTCTCCACCTCATGAGAGACAACTATAGGAGCACAGACTACAGGTCTCATTCCCTCTCACTTTTGCTGCGTTAGGCTCTGTGTTGATATTTTTATTATAAAAAAAAAAAAATTACCTTGTAGGGGTGTGGCACAGATTTTGGCCATTATATTTGCAACCTGTGGCAGTCAATAAAGAACTGAATGGCTTTAAATGTATCCTGGATACAGTGCGATCACAGTAGGGAGAACTTTCACTGCTCTGAAAGTGACAGGTAAAAAGTAATTTGATATTACTGTTCAAATTTTAATAGTCTTTGTTAAGCTTCAGAGTTAAAATCTACAGCTATTAATGAGGACAGTTCCTATCTCTTAGAATTACTGCTCAGAAACTCCTCTGTCTACATTTGAAAGTCACCTCTGTAACTGTAGAGGTGAGGTATTAATGAAAGCTAATTCATTAACTAATTCATGGAAGCTGATTATGCAGGAGTTTAAAAGGAGTTGTGGAACTACATATTGTGGTTGTATTACTGCATTAAACATTGAGCTCTGACTTGTGTAAACTGGCTTAGGTCACCAGACCATAGGCAACTCTTGATGAAAAGGGATGGAGAGATTTATTACATTTCACAATATCTTTTTGTAATAAGATTTGGTTTAATGAACAAATTTTGTACTAGGAAATATATATAGATGAGTAGTAAGAGTTTCATATTTATATAAATAAAAATACAACTTTTATAGTTTCATTTAGTAACTGCTTTGCAAATGTTACCAGTGAAAAACTCAATGAGAATACACTCTAATGAAACACGAACTTTATGACAGCATGAAGTACTGTTTCATGTAGTTTTGTAAAAACATCTTTTCACTGGTTGAAACAGCCAGCTTGGAACTGGTGTGATCATCTTCATTAACAGGGACAATGTGAGCTGTTACTAAATAACTACACTGAAAACCATGCTGATTACCTAGGTGGTCATTGGCTTCTTAACAGCACCTGGGCCATTAGTGATAAAATCCATTTTTGCCATAGGAAGGTATGCCTAGAAGAGAGTGAACTCATGGCTCCTGTCCATCACTTATTCCACCACTTAAGAAAGGTTTTTGTAAAGTATTTTGGAACTGAAATTACTATTTGTTCTAGACTTCTGCTCTGGGAACACCCTGAGAGGCTGCTCAGAGAGTGCAGAGCAATAAAGTACATGTGGGCTACAGGAATACCAGGACAGTCCTCAGTGAAGACTTCCCATTACCAAAATCCATATACTGCTGCATGTATGATCTGGCAGCTCACTGGAGCTATTGGACTGACCCAAATGCTTCCTTCTCTGCATGAGGAAGAAAAAGAGACATTCTTACCTATAGACAATCTCCAGAAGGGACAAGACATGCCTTTCCAAACCACAAAGGGCACATAGAGTCAGTCTGTGATTAAGCACCATGACAGGCCAACCATTACCTCACTTCATGGTTTCGACTGGCAGATCTGCATATGGACCAGGCAGTCATTTGGCTTCAGGCATTTAGGAAGCTGATGTCCTCATGACCTTAAAAAACCTGTGAGTGTTCTCCAGTCGTGCTTCCCTTTGGCTTTGCTCTACTAGATCGATGGTACAGCCTTCCCATTTAAGCGTTCAGTCTCTTCCTCCAAAAGTCAGCAAAAAAAAAAGTGTCTATAGGAGCAATATTGGGGCAAGACTTGAGCCACAGGGGTGAATTTTCCAAGAGAGCAACTTGGCAAGCAGAGGGTCGTAGTCGCTTCAATTTCAGTTAGCCTACTTCTGAGCCAACAGGTACAATAACCCCCAAACTGTGTTAGTTGTCCTTTAAGTCGCAATGTGCTGGAATTATTTGACTCTTTCCTAAAGGGGGTGTGTGTATAATTACATATATCTGACATAAATTTGAAATGTATATGGAAAGCAAATTTGTGTCATAATCTGATAAGCAAATCATATTCACCTTGGTGATGGAATTTTTAAGGATGTTTAGCTGTAATGCAAGATGAGCCTTAGGACTTAGAGGGGCCTTTGGATGATATGAAAGTCTAAAAATCTGGCATAAATCACACCATTAGAGGAGTATACTTAGTAAAATCTCATTTTACTAAGAAAGTATTAACAATTGGGTTTAGCAGCTCATTGTATTAAACATCTTTTCTAGTGATGAGTCAGAAGAATTATGAGACAAATTATGATCTGCTTTCACAGAACAGAATGTCATGCAAGTGAATCACTTGCTCTCTCCAAGCCTTCCTCCCCCTTCACAACTTAAGAAGTATAATCGATGCGACAGGATCATACGCAGAGTGTATCTGAGCTATTTCAAGAAAATCGAGGTGCATTGTGAAAGAAAACATGTCTCGTTGTTTTCCTCTAGAGTAGATTCAAAATTTACAAGACACAATAAAAGAGGCTTATTCCGGAAAACCATCCTCTGCCTCCTGCTGCTGTGTGTTAAGGCTCTTTTACTTGTAAAAATAACACATTACTTTGTGCTTGTGTTGCTCCAAAGTTCAGCACAAACTTATTTTGCTGGCCAGAAATATGAATAGTTTGCTCAGAGAAATCACCTGCTTTAGGTATTGGATATACTTTTCTGAGCTCTCAGCTATCTTCAGACATTTCATGTGCTGCTCCCACTGAAGCCTATTACAGTTCCATACACAGAACCAGACCTTGGGAAGTTCAGCCTTTTTGAGAAGGGTAACATAAGTGGCCAGCTGGGAAAAAAAAGGGAGGAACGGAGCAGCTGCGCACCTGCCTCGCTCAAACGCCTGCTTACAAGTGCTGTTGTGTACTCAGAAGAGCTCAGCTCCTGTAGAGGATAAATATTTGTTACAGCTAATAGACATCTTTGCATAAAATTAGCACATTTGGAAGCATGTGAAAGAAAATAAATGAAAGAGCAGCAGCACAGTGCTTATGTTACTTTGATACAAATGCTTCAAAGCAAACTAGCCAGAGCCCTTAAGTCTTACTGGGCTAGAGCATACCTCAGAGGTTTCTGCAAAGTCTCTTGCACAGATTTTTTTATCAATTTATTTATTAAAAGAAAGCTCTGCTTTGCTGCTGGCTTCCTCCACAGGGAGTTGCTATGAGCACAGGTGCTGCGATGGCTGAGGGATGGGGCAAATCCTGACTGTCCCCAGGGAAAATGGCACAGCTGGGCTGGAATTTTGACAAGGAGCCTTGGGCAGGGGCTGACAATGTTCAAAGGAGCATGGATTCCAGCAGAAAGCCTGCTTCTGGTACAATCTAAACCATCTGAGATGCTCTCATTCTTTTTCACCACAGTCTTTTCACAACCTCTCTCTCTGGGTCACTAAATAGGACTTTTTTAAAAAATTATATTTGTACAGAGTTCTGTCCTGTATTAGTTTTTTAATATATTTTTGAAGAATTGTTATGGCAGAAAAGAAAGGTATTTTTTAGGTGTTGTTGCTGTTGTTGCTCTTGAAAGAGGCAATCTCTCTGGCAGAGTACATTCTCTTGTAAACAATTCTGTATCACCACAGCTAGACTTCTTGTAAACAAAGCAAGCATTTAAAGCCAAATCAGGTACCTCTGCATTAAATTGGAGTCTTTATTCAGCTGTCTGAAGAAGAATTCTTAGGCCTGTCTCAATTTATCTAATTTAAAATTCTCTTTCTTGGCAGACCCATATTACAATGTTGAGTACTTTGTTCTCTAGAAGGTGCTATTTACTCCATGCTAAGTATTGAAGGAGAAGGCTTAGGCATTTGCGGGGGTTTGTAACACTATTCCAAAAGCATTGGTGCTGCTAAAGCAGTGTTATTGGGGAGCTAACAAATAAAGCGCAGCGTATCAGTCTGCACAGGACCGCCATTATTTACCGTGCAGTAGCATTTGGAAGCTCCTGACAGAGACCAGAGGAACCCGATGTCTCAGGCAATGTGGAAAGACAGAACAAAGCCACTCCCTACTCCAAAAAGTTCACAATAAAAGCTGACAGCATGCTTCTAGAAACATCGTTTCTAATGTAAGCAGAAGGTCTACCTAGTCCTACTTTACAATACTTTATTTTTCAGTCACAAAGTTACCATCTGACCTCCACAAGCTCCTCATTTTTGCAGTAGTCACAAGTTCCACTTTGTAGTATCCACTAGGAAAAACAAAATTGCAATTGAAATCAGGGTAAGTATGGTGCCTTTTTCCTCTTCTCCAGAGACATATGTGTTAACTGCTTTGTGCTACCAGGAAACTTGGCAACTGATGGGTTAAAGAATGCTCCTGTTAGTGCCTAGCGAAAATGGCACCATAGAGCATTGTCCCTGTCACCTCTAAAGCTCTGCCTCCCTGAGCAAATCTGAATTATCTCTGCCAAGAATGATTTATTCCCAGAGTCCACGCAAGTACCTCTGAAGCTCCTGCTCCCCTGGTCGGAGCACCCCAGGTCACACCGCGGGGCAGGCATTCTGGGATTCTGAGGTAAGGCTGGGGCTGTAGTCCTCCCCTCTGGCAGGTTGGTTTATGCCATTTTGTACAAACCAGCCACAAAGCCAGGATAACTGGCCACGAAACTATCACTGGCAGAGTGGAGACGCCCTCCCATATCCAAAATAGTTCATCTGCCAGCCCGCAGGCAGTGCCACGGCCCCAGAGGCAGGAAGGCCGCCAGCCCCCTCCGCTCCCATGGCTCCTGAGGGCTGCCAGGCGCTGGCCTAACGCAGAGGCCTCTCCGTACGGCCCAGCAAACGGGCAATCCAGGACAAAAGCAACACAGGGTCTTAAGTCACCTTTCACGGAGGTGCCCTCGCTCCCCACTTGCACGTGAAGGAGACTCTTTCAGGATTCGACACCTGAACAATGCACTAACCAACTGACAGAGTCACAAAGCATCAACACCTGCTCTCACACTGCCAAATTGTGTTGTCTCTTGGTAATGATCCTGTCGGTGATTTTTGACAAGAAAATTCAAGAAAATATCCCAGTTCCTTGCTCTTTTTCTCTGAAGGCATACCATCAGAGACAGAACTACACAGAATTTTAGAAGAAAAAAAAAAAAAAGTGTCAAAATATTGGCAGCATCCTCATGCCGAAGAAGCAATAAAACCAAAGTGAAGGCAAGGGAGTATTTTGTGCTAAACTACTCACCCAGGATAAGCTTCTGTCTGACTGTTTTACAAATTATGACTTCTAAAGCTACTCACAGGACTTAATAGATGCTAAAAATTGCCATGCTAACCTGTGCTATCATTCCTGTTATCAAAAGTGTTTATTGCAAAATTTACTGCAATAATTAGTTCTAAAACATCAGACTATTTCTTTTATCTAAAAAAGTAACCAAAATATAAATAGCTTTTAATTAGTGTTATTTGCAAAAGCCTGTACATGAGACAAACTTGAAATAATAGTTTCCAGCAAGAACCGCATGTCCAGCCCCACCTGTATATAGGGAGCATGTTTTTTCATACATATATAAAATCTGTAAGATTTTTGAATTTTTAAAGCATATTATATAAATGTGTGTGTGTATACATATGCAAGTAAATATAAAAATTGAAAATGTGTAAAATGAATTTTATTTATTTGTGTCATTATGAGGTGAAGATATGGGGAACAAAAGGGTATGGGCATGTTTCCCCTCGTCTTTTAAAGGTAGTGAGAGCAATTCACAAGATGACTAAGTTGCATGTGCATCTCCAGTTTCCCTCATATTCCTCATGCACTTGATCTGCAAAGCTCAGATCAGCACATGCTAAATTTTGGCCAGTGCAGAAAATACATTAATACCAATGCTGAAGTGAAGACACTGTGTGTCCAGGAAGGTAAGGGGATGAAATTTGCATCCTTTTAGCTGGACACTGGGACACTGCCCAGTCGGGATAATGCAGGCTATGGCAGTACTGTCTGCCCGACAAACAGAAATTACATCCAGGAATAAACCCTCTGTGTGCAATACAACTGTACCTGCAATGAAATGAGGGGGAGATGTAGCTGACTGGCAGTTTCAGGTTAGACAGTTCTTGTCTTTTGCACCCTGAGATAAGGATTTGGCAAGTTGGGAGAGGAGAGGGAGAGGAAGAGGAGAGAGGACCTCACAGGCTATTAGGGCACTCACATCAGAGAGCTCTGTGTATGGTCCAGCCTCTCCCAAAAATCAATACTGTAGCAAACTCACAGAACAAACCCAATACACAAGTGCAAACCGCATTTTGCTCTTGAAACACTGCCCTGAAAGCTGACTATATCCTAACAGTGGGGTTTCTGTTGAAGTGTTGCTCCTGTTACTAGGAGCAGTGGGCAAGTCTGCAGTGGTGTGCGCTTAAGCAGGATGCTTATGGAGGGAGTTTATTTACTGTGATGTATTTAAAAAACTTATTTAATTGGTAGGATCTTTACTCCTTATTTTTTCACTGTTTCTAAACGATTTTCCTATGGGTTTCGTCATGCTACCAAATGTATGCACAGGCTATGTTCTACTTTCTGATACAAAAGACAATTTTAAGACTATTACATTCCTTTGGAAAGATGAACATTTAGCATTAAAGAGGAGAAGAATGTATCTAACACTTTTCTTCTCAAGCAGACAGAAAGCTTTCTGCACAAGAGACAAAACCTTCTCCAAGCAGCAGGCTTTCCAAAGGAGCTTACTTGTCCAGCAATTAGGGAATATCACAAAGCTCATCAACCTTCTGCTCTATGTACAAGGTGCTTTACTTTGTGTATGACTTCCCTCAGAAACATAAGGCAAGGCAGATTCTCAGTCAGTGTACACTCTTCCCTTGGGAAAGAAGGAGAGAACAAGTGCATCATGCATTACTGGAAGGCACAGAATGCAGCACAAAAATTATGGGAAGAAAATATATAGCACATTCTGGCATTGGTATTTGCTGGTGAGCTAGATCAAACATTGATGTATGAATTAGCTGTGGCTCCAACAATGCAAACCCATGAATAAACCTAAATAACCTGAAACTTCCAAAAGAAAGCATGCCCTCCTCTACTTCAGCATCACTAACATTGCCACATCATTCTTCAGTGAGTGCAAAAAGAACTGTCATTACAGGAGATTTTTGGCTGTACCACCCTGTTCTGTCAAAGATCTTCTCTTTTCTATTTCTCCCCTTTGCATGGCAGAGTAAGGGAAAGAAGACTGGGAGGGTCCTCAGTAACGTTTCTATACTATCCACTGGTCTTGTGCTGAATGTTGCCTCTGCAAATTTCTGTATTTTCAGTGTAAAATCTGTAATAATGAAGAAATATGCGAGGCCAATATATTTCTGTGATCAAAATTTCTTGAATTCTCATCAATAATGAGATCAGTAACTATTGTTTTGAGAGACAAGATTTTTGCCTATTAATTTCACTTACATTAATTAACCAGTTGTTGTTTGCTTCAATTTTCCTTCTAAACCACAGAGCAGACACAGATTTCTGTGAACTGTTATACAACTCATACGAAAAACCTAGTATTGCTGTGGTAGAGGTGGTGTGTAGCACCATAAAACCCAAAACCCTTTTGGATATCCTATATTCTATATCCACTGCTAAATGATAAGGACAGTTTGTATAGCTCTCTACAGTGACTAGTACTCAGTTCTGAGTCTTCTCCTGCCAGTTGAAATGATCCTAGCTGGGAAAGGCACCAGTACCATCTGCTTTAAGCTGGTGTACCACAGCATCATCTGTGTGTGTTTGAAATAGGTCACATCAATTAACGCTACTCAGTGTCATTTATCAAATCCTATCTGCTATCTCTGTGATTCGGACCAGAAAGATTGCTAGGATGACAGAATCTAGAGAGCTTTATTAAGAACAACAGTAACCCCTACTGGATTGTGACTGTCTCCCTGGAAACCTAGGAGATAAAACACCTTGTACTGCTGCGTGGAAAAGGCGTAGCCTGCATAACTACAATGAGGAACAAGTCATTTCTCTGCTTGCAATAAATTTCTTTGTCATCATTTCCTGGATTAAATTGGAAATCCTGCTGAATTTACACTCAAGCTTGCTGAAAGACATCTGTTCCTTGAAAATTCAAATTCAGAGCTTGTTTTTATTTATTTACAGGTAAGTTATGAAACCAAGCATATGCCAGCTAGTTTGTTTCTGTGTTCAAAATCACAAGCACGAGAACATATTTCTTTATGCGCCCCAAAATAACGGCCTTCACCTATGAATAATAGTCTAAGCAATCTGCTGAATGCATACCCTAAACTGAAGTGAGTCCCCTTCAAGCATATTGGGGTGAATGCAGGGCTGCAGGGAGGAGGACTCGGAGCAGAGGTACCAGAAGCTATTGTAATG
>JAVJGJ010000059.1:7749691-7769078 GCA_035590215.1 Microhierax caerulescens
CGGCGGGACGGGGGACCCCCGAGGGGGTTCCAGCGCGGGGGTCGCCGTACCGGCCGCTGGCGGCAGGGGGCTGCCCCCGCCCGCCGCGCTCCCTCACCCCGGGCGGGGGGAGGGGGCGGGGGGGCCGCGGGCCCCGGCGGGTCCGGGGCGGAGGTGGGGGCGAGGCCGGCCGCTGCCCCCGGCAGCCTGCCCAGGGAAAGCGCGTCGGGGAGGGGGCAGCCGTGCCAGCTCCGAAACTGACGCTGAAAAAGACAAACCCGCCGGGCTCTTCAGAGGTCGGGAAATAATAATCATTAAAAAAAAAAAAAAAAAAAAAGTCGCAAATTGACAGCTCGAACCTGAGATTTAAACTTTGCTATGGTGAGGAAAACCACGAAGTATCTATCTGTATGTAAAATACTCACCGGTGACAGCCGCTGTGGCTGTCCCGGAACTGCCCTGGCATGGCTGAACAAGCCAGGTGACACAAATGCGGTTCTGTAGGTGCTAACTCGCTCGGGTTACTCCACGGAGGGGGTATTTGAGGAAGGGGTGACTGGTGGGAGCTATCACAGGGTCTGCATTGGGCCACCGGTCCCTGTGAAGTGATTGAGATGGTTAAATAACATCTAACTCCGAAGCCAGACCGGTGTAGTCACACTGCCGGTTTCAGCAGTGGATCTGAGCGGTCTGGGTCTGGGTCTGTGACTCCTTTCCGCTTGCCTTGCCCTTCTGATAACTACTTACACAAGATTTCCTTCTCCCCGCATGCCAGACATGCCAGAATTATGCTCCTTCTGCTTTCCTGATCAACTAGGTTCCCTTTTTCTGGTAAAGTCAGCAGAAATCTTAGAGCTGTTAAAAGCCATAGGGGAAATGAACAGATGAGTCCAGTATGAAGCACTGAGAAAATGAGCTCCGGAATCTGGGGAATAGTGAGCTAAAACAATGATTTCCGTAGGATCGCTCTTCCCTCTCTGGCTCAACAGTGGTACTACGGTGGTAGAAAAGGCTGGGGTTAGATGGCAGGCAGGGGCTGCCCAGCCAGATAGGACCAGCACGCTCTTTAGATGAAGATTATGGAGAAAAGGAAATACGGAATGGCTGAGGTAATAGTGACACAAGTGAGATCTTGGACTCACAAGCAGTTCCAGAAGTTTGGGAAACAACTGCTTTGATGCCGAGTTAGAAAAACAGTGGTGTTACACTGCGGGAGCTTTCAGTTTGCTGAAAGGTGTTTGTGTTAGATGCACATGCCTGCCTTAGTATAATGCTTAGAAAATAGGTAAAGATAACCCACATTTTGTTAGAGAAAAACATATTTTCCTATCTATTAAAATTCTCTGAAAAAGTAAAAAAAAAACAAAAACAAAAAAACCCCCACAAAACCAAAACCAAACAACAACAAAAAAAAACAACACAAAAAACCCAACCAAATTGGTCTGCTGGATAACAGTGAAAATCAGTGATCAGCAAGAGGTAGTTTCTGAAAGCAGACAGCTTTTAAAAATGGATAACTGAAAATGTTAACAAAAAATCAGAGGTAAATCATAGAAAAGACACTTATTGAGCATACCCTAACGATTTTTATAAAATGTTCAGATACAATGTAATTCCTAATGGAATAATATAATTGAGGGCAATTGCACTGATTCGCTCATTGTGCTGACCAAGGTGGTTCTAGTAGCTGTGGGCTCTCCGTGGCTGTGTAAGATGGGACTGTGCCTCTTGTCCTGCACAGCAGGGCAGCTCTTTGGGCAGGGGACATTGTTTCATTCTGTGTTTGTGGAGTGCGCCCTGACAGGTGTTTGAATGTGCTGCAGTAATGCAAATAATAAATATTTTCCTATTGTTTCCTATTATTCCAGTAGTAAATTGTACATGCTAAGCTTGCTTAAGCTTGCAAGAGGAAGAAAAACACTTGTTATTCTGCTCTCTTCTTGTTTAAGTAAAACAACTTTTCTCAGAGGCATACTCCAAAAAGGAAATGGCACTTTCTGGAATACACTTATACTGAGTGGATTTCCTGGATGTGTTTGTAATCTGTACTAGGAAAATGAAGAAAAAATACCTGAAGTATTTTCAGGTCCATTTTGGCTATTACAATGGATTAATTTGTGAATTGGTGTCGCACAGCCCATAGAATCTCATCTCACAGTTTTTTGCATAAAGTTTACGCAAAACTTCTGATTGAGTTAAAGTATAGTATTTGATAATATATTGTTTTGGCTAAAGGACTCAGAATGGAAGAGAATTTATAAAATAATATAAAATATTAAAAAATAAAAAAAATATAAGGAAACTCTTCCTGTGGCTGACATTCCTACGGGTTGACCGAGAAGTTCACGTTAAGGGCAGGAGTGCTGAGGCAATGGTTCAGTCTCTGAGTGGTTCTGCTGCTCTGGGCTGAGGCTGGGTGACATGCTGGTCATCTGGAATCGTGAAGGAAATCTCTGACCATTCTCCTCCAGAAGACAAAATCTTGCTTCATGTGACACTGGTGATAAGTCCTTGCTTTTTCAAATCAGTACTCCAGTATTTCAACTCCCAAAAGTGAAAATGTGACACCTGCCTGAAGGAATGCGGACAGTCATAGGGACAACCTATGAAAATTATACTGCTTGACATTTCTGGAGTCACTATACCCCTTTTAAGGCTCTCACATTAGAAAGGAATAAATTGGCATTTGTAGATGCTCATGTCATTCCACTGTCCTTAGGAAAACTCGGAAGGTTGTTTTAGACACTAAAATTTAAGGCTTCTAATTAATTTAATTGAGATGGGTCCCATCCTAAATAATCTTCACAAAGCCACTTGGCCACATACTGAACAATGCTGGATGCCTTTTATGAGACTCTGAGTGGCCTAACTCCAGCTGATGTCCAAGGAGTTGCAACTGTGGAGTAGGACTCCAGCTATCATATTTTTTTCAATATATTTTTTTTCTTTATTGGCAGTGAAATGTTTCTACATTGTCTCAATATTGCATGAAAATACTCAGCACTTCATAGGAAGTGCCCTTGGAAGGGTATTTATGTTGTGCTAAAGATTATACACCAAGTGAGCAATAGCACAGAAACCAGAATTCTTTTCTTTTACCAAAAATATCTTCCTACAAAAGTGGAAGAACAAGCTGCAAGTTCCATCTGCTTCCTCACATGGAGAGATCCAGCAGGTCCTCCAAAGGACACCTTCTGTTTCCCTCGGGACTCAGCTTCATTTGAACAAACGCTATCAGAATTCTTAAAATGGTGCCATAAAAATACTTTGGCAACTAAATGCTGCCTTGAATTTTTGTTTGAATGTTTTATTCAGCATTCGCATGTTCACACCCATAAACATTCACTTTCCAGTTTTCTTTTTAGGTGCACTTAAACTTCTGTGATAGTTTTTGAAAAAAAAAATTGAGCAATACAAAAGACAATGTTAAATTAAATTGGTTTTTTGTAACCTAGCACTTTTTTCCAGACACAAAAACCCTGTCCAAATGATCTGCTGATCTGTTCTGGTTTTCATGTTCTATATGATGAATGCAGAATAAATCCTATGATTACCTATGGATCTGCAAATGGCTACACAAGATAAGCCATGTTTGCATTTTCTTGTATGTTATCCATTTTTATACTGAAATATTAAAAGTCAGTCTAATACAAAGAATGCTGATTTTTAATACTGTGGAAACATTAAAGTTTCCTAGTACTAAGAGAAAAAGATTTTAGCTAAAAGTAAACTCTTCTGGGGATCTTTAAAAATATGTTAAGTGGCTATCTGTAATAATGCACTCTTGTAAATTCTGGGGACTCGTGCATGCCTTTGGAGGAGATTGAAGGAATGATAGGAGACACAATGCCCCCACCTGAATATGAGCAACACTGAGAACTGGTGGAACTGTGAAAGCAGACTTTTTACCTGGTCCTTGTGTTTCCCAGCAGTGGTTTATTGTTAAGACCTTTTACTCAAATGAAAAGGAAATGATGGTGACTTCCTCCAGCAAAGCTGGCTACCACAGCTAAGGTAAAGATTACACTAGGAAAACAGACTTGGCAAGAGGACCAGGTGCTGCCACTGTGTGTGCATCCCTCTGTCCATACTCCAGCTCTGTGTGCTCTGACTTGTAGAGCAACAGGAGCCAAGTTGAATAACCACTTACAAGTTCATCACAATATAACAGAATTTAACATGCTTAAACAGGTCAGGCTAAACTTTCAATCCTGCTTTTATTCTTTCCTTGCTCAGGAACAATGCATACCCTTTACTTTCAAGCTACCTTTGATAGATTTCTATATGGACTTTAAAATGTGTGGTTTGGGGTTTTTTTCATTACTTTAAGAACGTAAAGCTTAGTTCTATGACCTAGGCTAAGTTCCACGTAAATTCTACTTAAAGCACTACAGCCAGTAAACTCTTCCTTCTACAAGATAAGTCTTCTGATTTTAATCCTTTTTGAAGGACCAAAAGGACCTGCCTTCTAATTACTTGTTATTCCTCTGATTCTCACTGCAGGGTGGTTTATATGAGCAGGCCTCAGCTGGCGAGCCTGTATATTGTTCTCGTCCACTTGGGATGTCCTTTCAAGGAGCAGCAATCTGGAAGTCTGATGGCAACACTGGGAAGTTGGCAGAGTGGATTCTCTGTTGGATTAGCATTGTTCTGAGCCATGGTGACCTGCCTTGCTGCACAGAGTCCATTCTCAGTGGACAGTGAAATCCAGACACTGTAAACTCTGTTTTTTGGTCCATCTTGCAATTTTGTCTTAGTTATAGTGAGTGAGGAAGGCACCTGGCAGGATCGAGGTGCTGGGTTCCAGCTCACATTGGCTCATGGTCTCTAGGGGTCTTTTAAAAGGAGACATAGGTTAGGGCAGTCACCTAGCTGCAGTGGGGGAAGGAAGGAAGAGATGAAACACATTGCTTTCCCTCCTGGCTCTGAAAAGCAGAGACTTAGATCTCCAGGGAAACTGGGCCAATGTGTTCCTCACACTTCAGATGACAGTCCCACTCGTTCCTCACTCTGCAGCCGATGCTGTGCCGAGGTTTTGCAGCGGCTCAGGGTACCAAGGGTGTTTCCCGGTGTGCCCTGCTTCCTCGGAGGGCAAGAGTGGCTGGCTTCGGCATGCAGGGCTGTGAGAGCTCCAACTGCAGAAGACTGCAAGGTGGGAGTATTTCCGTCTAAAGCCTTTTTATTGAAGACATGTTCATCTGCTGAAACTGAAAGTCTTTGCAGGGAAGAGTTGATTTTGGTGAATTCCCCATTCAAAAAAAAAAAAAAAAAGGCATAAAAAAGGCTCAGCAGATTTGAGAACATATGGGGATTGATTCTTCACTGTCTTACACATTGCGCTGTTGTTTACAATCTGACAAAGCAGACGTAAAATGCAACCTCACTGCCTGGTTAGGATTTGCCTCCAGTTAGTTACAAATGTGATTGAATACAACTTACAAAAATGAATTACAAATGTGAAGATTAAAAAGTCTGGTGAATTAGTTCCCTTCTTCTTTTCATCCAAGATCATTGCTACCCGCTTTTGACCACAGTGACACATGTAGGTTTATACAGTCCTCCTCTACTGAACTCTTCCTCTTTCGCTTTGCCTTCCCAGCCTTCTGCTTTATCTCAAGTCTTCTCATCTTTCTAGGTTACTACATCCAAGGTGTTTTGAAAAGGAATGTGTGCTTATAAATTGGAAGATGGTGGGAGGAACAAGGGAGACTAATTTTTTATTTTTTGTGGGAGTCACACATTCTGTCAGCAAAGGAGGAAGATGATACTTTCCTTCCCCCTTAGCACTGGTGACTACACCTGAAATACCACATTCCATTCTGGGATCTTATGAAGAGAAAAAAAATTATGAGAAAGAAAGGGGAAACAAAGAAAAGGCAGTAAAAGTGATTTGGAGGCTAGATGTACACTGACTTATGTGGAAAGACTAAATAAACTTTAAAAAGTTTCTGCAAGGGCTTGCCCAAGCAAAAGGCTACAGAAGATATCTCTGTTTCAAAGCAGACTGTAAAACTGCATGAAGAGGGGAGCTAGTTATAGTAATTCAAGGTGGGTAGAGATGATGGGATAAAATGCAGAAAAGAAAAATGCATGCTTGGTATAAAAAATAAGCCTGCATACACTATAGAACTGACTCCACTGTATTAGTGATAGTTTACCATACCTAGTTAAAGTACTTCAGAATCCATAGTAGGTTCCTTGTGCTGTAATCAGTTGAATAAACTAGTGAAGATATGATCCTAATGCATACTTATATTTCTGCCATGTTTGAAAAGTATCAAAGACCACAATGGCAAGTAGATGTATATAAATCTGTATGTTTGAAGGGCAAATCTTGTTCCCTTAGTTCATGGTTGTGAACTTTTAATGGGTTTTGTGCAACTTTTCACTATTGCTTCAGTTTGAGAACCTCTCACTCAAGTCCAATCTTTGTATCTCTTGGAAGTCCACTATCTATCTGTAAGTCCACTATGGTGACAGATGGAAAGGCAAAGGGAGCTAATGGAGTAACTGAGTGTTTTTAAGGAATGCATGTCCTTAATTTTTCCTTTCTCTGTTTCTGTGATGTTGTGGCCAAGAATCACAAAGCCCTCTGCAATTCTACGTAGAAGAAGTCTGTTCTGGCATTCTTTTTAATAAAATTGAAGTCAGCATCAAAATACCCCAGCTTTCTCTTTCCAAGTTCACATGCTTAAAAATGTTAGTTTTAAGGATTTAATGCAATAATGAAGTATGTTGTCATTACCAGCTAGTCATTGGAAGTTAATGTTGCTGGCTTACTGAAATATTTTAATATCCTTTATGGGTGTTACGTGCATTTTACATTATAAAGTCTGTAATAATTATAAGCTTAAATAGTTTATGGTTTGAGGTCTGTCTCATTAGGTTAATTATTCCTGCATATAAACTGGAAGAACTTCAGTGCCAGAAAAGGAAGCCAAAATCTTCTTATGGCATTGGAGGAAAAGTCTGCCTAGTCCAGCTTTTTGTCTCTTGTGATGGTCAACGCAGGTTGCTGAAGAAAGACATTAAATTCCATATAAACATCAGCCCTCTAATATTTTTTCCCAACCTCCGGTTATTTGTGGCTGAGGGGCTTCCCAAGTCAGAGCTAGAAAAACTTCAGCATTTAGCTGAATTTTTTCACTTGGAAGTTTTTCTCATCAAAAGATTCTTCCTTTGTTGAAATATGCTTCTCTTTTAACTTGAGATTTCAAAACAAAATTATGCATCCTGAATATTTTGAATTTTTTAAAAGCAAAGTAAACCTGTTAAAAGTTTACAGCATCTCTTTTCATTTGCTAACTCTGAAAGATTTCACTCATGTGAGGCCAAAAGAATGGAAAAAATGGAAGTGAAGCAGCGGACCTAATTAACCCAGTTACATTCCATGGCCAAATAGAGGGAGAAACATGAGAATAAATGTTTAAATTTGTAGGTTTTGAACATAAGGAGAAACAGATTTTTTAAAATCTATTTTTGACCTATCTTTCTCTACAATATAACTAACAGATGACAAGAAAAGGTATTTGAACATTTTTCTGGGGGATTTTTTTTCTTTTTTTTTGCCATTTGTACTTATGAAATTCTTTGGTCATTGGCATATATTTATTAAAAAATATTTGCTAAAAATATTTATTAAGGAATTCAAAACTTCCAACTTTTAAAATTAAACAGATGCCCTAATTCTAAACACATTAATTTTATATTTCATTATATTTGCAATGCACTTAAGAACCATAGCGTATGCCTGGTGTTGAATAAACTCTTAAAAGCACCATTGCACAATATACATCCTGCAAAGTCCTGCAGACAAAGTGGTTGGGTTGTTTTTTTGTTTTATTAGGGCCTCCTTGTGCCATATCCACAGAGTAAAAATGCCTTGAAGGGGGTAAAATGGCTTTCTGAAGCTCTTCCCCTTCTCCAGGTGCAGATGACCTCCAGGGGAATGCAGTATGGACATGGAACACTTTGGAGGGTCATACTAGTTTCAGGGTGAACCATGTATACCTGCAATTTATTTTGTGCAGATTGAGGTGACAGAAACTAACTGAGACTGCTCTGGCTCACATTTGGGACAGAACAGTCACAGCCTACAGCACAGATTAAGGCTCTCAGTCCCCATGTCCTTTTCTCTACTATTCATACCCCCAAAAGGTAAAAGGAAGAACAAGGTAAAAGAAATAATTAAAAAAAATCAGCTTCCAGTTGCTGATAACCTCAAGACAATATAAGCACAGAAATATAGGGGTTCCCCTAAAAGGAAGAAATCTGATTCGACAAGTTACACATTGTTTTGAAAGACAGAATGAAAATTTTTTGTTCCGTGATGCTGAAACAAACATACAAAAAGATGCATCACTTGAAACACAGCAGGGTGGGGAGAACGTGGCAGTGTCACAACTGCCAGCCCAACCAAGCCTCCAAAAGAGGCGATGCAAGACAGTGTAACAAAGGTGTTCTTGCTGAGACTTTCCTACTTGAAGAGATTTTTGACATGAAAGTAGATCTAGGCTGGCAAAAGTTGTTTCTTTTAAAACTAGGTTAAAATATTCTCAAGTTCAGGATGGTGATACCCAGTAAATAAACATGACATTTTAAAATTAATGTAGTGCCATGGAAAATGGCCAGAAAGCAGTTGTTAAGATGGTTAAATCATCTTTAGGTCATACTGGAGAAAAAAACACAAACCACTGAAATTTTCAGTGCTGGGTATGTTTTATTGCTTCTGATATAAATTTGCTGATGGTAGTTATTACCACAACTGGGAACTGATTACACTGGGCGTGGAGGTCTTGGGTACTTTTAAGCTGGGCTAAACGATACTAAGCTGTGAGTGTTTTCTTGGATGGAAAAGAGTTTCAGTATTTAATAGTAATTTTAATGGGAAAAGGCCAGGTTTTAGTATTTGCAAAAATACAGGGCTTGTTACATTAATATATTCCTATTCCAATGAATAGGAATTGTGTAATACCTTGGTATTTTTGATGCTGCAGGTAAAACTTTTTATAAAAAAAGTTTGCCATTCAGCAGTGACAGAAAAGTAGCTTGCTCACTCTTTGGCATTTCCAGTACTTCATTTATTCCTTCTAGTCATCTTGTTCTTTCCAGCATGCTTAGACAAACTGCAAACTCATGTACCTTTACAGAACTTCTGCAAGCGAGGAAACAGAACCAGCTGAGATGATAGAAAAATAAAGGGCAGGATGCATTAATTTGTTCACTGTGTTTCCAACTGAAACTCAAAAAGTATTAAAAAGGTGAAAATCTCCTGCTTTTATATAAAACACACTTTTATATGTACCATGACAGTTGAATCTCCAGTTAGCTAGCATTTTGTCCAGCATCTAGTATCAGTTTGAAAAATATCTTCACTTTGCCAATCTCATGTTGCCAAGTCAGAGTTCAATCACAACAGAACAAAGGCAAATTCAATAGCTGGAAAAAGACATGAGAAAAAAAGACTGGCCTTGGACAAGATTTCATCTAACGCTGCTAGGAGCTCTAGCGCTGGTTAGAACTGTTTCAAAAGCCTGTATTCTTCTGCTCTTCCTTCAGGAAATAATAAGTTAGCATACCTCATACCTAGTGGAGTCACCCAATGGAAAGCTAACCATATAATACACATGCTGCCAGATGCTTGTTCTTTGCCACTCTGGCTCGAGCTACAAGCACCCCCATTAACGTGCTCCGAGATAATTCAGGTATCTCTAGCCTTACAGTGGAATCTGCGGTAAAGATAAAGGCTCTTCTAAGTTTTGTCTTCAGAAGTGACTAATATTAAGAAGCCTGAGTTTCCGAGTTCCTAAGTCTTTTTGCTGTTTTTGGCAATTGTACTCATATTTTAGCAAACCTACCAAAAAGCATGCCTGTTAGTTAGTATGTAATCTGTACACAGGATATTGGCAGTTGGAACAGTAATGCACACATTAACATTAATGGACATTCTCAGACTGTCCCTTCTCCTGCCCCTTACTTTTTGAGGGCAAACATGATTGAAAGGTGATGGAGAAAATGGTTTTGGAAAATAAATGACAGGCTAATTTTTAGCTGATCTTTAAGCATGCATATAAGATGTGTGCTTTTGAAAGGACTGAAGATACAACCATACGCTGATATTTCTTGGGCGAATCCATCATTCTCAGGGGACATGTTTTTTCAAAACTCTTCTTCATGCATACACCTCTATGATTTTGCAGATACTTAGCATCATTCAAAAAATTCCTTTCCCCTGTCTAAAGTTAATAAAGGCTTTCAGAAGAAGTCAGAGAATCAAACTGGGGTCTTCTGGAATCCATGAATCACTTTGTGTCATTAGCATAACTCTTGATCAACAGAGCCAAAAATCTCTCTCCATTACAGCAATGAGAAAAAGCAGTGACCATGTCGTCATGGACCTTTTTGGACAAGTCTTGTCTGTTTTAAGTGAATTCGTGATGGTGATCATATACAGCGTGCAACCCTTTGTCAGCCCCATTGACTAACTGAGGTTTCACAGACTGTCTGAGAAGCACACATCTCCTTGGGCAATTTGACAACCATAATGGGGCATCCATCCCTTGCATCCCCTGAAAGCTCTGAGTGCTTCTCAGCTTCCCAACAGGACGTTCAACTCTTTTTTTCTTCTGCTCCTTCACACACAGAGACCTGTATGGCCATAGCTGACTCCTTAGCTTGTGTATGTGTTGTGTGTCCTGTGAACATTTCTCAGATCACAGCTTGACTCGTCTTTTATGCCTGCATAGAGGTGCCTTTAATTACTTTTGTCTTTCAGGCTGAACAAAAGGTTTGTTGTTTTCAAGGATGCTCTTCAAATCACACTCCTTTTCAGTTGATGGCAGGTTACCATCTTCCAGGAGCACAGGATGACTGCCAGGACTATTGGCCACAGTTTCATGAGCCAAAGATTTTAATAACTTGGTAGGCAGTAACAGTACCCCAAAGTCAGATGGATCACTGAAACTTGTGCTTTGCGTTGGTTCTCAGCGCTTCATTAAGGGTCTCCTAAATCTCTTTGAAAAACTCAGATAAACCCTGCCTGTATGGTACCTGCTGATGTAACATTACTTACATATTTGCCCTGGATGGTGTGTGATTATTTTTAAAAAGTGTTGACTGGTGTAGAAAATGAGCCTGTGTAAGCAGAGAAGGAAAACATATGTTGAAAAACTCTCAAGAAAGGCTAGGACTGGCATTTTAACTAAGATGTGCACAAGAGAAAATGCTGCAAAGTCGTGAAAGACACAGGTAATGTGACACTCTGCAGGTATTTTTAATGGGACCAGAAGCTCTGTAGAAATGTTTTCATCTGATTATACAATTACTTAGGTTGCACGCTCAGAATTAAATAGTTTTCCAATTCAGATAGGATGAAGTAATTCCCAGGTTTTATAGTTGCCATTTACACTGGTAGAGCTATGGAACAAAAATGCTAGAACAATCAATTTGTTATCTCAAATCTTTTTTCTGCTTTCCCAAAAGCATGTCAACTCTTAATTCTTCTGCAGTTTTAAGGCCTTTGCTTGTTTCCTTCAAATTAATCGATAATAGGCTAATGAATAATCCATCAGCATGTGAATTCAGATTCTGTTTCTGTGTGAAGATGAATTCCTTCATTCAGAAAAAAACCCTTACTTTAGCAAATTGTTGTGATTCCAGTCATTTAATTTATTAATAGTAAGTAACTAATTTCTCAAGTCAGGGCACTTTGTAGGACTTGTGTTTCTCAGTTACAGAGATATTCTCATCCTCAATACTCACAGTTGATGCCTCTACAAGTTAAACTTGTTCGCAGACTCCTGAGAAGTAGAATAGCACTACTTAAAAATGACGATTCTATGTATAGTATCAAAATTTTTCTCTTGGGAATAGGGAAAAAGTGGAATTAGCATTTCTCGTTGCTGCCTAAATTTTACTATTCTGTCTATAAGGCAGAAAAAAAAAAGATATAAATTGGGTTACAGTTATTAAATCTCATGTCTTACCTTGCCAGTCTTAAAGGTTTACTCATTGTTCAGGCAGTGCTTTTAATACTGAAACATGAATGGGGAGAATGTATCCTGTAATTACTTTTTAATGGCAGCTTCATCTTGGATTAAAAAAAAAAAAAAAAAGTGCTGTAATTATTTAATCTAAAAATAAAAGATTATTTGTAGAAAGCAATACTGAGTGTATGAAAAGGTCAAATGTTGAGCTTCAGAATAAAAGAGAGCTAAATACGTCTAGGCATGTAATTGTGTATAGCAGAGGTCTTTAGTTGGATGGGGAAGAGAACGAGTTTTTAATTAAATTAATTTTAAAAATAAGCTTACCTCAAAGCTTGGAGTAGATTTAAACAAATTGTCTTTTCTTTGTTTAAATTCTGTTTGCTAAAGGCTGAAACTTTTTTGAAATAGAGATATTAGGTGAATTTTGAGAGAATATTTTTAGTTTGTTAAGCCTACAATTTACTTTCTGTATCTCAGAGGTTTGTTTACCTGCAGTAGTAAAACATTTCTCATTTGGGAAAACTAACCTGCTTATATTTATATTCATCATGAGATCAGGCTCACCTGTGTGTTTGGAGTAGTACAAAACTACTTTCTCATGGATCGATACCACCTCTGTGTAAATAAGCACGTGACCATGTATATACCTCCATCTCATGTGGAAGAGAGGAGATCCATGGCAGAAAGCCTTTGCGTGTGGGTATTCCAGGCTATAAGCTCAGCTGTTACACAGGTTCCTGTTTTGTACTAACCATTTCCTCACTGGCAATGGCATTTGCCTACCCAAAACTGGTCGTGATGTGTAACATGGAAATGTTGGGTTTTCCTGTCTATAAGTTATGTTGGACTATTCCACACACTGTCTTTGGCAATCAGCAAGGTGACCATACTCTGCAAGTTTTAAGTCAACCAGAACTTTTCATTTTATTCAAAAATCATCACTTATGTTGGCTTCTTTTGTTTCCTATACTGTTTGTTCCTTAGTGACCTGCTGTAGCTGTTTTCATTTCTTTGGCATACCAGATTTCTTTGACTGCATTAATATGCTGAGACCTACTATTTTTATAGGAATGGAATATAATTTTTTTCTTTTTTGCTATAAGCATGCCATATAAAATACCCGGCAGCCTGAGAATCCCCAACACGCATTATGTGGAGCAGAAGTGAAAAAAATGCTTTCATTGCAATGGGTGGAAATTATTTCAGCTGCAATGTTAAATGCAAATTATAGATTATATTATTTTGCTTACAAGATGGTCTTTGTATAAACACAATAATGTGAAAATAAGGAAAAGGATTATTTTGACAGCGTAAATGACTTGTTTACTGTTTCTTTTTAAAAAGTTAACTTCTTTGAGTATTTTAGATTTTGATGAGGCAGTTTTTGTCATTTTCTTTTTTGCTAAAGTAGCATTTCTCCAAGCTCAGATATGGCTCCTATTACAGTTACGATAGACTTAATTATACAAAAGGAATAAAATAACTCTGCTGGGTCAGAACGGATTTAAAATTACAGAAGCTGCTGCTTGACTAAATTTCAATGCTGATGCTACAAACAGCTCCCTATGTTACAGTTCCATTCCTAGCTGAGTCCCATGAAGTGAGCTGCACTCCAGACTGGGGCCTGTCTATACACAGGCAAAAAGATCAGCCCTGTACTACCATTTGTATCAACTACAGTATTTCTACTTGCCTGTTATTCAGTGAAACAGTAACGAATCTGGATCCCCGGGATAATGCAGTGCTTATTTCTCACCCGAGTAGAAAATTTTATTTAAGGAAAACACATATTGAATAAGAAAGGATAACAGGTACTTTTTAAACAAAAACAAAACAACAAACCCAAACAACCTCGATCTTGCTTAGTTCCTCTGGAAGGCACTGATTTCCAATCAAGCAGAGTTAGTGCTGAGCTCTTTTAACCCATTCCTGTCCTTTACCTGTTTCTCACTTCCATTTCTGGACTTTTCTGGGAATTAAAACTATTCACCAGATTGCATTGCTTAGGTCACAGCATTTTATTACTGATGTTGTTCCTTTTTGTTCCTTTGGTATCCTAAATGTATCTGCAACTTTCATGGTGCTCTGATACTCCCCTTACAAAGTAGCTCTTCAGCTGTTAAAAAGCTCCTGTGAGGATGTGTAGAGAACTGTGGAGATATTCAATGTGTTTCTTCAACTCTCCGTAAAAAGCAGCCTCTAGTCAGTGTAACAAATGCTTTAAGTATTAATATTTTAGAGTAATCAACAGATTTATGAACCCATATGAATCAGTTTTTGTTATTATCAGCATTTCTCACAGGATAGCTTCAAAACTTTCATTTTGAACAGGCTGACAGTTATAACCTTGTGCAAATTTTTCCTGCTTTCATTTTGATCTAAATCCTTCATAAGGAGTATCAGGAGTTATGTGTTTATCTTACTTTAGAGAATTAAAAAGCTGATTTAATTGTGCATGGGGGATAGATCTAATGGGAAACAAAAAAGTATTCTGAGGTATAATGGCTTGTGAAGGGGTCATAGATGTAGCACTTTGAGTCAGCCCCATTTGCTAAGCTGGATGTAGAAAGTCTGACCAGCATTGGTGTATACAATCATGTTACAAGCTGTGTGTATATATATGTTTGAACTATGCACAAACACTATAAATACCTACTGCTACATTATTTTAGTATAGATGTTGGTAAAAAAGACCAATTAGACATGTTACAGAGTCACAGACCTGAACTTTTCCCAGAAGCTGTAGTCTTCTGGTGAAGCTGTCGTACCCCAGGAAGCAAAGGACGGCAAAGGAATGCTTTCCTCTCTCCTTGTGCAAGTGGCGCAGGCAGCTGTTGATAGCCTGGCTTCCTTATTCAGAAGCACTAATCTTCGCAGTACTCCCCTTGCAGCATGAGAGATGCACTGGGAGTATTCTCTCTTGCGTTGAAAGAAGAAATTGTCTCCCTACCAGTTTTTCAGGTGCATGAGGCAGGTGACTAATGTTTCAGCTATGTTGTTATAGGTATTGCTGTGCTGGCTGTCCATAGATAAATACTGGTAAGTGCCATGCAAGCATGCTATAGAATGAACGCCTGCTGTTCGTTAGAGTGACCGAGCACCCTGTTGAAGGTAACAGGATGACACTGGTTCATATGCTTTCATGAAAAGCTCCTGAAAACTTTTTTATGGACTTTCTTTCCTTACATACCTACATTTTGGGATCTGAGAAAAGCAATCCTAGATGAAGTATGTGAGTTCACTGCAGATTTTTTTTTTTCCTACTTCCTTGACTGAGGGTAGAATAATAGTTTTGTTTATCTTCTGCTGTCCTAGGCAGCTGGTAATTCCTATTCCCCTTTTCTCTCTAGATTGTTTTTTCCTTCTGCAGGACAGATTTGAACCACAGACCTAATCTTCTCCTACTTTATATCTCATGCAGCCACTTACAGGTGTGTGTACAGTGTCACCTTACCAAAATGGCAATGCTTTACAGAGATATAAATTAGAACGTACAAGCAATACAAGCAATATAAAGAGCAAGTTAGGAGATAATCAAATCCCAGGGAGAGAGAGAAACTATGTTTAGGTCTTGCACCATCTGGACATGACTTTTTGAGAGTGCTTATGAGTTTAAAATATCTGTAGGTGCTGAAGCATCTGAAGGTTCAGCGGCATATGCCATTTTTATGTGAGGAGCAGCTGAGTCCCAGATCAGAGATTTACTAGGGAGTTACTCTTTAAGGGACTGCAACAGACAGATTATGCTTCTTTACTTTTCAGAAGCTGCCTTTAGAAAAGAAGTTTTCTGTTATTTTCTTCTGCTCCAGCCTGTCCTTTGCACAAAACTATGACAGCTTTGGCATTTGGCTATACGTGAGGACAGGGAAAATGCGGTTGTGCAAGGACATTCCCTGTACTGGTAATACAGAGCTCTTTGTCGGAAGGAGTTGAGAAAAAGCTGGCTGTAATCTGCTCAGGCTGAAAAAGGCTGAGCACAAAGCTTTAAGTCAAGTAAAAGCAGGCTGCAAAAAGAAAAGGACCCTGAGGAAGGCTTGTAACAGCAATGTCCTGCAGAGTAACCAGTGAATCATCACATTGACTTCATAGTATCATTAAATCCCATCTATTTGGACCTCTTAATTATAACAATTGCATATTATGTCTCATCCCTTTGACAGCTGTGCAACACCAGTCACTTAAAAATTCCTTCAGGGGTCTCTAAATTCAGAGTACCACCTACAAGTATCTTTTGCGCCAGCCTTGTTTTTCTGTGCTTTGGTGGAAGGACAGCATAACGCCACTTGTTATAAAATGTGCCTGCACTGGTTAAAGAACATAATAAAGGTTTTGTTGTGCTGCTGTATAGCTGAGCCCTGACATAAGACAATGCTGAGGTGAGCCGTTGCTGCAAATTCTTTACTAAGGTAACTAAAAGGTAGACAAAAATAATTTCTCATGGGTCAGCTCATTAAAGACACTATTGAAGTATGGGGGAAAACAGGGTCTCCACTTATTTTTTCTTTTCCTTTTTTTTGGGGGGGGGGAGTTGAACCAAATTTGCTTAATAAACTTTGGCATGAAAAATTATCTTGAATTCTTTCTTCCTGCTATTTTCTATAAAATAGAGCTGAGGGAGAAAGGAAGAGTACCTGGTAAACAAATGGGCACGTTCAAAGAGAAACGACCATTAGTGGAGAATACAAAGCAGCAAAATAACTCTTCCTGCTCTTCCCAAGCTTCCCTTAAGACAAAACAAATGTCAGGGCACAGAGCAGGGCTGGGGGCCAGAGTGGCAGGGGCTCCCCTGGGGTGGGCAGGGTCTTGCAGCCAGGGATCCCATTGCTCCAGCCAGCAAGCAGGGCAAGCCTCTGGGGCTTTCTTAAGCACATCATTGGTGGGTGAACTGATACCCAGTACTTATAGCTGACAGTTGCCTCTGGTCTTTCTTTTTTTAAGAAATAAACCCACATTTTCAGCTGTGAATTTTTCTTACTCTTTCTGTACCATTTTTCAGGACAAGGAGTCTGTACTCTTGGTGGTCCCTATTACGTTTACACTGTGATTATGTGAAGCAGCTGAAATTGAATTAGTATGGTGAACTGACTTGGAACACCCTGGCTGCCATAGTGATTTTGAAGTATTTTACCACTTACCATCTGGAAAATGTTACATACCTCTGCTAAAACATCCATTTGTGGTCTGGGCAGTATTATGCTAGTATTCCAGTGTTACTGCTGATAAGAAAGGTGTTGGAAGGGTGCTGTGAGCTGTGTAACAAGCTACGGTGTACTCCACAATGTCTTCTTTGTTGGCAAGGCTGGCCTGTGAAATTCCTGCCTCTCCATCCTATCCTCTGCCCTAGACATTCTTTCCCATATCTGTGCTTCAGTTTGCTCAGTTGTGTTCAAGCAGGTTTGTGAGGTTCTGCGGAAAACAAGATCTGCTCTGATTTGGGTTAAAAAGAGGAGTATTTTTAAAATCCACATCACTTCAAGATGTAGTGTAGATTTAGAGGTAGGTCTACAATATCTTCACTGACCTGAGCAAATATTGGCTTGGTAAAAATCCAATCCTGTTTGTAATCTGCCCTCAAGTTTATTCTGTTTAAAAAAGATTTTTAAAAGCACCCAGCTGATAAGACTTTTTCAAGAAGTAGCAGCCACATGTTCTAGAAGCAATTTACTGCTGACCAAACTCTCAAACAGCAACAGCTATGTATGCATGGTAAAAAAAAAAAAAAAAAAGACTTAAAAATGAAGAATGAATGAATCTGTCTGCATTTTTAACATCTTTTTGAATTTCAAGTGCTACAGGTTTACTTCATTTCTCAATGTACTCAACAATCACTGAATTGCCACTTCAAGATTCTGAGCACAAGTCCTTTCATTTCCCTTCCAAATGATGTCAAATTAAAACAGTCTCATGTTTGCTCAAAACGGCACTGGAATTGCAGCAGAGTGTCACTGTTTCTCAGTTGTCACTTCAGGTCAGTCTCCCTGTTCTGCTAGCCTGCTCAAGCCTGGAAATGGTCCTGCTGCCTGCAGGTACCTTGGCAGGAGCTGAGCAATATTTAGCACAAGGATAGCTGCTCAGATAATCACGGGACCAAACAAATGTGGGAGTGTGTGGACATATTCTGCGTCAAAAGGAGAACTGCACATGGCTAAGGGATGATTTCAGCTATCAAGGTCTAGAAACAGGATTGTAACTTTGCTCTAGTCCCAATCAAATAGCTGGATGGAGTCCTCCTACTTCACACAATACCTTCAGGGTAATGGGAGACTTCTTATTTTCTTCCCTGTTGGGAAAAAAAGGGGGAAGAATTGTCCAGCTTATGTGTTCCTTCCTTTTTCACCTGGCTGTTAGTTATTAGCTGTCTTTAATGTGAGGAGGAGTAGAGGTTTCTTAGAGGAGTGAGGAAAGCATATAGTTCTAGACAAGAGGACTTTGGTAAAACTAGGGAAGAACTAATATTTTTTCAGGGCCATATAGAAATCTCACATGCCAGCCATAGAAATCTCACATGCCAGCTTCTCTCCCTAATTTTGATCCCATAATAATTCAATAGGCTTGTGATTAGGTGAAAGAAATTCACTCTGTCTCTAATTGCTACCATAACTATTTAAAACAGCTAAATACAAAATGAACTCATTTACTTGCAATAGCCTGAAAAGATTTTTCCCTGGTTCTACTTCAGGAAACTACACCATATTCACTAGAAATGTTAGCTTTTTCAGTTGTATTTTCTCCTTATGTTTTAGAATAAGGCTTTCCAAAATGCTATTAACAAATATATCTTGCCAGTTTTTTAATGTGGTTTTCCTGAACGCCTTTTTTTTTTTGAAGAACAAATGTGTCTCGACAGTGTCATCTAGCGGCAAAATCCATACGAGGCCCTTGAGAGAGCAGCAAGCAGCAGCTTCCCGAGCTGAGCTGGACAGCTAGCCAGCCACCGTCTTTTACACTGATTAATGACTGATTGTACTTTTTTTGTGAGGCCTCCCTGCAGGCGACTTGAAAACCTTTTCCATCCAGAATAGATGAGAGAGTACTTCCAGCAGTTTGCACAGGAGGTGACGAGGCCATCCATGTTGCTCCGGGGGAAGCAGTCAACACTTTTAGTTCAGTCACTGTTTGCCCTTTGCACACCTAAAAATATTGCCCGTGTAATGAAAGCCTAAGGAGAGATTGGTATCTTCCAAGAAAGAGGTGCTGTTCAAGCCAGCCTGACAAGAAAGTCAAATTACATGAGCCACAAGGACTGAGACTGAATTTGTGCTTTGTGGGGAGCCGGTATAGTGAGTGGAGAAGGATGTTGTCTCAGCAGAGCTAATAGGAACTATTCAACCACCAGGATGTTTTAAAAACGGGGGGGGGGGGGGGGGGGGGAATCACAACTTTTGTTATTTTTTTATTTTTTTTGTATTTTCCATATGGTT
>JAVJGJ010000059.1:7769178-7812477 GCA_035590215.1 Microhierax caerulescens
GGGGGAATCACAACTTTTGTTATTTTGTTATTCTTTTTCTCTTTTCCATATGCTTCACTTTGCTTATGTTTGTGCTACTGTGCTCTGGTGCATTCACTACATTGCAAAAATCCAGCCTAACTACCATGAAGATGTGGATCATCATCTTGATTCATCATCTCCCAGCATGAGATGTATCATCTCGTTCAGAAGAGGACAGAGAATACCCATAGACAGCACACATGGTTGTCCAGCAGCACTGAAGAGTTTAGAATGAATGAACGTATAGGAGCTGAATTGATTCTTGAGGGCAAACATCTGTGAAAATGAGATACAATTATTAGTGCAGTGAGATATGCTACAGTGGTATTCCTTGGGCTTCTTTTTTTGGAGGTCTTAGTCTCAGGCCCTAGAACAGGTCACTGAATTTACTGTCCAGTTGGAAAAGAAAGCAGAATAGAGCTGTGTGCTTTTTGTACTACTGTTGCTCAATCCGTGCTGTCTCACAGGCATTTATGATCTTCAAGCTTACAGTACTATTAAAACACATCTTTGTACTTCAGTCGGACAACAGGTGTTCACACTGCAGCAACCAGTGGTGGTAGAGGAGACAGAACTCCACTTCAGTCTTCATACCTGGAAGTAAACCAAATTACATAATTAATCAGAAATAATGACATCAAACTTGGGATTACTTTATCAAAACTTATAAATCAGCAGAGTGTATGAAATCCATCAAATATTATGCATCCTCTTTGTGAAACCAAAACAAGTCATACAAAGGATCATTTCCATCATGACTGCTAATCAACCATTACATCTAATTTTATTTTCAATAAACTTTGAATAGCAGATGAAGATGCCATTTCTTGTAACGGAAAAATGCTGGTAAATCTTCAGTATCCTTAAAGGCTGTGACCATGGTTCTACGGTGATAGGTCACAGAAAAATAATATTTACGCCCATTAGAATGCCAGTTCATAGGAATACGCTGCCGCTTGGCTTTTGTTATTAGAATCCTTAGCAGAAACTAGACAGCTGTATTAAATTTGCTAGAAGTAATGTTGAAAGCTATTAATAAAAAATCCCTAAAGCTTTTATTTTAAAAAAGCATTCTACAAATTTCCTGATATATCCTGTCTGGAATACAATGCACATATGCATGGTCTTTTTAAAGTGGGCCTAAGTGATAGCTGAGTAGGTGGGAATTATTTAAGAGAAAAAATGAACTTTTTTAGTTTTTAAGGGTCCCCCCCCCACTACAATTTGGCATATATTTGTTTTAACAGTTGTGGAAAAAGAGACTCTACTCATGCCTTTTATAGTTTCACTTGCTTCTTCATTTGTAATTTCACCATAGACTAAACCAAAATTGAATCTCAAATGTTAAGTACTGAAATATTTACCATTTCTTACACAGCCTTTCATTCATAGGGTTCAATCCACTTTAGATTGCCCTGTTCCCCCCTATTTTGCAGGGGAGTCAATGGTCAGAAACAGCTTCACACAAGGAACAATTTAAAGCAAGTAAGTTAAGTTCTTGTTTTCAGCAGACCTAGTAGAGGACCTTACTCTGATTCTGCATAGAAACAGACCATGCTGGGAGTGAGGAGGCAAGAATGTTCTCCCCACTGCTTGATGCAATATTCAGTGAGTCACTGGCACAGCTGAGACTAGCTCAAGAGAACTGCCTTGAGTCCTGCGCTTGACAAGCTCCGCAGATGAAGAAAACTGCAGTGCTACAGTTTTTATTGCAGAATTGTTCTGCTAAGCGTGCCAGCTGCTAACCAAAGGATACTGTGGTGTCATCCGAGTGTTAGAAGAGTTTTTCGACTGTAGGTGGCACTGCAAGGTAAATGCAAATGTGTGTCTACTAGCTGTGGAGATTTTATTCTCTTGAGGTTTTTTTTCTCTCTCAAACACTCTGAAATCAGTGTTTGGAAGATTAAACAAACACAAGAGATCTTTAAGACCCAGAAAAGACCTAGAAAGAAGTAAGGTAAGGCCAGAGGAGACCCGTCCGGAGGTGATGCAAAGGGAATGCCATGCCATCTTTACCAACCTACTGTTTAATGCAGGGCTATCCCATTTTGGGGACTGACACCTCCCACAACAGTGGTGGGTCACTGCAGAGACAGACAGGAGTGGTGACTCCAGCTGCTCCTGGCATCCCTGGGTTACACAGCTGGAGCAAGAAAGACAACCAGGTGTCACTTCAGCTGGGCCATGAACTCCTGCAGAGAGCACGAGGGTAGACTAGGAGAGACAGGCTGCATCACACTGAGCAGTGCTGTGAAGTGCATCCTGAACCACAGCACTCTGCATGGCACGCAGCAGCATGCGGTCACCCTCTGCCATGCAGACTTGAGCGCAGCGGGACTGTACTGGCAGCAGCAACCCTGAAGCCAGTATATGTGGCGCTCAGTGCCAGAGAGGGTGTCAGATGCCTTGTTCAGGGATAGCACCGACATAGCCCAAACAGCAGCAGCCAGGCGTAAAAAGGCCAGAAAACATCAGCTGCACCGTAAACAGGACGTTTACCTAGTCTTTACAAAAAGTTTTAAAAGTAACAACCTCTTTTTTCTTATTATCAGAAGAAGGCAAGAAAGGCAGTTTCTTTCTCTCTGCTCCCAGAAGTTCAGAAGCTATAAACAGGTCCTCGTCCACATATCCTAACCACTATGATCTTTCCTCTCCCCTGTCTGTGAGACTGTCACAGGGCCAACAGTGTTATTTGCCATGGCTATGGAGTCTGAGTCCTTAGGAAGTCCAAGAGAACATCCTTGACTTTCATGTCTTTTCATCCATCCTTTCCCCTCCACAAGAGGCTCTGTGATAGTCTGCAGCCTTGCTCCTTCTGTTCAGGAAGATCGTGCAGGAAAGACAGACCACAAACTGAATTTTCTTGCTGCACTAATACAATAAACTTCCCACAGAATAAGAAAACACTTTGCTTACAATCATACTCTTCAGCAAACAGTCAACATCCACTTCACATGTACTGCAGTTTCTGATTGTATTGAAGATCATATTCCAGTCACTGAAAGTAACTGTCCCTTTACTAGTTCCCACAGATGACTGTCTTTTACTATGTAGGGTATGCAATTACAATATTTTTTTTTTTTATGTACATTGTGCTCTTTACCACAGGTTTTTGCAAAACTTTTTTTTTTTTAAATATGGCAATTCTGTACAAATGTGGGACAATGCATTCTCATCATACACATCTCATATCACTGATGACAAACTATCCTTTTTTGGATACCTGGACTACTATAATAACATAAACTATATTTTGGGCATCTGAAATGCTCCCAAGGTCTAATTAGACAAATTGGAAATCTTATGAGTCAATGAATGGATGTCAGGGTATCTGACATGGTTACATGGAAGTGTTCCCAATCTTGTGAGATGAAGAGTCTGCTTTGCTGAAGCCATGGTTTCTTGATTCAAAGCTCCTGGGCGCTCACTGCATCTTCATTTTGTACTTCACCTTCACAGGGGAACTCTGAAGTTGATTGAGCAGACTTCAGGGAGTTCCCATACTTCACCATCCTTTTTTCCATGCTGTCTGATCCTTGACCTTCTTCTCCACACTTGTCTCAAATGGCCTTGGTATATGGACATTAGTAACTCCGTCTCTTTGAGTAAGAGGATAATATTTCTTAAAGCAAGATGCACATATTTTTAATAAATTTGGAGATATTTTACTGGTATAAAAATGCTTCTTTTGAGCGTGTAGCGATCAGATAAATAAATAAATAAATAGTAGTCTGGGGTTTTTTTGCAAGCCTTCCCTGCTAACAGGTGTTACACTGAATTTTCCTCTATTACTTCTGTGATATGATTTTCCCAGTATTTTATAATCTTTTTTTTCAAGTTCATAAAAGAGAGGGATCATGAGGAATTTATTTAGTATCAGCAGAAGGTAAGCCTGGAGCTGATTAATTTTTTCTTCAGCAGAGAGTATTACTGCTGCCAATATGAATTACTACTCAAAGCTCCAGAGGACACTGGTAATAATTAGGCCAGCTAAAGCACAAAAACAGAAATGCGAAGGGGGAAATCTGTCACTCGACATTTAGTATAGCTGGAAAGAAAAAAAAATTATTTTCACTTTTGATACATAGACTGAACTTTTTCATTACTGCCTGATAAATGTAATTACCATCTATTGTCAACATCCAGAATCAATTTCAGAAATCTGTTATGAGATTGTTACAGTGATAGCATAAAGTGCTAAGTACATTTTTTTCTTCCTGTCACTTACATATTCTTCTCTAATTCCTCCATTAGCCTAAGTCTGGTGCAGCAGACACAGCATGGAACTCTAACTCAATATTTCTGCAGACTACTCTGGATGGATGGCTTAGATCCATAGGTTGCCAGAAGGCTGCCTAAGCTGCCTGATGGGGTAACGTCCTCCCTACAGCCCAGACTTATCTCCCCTAACCTTAAATGAGTATACACATTTGGAGCACAGTCTATCTATAACCCTTCAACTGTCAATGAACTGAAGCATATGAAGACAAAAAATACAGTCTGTAGGCTAATTAAGCCTCTCAAAAATTGATGTTCCTCCTCAAATTCTGAAGGTGGCTAAGTATACTGTTTTTCCTTTTTAAGTGCTGTTCTTTCCATTTTTTTTGAGGAATTTTTGACTTGAAGTCTAGAGATGCTGTAAAAAGTAACAATGGCAGTCAGACACACACATTCTTTTCCTATAAGACAATCACATGTTTATTTGTGATAATTCAGATGTTTTCATCACCAACTGAGAAAAAAAAAAAAGAACAGTTCCTAACTGTCAGGCACATACTACTTGCTTCAAGAACTCACAAATCCGACTGTTGGATTATCCCATTAAAAAACTCTTCCCTGACTTGTTACTGGCTTTCATCTCCACTGCCTGTAATGCCTTCTGAAAGGCTTAAAATGGTATAATTTTCTGCAACCACATTGTCATTTTCCACTGGTAAAAAAAAAACCCAAACAAGAAAAAAAACCCAGTAATTTAAACACAGGCTCAAGGTAACCTGCCTGAGGTGTTTTTGTTTTACGTTATCATGTCAACATATCTCTGCAAATCAAACTATATAATCCTGATTCTGTGAATGGTATTCATTAGTTTGCTGCTTTTGCAGAGGCAGCATGAAGTAGCAGGAATTTCTATTACTAACCTATGAGCTGGGGACAATCAGAAAAGCCTGAATAAACAAAAGGTAAAGTAGTTAATATCTCATTTTTCCATTAAAATTTTAAGAATTCTGCAAAGGAGGTCAAACTTTTGCATAGAAACCCATTGCTAAAAGCTTTTGGTTATTCTGTCAAGGTTTTGGCTGACTTGGACTCCACCAGGTCCTATTCTTGACTCAGTATTACTTTCCAACTTTTCTGTGTCCTTTGCTATAGTTTTCTATTCTTGACAGTAGTATTTTGTCTGAAAGACCTGAGAGGCAGTCCAGCTTCTTAGAAATTATTTTTCCTCATATAGGATCTACTCATGTTGCCTTGGGCCTTGTTCTGCTTTAAGCCTCTTGATCCTTCCAGTGTGCTGTTTACCTCTTCAAAGGATGCCAGTCCCAGCTATTCACTTGAATTCATATTTCATATTGCACAACAAAGCATTGTTTATGACTGACTTCAGTTGTATTCGGACCTTTGTATCTCCCCAGATGGTCATTACTGTTCTTAGTCCAGCTGGCAGCATACTTGGAGCAAGGCCACTTCTGAGATATGCTTATGACTGAAGCAGAAATAAGCTATCACTAGGAAAAGAATACATAAATAAACTTCACATAGCATGCAGGGTTAGTTACAATGGTGAATGGCTGCTGGCAAACCAAGCATTTGGAAATGGATAAAATGCTTGAGATTCACCTACATACAACTTCTACTCAATCTTCCCCAAATAAAACTGCTGCTGAAGAACACATGTAATGTGTTTCAACAGCAAATGTTTTGTGGCTTAAAAAATAGCTAGGTTGTTTTAAAGTCTTTTAATGCTTGCAGTACATGGGATGAAACTGTGGCTTTAAAGAAACACATAGAAACTCTGGCCATCAGCATTAATATTAATATGTCATTAATGTGTTTTCTGTATTTTGGAGAAAAATTATGTTTGATTTTTTTACTCTGTATTTTATGTTAGGTACTGTTTGTCTTGGTTCCTAGCTTCCCACCCTAAAATGCTACACTCTAATCCTGTTCGAGATTAATCTCTAATCTGTACCACCTGTTACATCATTCAAGGGATAAACTAAACACGTGGCCTGAGTTGAGCCCTCATAGAGTTTACTTGAAACACACACGAAGTGAACCGTAGGTAACTACAAGAGCAGTTTTTCAAATCCTTGTGTACATACCACGTTTGTTTATAAGACTGCTGAGCTGGTGCAAAAAGCCTCACAAAAATCAAGCCGTATGTCATAAATTAAGCGACTTGCTCTGTCAGAGAAATTACACTGGCTTGAGACAATCCGCCTCGACACAGACTCCTCGATATTTTCTCTCGCTTCAGCCTTTTCCAGAGACCTGCAGGCTATTTAAGTATCTGCTTTCGAGTCCAGGAGAGGTGTTGCCTTGCCCAACCCGCCCATTTTCCTCACAGCCGGCCACGCTGCTTCTCGCGTGAAGACTGACACAAAAAGGCACTGACACACCTCAGCTTTCTGACCTTCGCCTGCACTCCCCCCGTTATTTCCAGCCGCTCCCTTCCTCACTCACTCCACTAGGCGCGCCGCCGGCGCCTAACACCTGCGGCGGCCATTTTGGTTTAACCCTTGCACCCCGCGGGCCGTCCCGTCCCCGCAGGCTCCGCCCCCCAGGCCCGTCCCTCCCTCTCGCTCCCCTTTCGCTACCTGACCCGGCCTGTCAGTCGATCCGGGCTCCGCAGTGGGGGGCGGAGCCTGGGTAGCTGTCGCAGCCAATCGGCGCGCGAGGTGCGGTGGCACCGCGACCAATTAGCTGCTTGCTTCTTCGGGGGTGCGTCGGCTGCTATCTCTGCGCCCTGCTGTGAGGTGCTGACACGGGCTGTCCCCGTTGCCGCTTGAGGTGTCGCGGTAGCCGCAGCAGTCTGGCCCTTGCCCGGTGTCACTGAGGATGAGCCCCCGCGCTGCCCAGAGCGCGTCCCGCCCTGCCCGCCCGAGCCCATTCATCTAGCGACTGGTGAGGGGCGGGCCGCGACCTGCTGATGTGTCCGGAGGGGGAGCCGGGCCTGGGGGAGGGGCAGCGTCATGGCTGGCCCTGCCAGACGGGACGGGACGCCGGCGGAGGGGGGCCGTAGGAATAAGGAGAGCCCCAGGCAGGAGAGCCAGGGAGGGTAAAGGACAGCCGGCCACGTAGGATGGGAGGCGACCGGCTTCGAGGCGGAAGAAAAGTGTCTGCGCCGCCTGTTTTGTTAAGTCTTACGTCGCTTGTCGCTTCCCGGCTACGTAGAGTTGTGTAGTGGGAGTCAAAGCGGCCCTGCCCTCTGCCCCTGGCCGGTGGCTGGCTCTCTGAAACACTTAGGACCTTCCCATTCTTGGCACTGGCAGCAGCCTCTGCCAGGTTTCCTTAGCTGGAGATTCCCGGGAAGCTCGTTATGTCTCTGGCCTTTTGGTGATACATGTCTGCGGCTTTTGGGAGCAGCTCGCAGCCGTGCTGGCTTTAAGCAGCAACGTAGGCAGTAGAGAGCTGAAATCTCGTAGTTAACTTAAAAGGATTTTTCGTGTGGCCTTTTTAGGGGCCAACTACCTGATGTCTGAAATCCGGCTCTTTGCTGTCATGGTCATTGTAGTTGTCTCTTTGTGGAAACTAACAACGTTTTGTGGTTTTCCAAAAAAATAATAACTGCCCAACATCTGATGTGGATACTCTTTAATAATACTGTACCAAATGTTCAGAGTTCGTTCTGAAAAGTCATCTTTTCCTAAGACATGATGTTATTTATTGGATATAGTTTTAAAGTGTGGTGAAATTCTAGCACATATTCGTGGTTCATTGCTCTTGACTTATCTTCAGATTATCTATTTCAAGAAAAAATCTAGAGAAGGTTCCAGTGTATTGTGGAAATGCCTATAACTGTAGACACTGTACTTTTGTCTATATGACTTCATGCTTTAACTTTTTGGACAGTGTTGAGTTATTAAGTGTAAGTAGTTTTGACTGTTTCTAGTTAAGCCAAGCACAGTATTTCAGAGTTTACTATTTATGTACTATGATTCCTGACTAATAGATGTGCTGTGATATGTGCTAGATTTAGCTATCAATGGTACTTTGGTGGTTTTTTGACAGACGTGTCTGCATTTAATTGCTAGTACTTGGTAGCACTGTTAGGAGCAAATGTTACTGGATCACTGAATGTCTCATCCTGACAAGGATTATGCTGTTGTTGATGTGAAGGCAGAAGTTGTGGAAAGTCTGGAGAGAATATAATGGTCACCTGTGCCAGGGTGTACCTGCCAAGTGGTGGCGCAGAGGCTCTGGCCTCTTGGTTTACTTCAGTAAATGAAGTAGCTTGGATCTCCAGCGGCCCAGGGGATGTAGCAGGTATGGTGGAATAAGGTGGGTTTTGAAGCAAGTTGGTTTTCCTCCATAGCTTTACTTCTAGACAGGTCATATTTATTTAAAGCTTCGCCTGGCACATTTTGAGAGCCTCATTAACATTCAGTTTATCATTTGAAAGTCCTTCCTGACATATAATCTTAATCTCTTAAGAAATCTGAACAAGTAACTACTTATCTCACTGTCAACGGTAAAATGGACAACAGTTTTGATTTGTCTTTATGTAAAAGCCGTCTTATTCAAAGGCTATGGGTGGTCTGTAGAAACTGCAGCTGAAAAAGAAAATAGATTGAATGTGCTCAGCCTGTACTGTTGGGTTGTTTTATAAACTTCCTGAATCCTAGTTGTTCTTTCCAAAGTTTCTTCTATTTATCTAAGTCTCTTAAAACTTGATGTTTGAGCTAGAGGCAGCAGCCTACTTGATGTTTTGTGTATCGAGAAGAGCAAAACCCTTGCTTTCTGTGCCTTGTATTGCAATGCGCCTGTAATATAGTCGAGAAGAAGGTGCTTTTTTAAAAAGACTGTATGTGGGAATTTCTGACTGCCAAACCACTTTAAGGTGCTGCATAATTTAGATTTACCCTTTTTTCTTTGTATATTCAGTCACTTTCCCCGCCTCTAAAATATATTATGTATTTAGATAGTATTGTTCAAGGGGTTGAAAAGCCTAGATTTATGCCCAGACTTCAACAAATGAGCAGGGAGTTTCTGACCAGGTTAAATCCTCTGTGGATGTGTAATCTTCTGAGTAGAAATTAGTAGTGTAGCTGTTCTGTGAAACCTTGGATAATGTGCTGCTTGTAGCTGAAAGGTGTGTTTGCTGTTACTTATCTGGAAATTCATCTGTGTTTCCTTGAGGATATATTGCTTAGTGCCAGTGCTATAGACACTTTTGTCAGATTCTAAACTACTACTTTAATGTGTATTAGTGAAAGTTGCCATTAGTTAAGACTACGGTCAGCTGAAAATCCTGGTAAGTCAGTAACGTGGTCGCAAATTCCCTTGGCCTTAAGTCTGTAAGCTTTACGTTATGATACATTTGTGGGTTTTTTTATATTAGCTTACTAATCAAGTAGTCTGTATGGTGAAGTTTGATTTAGGCACAAATATTTTCAGGATTTCCACTCTGTTATGGTTACAGGTCTTTTGTGATGTTACGAAACGAGTGTGAATGGACCCAACTTGGAGAATATTATTAAATGTTAGAATGCTTGTTTAAAAAGCAATCCCCCTTCCGCTCCAGTGTGGAAAACTGTAACAACTTGCAATACCCTTACAAGGATGGACTTAACCTTCCTGAAGTGTGTGATAGTGCCAGCTATACTTGTCCTAATTTATCAACTTAATTTCAGAGCACATGAATTTTTCACCTTCTGAAAAGCCATATTGTTTACTTTTTTTTTGAAGGAGGAATATTAAGATTGATAAGTAAAACTCTAGGCTTCTCTTATATGGAAAATAGAAACCATTATTTAGTTCCATTTTAGGACAGCCAAATACTAGGTAGTTTTTCACCAAGTGCATTGTAGATGCAACTGATATTTAGAAAAAAAATCAGTACATAATAATAATAATAATAATAATAAAAGCCAACAGAAAAAAACAGTGACTGGAATTGAGGTTATGCCAATTTAAAGATCAAATAAGGTCTTGAGAAATATATTCTTAGTAGAGCAGCCTAAAGCTGGGTTTCAGGGTCATGTCATTAATTTGACTTTTAATGCAGTGTGTATGGAAGATGCAAACCCAGCAGTCTGTCTTCAGATGGCACTGAATTCTAACTAGCCGCATCTCTTCTGTTTTCTCTTGCACTTCCATGTGAGACCGTTGTCTTTATTAAGATGAAAAAAACCACAACAGCATCTATTAGCCACTGTCATGGTACTGGTATCCCCATCCAGGTTACACAGATTTTGCTAGATCTAATACTGAGTATAGGCTTTCATCAGGAAGAACCTGAAAGACTACAGATACGAGTTCTGGTATCAAATGTGTGCCTCCCAGATTGGATACCGTAGACATACATTGAAACTGCCAGCCATGTGATAAGGGTTGGTGCGTCAAGAACATAAAACCTGTATGGAAATATGTTCTAGAAAAAAAAAAAATTGGGAATATGTTGGTGGAGAACATGATCCTACAGATGTAGAAACAACTAGTCTATATTTTCCTTCATCCAGTAGCTTGTGATGCCTCTGTGCTAAATGTCTGTGTTCCAGGTATCACAAAAAATTGTGCTGAATATGCTCTGCTTTCACTGTGTTTGTCTTCTGAAAAATAGTGACTGAGAAACAGTTATGTAGTAGGGGGGGCCTAAAGCTGCTTTGGTATCATCATTTATTTCTTCTGGCTTAATTTTTGTGAGATTTGCATTACCAGAACACAATTGATTACATACTTTTTATCTATTCTGGGAAGCCTTTCTGATAAGAAAAATAGGTAAGCAGAACACTTGGACTTGAAGAACACTAACTCACCAGAAGTGCCTTGTAAGCAGCTTTGATATGCAGAGAGATTTCTGGAACTTCACAGTGGGAAACTTCTGCCAACTCTTCTCATTTACCCCAATTATTGAACAGAATCTCAGGATTTCATGTCTGCCCTCTGCTGTTTGCAGGAAATGAAATCTACAGTCATCATCCTTAGTTACTTGTTAGCTTGGTTTTACAGATACTTAGAATCTTAGTTAATTTCATACTAAAGAGAGGTGTGATAGTTTTGATTTTTAGACATTTTAGCAAGAAAGTGCCAAATCTTTGCCTATTTGTAGTGACTTCTTGAAAGAAACGGATATTTCAGACAACCACAGTAGGTAGAGAGCTGCTTTTCTGGCTGTAGGAGTTCTGACTCCATGAGGTCAGATGACATGTCTGATGTGCTCCTTGGAGAGTGTCAGACCGCTGCAGTGCAGTGGTGCTTTGCCTTCTCTAAGGGGAAGAGCTGAATGGGAGGGCTCTACCTACTCGCTTCCAGGTGGAAGATACCACAAACACTTTCTTGCTACTTAGGAATTGCTTCCAAGTTGTTTGTAATCTTTTAGATTTTCCTGGACTGTGAACGTGTTTAATAAGTAGGTCATATCTCTAAGGGAAAATTCAGAAACCTGCTTGCTGCTGAAGTGAAGTATCTTTGGGATAATCTCAATAATGCTCCAATTCCTCCATTTTTATTTTGTGATTTGTTTTCTATAATAAAAATGCTAATTAGGAACCAGGTTTTTTAAAAAAAATTGAGTTCACATGATACCTCTTGTATAATAAAAATGTTTAAAAAATACAATCTTATTTAGCTATTTATGTCTTTTAATAATTAGATCATTAGGAGGACACTAGTACTATTACATGAATATGATTACCACAGAGAAGCCTACAGAAATATCTGCAAATAAAAGCAGAGACACATAATTGAAAGGGCACTGTATTTTAGACATTTTAATTCAAAGTTTAGTAAATGCTGGTGCTGTTCCTGTTCTGTGCTTACTTCAGGTGCTGTTCATTCAGCTGGGACCCCATATACTAGGAGTAAGCGTGTGGACAGCACTAAGGTTTTCACATAGACTTGAGTGTCAGTTCACAATTTTAAAGTTCTAAGGTTTCACTTATGGACCTGCTTTGTATTTAAAAATAGTCAGATCTGATTATTAACCCTTCTCAGATGTTGTAATAACATGATAGTGTGTGTCATTGGTGTGACAGTCTTTACCATGGAGGGGAGAAAATTTGATCTACAGCCTTCTGTCTCGAAACTCAGGGTGCATATATCAATGTACTAATACAGTATCTAGTGTTGTTTGTAGTAAAGGAGGGCTGGGTTAGAATGACTTATAAAGAAATAATTCAGCAGAGTCAGTTTTCACATAGCTTCAGTAAATGTCACCATAATGGAGCTATTGTGAGGTAAATGGGGTTGTATTTCTATCTGGTAGCAGATACTTTTTAATGAGTGGTTTGTTGTTCACAGTATTTTTGTGTTTGGTGGGGCTAGAGCTCAGGTGCTTTAAATAAGTTTTTCTTTGGCCTCTCTGTTCCTGTAATGACACAACTATCTTTGGAACCAGGATTTAACTTTCATCTGAATCATTTTCTCATACAATTCAGTGTCTTAAATAGGTGTGTACCTGCACAAGGGAAGGTGTGGCATGGGGCACAGCAGGACTCCTTCCTTGGGTGGTGGTTCCATTTCATATCAGTTTACCTAACAGAGTATTTATTTTGTGAGTCCCCTGAGTAATTTTTCTTTACGTTCTTTTTAATTTTACTTTTCTTTCTTTGTAGCACCAATAGCAATGTCTTAACAGTGAATTATATTTAAGATGTGCTTTACAAGGCATATACAAATTTTATACTTCTTCAACATCATAATTTTATTGCCTAGTGGCATATTGATGAAATGTGACAAACTGGTATGAGAATAGCACTTCTGATGTTTTTCCTATAGGTCTCTGAGTATTCTTTTTTTTTCTTTTTCTTTTAATTGTTACTATTTAGAAGGGTGTTTGATGCACAGACAATCTGAGTCTGCTGATAGCAGTCACCTGACACACTTTCATTCTGTGGAGCAGCAAGTCAGGCTGTGCTCTTGAAACTAGAACTTTTTTTCAAGCTTGCAACAGTGATTTGCTATTCTTTATAGTGTGAGGCTTTAGAGATGGTGAAGGGAGAAGAGTCCACGCAGGTATATGTAACATTTCTTGAGTTACTGCAGAAGTTTTTATGTTGGTTGTATAATACCCTGTAGAGTGAACTGAAGCTTGCTGTGACACATGTAAGCTGAACAGTTGTGTTCAATTTTGGTTTCTGAAATATTTCTGAATGTTACTTCTGGTCAGGAATGAGGGACTAAATTGTACTGAATAAAACCTGCTTCCCACCCCTCCTTCAGTTACCAGCTGTTTGTTTTGAAGGTACATACTGAACAAATTCTGATCCCTAGATTTCCATTCCAAGTATTTAAACTTTTCTGAATGAGGCGGGAAAATAATTGTTGAGGACTTTGTAATAAGATGTTTAAATGAATACTCTTGGATTAGAATTTTTTTTTTATCTTGGAAGTTTAGATTGCATTACTAATGCTTGTTGTAAACCGATTTCTTTCAGCTTGGTGGCAATCTTGAGGATAATTCTTGAAATAGGAGGACTGGGATTTCTGTTTTCTTTTCCAAACAAAATCATATTTTCCTGACATGTTTTTGCAGATAAGAGACATTAACAAAATATGGTTATACATTCAGTGCCTGAAAACCAATGGAAGCTAAGCTCAACAGGCGTTTTTGAAGGGGGTGTAGGCCTAGGAGTGGGGTGTGCACATCTATAATGACTGCTAAGCTGGAAAGATAGCAGGGTGAGGGGTTTTTTGTTTTGTTGGTTTTTTGTTTGTTCTTTTTTTCTCTCCCAAGGATTTCTTAACATTTCAGTTTTCATGATGACATTGCCCAGCTTCTTTTGGCATATTTTACTCATGGGTAGAACAACTTTAAACTACAGTTTGCATAGCAAGCAAAAACTTCAAAGAGTGTAACATGATTGAATACTACTTCACTCAGTTTGCAACTTACACTTGAAAGGTTGAAACGTGTGTTTTTGGGACTGAACAGCAGTTCACATTAAATTAGGCAGTGTATCAGTGATGTATATAGTTCACTTTTTCTGTTTAAGATGGGTTTATGTATGATTTTTAGACTGCTGTCTGTATTTCATGTACTGTAACCCTTTTAAATATAGCTTCACATGTTTAATAGGTTAGATGAGTACTTCTGTCAGGCCTCTTTTACTTTTGAGAAAGTGGATGCCAGAGAAAGATGGATATGCTGAAGTAGGCACAGATAAGCAGAAATGCTGTATGCCCTAGACTGAATATATTTTTATGAAGAATTTGTATCTTTGCCTCCTTTTCCTCCTTCTTCCTCCCTTACCTGTTCCACCTTAGACCTTCATGTCTTCTTGCCTGTTTCAAGAGCTTTAGCTCTTAGCCCTGCATGAGCACCAAAATCCTGAATTCATGTCTCCTGTACAAGTTGCTTGTCTTTACTCTGTTGCCATCTTTCCTCTCCTCTCACCTTTGTCAGCGGCTCAGGGAGTGGTGGAGAGGAGCCTTCCTGTTGATTCTGCTGAAGAGACTCAGTAGGCAGATGGGTAGACATTCAGGCCAGGGAGGAGAAAGAGTGGCATAATCCTTTTTTGCAGTGGCTAAAGGAAGCTGTGGTGGTCCCTCCCTCCTTCTGTGTGGCTGGCAAAGCTGCTGTTAGCCTAGGTGTACCTAACAGCTGTGGTGATTTTTTGGTGGGTGTTTCTGTTTTGTTACCCCACCCCCCACCCCTTGTCTTTTAGTTCAGTTCTTGGTTTGTGATCACAAAGTAATGATATAATTAGATGGTAAACTCTCAGGGTCCTAAGGACCCTAAGGCTGGGAGAACAACCTTTTTCTTTTCCTTCAGGTGCCTTTTTTTGGATCCAGTTCACAATGTATCCTCAAAGATTTATATCAGAGAAAGGGAGGAGGTGCCTTTGGAGGCTGGGGTGGTGAAGGGAGTAATGTTTTTTTTAAACTGACTGAATGCCTGAGTATAAGTTCAAATGGCATGGGACATGCAAGTTAACCCTTGCCACATTGCTCTTGTACTTGCAAGTGCTAGTTTGATATGCATTTAAATTGGTACAGTTGCTTAGGAAAATAATTTTTCTTTACTAATCTGTTCTGGTTTGTTCTCTTTCAGGTCTCCCTTGCAATTATGGCGTTTTAGAAGAATAAGGTAGTGTGGAGGGGGAATCCCCCTCTGCACACGTGAGGTAGTTCACTTTTGGAATTTTTTATGGACAAGAACATTTGTTATATAAGATGGTGAAATAAGACTTCTAAAAATATATATTTATAAGTATTTTTTTGGATCAAGTGCCAAACATAACAGTACAAAGATTTTTGATGGCAGCTCAATAAAACTGGATTTACATCTTCGGAATTACAAATTTTTTAAGGCACTGTGTTGTATACTAATTTAGAGTGCCTTGATACACTTAAGGGTTATTCCCCTTAAGTAAAGGAGCAGCTTTAGAAGTGAAGATGAGTTCTCTCATGCCAGATTGTACTTCAAAGTGTCGATCTCTACAGCATGCTTTGGATGTTATTTCTGTAGTAACCAGAGGAAGCGAAGGCCAGATCAAGGCCTTTCTCTCTTCTTACTGCTACAATGCTGCAACTATAAAGGATGCCTTTGGTAGAAATGTTATACATCTTGCTTCATCTTGCGGCAAAAAAGGCGTGTTAGACTGGTTGGCTGAGACCAAAGGAGTAGATCTCTTGGCGAAAGATAAAGAGTCCGGATGGACCGCTTTGCACAGAAGTATATTTTATGGATACATTGATTGTGTTTTGTCATTACTGAAGGTGAGTGATTTGCAACTGTTATTTTTCCTTGGTATGTACAAGTTTTAGGGTTTTATTTGTTATGCAAAAGTGGGTTTTAAACTTGACTGAAAGCCTCTTGAGGATTGTTTTAATACTGTGTTTAGATCACAGTGCATTGATTTACTTGAAGGTTGCCTCTGTGTTTATACAAGCTAACTGCTTTTGCCCATGCAGAAATCAGCACTGAGTAAGGATCCCTGAGTAACTGGATTCCTTGAAGACTGGTTTGTGTGGATGATATCAGGGTCAGGATCTTAAAAGTGGAGACTGATCAGACTAAATATACTCTAAAAATAGACTCTTCAGTAACTGTACCAAGTAGTGCTTTTAGAGAACATAAAATAATGAATGCTTGAGTAGAGTTATAATTAGAAGTGACTCTTACATTTGAGAGGTAGCACTTCAAGATACGGAGCATTTTACTAAGCAAATCCCCATTTCATTCATATTTTAACCAGGGCTTTTGCTCAATACCTCTTACTCCTTTCTTGCAATTGCTGATTCTTCCCTAGCACCTAGGAAGTTCTGTTTAGCTTTGATTGTTCTTCCTTCTGTTCTTCCTGTTCCAAGTATAGCAAAGGGAAGAGCTACATGTGGTTGAGATCTGTTCAGGGTCCCTTAACCATGCAAGAAAATGAAATATTTGTGGTTCAGGGTTACTTAAAAGCATACCTTTTAAGGCAGACAACTTTCCATTTTGAGTTCAGCCTTTTTAAGTTGCAATGACTAGCTGTTTGTAAACAGAAAACTCTGCTTTCAACAAGATTTTAAGTAAAATGATTGTGGATCCAGTATTTTTTAGTTTTTGAAGGTCTGATAACTGTTAAATATGTATTTCATGTTCTGTACCTGTACATAGTGAGGAAGTTTCCATTAAAGTTGACAAAAGTCGGTGTTGGCATGAGAATTTATATTATTCTGTTCTTTAGAAAACTGGAAATTTTTTATGTGATGTATGAAAAAGTGATCAGTCCTCTAGTGCTTGTGTGTATATCTGTATCTTTGATACTTGCTTACAAGAGAATTGTACAGGTTACCCTAGATGTATTCTGCTTTTCTATCAGCTGCATGAATGAGTGAGATTTTTCTGATAGCTAGCTCTGCTGATACTCTTCTAAGAAGTGGAATGAAACAGCTCATGGAGAGTGCTCTGCTTCCCCGTTCCTTAACTGAAGTCATCCTGCAGTACTGCATTATAGAAATGGTACGCCCTTAAGGTATTATAGCAACAACAGGAAGGGATTATAGAATAAGTTTATTAAATAGCTGAGCTAGAAAGAAATCTTTGAAGGTTGGCTAGTCCAGCCCACTTGCTCAAGCAAAGTTAGCTAGAGCAGGTTGCCCAGAACTATGTCCAGTTGGATTTTGAATGGAGATTCAAACATCTCTGTTCCAATGTTTTAATGCCAGTGCAGTAAAGGTGGTGTTTAGGTTTAAACGGAATTTCTTACATTTCAATTTATGCCCTTGTTACTTTGTTTCTTTTGTTCCCTTGTGTCATTGCTACTTGTCCTGGCAATGGATATCACTGCTATCCCTACACCTCACCTCCAATCAGGTACTTACTATGCATACTGATAAGACACAGCCCCCCACCCCCCCACCCCCCTTCTCTAGGCTGAGCATTCCAGTGCTTTCAGCTTCTTGTATGTCAGATGCCTCAGTCATTATTTTCGTGGTCCTTTGGTGGGCGTGCTCCTGTATGTCTATGTCTGTCTTGTACTGGGGAGTCCAGACCTGAACACAACACTCCAGCTGTGGCTTGCCAGTGCTGAATAATACCTCTTGGCAACACTTTTACTTGCAGCCCTGGATGCTTTAACCATTCTTAGCTGTGAGGACACACTGCTAGCTTGTGGTGGACTGGTTGTCCACCAGGAGCCCTCAGTCCTTTTCTGCCAAGCTGCTTTCCAGTCAGTTGGCCTCCAGCTGGATAGTGGGTTGCTCCTCCCCGGGCCAGGACTTGCATTTCCCTTTGTTGAACTTCATAAAGTTCCTCTCAGCCAATTGCTGCAGCCTGTCAAGGTCCCTTTGAAGGGCAGCACAACTCTCTGGCTTGTCAGCCACTCCTCCTGGTCTTATGTCATCATTAGCCTTGCTGAGGGTGTACTCTGTCCTGTCATCCAGGTCATTAGTGAAGATGCCAAACAGTACTGGCCCCAGAATCAAGAGCTGGGGTGCACAACTGGTGCGGATGACCGACTTCTGTTGCGGGCTGGAGGCAGTCATGACTTATTCTCAAACTGTATCTAAGTACAAGTTTTGCCACTCAGCAGCTGGGGTTTGTTTTTACAAATTCAGATCATGTGAATAGCACTGCAGCCTGTGTTCTGCTTGTAAATGACTTCTATAGCTGCCAAAGAGAAGAATATCCAGCTACTTGTTAAATCATAAGAAAAGGTTGGTCTTGCTGTCATATAGTGAATTAATATGAGCACTGTTGCTAGTACAGTAGCCTTTATAATTTGGAGAATGTTTGTTGTTCTGCATGGTGTTTTTCCAGAGGAAGTTATGGGTTAAAATCCCTACTGCATATGTGGCTACTTATCCTTCTGTCATGTTTGAATGAATTCTGCTCCCTTGATTTTTTTATTTCATGTGTTTACTTAAGTGTGAAATACTGTAAGGTTTTCTTTTATATAAGCCATGAGCTGTGGTACATAGGTACAGCAGTATTATCCATTCAGTTCTGCGTGGGGACACCTGCAGTGCTTCCCTTCTGGGGTGTGATTGATGACACTTGATTTCCTTAAAACCAGTGGTGGTGCAGCAGCAGTTTTTTGCATTGAGAAGACAGTGTATACGGGGAATATTTACCTCTCTCTGAGTTCTAAAGGAATGACCTGTTCATGTTAACATGATATATACTTGGCTGAACACAATTGCACTATTTTTTTCAGTTTTGCTTACAGTATACTTGAATCTGAAGATTATACTTCATCAATATTAAACTTCAATTAAAGATTCGTTTAGCTTCTTAAACATTTAACTGGCTTACTTTAAGCTGTGGAGTGAAAATTTACTTCTGCTCTTCTTTTCCCCTCCTCTTTTCTTTCAGCATGGCGTTAGTCTGTATGTCCAGGATAAAGAAGGCTTATCAGCCTTGGATCTAGTGATGAAAGATAGGCCGATCCATGTGGTGTTCAAGAAAACTGGTAAGAGATCAAATTGCTTAAATTGTTTTACAAGGAGGTATGTTTCAGCAATGTATTAATGTACATGCAAGTGTAGACAAAATTCTCTGTTTCTAATTAGGACTGTGGAATGAGATATACCTGAGAATATGGGGTCACTAATATCCTGAACCAGCAGGGGCAGAATCTTGGCAGTAGGCATAGGATGCACGTGTGTAGCAAAAATGAAGGAATAACAAATGACAGGTTAAAAAACCCCCAAAACCAACAAGTGATATAATAGGTAACCCAAAGAGGTTGTGGAGATCTCATCCGTGGAGATTCTCAAAACCTGAGAGAACATGATTCAGGGCAACATGCTGTAGCTGATCCTGCTTGAGCAAGGTGTTGAACTAAGTGATCTCCAGAGGTATCTTTCAACCTCAGTTATTCTGTGATTTGTCTTTTATCTCAATTGAAGTTATTAGAGAGCCTTCAGTGTCTCTGAATTTGATAGTTTATATCAGTTTTGTGTCTTTTGTGAAAACAAGCGGAATATGTTCTTTCATCTTCAGAATATTTTTTTAGACAAGGTAGCTTGATGCGAGCTAGTTACACTCACTTTAAATACTTATTTCCTATTTGGAGAGATTGTGTGTAAGAATAACTTTGAGCGGACAAGATTTTCTTTGACAGGGGAGTAGTTTTTCCAGTAGTGTTTCTTTATTTTTGTACTGGTTTATACTTTTCTACGCCCCTTTCTTTCCCCCTTTCTCCATGTTTCCAAGTTCAGTCTTGTTGTGCAGTGAAATTTGTTTCTTTTTAGCTTGTTTCCAGTCAGTTTAATGTTGGTTATACAAGTCCTGAGCATGTTAGTGTTAAAAAAAAATTGTCACAGCACCTTACTTCTTATAAGAATAAATATTTTTAAACAGGTTTAGTTAAAAAAAAACAACTTTCATCATAATTTTTTTTAATAGAAACAGCAGGGGTTGCTTTTTCAAAGTCAGTAAGCACAAGACCAGTAGATTTACAAGCTGCTGACAAAGTTTTTTTCATTGCAGATCCCACAGAAGTCTACACCTGGGGAAACAATATAAATTTTACTTTGGGTCATGGTGGTCAGCAGGGCAAACATCATCCTGAATTGGTGGACCTTTTTCCTCGGAACGGCGTGTATATCAAACAGGTATTCTTACATAGGCACCTTTCTGAGTGAACTTGAAATGGTGTGTGAGAGGGAACAACTATTGAAGATGTTACCAAGTTTTGAAAAATTGCATGGGAAATAAAAGTTGGGTCTGTAGGATTTTTGTTGTGTTTGTATTTGGTGTTTTGTCATGTGTCCCTCCCCTCCCCTCTCCAATCTCTTTTTCTTTCTTCCTAGTTATTTGTCAGTGAGCAGCTTCTGTTGATCTGGGAAGCAGCTTAGAGCAGCTATGGAGTACTAGAGTAGGCCTGCTGTATTACATTCTTGCTGCTTTCCCCTCCCACCCCCAATCACCCTCAATGAAATCATGGTTCTCTGTTTTGGTAGGGAGAGTTATGTTTTTTATTTCTATGATTTACTTGGGATATATGATATATGGCTCATATATCATTAAATACATTCAGAAACATGATACTTCTTTATCTGTTTTGCTTTTCAGACTTCTTGTGCAACTCCAGTAGTGAACTGAAGTGGGACAGTGAATCTGTTTGATACAAGTTGAATTAAAATTCTTCTTGTGTTGAAAACAGCATTGCTGTTAAACCCGCTTTCTTTTTGTCTCTAATAACTCCTTGGGACTTCAGTTTAAGAATGTGTTGAAGTTAAAAGTACAACTTGAACAAGCATTCAAGGCAGGCAGTTTGTGATGTGGTCTTAACGTGTTTCCTTCAGCTCTTTTGAGGCAATATTGTTGCCCTTAAAACTCAGTCATTTGAGCTTCTGTTAGCCTGTAGGGGCATGCTTGAAATTATTTTAATAAGTAAAAACAGTAGGTCTCTTCAGGTAGGTATTAGGCAGTACATAATGAATTTAAATCACATATTTTGTGTTTTATGACTTGATTTGGCGGTCCTGTGCATTAATACTAGTATCTTACTTGTATTTTCACAAGCAGATCTTTCTTAAAGCTGAAATTCTTCACACAGTAGTTCTGACAGGTGTTCTTGGATTATCCAAGAAAATTAATTTGTCCTATACTGCTTTCTCCCCACCCCTTTTTTCCCCTTTTTATTTCAGGTGGTACTCTGCAAATTCCACTCTGTGTTCCTGTCCCACAAAGGTCAAGTTTATACATGTGGACATGGACAAGGAGGACGCTTGGGTCATGGTGATGAACAAACATGCCTGGTGTGCTATCTTATGCTATGTTGTGTAATCTAGCATGATGGGGTTTTTTATTTAAAACTTCAAGTCTAAAAAGTGATTTAGAGTTTGTGTGAGTGTACTTTGAAAACAGGTTTGCAGTTGATTTTAAATAAACCCTTGCTCCCCACCAAATAGCAGAAAAAAAAAAAAGCACCTCTCCAGTACTACTAGTGAGGTGGCAGAGAACAGAAATGTGCTTTTAAATATATTTTAATTTAAGATAGCTAGGTACTGTGGTTAAACTTCTGTGTTATGGAAGAGTTGTTTTAAAGGCTAGCTGATGCCATATAAGTGGAAGCAAATATCTTTTGGCTGAGCTGGCTTCTTAAATAGGTTTGTGATGCTATCTGATGAGTGTCAAGACTGGCACAAAGGAAAGAGCAGTACTGTGGAGCTGTAGTGGCATGAAAAGCGATAGTAGGATTGCTCCTTCCTAGACTTGCACAGCTATTAACTGTGTCTTTTTTGTTTGAATAGTACATACTGCAATATGCAAAAACAAAATTTGAGGAGACTAAGATATGATGACAATACAATTCTTAGACTTCAGTATCTTATCCTGTGCACATTACCTGGTAGTGTGCATTTAGTTTGCAGCATGATGAGTTTTAAAAATTTCTAATAGCAATTTTCTGGTAGAACTTGATATTGTGTCCCTGGATGTTACGGTGAAGACTGGAGCTCAATTCTGAACACTTTTTTTGAAAAAATACAATTCTATGAAATGAGATTTTTTTGCAAATTGCTGTTTTGAATTTGGAATGTTACCCAGGGATGTAACTGTTTCCTTCTCTGGAATTTTCTTAGGATTATTGTGTGTTTTGGAGGGAGAAATCTTTATTGCTCATGGTAATTTAAAAATAAAAAGGGGTAATATTTAATATTTGTCCAGCTGTCCAGAAGTTATAGTTTCCAACCTAATTTTGGAACGGGTAGTTTAAAAATCATCTCCTTGGTAGCAGAGGATGCATTTAAAATGAAAGCAGCTCATCTTATTGCATTGGCTGTGGTAATTATGTTAATGAGTGTTTTGTATGTTCAAATGCATTTTTGTCACAATATTTGGTAATGATTTTCTGTTGGTGTAACTTTAGTTTCATATATGGCCACTGGCTAATACCAAACTGGTATATTTTTATATCAATGCTTTTTTTCTTTTCAGGTTCCAAGACTTGTGGAAGGCTTAGCTGGCCATCAGTGCTCCCAGATAGCTGCAGCTAAGGATCATACTGTTGTTTTAACAGAAGATGGATATGTTTACACATTTGGTTTAAATACTTTCCATCAATTGGGTATTCTTCCTCCTCCTCCTAACTGCAGTGTTCCTAGACAGGTAAAAATAATATCAGTCAAAGCTTAGTTGTTCGTATGTTGGTTTTTTCAACAGAAAGTAAAATGTGAAGATTGTGGAAATAACTTATAAACCTTTTCAGGACAATAAAGTCAAATGTGAGTCCAGATAAAATCTTGATTCTGTGTTATTGTACATCTTTCTGAAATACTTAATTGTGTCCTGATAAACATCTTACTTTGTAACCTGAACATTACTACAGTGTGTAGTGCTAAGTATGATCTAAAGTACAATTGCCAAAACTCTTTTTCTTCCCCGTATTATTCTGTAGGTGAAATAACATAAAAGTAATGGATAGGTATTACTTGAGATTCAGGCTCTTTGCACTTCTAAATCACTGGGTGGCATATCTCAGGGTTTGATGGTTGTGTCCATTGCTTAGAAGCGCTGTTCATTCTGGAGTGGTAATGCTTTGGGAGGAATAGTGACACCTCAGGGAGCGTATTGACATTAGCACCTTGGCTGTATTTCTGTGCTCGAACTCTTTTTTTTTTTTTTTTTTTTTTTTTTTTATTAAGTAAGTAGGAGTTACATTACTTATTATTTAAAGAAAGTGTCATCTGGAATAGAACAACGTTGCACTTCAGTGTTGCAGAAGTAGGAAAGAATAATTTGCCAAAATGCAACAGGATAGTGTTTTGGGTTACAATGGGGTGCTTTTCAATAGTGTAATGATAGCTGTGTATCCACAGTATTTGCTTTGATCTTGATCATTTTGATTTTGGAAAATCAAGTTAAAATTGAAGTGTGGAATTAGTGTTCTGCAGTGTGGTTAGGTCATTAGGACTTAAAAGCTAAAACTTTTTACTTGACGCTTTTGCAGGACCTGAGTCTTCTTTGGCTGTCTTATATGTGCCCTGTACAGTCTTGTTTCAACATCTTAAGACAGCCTGAGGAAATTAGATTCTTGTTCTGATTAGATAATGCAAAAAGTTGACTACTTTTTGTGCAATATTTTTGTGTTATCTTTGCGTTATCATACATGCTTTGCTAGTGCAATAGCACCCCACTTGACAAACTTATAAAATAATCCTGATTTAAGACTATGTGGATTGATACCGATTCTTGATGACTTTAGGAGTTAAATGTTGTCAGAAGTTTTGCACATGAGAAATTCATCTGTTGCTGCTTAATATTAAAGATGTACTTTGGATTTGTGCTTAGGTTCAGGCAAAAAACCTGAAAGGTAGAATGGTGATTGGAGTGGCTGCAGGCAGATTCCATACAGTGCTATGGACTAAGGAAGCAGTGTATACCATGGGGCTGAACGGCGGCCAACTAGGTAAGGTAGAAGTATTCTGAAAGCAAACTGAGCCATTAAAAGATGTTATTTGTACTGAAGCTGTTATGTGGTTCTGCAACAGAAGCCTGGTTAAAGCTTTCTTCTTGCTCTCCCCTCACCCCCCCACCTTTTTTTTTTAAACCAGTCTGATGACATCATTTACTCTTATTTTGAAGAATATTTTTCATTCCTGCCAGTCACTTTCACATTTTGAGATGATAGGCGCTAGTCAGACTTAGCTCTGTTGTTTGAACTCCTCTGTAATGAGTTTGCCTTCCATGTGTCTTGTGTGGTCCTGCAGCTGAAGACTCGTGAAACTGAATGTGCTGTTTGTGATGCAAATTACCCCAAGGCAGACTTGTCTCCTTCCAGCAGCCTGGCTGGTACAACTGCCTTAATAAATTATAAACTAGCATTCAGCTCTCCTGCCTAAGTCCTTTTTTCACCATGCACTGTAAACATGCTATTGTTAACTTTTTCCATACCAACTTTATAAACTGAAATGCTTGCTCATATCTAGAATTTTCTTCAATGCTGTTTACAGAATCTTAATTTGGTATTATTCTGAAGTCAAGAAAGAACCTAACAAAAATATTTTACCATCTAGTGAACTTTTGATTTGTTGTATGAATAGGATATTTTAATTGCTTTTGTCTTTTTTAATAAACAGGTATTGCAATATTGGTTTGGATTTGCATTTCTGCAGTTCTGTGTCTGTGCAAACAAAACTGTTAGCTAGCTCTGGTACTTAACAGTTAATATGCATCAGTTCTGGCATCAGGTTCAGGCACATTTTTGTGTTCCTATTTAAGATTGCAAAGGTGTGTGAAAAAACTTGTCTTTGTCTGAGAAGTATCTTACTAATAAGTGGTGGGTTTTTTTCCAATGCACCAATCACATGTTTTTTTTGGGTTTTTTTTTGTGAGTTGTTGAGGTTGTTCTGGTGTGCACATGGCCCAGTGCAGTACTATGGAGATGGTAATTGGATTCTGAGCAGTGTAGTTGTGTCAGCTGGGTGCTGTGATAGACCTGTGGTAATAAATTACACCTTGCCTCTTCAGGATGTTTGGGCATAGCTGTACACTGTCATGTGACTGGGTCATTTTCAGCTTTAGGGGTAGCTGTGCTGCTTGTTCCTGGATATTTGTACTCTGTGGCACAGAAATAAGTGCACACAGAGCAGGGTTATGTTCTGTATGAGATACTTTGTTTTAGGTTTCTTGATGCAGTGGAGCAGCAATGGTCTGATTTATTTATTTTTTATTTTTAATGTTTTTTAGTAACCTTACATTACAGCTCCAACCTTGTCTCTTTGTTTCTTATAATTAATTGCCTGTCTTCATGCTTATGTGTGGTTGTAGTAACTGCTATGACAAGCTTGTTTGGTGTCTTCCAATGGCTGAAATAATCTATAGTTTATGCCAGTGTGATAATGTTTCTAGTGTCTTGAGCTGTAGTATGATCAAATAGATGTTCTTTGAAATCAAAGGCAGTACCACTGCAGAATCTTAACTGCATTAAATAGCTTTTCTTGAAGAACATGCCTTACTTCATTTCTTGTGCATCAAATCTTGAATGTTTTCTGGTGTTTGTGGTGAACAAACAAGTATGTGTGGAGGGTCTCTTACCTGTCTAATTATTTTAAAGATGAATTATCTACCTACCTAAAAAAACTCTTAGAATTTAAAGGTTCTTCAAAGCAGTGTAGCAAAGTGTCCTTTAAATGCACAGTGTGTGGAATGGCAAATAATGCTTTTTGGGTATGTTGTATTTTCTAGGTTATCTGCTAGATCCTAATGGAGAAAAATGTGTAACTGCACCTTGCCAAGTTTCTGCTCTACACCATAAAGATACCTCAGTGTCCTTGGTCTCTGCAAGTGATGGCGCTACAGTATGTGTTACTGAAAGAGGAGATATTTATTTACTTGCAGACTATCAGTGCAAAAAGATGGCTTCAAAGTATGTATTCTCTAATTTGTCTTGAAAAATATGTGAAGATTTCACTGTACTTTATACTTGCAAGGTATTTTAAAGATTGTTGTGCATAAAGTAGAGATAATGGAGTGCTCCCCTGAGTTTTCTTAATTTGCAGTACTTTCGTATGAACTGTAGCCATCTTTATTTGTTTTTGTTATTAGATGAGGCTAAGGTGCCACTCACTGTTTACCAAAAATAATTTTTAAGAAAAGCATACTAAGAGGAAATATTTTGTTCCATAGGTTTAAAAACACTGAAACTGGTATTGTTTGTTTCTCTGTTAGCCTGAATTTGTATAAAGGTATCTTGGTAAGGGTGTTGAAGATCTGCTATTCTATTTAGTTGTGTTCTTATAATTCTGCATCAGTAATCGGGGGTGTGAATTTTGTAATTAATGTGTGCATGTAGTGTATTACAAAGGGTTATTTAGGTTGCAAGGGGGACCTTGTGACATCATCTGGTCCATATGCTAAAACCTGGATGAAAAACTGTTAAAGAAACTGGGCCCATGACTCATAGATTTAGGCAATTATTTGATCCCATACTCTCTTACATATTTTGCAATAACAGATTGTAAGAGGTGACTTTACCTTGTTTTCTACATGGTTGTAAGTGAAGGTGCTGGCACTTGGAGAAACCTAATACTGTGTACTGCTCTCTTAATACTAAGAAGTTGAAACGAGATAATATGCATGGTTTTGATCAGGTAAAAACCAAAACCCACCAAAAACCTGAGAAATGGCCTTCTGGGATAGGACAGGTCTTTTAATACAAACAGCTAAATGCAGTTTATGCAACTATAATTTTTCTAATGCTAAAGATCAAAGCTAAATCATACATTGGTTTCTACTTACGGAATTTTGTGAAGAACCTATTAATATGATGTAACTTAAAAGCAAAGCAAAAAGTACAGTCTACTAATAGTATTTTATTTGCAGTCATTATTAGCAGAAACAAAAATATTTTTTCAGTGTCACTACCTCAGCTGTATTTTCTGACTGCTGCTCTTAATGGAAAAGGTAACTGTTACAGAAGCAACATAAGTACACAATGAAGAAATACTAATTTAACCTTTTGTGTTCTTTCAGACAGCTGAACCTTAAAAAAGTTCTTGTTAATGGGGGATATTTGGAATATAAGGTAGATACTGAGCATCTTAAAGAAAACGGGGGTCAGAAGATTTGCATTCTAGCGCTGGATGAAGCTGGAAGAGTAAGTTGTCCCTAGAAATCATAATTATATAGCAAGCTGCATACTGACTGATCAAACAAACTTTAAACATGAGACAAGACAAAAATCATGCATAGAAAACACTCAGTTAATTTCTGTAGAGCAGCCAGTGATTTTATTTTTTAAGGGCTGTAGGGATACAGAAGTAATGTACAGTAATTTATTTTTGAATCTGTGAACATCTACTAGCTTTTCAGTAAAGTTGTAAACTCCATTGTTCTTACAGAGAGAAGTGGTTATATAGTGTACCTGGACTGTGATTTTTGTAGGTGTTTTGTTTTTTTCTTTTTTTCCACCTGTCCCCCCATATCTCCTCTCACCCCACCTACCCTGTTACCTTTACACCCTCCAGAATAGTCTCCAAAGTAGTGTCTGGACTTAACGAGTTTTAGAGCCTTTGCTGAAAAGCAGCTGTTCTGTAGGTGGGATGTTCCTTTTATTGTTGAAAAGTTGCACCTAAACCTGGTGAATTGTTTAGTATTTATAGTTAAGTGTGGACACAGTGTCGTCTTAGAAATGGAATACTGTGGTGGATTTATTGTTTTCTTTCCTCATTCTTTCATAGAGTTAACGGTTTATAGCACCCTTGAAAATCCCAGCCTTTTCTAGAGCTGCTCGCTGGGAGATCTAAGCCTCCAGTGCCATCTAGTGGTGTTTACAAAAAGGTTTTGTTACTGAAATGCTACCTTCTTAAGAGAATGGTAAAAACTGAGCTTATATATCAAAATAGGTATTTCCTTTTGTTTCCTTGCATTTGCCTGAATTATGTTTTGGGATGATCTTATCTGTTTATTAGGTCATTAGTTGTCTCAGATATTATAAACTTCCAGTTCAGTATTTGTTCATGTGAGGTTTCGCTTCTAGCATCTGTAGTATTGGTAGTGCCCCTTCAACATCTTTGGGACGCTGCTTTAGCAGTAAGAAACTACTTTGTCTTCCTGCATCAGTGCAACTATGTCAACCTACCTTTCATATCTTTCCATGCTGAATACTGATAAATGCTGGGATCTTTAGTGCTTTTGGGACTTATATTGACTAAGGAGAGGGATGGAATCTTAATACTTCTGTTTCCTGAATCTGCACTTCCTGGTCTGTCTTGTTTGTACTCTCTTTAAGAGAGTACTGTTTAGCCTAGAAAAGAAGAGGCTCAAGGGGGATCTTACCAAGTAAGGGAATACTTGATGAGAAGATGTAAAAAAGATGGAGCCAGGCTGTTTTCAGCAGTGCCCAGTAACAGAACCAGAAACAGCAGGCACAAACTGAAAGAAGAATGTCTGAATGTCAGGAAGCACTTTTTCACTGTGAGGGTGATTAGAACTGGCACAGGTTGCTTGTGGAGGTTGTGGAGTCCCCATCCCTGGAGACATTCAGAAGTCATCTGGACATGGTCCTGGGCAGCTGGCTCTGGGTGGCCCTGCTTGCGCAGGGAGTTGGACTAGATGCCCTCCAGAGATTCATTCCAACCTCAACCATTCTAGGATTCTGTAGGGCTCAAGAGAGGGCAAAGGAAACAGGTTACTCAAATTATTTTGCCCTCTCCTTATGTAGGTGTTAACAGACTGTGCAGGTTCTTCAATGGGAGAAGATGAAAGCCTGGCTAATGCCACATCTGGGCTTTATCTTGTGTGGGATTGTTTCTTCATGCTCGCTTCTTTCAGACACCTACAGTATACCTTGTCGCGATCCTGGTGTGCATGCAGTTCATCATGTTTCTGTTGAATGTTTTAAAGTTTGTATTTGGTTATTATGTCCATTCTAAAACCATGGCTGGTACAGAGAAACTTGAGATTTTGGTCAAAAAATTAACCCAAAGTGGTTTAAATTTTTGGTGTGCTGGCTTTGAATTTTGCCTGATTTATAAGCAAATCAGTTTGACAAATCTGTAAATTAAGAATTAGATTAAACTTGTTTCTTGATTTGATGACAATTTTTGCTGTCCTTGTTGTGTCAGTAAAAACTGTCCTGTAGGTGACTGCCGTGAAGATGTTTGAATATTCAAAGAAGCTTTTCAAATGCCCTTCATGAGCAAATGGTCTTGATATCATAATAGGTTTTCCCTGTTTTACTTGTGGGTTCTTTGTAATAGATGCTCATAATACTTTAGGATATAATTTTGAAGAATGTCTTTTTTCCTTCTATGTGCAACTTTAAGATGACATGTTCTTGTGTTTAAAAAAAGTAGTTTGTAATATATAACTGGTTTTATGTGATACGAAAATTGACCCTTTCTCTGAAAAAAATATTACAGGTGTTTTGCTGGAAGTCATCTAACAACTCCATGAAACAGTGTCGTTGGGTGTATGGCCGGCAAGTCTTCATGTCTGATGTTGCTTTAAATGAGAATGAAATAATGTTTGTCACACAGGATGGTGAAGCCTTTACAGGGAATTGGCTGGAAGAAGGGAGGAAAATCTCAGAAAAGAAAGGTTAGCTGTGCTTTCTTAATGGTTTTTAAGTACTTCAATATCAAAGTTTAATTGAATCTTTACAGTCTCACAGTATTAAATGGTGGGTTCGTTCTTTCTGTCCTCTGTGGCTGATGGTTGGTAGCATTGACCACTTCTGTTCTCTTTCTTCAGTAATACTAAGATTTACTTTACAACCTTCAGTTATCCCTCATGTAAAGATTTCCAGGAAGAAGAGTAATAGTAGTACAAGGGTCCAGCGTAATGATCTTGTCAATATTAGATGACCAGACCTAAGAAACTGGCATTGAACAAAAGGAGTGTGTATTTGCTTGCACTGCTAAGTGTGAAACCTTACCAACTTTCCCAGACCCATATCTGGGCATAATACAGGATCCAGAGCCATTTCCACCTTACTAACTTGGCTTCTGTTGCTGAGAGTGAGTCCTGCTGGATTGTTTTTCTGCAAGGTAGATAACTCGTCTAGGACAAGATTTTAATTGAAACTGTCAGCTCTGTTCATGTAGGGGTCTTTAAAACTCTATGGATAGAAATGGATTTACGTCCAACCTGGGGTGTATTTGAACTTTATAGCTTTATGTTGCAGTTCTTCCTTTGATACCAAGATTCCATCTTTATTTCTATCAGTCCATTTTTGCATTCTTTCACAGCAAAAATCTTTCTCCTTAGTTGCTCAGTCTGGAGTTGTATACTGGTTTTACTCTGTTGCTGCTTGCTTTCATTCTACACATCACGCAGTAGTTCCCTCATTACAGAGGCACCAAACACATCTCCTTTTTGCTCTGTTCTGGTCCTGGTATGTGTCTACAGGCACTCTCTTCTTTAAGCTTGTTGCTGTTCTGTTGGTAGTTTTAGTATCTTAAGGAAACTCTAGAATCCAGACCTGTTGGCTAGTTGAATGTCTAGTTGATGTTCATCACTGATCTGTAATGAGTGAGAGCTTCTGGCTTTTTGATAGGTTCTGATGAATGTGGTCAATGGTGTGTACATACTAAGAAGCAACAAAACACTTCCACAAGAAGTTCTGGATAAAAAATTCTCCTATATATAGTGTAAAGTCTTATTCTTCAAATGTCTTCCTGCATTTCAGTTAAGTGAACTGAAATCTTCAGCATGATTTAGCCTTATTCATTAACTCCATCAATGGACTTAGAGCAGTCATGTAACTTGCCGTTCTGTCAGTTGGATTTTAATTAGCTGGACACTTCACTGGTTTTTTTTTTTCAAATTTTTCTTTATTTTACAGAACTTGTATCAAGCCTTCAGAATTCCTCATGTGATGTTTCTTGTGAACATGATACAAACAGTGTGTATGAAAGAATTCGACTTCAGAAGCTTACTTTTGTCCACCGAGCTGTTAGCATTGCCACTGACCCTAATGGCTGCAATTTTGCTGTTTTACAGTCAGATCCTAAAACAAGGTATATTTAAAATATCAACAATTATATTTTTTCTCTTTTTTATGTGGGATTGCAGTTCAATCATTCTGGTTTTCAGAACCATTTTTTGGGTCATAGAAAAGTCACAGTAAATACGGTTATCCATACTGCTAGAGAATAGTACTTGCTAGTAAACAACTCCCTTGAAGTTACCCAAAGACCTCTACTTATGTATTTGCATAATTAGTATAAATAGTGTTGATGTTTTATCTAAAGTATTTAAAGCAAGCATTGATAATGTATTTCTTAGCACACTCTGAGCTCTACATACTGTAGAAATTAATCCCTTCAGTAAGCACGAATAATCAGCTTTTGAATAAAAGTGAAAAGTGGATCTTTTATTTGTTTGAAAAAAATGTTTAAAATAAAATGAATAAATAGAATACTGAACCATATTCCTTGTGCTTTCATAATAGTTTCCACTGTATCTGATAAATAAGTAAATATTACCTTTTTTCCTCATTACTTTAGTTTCTAATAAGAAATAGAGCAAACATTTCTCTGTTTTCATGTTGGAAAAATGAGATGAAGATAAGATAGTTGTGGTAATATAGATTTACTGGCTGCATTATGAAGGCATAGTACTGTATTTGGTATTCTGAAGCTAGAAGGATCTTACATATATTGTTTAATTGCCTAAATACTATGTTATTAGTTCTTTTTATAAAGAATAGGACAAGAAATGTTGAGTAGTTCAGCAATGTAAGAAAAAACCCCAAACCAACCAAATGTAAACAACCTCACAATCTTCATTAAACATACTATGTAAAATTTTATGGAGCTTGTAAGCAGTAGTTGGGTTTTGTTTGATGGATTTCATTTTGTTCTAGTCTCTATGAAATTCCAAGTGTGTCAGTATCAAGTTTTGGAGAGGATTTTGGCAAACTGTTAGATGAAACAGACGAAATGGACAGCATCCATGATGCGACTTTTCAGATTGGCACAAGAACTTACCCTGTGCACAAATACATCTTGGCTGTACGCTCTGACTTCTTCAAGAAGCTGTTTGTTGCCAGTGACAACCAACTAGACACTCCAGATGTCTACCGGAAAGATGAAGATGCAGTTGGATGCGATCTTTATGTAATAGAGAAAGTTCATCCAGATCTGTTTGCTTACCTTCTGCAGTTTATATACACTGACACTTGTGATCTTCTGACTCATGGTTATAAACCAAAAATCCTGCATGAAGGAAAATCAGAAGAATATGAAGATACTTTAATTTCTAACCTGAGCAAAATGAGTTTTGATGAAAATATTAATGGAAAGTCTGCATTTGAGATTTATAGAAATAATCAAGTGCAAGTTCTAAATGAAAAACAGAAGAGCAAATCTAAAAAAGGCAAAGTTGTGGGTGAAGAAGCTAACCTCATAAAAATGTTGCAAAGTGCTGCAAAGAAGTTTGGACTCAGCAATTTAAGTGCGAGGTAGGTGCAAGGAAATGCCTTTGTATTCTGGCAAGCTCTACAGAGTGTTTTTGTTTAAGCTGATCTAACTTTAGTGACAACTAAAGTAGAAAGGTAGTTGCGGTTGATAAATTTGCCTTTTTTTGCTTGTTTTATTGTTTGTAAGTATAAAAGTTTAGAGTGAACATCATGTCTCTTTAAAGCAACATCAGTTTGTTTGGATGCTCTTTGCTAAGATAAAGTATGTATGACCTTTTTGAATAATGTCAGAAGCAGACTTTTGCAGCATGGTGATCTACTTAAAGCGTGATTTTTCAGTAGGCTTCTTTGTGATGGAAATGTGCTTTTGGCTCTCACTGTGTCATAGAACCTCTTGGACATTTGTGTTTAAAACATCTGTATGTTTTTCCTGGTTTCAGCTGGGGTACAGTTAATTTTCTTCCTAGTAGCTGAGTAATAATGTTATGTTTTGGATTTAGGATGAGAATAATGTTGATAACACACTGAAGTTTTAGTTGTTGCTAAGTAGTGTTTACACTAATTCAAGGACTTTTCAGCTTCTCACACCACCCCTCAGTGAGTTGGCTGAGGGGAATGAGAAGCTGGGAGGGAGCATAATGAGGACAGCTGACCCCAGCTGGTCAAAGGGGTATTCCATACCATAGGACATCATGCTCAGTACATAAAGTAGGGGAAGAGCTGGCCAGGGGCTACTGCTGGGCATTGGTCCATGGGTGGTGAGTATTTGCATTGTGCATCACTTGTTTTGTATATTCTAATTCTTTTATCATTATTATTTTCCCTTCCTTTTCTGTCCTGTTAAACTATCACTGTCTCAATCCATGAATTTTACTTTTTTTCCCCAGTTCTCCCCCCTATCCCAGTGGGCCCAGGGAGTATGCGAGCAGCTGTGTGGTGTTTAATGATCTGCTGGGTTAAACCATGACAGTATCTTTTAAGGCGTGAACTCTTTGAAACTTGATATCTGATGCAGATCATCTGACTTTCCAGATGATTGTCATAAAATATCAATACTTGTTTTGTTAGAGACAACCGGTCTGAATTTTGGATTGATGAATGTCTACACTGTGGTTCTTGGTCTACCAGTTTTTCCATATACAGTGAACATATTTAGTGTAAAACAACACAAAGCAAAGTTATGTTTAACTGATGCATTTTTAATGGTATGTGATGAAACTAATGGAATTGAGACCAAATGTTTCTCTAGAACTGTATTACTCAGTTGTTTGGATTTTTTTTCTGCATTTGTCTTTTCCTTTCAAAGGAGGGAGTGAGCTTTTTCAGGGCAGTTTTCTTCACTGTATTTTTCATGAACAGTAAAATTAATCAGCGAAGATGTGAAGCTGCTGCTAAAATTGAGTTCCCAAGTAAAATTTTCATGTTAAAGCACTTTCCCTTTGAAAGTGTATTGCTTTGTAATCCACTAGCAGCACTTCTGTGTCTTTTACTATCCCATTCACAAACCTTGATGAATTACGGTGGTAAAGAAGCCTGTGCTGAAACATGCCTCTCTGAAACCACTGTCTTTGCTCAGATAGCTGATGGGTAGCAGTATATTTAACTCCTAGATTTTTTGACCCTGTGGTGTTCAACTTTGGCATTAACTATGGCAGTATAGCTTTCACCTAAATAAATAAGATAGCTAAGATGTGGAAAGAATGTCAGTTACATTTTGCATTTGTGGTGAAGACTCCAAGTAATAACTGGCCCTTTCTAGTTTTCTGTGATGGATGATTTTGATCCTTTTTCATAGTCACAATATGAGCCCACTAATGTGCAGTTACTTTGTGATACTGTTCTTAGTGGTTTGAACTGTAAACTAATTGTATTACTTATTACTAATGTTAATGATTTGCAGGTTGGATGGAGTCAGGTTAGAAAATGGAAAAATTAATGTGGTCAACAAGAAGAATGGGAACAAACCAAAGTTAAATCAGAAGAAATGGTAAACTCTTTAAATGACATGCACCCTCCCCCCCATCTTCTTCTTATGTTATCTCTTTATCTGTTATGTGTAGGGTAAGATTGATCAGCTGCATTTTAACTTCTGGTGTACACTTGTCTCTTTCGCAGCAACTCAGGTTTGAAAGTTCTCTGTAGATATTTGTAGAACTAATTTGTGAATTGGTAATCTAGGATAAATAATGTATGGTATATTTTTGCTTCTTTTTGCTGTACATTAATGTGTTCTGTGAATTAACTGTCAGAATACTAATGCCAGGATAAATATGGGTAGTCTAATAAAAAGTAGTTTGACTTTTGCCAATATGCTTGCTGTGACAGTAAGACCACATAGATTGGAAATAAGCAAATGTATAATACTTTTTCTATTTAAGACAATTTCTGGAATATCTTTCAATAGAAAAAATCCCTGATGCTTTTATCAGTGATGTTTGTTTTTTCATTCCATTGGTATGATTGAGTTATTTATACCCAAAGGCTTGAATTGTCTACTTAACATAGTAAAAGCTACATTGCATAAAAGTAGCTTTTTCACAGAATTTGGATTACTTCACTCTTAAAATGCATTGTCAAAGCTTAAAGTAGCTACTAATGTAAAAGAAATAACCAACTTAACTCAGATCATTTAACACTGACTGAAATTAGCCATCATTAATTTATTTAATTAATTTTCATAGCAGTTTCGAAACAGTAATTGACCATGTTTTGCAGGAAATAATTAAGATGCCATTTTGAGAGCTTAACTTTGGACAAAAAAATTCTCTCTTGAAACTATCGTACCTGTACTTTTAGGTTCATCTTATGTGATATTATTGAAGTTCAGGAGTGTTTTATTTTAAAGGATAAATCCTGATTTGTTAAAGTAAGCATTTATTTGTAGAGTTTATGACTTGTAGCTCTTCTGAGTAGTCACAGTTCTGATCCTATTAAATATCTTTTAGTTCCTATCTCTGCGATGTGACCCTGAAATCTTTAGATGGAAAGGAATTCCCATGTCATAAGTGTGTACTTTGTGCAAGACTTGGTATGTGTGTGTATTTTTATATATTTATATATATATATGTGTGAAATAGAAGTCATATTGTATTTTTTAACTGAAATTTTATTGCATCTTGAACTGAAATGCCTTTCTTTACAGATTATTTTCACAGCATGTTAAGCAGCTCATGGATTGAGGTAAGCTTGTCGGTAAACATGCATGATAGTATGTTTTGTTGCATCAAGTGACAGCTTTTAAATTTTTCCTAGAATAACATATCCTAAATACTGAGGAAAATGAGAGGCTGGATTCTTGGATCCTGTTTGCAGAGGAAAAAAACAAATAACCAATCCACATTTGTGGTTACTCTGTATTTGTACTGTTGAGATTGTATATTAAATGAGGGTAATATATGTAATAATGTATATCGAAGGAAATTAAAGTATTACTTTCTTTTTAGGGGTTTATTTGGAGCTAGTTCATGGATTTATAAAAGCTGCTAGACTGTTCTTAAAGGATACTGCTTTGCTTGAATTTTTTTTTCTGTAAAAAATGGTACAAGTTAAACAGTATGCAGTATGGAATAGCTTTTCATAAGCAGTGAGTGAAAGATACAGCAGAATCAAGAGTCGATGTATAGAATCTGACTTTCACTGTTAATGAAATAGAGTATATAAAGGAGTACTCCACTTAGTCACCAGCTGCTGCTTCAAAAGGTGTAGATCTTTTATTTGTTTTGGTTCCTATTTGCTAGCTGTGTGTCAATGCCCTGGTTATTCCTGGATATCATAATTTCACTAAATGCCTCTGTTTAAGTATATCAATACTATTGATAATATTTGTTGAAAGAGAGGAAAGGCATAAATGGAGAAGCATTTTTCAGTGACTGAAAGCTGAAGCAGTGTGCAGTAGTTTTCTCAACTTTCATAGCTTTTTGGCAATATGTAAATCTAAGAACCTGCGCCAAAGTACTGGCAGTTCTCTTCTGCTGCATAACAGAACTTCACCTGTCCTCAGAGTTACTGTGCTGCCTTTTCGTCAGTCATCCCTGAGGAAACATGTCCAAAACACTGTGAGACAAGTGATTGAATTATTTTAAATTTTTTTAAGTGCTGAATGTCCATTTGTATTGTTTATTTCTGTATCATTTGTGTGTAGTTCGTAAGTTACGTTATTTTGTAAGTAAATGTAAATCATACTGAATTCATAAGTAAATATTTTGTGAATCAAGTGCTCTAGATGCTATATAAAAATCTAAATGTCTAAGAAGTTTTTAAACTTCTAATGGGAAATAGGTCAGCACCAATAGCTTGTTCTAAAACAAAACAACACAAAAAAGTATAAAACTACTTTAGTACCACATGATATAAACCAAAGTTTTTAAGCAGTAAAGTTGCATAAACTTGAATGGTGACAGTTACATGGTTTAATGGCTAATCTTTGCTCATACAAAAGCTTTGCCTTAATGGTTAATATGATTCTTCAAGTGTATGATTTGCTGAGGACCTTGTTTTCTGAGGGATTAACAGTAATGCCTACCTTTGTTTCATTCCTGAATGGGAACTTGTCATTTCACTAGATTTTCTACCTTGAAAGGAAAGCAGTTCAGTAGTTGCGTAGGGGATTCCTCTAGTTCTATTTTTAGACAGTTACGGGTAATGTAGTATAATATAGTAATTTAATATAATATAGTATTAGGATATAATCGAGGATTGTTAGAGAAGATGTTCAAACCGATGAAACATTGAACTGTTTCATGGATATTTGCTCAGAAATTTGGGCAGGTTTTAATTGCACTGCTACAATCAGTTCTTAATGGAAGAACTTGAACAGATTTTATGCAAATACTTAAATAATTGTTTAACTTTGCAAATGTGACCCTCAGTCTGTACAATTTGTAAGTACAAAATGTAAGTACAATTGCTGTCTTAATTTGATAAGTTATTCCAAGTAGTCAGCTTCTTTTACTCTTTCTGTTTGTGGTTTGTGGTTTTTCTTTTGTGGTTTTTTTTTTGGTTTTTTTTTTTTTTTTAATCCTTTTGCCTTTTAGGCTTCCTGTTGTTCAGCTCTGGAAATGCCAATCCATTCTGACATACTACAGATAATTGTAGATTACCTGTATACAGATGAAGCTCTTGCCATAAAAGGTGCCATTAATATATTTTCAACTCAATTGTAGCTCCTGCTATTTTTGTGTTTTTAAGATAGAAATTCAATACTTAATATACTTGTGTTGAAGTTTTATGTAGAAAATCCAAGTTTGTGTGACTTGTGCTTTAGATTTTGAGGTGATAGCTGTACACCAGACCTTTTTGTAGCTTTTCTTTAGTTTGTCAAACTGCAGTTTTCCTTTTTCCTCCTTTTCTTGCTTCAAAAAAAATGGCTTCTTGTGTTTCACTAAGCTATTCCTTGTGCTGTAAAAAAACTATGAAAATTTGCAAATCCATTACATTAGTCCTTTGTAATGTAAAGTCCTTTAAAATCCCATTGAAACTGTATGTGCTGTAGTTGCTTTTGACTTGCCCACAGTGTTTATTTACATGATGCTTTATTTTCCAGATTCTCAAAATGTGGAATTCATATGTAATGTTCTTGTGGTAGCAGACCAGCTTCTTATGTCCAGACTCAAAGAAATCTGCGAAGTAGCCATTGCAGAAAAACGTGAGTTCTTTCACTTGTATTATGAAGGGTTAGAGAAGAAAAATGGGTTTTTTAGATACTATGTTCTTGCCTGTTTCAGCACAGAATTATTTACTTATATTCTTTTGCTCTGATTACCTTTTGCTGCTCATTGCATAGCTGTTAACAGTTGCTTCTTTAGTCTGGGTGATGTTCTAGGTTAGTATAATCTTACATGCTTTATGCATCATTGTCTTCATCTCATGTTCTTCAATAAAAGGAAAAAAAAAAAGTAAAAAAAGGCAACCCCTCCCCAACACCAACCTCAACCACTACAACGAATAAAACACATTTTTTATAAAACCTTTATTTCACTGAATTCAAACTTCTTGTCTTTCAAACATGATAAAATGAATTCTGTGGTTTTTATTTTTGTCCTTGTATTTAGTTTTACTGGTTCTTTGTTTGTTTGAGACAGTGCTGTTTCTATATGGTCGTGAAGATCTGTCCTTTCTAGGAAACACTAAGTGTTGTTACTTGGTGCAAGAAGTCAGCATACATATCTGCTTGGCATTTCTTAGTGACTTCCATTTTTATCTCTCCTCCTGCCCCCCGCCCCCTTCAGCTCCTCTTTTTCTTTCTCACTGCTAAAGGAACATTTGGAACTTTAAGAATTGTTTATGCTGTGTATGAAGTCTGCTATTTTTCCTTTTCCCCTTTGTTTTGGCCTGCTGAGTTTCAGTATCCTGAAACCAGTATGTTTGTAGATAGGGCCTTTCATTTTCTGTGGAGCACCCATTGCATTCAAGCTGCTACAAAGTTATGTGGAGCTTGCTGTGGTTTATGGCCATTTGAGCATTAGCGTTTTTTTTTAGGAATGAAGAAGTATATGTTAAGTTTTAATAAATAGATCACGCTGTGCAGTAAGTCTTAAAAACTGCTGCATGATATTGCAGCACATTATCCAATTTAGTTTGTTGTGTTTCTTATTTGCAGTTACTTTAAAGAATGCTGCTGAGCTGTTGGAGTTCTCAGCAATGTATAACGCTGAACAGTTAAAACTGTCCTGCTTGCAGTTCATAGGACTCAATATGGCAGCTTTGCTTGAAGCAAGGTAAGGAGGAATGCAAGTGTTTTTATGTACTGGCTGTTAAATTCAAACGTTCCCAAAAGACAGAAGGGTTCGAAGAACTAATAGAAGCAGTTATATGTTAAAATGCAGCTGAATTCTGCTAGTTTAAAAGGAGGCTCATTTTTGCTGAACAGGGAGAAGCAAACTAGTTAAATATCTGTAAATACTGTACCAGTTCTATAGTACAAAACCCTATGTTACCATCTGGCGTGAAGAGCCTGAATTAAGGGGAAAAACGTCTCTTGAATTCAGTAGGCTTTGGTGTTAGGCCTAATCCTGTTCAGATTTTTTGAATTGTTTTTGAAGATGTATAAAACTGCTGTGGGTTTTTTTTTGCTTGATGTTTTTGGTTGTTGGTTTTTTGTGTTGTGTTTTTGTTTGCTTGTTTTTTTTTAGCGTGGTAGTTACTATGAAAATTGAATTTATTTTAAGTGGGTTTGTTATAGCTGGTGCATTTTGCAAGGACAATGTGCCTGCAGTCTGGTAGTATTTTTGCTTTAACTGTCTGCAGTGAAGGCTGAACAAATTAATTACCCTTGCTTTCCACAGTGATACAGCTAGAGTTCTAAGAAGCTGAAAGTGTGCTCTGGCTTTTCTTCTCTTTATGTTTCTGGACAGGGCTTCAGGTTGCTTCCAGAGTACATACCATCTTCTCAGAGCAAGCCTTGTCAACACTGGTTGAACTTTCCTAGCAAAGCCTTAAAAAAAAACAACCAACAAACCCCAACCAAATAAAAAACCCCATCTCTATTATTAGTCCTCTCTGTCCACTTCTAGCCTTTTTGTCATGCTTCCTTTTACCTATAGAAGTTCTTAGAGATCTGAACCAGTTCAGAATGCCAGCACTTCATTGCTGTGTGAGGCAGCTACTGTGCTTGTATCACAGATACAGGAATTCATTCATATTAGCAATTTTCCTCTTCACATCTTTATAAAGTATAAACATTTTACCCTTTGATTTTGGAGAGAAGAGTAAAAATCTGATAACATTGTCTTAAGTATTATTTTGAATTCAGATTTGTTTCATCTTAAGCCTGGAAAGGACATGCAACGTTCTTACTACAGTTAAGACTGTATCTGTATTTCAGTGAAAATCTGAAAATGTCATTACTGGGTACCAAGACTTTTAATCTGAGACACCTGAGTCAGATAGAACTGAATAATGACAGCTTTGTGCAAGGAGAGCTGCTCACACAGGCAATATGGTTCTGTTGAGTAGTTTGTTGCTATAGTATCTTTTGGCATAAATGTCAAGGGATGTTGTGGCTGAGTTTATAGAAGAATTTGCATAGACTTCGGAGTATTAGATACATGTCAGGAAGACTTGAAAGTATCCAGAAATAGGTAAAATAATGACAAATTAATGGTAACTTAACTATATAGGTCTGTATTGCCTGTGGCCTTAGGTAAAGGTAGGCTATCTAGAACGCTTGTGGGTTTAATCCTGCCTTACAATAAGGGCATTGACTAGTTTATATTTTGTGTTCATTTTCTTCCTTCTATCTCTGTGACCACCATGAATAGATAGTAATGCCTGTAGGTGATCTTAATTTACATTGTTCATTTGTATTTTTCATTAACGTGGGTGGTGTTTTGGATGGGGTTTTTTTAAGCTGGTAAGATAAATTTCTATTTCTTTTTTAAGGACTCTGGATGTCTTAAGTGATGAAGTTGTAAAGGATCTTTCTGTTTATTACAGGAAAATGGTAAGTTATGCAACTTGAGTGTAAGATACTTAGGTTTAAAATAAGAACAGATGAGTAATAAACATACCTGCAGGGTCTGTAGATGACAGGCTGAATGTGAAACGTATGACTCTAAAGCTAAGGTTAGCTGCTGCTGTTACCACTTTTATGAAGCTCATATTATTCACTAGCCACTGCTGCAACAGTATTGTGTCCTTTAATTATACACATTAGACATATTTATGTCCTGCAATTAACAATTGTTGCATGAAAAAACATAAGCAAAACCTAAGGAAAAGAGCAGCTGTTACTTGGAGAAAGGAGAGTAAGCAAATTAGACTTCTCCAGTGTAAAGTTCAGGGTGATCATATAGATCTTAAAAACATCTTAAAAAGAGCAAAACCAAGGCATGTTGTAATCCAGTATTCTTTTAACTGTACAGTAATAAAAGGTGAATGTTTGCAAAACCACGAAGCAATTTTTTTTCAGTAATTATAGCCTGTTGAAGCATATGCATTCTGAGTCTGTCCCTTGAAATAATTCTCCTTCTGTTTTGTCTAAAGATATAATATAAGCTTATAAGCTGGTTAAATAATTAATTGGTTTGTAAAAGTTTTAAGTGACAGTTGGTTTGGTCCTTTTGCAAAAGGTTGTATATTTGCTGGCATTGAATTTAAGAGAAACTTAGTGTAATGGCTTTTATGAATACAGATTCCAGCTATGGTCAGGAGGGTAATTACTCCATATCCAGATGGACCTGACATAAGTTCTTTAGAGCCTGAAGATGGAGAGAACTTTATCTTTTTAAGGGAAGAAATGAATACAGAACAAAATTCACAGTAAGTATCTTATTGTAGCATGAGTTTTTAGTGTATCGGTTTGGAGTGACTCCTGTCTGGCTATAGAATAACAAAACAAGCAACCTCTGTTTAAGAGGTGTGATCCAAACAACTGTAGATCAAGTAGTTCAGCCTTGGTGGTTTTGTGGACTTCTGGTATTCTGTCTTTGAACATTTGTTCTGAAGACTTAGAGGTGAGAACAATAGAATCTGTAAAGTCTTGTCAGACTAAATAAATAATAAAATTAGAACCGCTTTTTTTGGTACAGTTTTAAAACTGGAGAAATTGACTATGACATACAACTATGAAAAGTTAATCTGATGGGATGGTCTGGTAACACGCTTCCGAATAGTGAAATATGATGTCACTGTGCAGATGAGACCTCACCTGTGGTATTGTGTACTGTTAAGACCACTTGTGTCAAGAAAAGTTTTGCTAAATGAACTAGTAAAGATGAAGACTAGCAGATCAAGGGAAATGAGAGGCTATTTTGTATTAGACTTAAAACCTTCCAGTGTTCTGAAAGGGTAGATGATGGCATTTAGGGAGTAGGGCAGTCCAAGGGTTAAAAAAAAACCCCAAGCATTGTAAGGTTATGCTATTGATGCAGGAATAAATAAGTACTTGTATAGTTATTCCAGAAAAAGCTTCTCAAAGAAGCTTTTTGAAATAGGGTTACTGTAGCGGTGATTCATATAATTCTGAATTTCTAGGAGTTCTCTTAAAATGAAAGATGCCTGTTACTTGATTCCACTCGTCCTAATATCATGTCTAGGAACATGTGACATTTCGCTAACAGAACCGTGTAGCTGTTTTTTTGTATAAGTAGTATTATCTTGGTGGCAGTATTTGTGTTGGGGGAAAATGAGACCAAGCTGTGGATCTTATTGAACTTCAGTAATTCAAGAGAAATCAAGACAGAATAAAGTGGAGACTTGACTGTAGTTTGCTTTATGTCAGTTGCTGTGATGTGTAGCAGGTTTAATGTGACCTAGGTGGCAGTGCCAGCCTGTGCAGCTACTGTTTCTTCCACTGTCTCAGCAGAAGTCTTTTGTGCAGTATACTAGACCAGAGACTAGAGCTAGATTGGAAAGAATTTTTTCTTCTTCCTCCTGGATTCACCTCCTTCCCCCCAAATCATTTATTAAATAGTTGTGCCAGTACATAAACAGAGCAGGAACAAGCAGCTAGTGACAACTGGTGGGAGCAGATACCACCGCTTGAAGTATAACTGCTGCTGCTGACTGAAAAACTTGACACTGATAGTTCTGAGGCTCAATTTCTTTGGCTTTAATCCATCTTGGGTTTTTTTTTTGTTTGCTTTTAATAGGGAAGCCCTTTTCAAAAGAGCAAAAACTAAGGCAAAAAAGAAGCCACGAAAACGGTCCGACAGCTCTGGAGGATATAATCTATCAGATATTATTCGGAGTCCAGCCTCTACAGGTCAGTGGGAAAGTGGTTCCTTTCAAGTATTATGTTATGTTATGTTATGTATGTTTGTTATGTTATGTATGTTTGTTATGTTATGTATGTTTGTTATGTTATGTATGTTTGTTA
>JAVJGJ010000059.1:7812577-7835107 GCA_035590215.1 Microhierax caerulescens
TTGGTATGTTATGTTATGTTTGGTATGTTATGTTATGTTTGGTATGTTATGTTATGTTTGGTATGTTATGTTATGTTTGGTATGTTATGTTATGTTTGGTATGTTATGTTATGTTTGGTATGTTATGTTATGTTATGTCTTTCAGGTATAAACCCAGAACATTTAACATGCAATGCAATGTGATTTCTATACTTCAATAAGGAAGTCTTGCAAATATTATTTCTTTTTTAGTCAACGCCATAGTTGAATTTGAATAGTGAATTAAGTAATCTTAAGGGTTTTTTTGAAAGGATGTTTGTCATATTAAGCTTGTGCCTAAAGTTCAGATTCTGTAGAAGCATGTATTTTTTATATAACTAATGGGCAATTTCCCATGTGTTTGTAATAAGTGGAAGATTTCTACTGATGTGGTTTGGTTTTTTTTTTTCTGGAATATAAAAAATAAATTAGTTGCTGTTTATTGAAAAGATGGTAGGAGCCTTCATTTTCCACAGAAAAGTGTCCATGTTACTTCCTAAAACTTTATATTGTGAGACAGAAGGAAAACCAGGAGTAATCTTACTCTGAAAAAAGTGGTTAAGATAGTCTCAAATTTGCTTATAGTTATTGCTGTCTAGTTATAGTGGACTAGTAACTTCTAGTTATTTTGTATTCATCATATGTAGCATATAACTTCTGGTGGTTTTTTAAGCATTGTTTAGTCCAGCTCTCATGATTTAATAGTTCTGTTCTCTTTTTTTATTTCTTAGGCTCAGTAAAACTGGATAAAACTAACTCTGTAGAATCACTTCCAGAACTTTTAACATCTGATTCTGAAGGTAGTTATGCAGGAGTGGGTAGCCCCAGAGACTTGCAGTCCCCTGACTTCACAAAAGGATTTCATCCAGAGAGGACTGAGGTTGGATTTCTTTGTTCCTAACAATTTACATTTTTGCATTTATCTAGTCCATCAAAAGTACAATTTGTATTTTGCTATGTTTCTGAGAAGCTGTTGTCCTGAAAATGGAGCAGACAACTTTAAGTAGTTATTGTTTGTCTCATAAAGCAAATAAAAATTAGTATCCCTTATTAAATCTTCTAAGGATAATTTATTCACGTGGTACCCTAATAAGAATTTTTATATACTATAGCATTCAGAAAATACCAAGCTGAAAGGGAAATTATGTAAAGACTTTATTTACTTCATTTAAAATGCAAAGCAAATCTGAAGTTCAGAAGCCAAAAAACCTAAAAGTGGATACAAAAAATCTCCAGGAAAATCCTGCTGTTCTTCAGATATCGTAGTTGGACAGGAACACGGTCCAGGATAACTGGGCCATAACTGCCAAAGAGAAGTAAGTTTGAAGAATTGTGTCCATGGTATGTTTTAAAACTTCAGATGTAAACGTCTGTAAGTCCAAATTTGCATCTTGATAAGGGAAAATTCAAACAACTTGGGGTAAAGTGAAATGAAAAAAAATATTTACAAATAGCAGACTTATCAGGGATTTACTATGTTATTGGTATTTCTGAGGTATCCTTTACAATCTTTTCACTTACACAGGTCATTCAAGCTGTCTGCAGCATTACTTTTTTTTTTTTTTTTTTTTTTCCCCTAAATGAAAAAAATGTGACAATATTCAACATTTTTCCTTTTTTTTCTTTTAGATGAAGGACAAAGCATGCAGTCAGGGTATGAAACCCTCTCAACCTAACAAGGAGATGAAGTCGTACAAGGGGTCATCAGCATTGACACAGTCTGTTCCACAGTCCATTCCCAGTGCCAAAACGAACTCTGCAAGCTCTCCTAATTGGGTAGCAACTAGTTTCAGGTGGCGTAATAGTTGTGGTGCATAACTTACAATCACTGTTTTACACTTGGTAGTGAATGCTAATAACATTCTATTCTGACTAAAAAGCTATCTACTCTTCAAAGTGATCATACATTACTTGACACATGAATTAAAGATTTTGGCAGTTTTATTAACCTGGTACCATTTTTAATTATTCTTTGAGCAAAGCAATTGCTAGATACTTTTTTTTTTAAAAAAAAAATGCTACTGGTATAGACTTCTCATATCCTTTTTTAGAAGGCTTGCTTGGCTAACACTTTGTAAAAATACTTGGCAGTTTTTTCTAGGATCAGAACATGTTTAAAGCCATTAGAAGCACTGTTGTACTTCGACATTTTTAAGGCATGCCTTTAGATTTAAACAGTCTGTGAAAATCAACACCTCGGGTTTAAGTGATACAGTAATAAAAAATTGTAAATTTTTATCCATAGCAGTATCTGCATATGAAAAGGAGCAGTACTACGATAGACTGAAGTTCTGTCTTGCCTGGTGTCCTGTCTCTGACAATAGTCAATAAAAGTTGAATAAAGAAGAGTTTAAGGATTTAGGGAATTGTATAGTGATAATTTCCAACAGTTTTCCCAGGCTCCGTTGGTTTGTGGCCGATGGGCTTTGTTAATACAGGTGATGCAGCTGTAGAAATTAAAAGTTGCAGCTTTGAAGTGTATTGTTTGGTCAGCAGGGTCCATTAAGAATCTGTGTTCTGTCTCACTGTGTATTTGTGCAAGCCTAGTCTGTGCAGAGAGGGTAACTTCCACAGCTGTCTCTGGTCTTTAGACTTGTTGGAAGAAGCTCCATGTTCATCTGCTATCTTTGAGTTCTTCCTGGATGTTTTGTTAGAGGATTGCGTGGAAGGGGAATAAATAAAACCACAGGACTTTATTGTAATGTCACTGTGCCTTTATGGGATTCCCTTGTACTATTTCTTCACTTTTTCTAGTATTGCTGGTATGATGTCAAGAAAAAGCAGGCAGCACTGTTGTGTAAAATGTTTAAAGGATTAATACTCTAGCCTATTTCATTGATTTACTGTGGAGGGTCAGTGGCAACAGGGTTTGTTGTGACCCCCCAGTGGTTAATTCACTACTTAGTCAATGGCAGTTGGATTTATGTAGGAAGAGACAGAGGGAACGCAGCTTGTATTTTATTTTAAAGCCTTGAATCTAGTTGTAACACAGCTTAGTTTACAAATGCTTTTAGGTGGACAGATTTTAATTCATAGTTTTATGTAAAACTTCAAAATGTCTGGATTTAATTCATGTTCATTTCTGTGGAAGTTTAAAATTAGGTAATTTGTGAAAAAGAAAGTGATTGCTAAAGTTTGAAAAAGTTGCTCGTGTTTATACACAGCTCTGTTTGCCCTGTGAAGTAATTTTTATTTTTTTATATTTTTATTTATTTATATGAATTAATCCTGTTCTTCAAAGAAAGATCTAATTCAACCTTCATGAAAGAGCTGTGAGCAGTGCCTCTCTAATACTTAGCATGAGTAGTTGACTACTAAATAAGTATTCTGGATTTAGGTATCTAATTTTTTTAAAGTAATCATAGTTCACATCTTTTTGTTTCATAGTATAATGAGTCTTGAAAGTATTTTTATAGTGTGCTTTTAAATATGTATATATATTTATAAAAGTTTTGTCAGAAACATTCTATTTGAGGTTTGCCATAATTGAGGAAACAGACATAAATTATACATCCGGTTACCAATCTTATGTATGATTTAGAGGATTTCATTGAAGGCTGGAACTGTGGAATGTAAGTAAAAATCAATGCCTTGTAAGGTAACTTTTTGTTTTTCATTTTGCCCTGCCAGCCCTCCTGCTATGGATCTAAGGACTATCATGGAAATTGAAGAAAGTATGCAGAAATGTGGAACCATGCCAAAGGCAAATTCAGGGTTGGTAAAAAACCAAAATCTATAAAAGAAAAGTGTGATAGAACAGGCTATTATGAATTTTACTTAGTGGTTCAGGCAGTTTGGAGTTTAAAAAAAGCAGGAGAAAAGTTGTCCTGTTTCTTTTTGAATGACTTTGTTTACTTCAGTTCATTATGGTGTTTTTCTGTGAGTGTACAAAATGTATCCCTTTATTTTACTGTAGTCTTGTTTGATCAACTACAGCAAAACCATGTTTAGCTGTTGAAATGTGAAGGAAAGAGCTAGTAAACTAGCACCTAAAATCAGTGGCCTCTGCTGAGCTTTCCTATTTCCAATGACCAAGAATTAATTCTTGTCCCTAGCATTTTGGAAATTACTTGTGGAGCAATACTGTATTTAATCCTAAAGTTTGTTTCTTGTCTTGTATTCTTTGACCTCCACTAGCACCCATGTGTTGATATTGACAATTCTTCCTCAGGCAGAAGCAAGGGTGTTCTTGCTCAGAGAAGCACACAGGGACATAAATGTGCTTTTTTCATGAGGCAATGGATTAGACCTAGTGTTCTCAACTGGCAACATATGGAAGAGAACTGGAGGTTACTTTTGTGACCTTTGAAGTGTGGCGTGCTTGTAAGGCAGAGCTAGGAGAGTAGTCCTGGAGCCTAACAAAGGATTGCTGGCTAGGTAGGTTCAGAAGCTGTGAACAAAACAGCCAGGACTGAAGAATCCAAATAACTTAGAAAACAGATTATTACAAATGGAAAAAATGTCTGTATGCTATTGCATACATTTCTATGCACAAATATTTTTGGTTTAAAGGAGCTAAGGTTCTGACAGTCTCTATGAAATCACAGTCTTTGGTGATAGTGCATCTCTTTTACGTACTTGATTCCTACTCTGCATGTTTAAATTTGTAGACATCTATGTGAAGAATAGTTTTGTGAGATTTTCTTTCTGTCACTCTTTATATTCATTGATCCTCCTTTTGCTCTCCAGACATCCAACCCCTCCCCTACACCTATATTCCCTTTTTGGCACTCTAGAAAAAAAGTATTTTGCTCTAGGACAGAAGTATGTCTCAGTTTAATTTTCAAGTTTAAAGGTGAGTCATCTCAAAGGACACTGGTCTTATATCTTCTCTCTTTGTAATATCAATTCACAGCAGAATGGTGTCTCATGGAATCAAGCTTTCTCAGAAGCAAAGGAAAATGATTGCCCTGGCAGCAAAAGATAATGGATCAGTAACTAGCAGCACGGACTCTGCTGCACTAGTAACTACACCACCACCACCTACAAAAGTTGCAAAACTAGGGAATGCATGGTATGTTATAAATCAGATATCACCTTTTTTTTTTTCCTTGGAGGGCTTTTACATTGAATACACTCTTAGAAACAGTTGCTTAACTAAAAGTGTCCTAGGTTCTGTTCATTAAAGAGACTAGCATTGAACTATGTGTATCTACATTTGGTAGTAATCTAGAAATTCAAGGTGGGCAGGGAAATGCAGTGGTTGCAGTTTAACAGTTCTTTGAAATTTTACTGTGGTGAGTCAGAAGACTGCATCCCATCTGGTTCTTCCCTGTGTGTGATGTGGTATTTGCAGATGGTATCAAAGTGAAGCATAGAAAAAGAAGGTTTAGCAGAAGCTCTGAGATTCCTGGCAAGAAGAGGTTGTTGAAAATTATTATGAATCCTGTTTTTTCTCTGTCAAAAACATAAAGAAAAATGTTAGCCCTTCTTGGGGGAAGGGGTTAGAATGACTTCAGAGTAGAGCAGAATTGAGCAAAATTACAGATAACAAAGTTGTCTAGGAGCTGGAGGGAGTGATGGAAGCTGCTACAGGTTCTTATGGTGGAAGGGTGCATGACTTCTGATGCCGATTACACACAGTTTAAATTTCCAAGTTAGTATCACTGTATTGACTAGAAGAATGGTCTATCGTGTGTTCAGTGAACAAGGTTTACAACAACTGTAATGAGGTTGTAGCCCAAATCATGCTTTGTTTTTTACATTTAAAATTGGTTTTGGATGAAAACGTAAAGGCATAACTGTAAAAGTTGCAAGCTATGTAAATTTAATGTTTTGAATTACTGCAGAATAAATACCTATGTGTATGCTCATAACTTGAGGTAAATGTTAGGCAGTTCTCCCCCTTTCCCTTTTCAAGAGTTCCAGATTTCTGTTGCAGCTTGCTTCTGTACTGCTGCCCTAGAAGATCTGTGAGTCAGTCTCCTCTCTCTAGAGCCTGCGTGTTTGTGCATCAGTGGGGACAAAGCATGCTGCATATCCATCACAGCCACTCTATTTTAAATGATGCTTTTTAAAGACAATTTAGCTGTTCTAAATGCTACTGTAGCAGGTTTCCTTTTGTATTGGAGAGATTTCAAAATAAAATAGGAGTCTGTCTTTCAAAGGGTAGGTTTATTTTCCACAGAGCCATCTCCCTCTTATGTCTTTTGGTGCTCTTTCCCTTGATCCTTTGTATGAATCGATTGCTCCTTTCAGAAATAAGAGTAGTAAGCATTTGCTGGAATCTTTGCTGTTCTGCTGTGCCCCTGTAAGTTCAAAACAGACACATAGCCTGTTAGTTATTTAATGGGTGTATGGAGAGGAAAAAAAATCCCATCACTAGCTGGCTGAGGAAAAGACATAGTGACCACACGAGTGTTAGATTGGATTCCATCCTCCTGAAGCATACCCTGGCCTTTCCACTTAAGATGGTTTGTGTAACACAGTAAAGCCTGGCTACTTTCAAAAAACTGTTTAATCAGAACCTTAAAAGCACAATATATTTTCTGGAGACAGTTGTCTAAACATATTCAAAAATCAGTCCATACTTGCTTTTTAGATGCAAGTGTGGTCACCTCCTGAGAGATGTTCTGTGACAAAAGCTTTAGGTCAGTATCTAGAACTGCTTGCTTCTCTTTTCATTTCATGGAGAAGTCTGGGGCCTTTCTGGGATCAATGGTCTCAAGTGTCTTCTCCGGAGTCTTCAAAGGAACTTCCCATACCTGCTATACCGTGGCTTGGACTGATGTTAGTGATCACTGGTGTAGGCATTTCATGGGTATTTTCAAGCAGTCATGTTAAATGTCATCAGTTATTTGCCCTTTTTTTATTTATTTATTTTTTTAACTAGCTTTTTTCAAGCTGCAGTTTTCTATACTTGTCTCTGACAGACTTTGCTTATCAAGGGAAGGAGTTACGAGAACTCCTCTGCAGGAGAGTGTTTGTACAGGGTCCCTGTCTCTCCAGCCTGGTCTTTCTTTGCTTTCTCCCCTTTATACACAACTTTTAGATACACAAAAACCTGAAGTAGGCTTTGGGGCAGATTGTGTGGCTTATCTAGTTATCTGGGCTTCTTCAGAAGAGGTTTTTGTTGGTTCCTTGTAGAGGAATGAAGGCAGGTTAATTAACATTGATAACATACAGGTGTGGGCTGGCTTCAGGGGTGGTGGGTTGGCTGATGTGGATAATGTGCAGCTGTGGCTGGTTCTGTTAAGAGGCTGGGCAGCCAAGGAAGAGAGAGAAGCTGAGGAAGAGAGAGGAGGAGGCAGCAGACAGATGTGAAAGCATGTGCCCTGGATGAGGAGAGACTAGGAAAAGACAGCAGAGGGTCTGGCATGAAGAGTATGTTGGTATGGTAAAAGACCTTGTTGGAGTCGGCTAGTTTGGAGAGTGCTGCAATGGTTCCTGAAGTCTTATTTTTCAACGTAAGATGAATGACTCTTTATAAAGAATCTGCACTAGTTGACTGAAGCACGTGAGCCTCTAGTTAAATGATTTACTTTTTAGTACAGGAAATAAAATGTTAGGAAAGGTGCTGATAAAAGGCCTGTAAAAATATGGGGTGTAACTTCCTTGATCTGACATCCAAATAGTTTGACTTTTTGTGCTATTCATCTACCTCCTGATAAATAATTCTTGTTGGATGTTATTTAATTTTAAACTACCAACTGCCTGTGAACTGTTTCTTGCATCTAAAAAGCAAGTATGGACTGATTTTTGAATATGTTTAAATAACTGTCTCCAGAAAATATATTGTGCTTTTAAGGTTCCGATTAAACAGTTTTTTGAAAGTAGCTGGGCTTTACTGTGTTACACAAACCATCCTAAGTGGAAAGGCCAGGGTATGCTTCAGGAGGATGGAATCCAATCTAACACTTGTGTGGTCACTATGCATGATTCTGTACGTTCCTTTGCAGCATTCCACTGGCCGCTGATGTAGAAAATGCTGGTAGCTCGCATTCAAGCAAAGAACCAGTGGGAGGTATATGAATATTTAAAATTATGCCTAGCTGCTGGAGAGAGCACTTGTTGAATAACCTTTAAGATGCTTCAGGCAAGCCATCAGTTATTTGATTGTCCCTGTTATTTGTTCGAAGTATTTTTGTATGTAAGGTAGATGGTGTTACTTATCTGCTCTAATATTATATTTGCTAAGTTATATTCTGGAAATTCACACTGGACCGTCAGAGTGTGTTTGGCAATAGGCTGAGCTTTCCACGAGTGCAGTATAGTCAAAGCCACAGAATTTGTGTTGCAATGAAATAAGATACTCATCTTGGATGTGCAGTGAGCATGCTTGCCAGAAGGGTGTGCGACCTTGCAGGTCTCTTTTGGGTGACTAAAAGACAGAGACAATGTCCTACCTTTTCCACCAAAAGATGGTTTGTGCTTTTTTGGGGACTGAACCTGTTTCCTCCTTTGAAGAAAATTTGAAATCAGAAGGGAGGTGGAAAAAAAATCACGTTAGTAATACTTAGAGAGTATGTCATGCAAGAAGCTAGGTGTTGACTTTGTTAGTTCTCCAAATGTGCTTTGATTGAGGCAGGGAGATGTTGTTTATTTATTTTGGTTTTCTTTTTTTCAACTCGGGAGAGCCTATGGCTTTTCAGGAGTGGAGACATAAAGAAGTTTGAAGTCTCTCTTGAGAATTAACAGTTGTGTATTTTAATGTCTAGGTTGTCAATTTCTCAGGATTTCAGCTTATACTGAAACATCAGCTGTTTTGGAGTTTCATGCTTTGATGTTTTGCAGTTACAGCTTAGGGAAACTTAGTCATATTCTGCTTTCTTAAAAAAGATGTATAGATGAGTTCTTATAGTGCTGCAGATTAGATAGAAATGGCAATGTTTCAGGTGGGATAAGCTGAAATTTAGAGTTGTTACTGATAGGAAAATTTGTACCAGTTTAAGTGGAACCATTTTTAGACACCGGTAACTGTTTTGGATAGGTTTACAAGCTGAAAATGATAAAGGGTTGTTTTTGGGGTTTTTTTTGTGGGGTTGTTTGGTTTTGTTGTTTGTTTTTTGGGGGTTTGGTTTTTTTAGTGCAGTGTTGCAGGTGGATTTGATTGCAGTACAGAATTTTAATGAAAATAGGTAGGCTACCTAAACTGTTAGTAGCAGAAGCTTCTGTGATAGCAGATCTAAGGGAACCGTTTGCCTACTCGGAATAATAGGTTTGGGGAAGTTCTGGTCAAACACTTGCCTAGACTCTTGTGTGCAGCTGGTGGTAGGCATAGAGGATGTGCAAAATGACTCTGAACCCCTGCATCTGGAGGTTCCCATTCTGCTTGCTATGCCTTTAATGCTGCTCGTGTCAGCTTAATTAAAAACAAAAAACCCTTAGCTGGGGTGGTCTAGGGTGGGGTTCAGACATCATGTATAACTTTCAAATGCTTTAGTTGCAAGATTTCAGATACAAGGTTGCAAATTCCCTCATGTTTATTATCTTAAATTGTATACCGTAGTTGTAGTTTGAAAGTCTGGCTTCAAATGCTTCCCTTCTTACCGTAACTGCACAAACAATTAGCGTTGTATAAAAAACGTGTTTTGATTAATTAGTGTTTATAATTGATTTACTTCTTTGAGTAGATAATGGCAGAGCTATTCTTCCAACATCTATTTAGTGAATTTGACAATGAGTGCGACTGTGGTTCTTAGTAAATTAAATGTAAGCAAATGTATGGATGAGTTAGTTCCAAAGTCTTGATGGCTAAGGGAAGGACTAATGATAACTGCCTTGAATTCTGTAAATAAAAAAGGCTTTTAGATTAGAAAGTGTTCAGAATAGCTGTGACGTAAATTGCTGTATTTTCATACTGGTTTATTTTTGAGAGTTAATATGCAGGCTCTAGTTATGTTACACTTCACGTTATACTTGGGCAAGTAAAAGAAAATTAAGCATATCGGTTTTATGAATTTCACTGTAGATTATGATTTATAGAGCCTCCAGCAGGTGTGGGTAACTCAGTGTCTTGGGGGAAGAAGATCAGCTACACTTGACTTTCATTGTGTTAAACTAGCAGTATTAGAATGAAAGTACTAGACCATTGTGTGATTTATAAGATGACTTTTCAAGGAATACTACTGTTAGAAAAGGCACAGCTTGTCTAAGACAAGATGCTTGTGAAAGTAAAATTGCTTTTTAAGAGGGTGGGTTGGGGGGGGAATAGATGGAAGTATGCAATTTTGGGTTTACTGGGTTTTTTTCCTTCTTACAAAATTTCCGTACTACTGGTCTGTTCTGTTCTTATAAGTATTTATTTTCTGATGATTATCTATTTGACCCAAAGTGACATTTTAGTGAGTGGGGTCTAGCAGGCATAATGGTAAGATACAAAAGTGAGATAATACTGTATTTTTATTTTTAGTAACTTAAAAATCCCTCTTTGCTATCTGAATAGTAGAACAATATGGAGTCTTGGAAGGTGCAAGTATAAAATAAGTTGGTTTTGTTTTGTTTTTTTTTTAAAGGTCATCTTCATTACATTCTGCTCTGCCAAAGTCATTCCGTGACCTTGTAGAAGAAGAAAAATGTATGAGTGCAAATAATTTGCCTGGTACTGGTATCAAAAGAGCTGGCTATAAAGGAACTGAGGATTCATCTGTCCAAAACACCATAAGGTAAGAGAGCAGTCTTTTCCTAATTGATCAACTGTTATAAAAGATTCACAATAACCTGTTTAAATTCTGCTGAAATAAGAAAGGCTGAAATTATAATTTAAAAAAAAAAAAAAAGAAAAATAAAAATCCTGTAACCATTCTTTTAATAATTCTGTTAATAGGATTTTATGAATAGGAAGCTTAAGACTAAAGTAACTTAATGCCACTGCTAATACTTTGTTTGAAGTTCGAAGTGTTTGTGTCTGTGTGTATGGACACAGAGGGGGGTGTATGTATAAGGTCATAGAATTGTTTAGGTTGGAAAAGGCTTTTAAGATCACTGAGTCCAACCATAAACCTAACACTGCCAAGTCCACCACCATGTCCTGAAGTGCCACATCTACACATATATATGGACACAAGCACTTCAGGCTTCAGACAAAATGTGTGTACATTTGTGTATGTATACAAAATGTAGGAGGGATTTGGAGAGTGGCAGGTGGGTTTTCCTCAGGAACAGAGGGATAAAGCTGAAGTTATTGTGGTAATTGGAGATGTAGGGCACAAAGTGCAAAGCTGCAGAAAACCAGGTATCATTAAAGTTGCTGCTAGCAAGATAATAAAGCTTTTTGTCACGTGGGAGATAGCAAGGACTTGTGATAAGGGAATTTGTACTGGATGCTATTTTGTCATATCTGCTCTATGATCTTTATAAAGTCGTTCCTTTTCCTTTTGCATTGCTCTGTGCAGTCTGGTCAGTCTGCAGGCTCTCAAAGTGAATTATTTGAGCTGAATCCAGGCCTAATATGTTAATTGTCTGAAAATGATACCCTAAGGTGGTGGGAACCTAGGTGACTAGATTGACTATAATCAGTTGCAAAAGATGGCTTTTCCAGAGCTATTTCAGGTTGTTTGGAACTGTGTCTGAAAATGCTGATTTCTCTCTATTAGGTATAAAGAGCCTAGGTGACTAGTTCATCCATCTGAAATTAGGAGTTGAGTTTCTACTTTGAGGTAGTTTTATTCTTTGACTGTATAGTTCCTGTCACAGTAGGATCTGATTTTTTTGCCTGCAACATTCAAGGGCTATTTCTATGAAGATTATTTTCCATGCGCTTAACTCTTCCTTTTTAAGCAAAGGAAATTGCATGTGTATAGAGTATAAGTAATCTTCATCTGTTGGTGTCACACTCACTGATGGGATACTGAAGATACTTGCATGGCTACTGTTCCAGCTTTGTCCTTTTTCTTTGGATAAACCGTGCAGGAATTAAACTGACAATTTTCTTAAGTCTCTGGATGAGAGATTTTTGGTGGTTGCATAAACACTTTTCCATATACTGTCACCTTCCAATTTATCCAACCCAGAAATTTTGTGTAGACGAATCATGTCATGAATGTGGACATGTGAACTGGATTCAGTCCAGAGGCAGATCAGCCAAAAGCTGGGCTGCGTGGATGTGGCTGCATTGTTTCCAGGGAGAGCTCAGCCTTGGGAGTTACGCTGTGCAGCTGTGCATGTGTAGCTCATAGTCCAAGCTAAAAACGTAGGGCTGACATGACTTAACTTCGTTGTGGCAGCCTGGGTTGTCTTCACTGCGTTACTCCAGGGAGCAGTGAAGAGTCTTGGTGGAAACAAGTCTTTGTGGCTTTGCGTGGGAATGGCCTAGTTCTGGCGTGGCTAATACTGAGCTAATAAGTAGTACATGACTCAAATGGTGCAGCAAAACCCAAGGGGTTCTGCAGGAGACCAGGCTTTGTGTTCCTTTTCTGAGAGCATTCATTATATCAGGGAGGCACTGGACCTGAACTGGCTTCAAGTGAACAAATCCTTAGGAAACACTGGGGAGCTAAGTTCTGGGATGTTTTGGTGGCTGTGCAGGAGTCATGGGAAGTTCAGCCAACTGAATTAATCAGATTGGTTGAGTGCTGACGATACTTGGCTGGTTTGTTTCCATGCAGGACCACTCTGCATCAGTCCTTAATTTTCAAGACTTTTAGGTTTCCAAGTTCTATATATTTGGAGGCTTTTCTCCATTTTTCTGTATATGCTAGCTTCGTGTTTCTCATCTGTTCCATTTTTCCAAGCTATTTTGATGCCAGCTGAGGAATTAATGTAGCATGTTGAAATATCTGCAGTTGATTTAATATCTGGACTGAGTGTCTTGCTAGCAAGAAACAGAGATGTATGTATGTGTAAACAGCTTCAAAGTATCTGAACTGTTTCCTACCTTTTAAAGCCACATTAAAAATCTAAGAGATGACACAGGTATTTAAACTTACCTTTTACTTGATCTCTAGAGTGTGCTGTGATACTGGAACTTTAAATTCCAGGTTTTGGAAATTTCTGTTGTACTGGTTTTTTTTGTGTGGTTGGGTTTTTTGGTTGGTTGGTTTGTTTAGAAGTCTTACTCTAGAAAGCACTGTATCTGTGCTGAAGTAGGTTTGTTAAGTATCTACTTGGGTTCATTTATAGTAGTGCTGTGAGTTCTTTGGATTATGAGTAGGAAGAAGAGTATAGTTATGTGGGCTGGGTATGTATTGATTGCTGTCAAATGGACAGGAAGGTGAGCATTATTAAAGCAGGTGGAAAAAGAGATACAGTTGATACAGTTGAGAGATGACGCCAGAATAAAGGCGTTTAGTAAGCTGTGCAAACATGCTCTTAATTAAACAAACCAGCAAGCAAAAAAATGCCTTCATCTCCTGTTGTTCTTCTTTCCTTTTCTCTGGTTCTTTCTTGTTTTTTATTACATTACTGTCTTTAAATGTAGTAAAAAATGGAAGTTGGTTTATCTAGACCAGCTAAAAAGTAGTCCCCTGCTGCTGAAGTCATAAAATAATTTAAAATCTCTAGTTCAGCCTCCTGGCTCAGTATAAGTCAAACTAGATCATGTTGCTCAGGGCCTGGTCCAGTTGAGTTGTGACTGCTTCCAAGTATGAAGATACCTTAGACATTCTGGCAACATGTTCCAGCGTATGATCATCCCCATAGTGGTATTTTTTTAACTGGGATTTCCTATTTTGCAGCTTGAGTATATTGCATCTCATTCTGTCACTGCACCTCTAGGAAGATCCTTGCTGCTGCTTTTCTCTGCCCTGTAGTTAGGTAGCTGAAGACAGTAGTATTAGTAGTGGGATCAGCACTTTGCCTCCTTCCTTTAGGGTTAACACAGTTCTTCTGTCATGTGCTTCAGCCCCTAGTCTTAGTGGCCCTCCAGTGGACTTATTCCAGCCTGACAGCATCCTTCTTGTATTGAGGAGCCCAAAACTGGATATGATAGCTGCTTCTTTGCAGAGCTGCTTTCTAGCCAGGCAGCCCCTGGCCTGTACTGCTCTGTGGGGCTGTCCTCATCCAAATACAGGACTTTGCACTTGCCTTTGAAGTTCTTGAGTTCTCAGTTGCCCGTTTTTCCTGCCTCTTGAGGGTCTTCTGAATGGCAGCCTGGTATCTAGAATGTGGACTGCTGCACCCTTCCCACCTCCCCATTCATCTGTGGCCTTGCTGAGTGTGCGTTGTTCTACCAAAGGATTAGCCTCAGTGTCAGTCCCTGAGGACCACTGTGGTGACGCAGGTCGCGGTGGACTGAAAAAACACTGTGTCTGCATGGCTGGGTTCAGACAAAATGGCCTTTATTGTTTATACAGATTACTTGTATATCTTAGACTGTACGTGTGTCAGACCCTGATAGGTTTTTGTGTTCTTCTTGCTTGCTATTAGCTGTTGGTGTAGGTGCCCGTGTGCTATGGTTCTAAGTTCTGGTTCTTCACATCCTGTTTACATACCTGACAATTTGTGGCTGTCTTCAAGGTACATGACTAAGTCTTTGAAGTCAACTAACTTGTCTGCAGACCCCAACAGACCACGACTAGTACTTGGTTTCCAGTTGGACTTTGTATAGCTAGCTCACACAACCCCAGAAGCCCTTCAGGCCAGCCTGTTTTCTACCCATCTTGTAGTCCATTTCTCAGTCTGTATTTTTCAGACTAAGTATAAGGATAGGATAACGGAACATGTCAGAGGCCTTGCTGAAGCCACAGAGCAGGATATCCACTGCTGTCTGGTTGTCTGCAGAGCTTGTCATCCTATCACAGAAGGCAATCAGGTTGGTTAGCACAATTTTCCTGGTGTTGTACATCCATGATGGCTGTTCTTGTCCCACGTGTGCTCTGAATTGCTTGCAGAAAAATTTGTTCCACAACCTTCCCCAGGATTGAGGTGAGACTGGTCAGTCTGTAGTTCCCCATATCCTCCTTAAAAACAGGTGTAACATTCAGCTTTTTCTAGTCATCAGGAAACCTCTGTGGTTGGTTGCTTTTTTTTCTTGCTAATACAGAAGGCCTTCCTTTTGTCGTGCACATCCTTTGGTTGTTTCAGCTCCAGCTCATCATTGGCTCTTACAGCACAGAAGTAATATTTCTGTTTTCCTCTGGTGTAGACTGTCCCTGCTTCCACTGTTTGTGTGCTTTTTTAATCTGAAGTCCTTGTAGAGTTGGCTCTTCCTTCCTGCCAATCTTCTGCCATGCTTGCTTGCCCTAAGGCACATTGAAATGATCTGCTTTGTGTTTGGGGGAGGCTGTCCTTGTCTATTGGTACAGGTACTGTCTATATGAAGTTTTGTTACTCTGCCTTGTTCTTTCCTTTGCAGGGTTAGAGATAATTTTTTTTAATCTTCTCAGAAGATGATCTCTGGAAGACTCAGTATCAGTTATTCTTCTCTGCATCTATGATACTTTATAGAGTATTCTTCCTTGAACCTATGAGACCAAAATTGAAAGCTCGTCCAAATAAGCTTTGTGCAGCATAGTATATGTTGGCAAAAGTATTTGTTTCAAATGGAAACAACTGTTTTTTTTCCCCCCAACCATATACTTCTGATTTGTTATCATGATAGTACACTCTGGATTCTCCTTTTTCTCTTCAAGCTGAAACTCTCTCAGCTTATAGCTGCTGCAGTCTTTTGTTTTGTACTTTTGAATTTCCTTTCTCATTGCTTTGTTCCACAGTCATACTGTTCATTTTTATCCTTCGCTCAGTTAATAGCGTCTCTTAATATTGTCTGCTGGTTTGAGCTTTGCTACTTATTGTGTTCACCAACATTAACTTAGTTATATTTCTTTTAGTTAATTTATTCTCTAAAGTAATGTATAACCCAGCTGTAAAGTGAATAAGGAATTGGTTAGGTAGGAGACGAATGAGAAACTTGGTTAAAAAAAAAAAAAAGTTTGCGGCTCTTGACTCGGTGTCTTACAGAATTCTCATATTTGTTTATCATACTTACCTGTCATGACCTGATACTTTTCTTAAATAAGATAGGATTCTCTAACCTGCCATTGGTTTTCTTTTACCAAATGTAGAAAAAAAATTAGAAGGTAGTGATTTTCTGCCTTTTTTTCAATTTTTAACTGTTCTTCAGCACCAGTGGAAAAAGCATTGCATATTAATGAGGTCAAAATAAAGGAATTGCAGCTATAGATACTCAGTGTGGAGAATGTTGCAGCAGATTTAACCACACTTGTCATGGAGCTGTTGTTTCACGTGTCAGTTCTTTCAAAGCTTTGGAATAGTAGTTATCTAGAAACATCTGGTTTGGAGAGTACCACACCTTTTTGGCTTCCTCTCCTTATCCTGTCAGTATCTGATATGGTCACCATTACTGAAAATAGAGGGGAAGGATCACCTTGACTGACATGAACTGTGCTTTCCTGGTGGAAACACACCAGGTCATATTGCTTCTGTATCTGCTGGGTTTGATTCAAGGGACTGACACAGTAGAAAGCCTCTTTTGAAGACCAGTGTTATGCTCTGGCAGCTGTTGCTGCAGATATATAGACAGATACCTATTTCATTTTATTTTCCCCTGAGCAGTTAAATTTCTGTTCATGCTGTTCTTAGAGCAGCTGTCTGTTTGGTGGGCAAAACTAGTTTTGTGACAATAAGCTGGGCATGGTTCATTTAAATGCCATTTTTGATGATGGATGTTGCATTTCAGAATTTTTAAGATTTTGCCCTCATTGCTTAGCGGTAGGGATCATGGTTCTTGTTGTCCTTGGAATTGTGTTCTGGAGAAAATATTCCAAGCAGAGAACTTAGTAGTTACTGGAATTCTCTTAGCTTTCTATAGATTTTTCCTCTCTTCTCAGAGTTTTTGGCCACTTAGAGAGGATTACTAAAGCCTTAAAGAAAATTTGAGACTGATTTATTGAAATACCAACACCCTTAGAGGTCCTTTACAATACCATAGGATAATTCAAAAAAGTCTGCTAGCATTTCATAGTATGCTGTAACACTTTTTTTAGAGTTCTGGAAATGACAAAAGTTGCCAAAGATAGGGACAAATTCTTGTTATTTAATACTTCTCTTCCTACTGATGTAGGATTTTTTCTGACAAATATACTTGTCTCTTAAGGCATACAGTATACCAAGTGCAACTTCTTTTTGTTGAGAGGTTAATATTTTGCAATGGAATAAAATTATCTTCCTGTTGGGAACTCTATTGGTATTTCGTGGATTTTTATTTTTTTCAATTTTCTTAATTCTAGTTTTATGCTGTTCTTATAAATGTGGGAGCTGATTGCAGGATATGTACTGAGAATCCATAATTTCTAGCCTTACAGTTGAGAAAATAATGTACTAGTGCTGTTGTAGCACTGGTTCTTTTACGTGAAAAGCTTAATTTGAATACAGGACAGTTGTTTACATTTTTTTTTTCTTTATCTTGAAGCCATATTCTTTTCACATTAATTGCAAACATTTATAGTTAATGCTGTTAGTGCGTAATTTGGTTGACTATTTTACATGTAAAAAAAAAAAAAAATTGTTCAAAGCTCAAAAGCCTTTGTTCAAATGCTCAGATGTTAGGAAATGCCAGAACTAATGACCAAGCTGAAAATCCATTAAGTTCTAGTAGTCAGAAATGAGCTTCAGTGTCTCCTGTAGTCACAATATCACACTTAAAGGTAAATTCAGCATTACATCCTAATGCCTTTCTTCTGGAAAAACTCTACACATTTGTGATTGCCTATTGTAAATATGTATTTCACAGTAGAAGAATGCTCTGTCAGTGACTTTCACTTTCCTACCTTTTTCCAGGTGCACCACTAGAAGTAGCCCAGGTCTGGAAGACCGTGTTCTGGATTCTCCACAGCTGGAGAGTCATAAGTAAGTTTGACAGTGGCTTAGATTCTGGAGCTTCATTTCTATATGTTGGGCTGACCTTGTTCTAGATATTGCCTCATGATGTCATTTTGGGTTTTCTTTGCAGTCCTTGGTCAGCAGCATCACCAACTAGCTCTCCTGTGATAGCACCTGTCATGTTTTCAGCTATTGTAGAGGAAGAGCTCCAGCAAGAAGCTGCTCTTATTAGGAGCAGAGAAAAACCTTTGGCTTTGATCCAGGTAAAGTACTATTACTGCAGCTGTGAAGTAATAAAAGGAGTTTCCAATGGCTGTTTCAGAGCTTTTAGGATTAATTACTTATTGGTACACTTAGTATCATCTACATAATGATATTAAATATCATCTAAAAATAACTTCACATTTCTTGATGAGGTAGACCTATACTAAATTCAAATTGACTACTCAGTTCGTGATTAGTGCATTCACAGCATCAGAGAATGGCTGAGGTTGGAAGGAACCTCTGGAAATTGTCTGACCCAAACCCCAGCTCAGAGGAGGGTCAGTTAGAGCAGGTTGTTCAAAGCCATGTCCAGGCAGATTTTGAATATCTGAAGATGGAGACTTCATGGCCTCTCTGGGAAACCTGTTCCAGTGTCTAACCATTCTCACAGTAAAAAAGATTTTTATATTTAAATGCAATTTTCTGTATTTTGGTCTGTGCCCATTGTCTCTTCTTCTGTCACTAGGCACCACTGGGAGGAGCGTGATTCAGTCATCTTTATTCTCTCCCATCAGATACTTAGACATTTTGCTAAGATCTCCCTAAGCCTTCTCTTCTGCACGTTAAACAATTTCAGCGTGCTCAGCGTCTCCTCATATGTCAGATGCTGCAAGCTCTTAAATAATTTTTTTCCCTTCACTGGACTGTCTTTAGTATTTCCATGTCTCTCTTGTACTGGAGAGTCCAGAAGTAGACCCAGCTCTTCAAATGTGTCTCACCCGTGCTGAGCAGAGGGAAAGGATTGCCTATCACCATCTGCTGGCAGTGCTGTCCCTCATAGAGCACAGGAGGCCTGTCACTCTTCTTTGGACAGGAGCACGTTGCTGTCTAACTTGTCCACCAGGACCCCAGATCCTTTTATGCTAAGCTGCTTTCTAGCATGCCAGCCTCCGGCATGCACTGGTGCTTGGAGTTACTCTTCCCAGGAGCTGGACTTTGCATTTCCCGTTCTTGAACTTCATGAGGTTCCTCATAGCCCGTTTCTCTAGCCTGTGTGGGTCCCTCTCAGTGGCAGCACAGCCATCTAGTGTATCAGCCACTCCTTCCAATTTTGTATTGTCTGCAACCTTGCTGAGGGTGTGCTGTGTCCTATCAGGCAGGTAATTAATGAAGATGTTAAGTGGTACTGCCACTAGTCTCAGTATTGGTGCTAGTGACTGGCCTTTATCCGGGCTTTGTGCCACTGATCTCAACCCTTTGAGATCACCAGTTCAGCCAGTTTTCAGTACATCTCACTGTCCGTTTATATTGTCTGTACTTAAGTTTGTCCAGTTAAGCTCTTTAGTTTGTACTTAAGCTCTACCACTTTCCTGTAGATCAAGATGAGGGTGACTGGTAAGTAGTCACCCAGATCCTCCTTGCCTTTCTTGAAGATAGGAATGACGTTTGCTTCCTTTCAGTCCCCAGGAACCGACCCTTACGGCCACAGCCTTTCAAAGATTTTTTGAGAGTGGCTTGCAGTCATATTGGCCAGCTCTGATCCCAAAGGCTTGGGATTGCTGAAGACTGATCTTACCACTAAAGACCAAGATGAAGGCAGCTGTTAATTCCCCAGCCTTTTCCATGTTCTTTGTCATTCAGCAGTGGGCCACATTGTCTGTTTGCTGCTGTAGAAGCCTTTCTTGTTGCCCTTCATGTCCCTTGCCAGATTTAACTCCAGGCAGGCTTTGACTTCCCTAATTCTGTTCCTGTGTGCTCAGACAGTGTCTCTGTTTTCCTTCTGGGTCACCTTTCTCAGCTTCCACCTCTTCTGTGCTTCCTTTTTGTTTGAGTTTTGTCAGGAGCTATTTTTGTTGTCCATGCAAGCCTCCCACCACTCTTGCTTGGCTTCCTGCTCATTGGCATGGACCCTTCTTGAGTTTAGAGGAGGTGATCCTTAAAATTGGCTCTCCTGGACTTCTCTTCTTTCCAGGGACATATCTCATTAATTTTTTCTAAGCAGATCTCTGGACAGATGAGTGTCTTCTCCTCTGCAGTCCCAGGCTGTTATTCTGCTATTTGTCTTGTTCCTATCTCTTGGGATCCTGAGCTCCACCATCTGATGGTCACTGCAGCTAAGGTTGCCCTTGACCTTCTCATCCCTGACCAGGCCTTCTTTGTTTCTAAGTATGAGATCCAGCAGTGTCTCCATTCATCAGCTCCTTGGTCATCCTTGTTAAGAAGTTTTCACCAATGCAGACCTCTTGGAGTGCTTGTGCCCTGCCACATTGCCTTTGTAGCACGGATCAGAGTGGCTCAAGTTTTCCATAAGGAGCAGGACCTGCAAACGTGAGGTTTCTTCAACTTGTCTGAAGGTGGCCTCATCTACTGCTTCTTCCTGATTAAGAGGTCTGTAGCAGACATGCATTCAGGACCAGTAAAGCCAGGTCATAGCAGTGCTACAGACGTAAATGTAGGTGTGACAATGACATATATGTCTTCCTTTTTTTTTTTGTTTTTTGTTTCCCTTCCAGATCGAGGAGTGTGCTATCCAAGATTTACTAATCCACTATGAAGCTTTTGACAACCCTGACGAATTTGTGACTGTTGAAAGGGCGCCGCAGGGACCTATGGCAGCACCTATGTGGAACAAGCACTAATTCATACTCCTCACAGTTCACGTTGTATGTGCACTTCTGAAGTTCTGATTCTTGTTATGAGTAAAAAGGGACTGGAAGAACAGGAATCATGTAATTCTTACCATTATCATTACAATTCTGCACATAATCACTAGGTATTTGTTAGAGAGAATGGAAATCATGTGTTCAATGTGTCCTTTACTTGCAAAATATATATACTATGTATGTTTTGAGATAATTTCTTTAACAAGACATATTATTACTAATGTTACATGAAGGTGTAGGTTGGAAATGCATTTGCTAATGTTTTTTGTTAAATTCACAGGTGGATGAAAAGCGAGTGCTTATTTTGTGATTTAATGTGGGATTGATTGTGCAGAATTATACAACTTTAAAGTTAGGGGAGATGGTATGTTCTTAAGAGCTTTCTGGCAATTGGTAATATTGGAAAAAAGTTTGTGCTTGAACTTCCTGTAAAAGTACAGTTTGATAATGCAGTTTTCCCTAAGTTACGTGTGCAAGTACTGGTTCAGTTGTTGCGGCCGGTACCTTTTACTGCCATGCTCCATGCTGCTAAGTGCCCTGCCATCGCCTGCTCTCGGTTCACTTGTGCATGTTTTTTCAGTGTTGTGAGACTGGCCTTCAGATAGTCAGCTCTGTTGTGAAGTAAAGCACACAGTTGAATAGAACATGGTGGCACTTAATTAGCTCATCTGTAGTCTTATTCTGGTAAATATGATACAATTTTACAACCACCGTGTTTAAAGTACAACTCACTTGAAGTGCTGAGGAAATAAAAGTTCTGTGTATTTGTTAAAGCTATAGGGATGAATGCTTGACTTGGAATTTGCAAACACCTAACCTTCAAAGATTATCATAGGTGGCTTTCAGTATTGTGTGTTCCAAAGTTCTCTGTGCCTGTTTTAAACAAATTTATATATATAAAAAAAAAGAAAAAAAAAAAAAGTAGCCTTATCTGCAATATTCTGTCTAGTTTGTTTGTTTGTTTGTATAGGTGTGTTTGAACCTGTACTTTTTCAGTAGTGTCAGTACTCATGAACTCTGGAAAACAAATAGAGAATGCTACAGAAAACAAATGTAGAGAGTTAATCACTGTGTGATAGAAGAATCTTGAAAAAAACTATGTAGATATACCTAATGGTTTCAGGTCAAGCTACACCAAAAAAAACCCCACAAAAATTGTAAACAAATGCAATAAACCATAAAATCTTGATTTACACAAAGTTAGTATACTTTTATGTGCTGTCTATATATAATTAATGCTTTAGGCAACTGTAGAGTAATCTAAAGGTATTTCTTCGGCGTATGAAACAAGAACAGTAGGCATTTTGAAGCTATACAGGCGAAGGAAGATGTAGTTTTTAATTCTATATTAAATTCTATTGGTGATTCATTCACTATATGGATGAGAATACGTGCATTAAGTGCTTTACTTGATGCACTGCAGGGCCTTGGGGCCTGCTGAAACTACAGTTCTGATTTAAAAGAAAGCTGATGTGCTGGGAGAAAAAGCTATAAAAGCAGTGGGCCTTTCCAGGTGTGAACACAGTTTGTTCTCAAATGTAAAATTACTGTAAAGTTGTTAATTTGCATTTTGATTTCTTTTCCCCAAAATTGATTAGAATATGCTGTTTGAAATGTCATTCTCCTGCCATTGTAAGAGGATTCGTGTTTCCGTCACGCTGAGGAGATTGACTGCTTTTAAGTTCTGAGTTTATTGTCACAGTTTGTTTATGCATCATCACTAGTTATATTCACAAACAAAAGTGAGGATTGATCAGTGTATCACTCTTCTGAAATTAGAACATTTTTGCAGCTGTTGTTAGAATAGCTTAAATTTAAGGCTAAAATGTGTCATAACATTTCCTTTGATATCTGTGGTAAATAGTTATTGCTTTCAAAAACGATCATGCATTTTAAGGTAAATAACCTCCTCTGGTGGGTCGGCCCC
>JAVJGJ010000059.1:7835207-7874978 GCA_035590215.1 Microhierax caerulescens
AACCCAGCACTGCACCAGCTACTAGGAAGAACATTAACTCTATCCCAGCGGAAACCAGGACATTCCTGTAATGAATGAAATGCTAACAGTTTGCTGTTCTGATGCGATGTGTATAGTTTTCAGCCAGAGCCCAAAACCTGAAATTGGCCCTTGGGGCAGGTGTTATGTGCCTGAGCTGTTGTTCTAGACAGTTTTGAGTGAAGGGAATGTGAAGATCCTGGTGTGGGCTTCTGAGGGCTGGACAGTGGAGTTCTCTCCAGGCTCTGGTGCTTACCTTGGCTGGGTCTTCTCCAGCTCAGTTCAGAGCACATGAAGATGCCTGAATTTGCATGTCTCAACTTCGATGAAGGAGGAGGAGAGCTTCTTGGTTCATGTTTTCACGAGAACACCTTGAGTTTGTCAAAAGCCTACATCCTGTGCAAGTACATTGTCTTTGAGTGGCTCTTCTTGGAGGATGCCTTTGACTGGAAATAGCCAGTCAAAACCAGGCCCCTCTATAGGATCAGTAATCTCATGGAGTGGGACAACAGTGTTCTTGTTCAACTGTAGCTAAGGTTTCTGAGAGGAAACATGATCCAGGAAGATGATGTGGCCTGAGTGAAGTGAGGGTTCAGAACAGATAATCACACTCTCCTCCTTGATCTCAGTTTAAATGAGTTCTTTATTGATCTATAGAGTTGCTTTAAAATACATAATTTTAATGTTAAGGGTCAATTCTTTCAAATCTTGCATGAACTTTTCAGATAACAAAGGGAATAAAACTGTTAAAAGCCTGGCTATGTTTTGGTTTGTGGGTTTTTTTTTTCTTATTTCATTTGCATAAAGGGTATCACATGCATGAAAAACAGATAAGCAAGCAAACAAACAAAAAGCAGATTTATGTAAGAGCAGGCTTAAACAGGCCCACTGCATTTGCTCTCTGTAATGTACAGCTGGGGGCAAGCTAAGAGTCAGCTCTCCTTCCTGTCCTAATGAACAATTCTCATGGAATATTCTCAAATAAGAAAGTAAGCAGAGAAAATTGACCCAAAAGCTTTTTTTTTTTTTTTCTTATTCTTGATACTTTAAGATTTCTTGGTTTTTTGTTTGTTTTTGTTTTTTTTTTCTTTCCCCTACTATACCTTAGAAGTTTATTCCGGGTAGATATAGAGGAATCCTGAGGCTGGATTCTGAACCAGTGTCTCATGGTGGTAAACCATTTATAGATCTCTGTCTCTTCAGATTGAAGTGCCACTGAAGTAGAAGATTAGTCATCTTCATCTAGTCATTTCACCGTCCTGTAATTCTACAGGGATGTGTCACATGCATGTGTCAGCCAGTGAGCCCCGACCACAAGGAAACAGCTGCCAGTCTCGTAGGCCATGCGGCGTGGGGTGGGAGGATGCCAGGTGCCCTTTGCTTTAAGCACAGCAGCTCTATCTGCTACCTGAGCTTGGCTAGTATCCCGGAACTGTAGGTGAGGGCATGAGAGCTGCATGGGGAATGCAAGCTACTGGCTCCTGCTCAGCTCTCTCCAGTCATCACCATTCATCAGCTGTGCCTGCCTGGCAGTGAGACTGAGCCTCTAGGGCTATTTTTTGTCTAAGGTTACAGCTTTGTTCTGAAGGGGGACCTTACCACTTCTGCTCAATGTCATAGGTGGCAGCAGAGCACTTCATTGTGGGCATTGTGCTCGTGCCATCTGGTGACACAATGCCTGGAACGACAGGTGATACATTAGCAAAAAGAAGAAAAAATATAAAGAATGTATTGTCTAAATTGTCTTCTGATTTTCCTTATGCGCATGGACAGCTGTTTTTGTTTATCCTGCCTTCTCTGTGCTGCATTTGTTGCAACAGAAGGGAATAATACGCAGAATCTTGGTCTTTTTCCCACCGTTTGTATTTTAAGAGGTTTACAAGACACACTGCCCGCATCTGTGCATGCTGCGAAGACGGAGTTGAGCTGTAAGGCTATGAACACAGCGCGGGTTTTAGGATCACGTATCTGTATTGCACAAATACAGCATCACAGCTGAAGAAGAATGCGTGTGCAAGCAGTGTAACTCTCCATTTGATTTGTTTGTGGTTGTAGAATTGAATTATATTGCACCACTTCAGCAAATGTTACCGTCTTATCTTTTCTCGCCATCTGTATGTACTGAGTGGTAGTGAACCTTTTCACCTCTGTGCTTTGTACTTTATCTCTGTGCTTTGTAAACGTTAACAGTTAAGCCTCACTGTATTTGTGAGGTGCAATAACTGTGAACTCTTACCCAGCTTCCAGGTAGTGCCTATCAACACACAAGTAATAAGTTGGTTAGTCTAAGGGCAAGCAGTAAACTTGTGGTTGTGTCCTGAAGGAGAATTGTCACAGCACTCTCCAAACTACCAGCTGCAACAAGGTCTTTTACCACCACATACCAGCACACTCTTCATGCCAGTCCCTCTGCTGCCTTCTCCTTGTCTCACCTCAGCCAGGGCCTGCTCTTTCTTCTCTTGCTTCTTTCAGCCACCACCCCCACCCCCACCCCTGAAGCCAGCCCACAGCTGTATGTTATCAGTGTTAATTAACCCAGCTTCAGAGAATCTGGAAGTCTATTCTTCCACTTGCCCATTTGAGCCTCATGTAGAGCCTGTAGCTTTTCTGGAATCAGCAATATAGAAATTCCTTTCAGCCAGAACTTTCTTCGCCCTTTCTCTGACCCTCTTTCTGAAGCAAGCACCTCTGCTTCCAGAACATGCTCTTCTGAGCTACCAGTTGTTTGGTAGCGTCTGTTTGTTCTGGTTCTGGAGGTGCTGCAGGCTGTTCACAAGCTGGTCAGGTGATATTTCTCTTTTTGTTCTGTTTCATGTTCATAAGCAGTCGTTAGTCTTGTAAACTAATGTTCTTGTAAAATGCTTTTGATATTGGCAAGTCTATGATGATTGTTACCTACAAGTTTTAGTGCGATGATTTCACCCTACATAGGGAACTATGGGCTGGGGGTGATAAATTCCTTGGGGGAAGGCACGCGAATGGAAGGCAGGAGCTGCACTGAGTAGCATGTGCTACCTTCTCCGAGAAGTGATGGGCTGACTGTAAGTGTCTAAAGGTGAGCTGCAAAGAGAAGAAAATTCAACTTACATCCTCTGTGGTTTCTTGTTGATGGCATAGAAGTAGTTTCCAGTTATCTTTTATGTATATCTATGCATCATCTTTTTTTTTTTTTTCCATTGTGAGTTTTATGTTAAATATATTGTATTATCCTATTACTATCAAGACAAGGAAAAAGCAAAGAGAAGGTGAAGATTTTAATCACAGCTTGTATTAACCTCAACACAGATATTTCCTTACCGATATTTAACAGGCAAAGTCTTTTAGCTAACCTGCAAGAACAGGTAGTAAGTATCTTTTGAGTCTCTCAAATGTCCTTTATTAAATCTGGGAAAGTTCTGGCTTGAAATTCCTGTTATTTGAAGCAATAAAATCAAAATTATTTCCTGTAATTAAGCTGGGGGATGGGGGGTGTAATAGTGGCAGAGAGACAGGGAAGTAGCAAAACAATAAAAATAAAAAAGCATGAGCTTTGATTGTTTGCAGGGGAAAAAGAGGTATATGGTTAATTTTCAAAGCACGTGATATTATTTCATGTGTGTGAGCTTTCAGAGCATCCCATTGGGGCTGGGCAGTGACACAAGCAGACAGAGGTGGAAACTGCACTTCCAGGGTGCACTCTCTTCTGGCTGGTGGCATCAGTAGAGAGATTTTGGCTGGAATTCTGAAAACTCATTGTGAGTTGTAAGCTGCAATTGTTTATGCTGCCCTACGTTCATTCTCATCTTACAATTTCCAACCTCTTCTTTCCTAGAGACCGTAAACCCAGGTTTTACTCAGTCCTTTGCAGCTTCAGCAGGGGCAGCAATAATTGAGGCTTAGTATTGATAAACTTTTGGTGGACAAGGGGATGTGAAGATCTATGTAATCCTGTGCAGTTCAAACTTATTTTGTGAAGTACTATTGCATATGTCAGCAATGCAGCAACTGCCGAAATTGTAAGGCTTTCACCGTAAGTGGCAATGACAAAATGCGTATGAGATATTTTGGTTTTTACTGAAGAGTGTATTTGGTATAAACAGAAAGTTTCCTAATGTTCCTGTATAGCAGTCATCAAGCTGTGCATTTGTGTACACTGTTCAGAGCCTGAAATTGCCACTTTAATTTCAGTAATGTCCAAGTTCACATAGTTCTGAAACGGAGTTAATTTTCTCCTGCGTTGTGCTTTTATGCCTCTTCGTAACTTAGAGCATAAGCAGTTCTGCTGCCTCGATGATAAAAATTTAACTTATTAAGGGGATGAGATTAAAAAAAATAATCCCCAAAAAGGAGCTATATGGAGTAAGATTTACACTAGGTACTGAAAAGGCTTTATGAAAACACAGCAGCAAAAACCTGCCCACATAGAGGCATTGCAGCTGTGCACTGGCTCTCCAACGCGCCTTTCTCCTGGTGGCCGCAGTGCTGATGGTGCCTTGGCACAGCAGCTGCAGCGCTGGGTGTTTCAAACTGGCTCTGCCAGCTTGTGAATACTGCGGTAGTTTTATTCTGGAAGTTATGATGCTTTCAGTCGTAAATGCAGGAGGTGCTTTCTGTTTCTTCCAGGACTGAGGCAAAAGAATCAATAGGGAAGCATACTGGTGTATCAAGGGGCAGCTCCTGCCTTCAGTATAGTGGCGTCCATCCCCACCGCAGCTTTATATTTATAAAAAAAAAAACCCTAGTATTTTTTCTCTTTTCATCTGTCTCAAGTGATGTGCAGTAGTGGTGGCATACTGCAACAAAGGTTTTAAGCCCATTGCAAAATAGGGGGAACTACTGACCTGGTGCAAATGTGTTTACAACGTGAAGATACTTTTTACAAGGTGTTCCCAGTTCCCATAGATGCATCTTCAGTAACACTTGAACAGTCTGCAGCATGCTTGGGTGTCTCTGTGCCTGTGCAGTTCTGTTCTGTGCTCCCTCCACTCCCCCCTCCCCTTCCCAGTGAAATTTCAGGTGACAAATGAGAGGTATGTAGAGACATCTTCTCTGGTTAGGAATTGTGTATTGGCATATGAAGAGCCTCCCCCCACTTCAGTCAAAGGAAAAACTAGGTTAACTCAAGTGGGAGTAGGATCGAGTTATGCCTTGCATTATTATTGGTACACTTGTTTTCAGCAAGGACGATGGGATCAGGTAAAAATTGTTGGCAATGTCACCCTGTTTCATTTTTGTCAGTTGGACGAAACAGGAACAGTTACATGTTTTCATTCTAGAAACATTACTAATAGTTCGTAGCAGCTGGAGGAGATGCAGAGGGTAGCACAGGAGAGTGCAAACACGTTGCAATTGAAAGATTTATCATGGAATAAAAGCTGATGATATTTTATTTGTTGAGAACTAACTAATCAATGTCCGCTCTGGAAGAAGGAAGATTTCATGAATAGGAATTTAATATTTCTTTAATTAACTTATTAAAAGTTGCATCACTAAGCTCAGGGTTGGATGTTTGTAATGTTGCTTTGGACTCTGAAGCAATATGCTGACATCCAAGAGACTCAAGACCTGGCTTTTTGACTCTTACTCTTGCCTAAATATTTCTAACATTTTTAATAACATCTTTCTTGGATTCTACTGCTGACAGCGTAGTGATGATTACTTTCAGCTACTGGATGTTAAATTCCTTTTAGCCTTGTTGTGCAGTTCATGGGGAGAGAAGCTAAAAGTGAAGTTTTCTGAAGTTCAAGTGTGAGTCAGAGGTGGAAAATGAATCCGTAGGGTCCTAGGTCCTGTTGAGATAGACACATAGAGTATTTGTCTTGCAGCCTCCCAGATTCAAATCAGATACCAGTTCCCCAGTCCTATTTTTCCAAAAGTATCTGTGCCTTGAATACCTCCAGAAGCTATGGCTGCTTCTTCAGGTACTCTCCTGTGGTGATGCAGGTGTGATACAGTCCAGCTGCGCCATGTGTAGGCGCAGTATGTCGAGCTTGAGCCTTTGCAACGTTCCTGACATTCTTGTATCAGTTTAACAGATTTTGGATCAGGCCGAGAGGGAGAAAAGAACTAAGTTGCATGTATTTTAATGTGTTATGCAAGATTGACTGAAACACTGCCTTGCAGCAATAAGGGCATTACCAAAGACTGGGTTAAGTTTGTCTGGTGATATTTAGATACTAAGTATAAATTATATAGTGCCAGAAAGCTGGCTTAAATAGAAAGGGGGGGAGGGGAAATAGGATTATTTTCTCATTAAATTATTTTATGCTCTTGATCCCTTCATGTGGATGTTACAGTAACACCTAGAAAATGGTGCGGAGGTATAGGCAGCTGAGCATGAAAGAATAGGGTGGAGAGCAGACTGAAATCAGGAGCTGATTCCCTTCTCATGTACCATCACTGACACACTCACATCCACGATAGAAAATGCTTCTAAACGAGCAGAGTAAATTCCAGGCAAAATTGGCTCGGTCCCCGGTGGCTGAAAGCATTTCAGGCAAATAAGTTACCCAGAGACTCTGTTCTGTGTGAGATGCAGGAGTGCAGTGTCCTGGCCCTGTTTCTTGTACGTGCACTGTCCTCACCAAGTAAAAAGAAGTCCTGAGAGTTGTTTTCAGTTCCGTCACGTAAGGTCACAGCACCCCGTGCAGGGAGGCTGCTTGTCTGTCCCTCTGCTGCATTTGTTTGAGGCAGTAAATTTGAAACCAAATATCATCAGGGTAGATTAGCTGACTTCTTTATATACTTGTGAATATATTTTGAAAAAAATTATTTCTGACCTGAATGAAACCCAACACTCTCGGAACTCACGGTGTTTGGCTGGGGTGCTCAGCGCTTCTGCACTAAAGGGAAATGAGAAACAAACAATTCCACTTACATAGCAATTTCTCCCAGTGAGAAAGATTGATGCTGACGAAGCCTTTGTATTTCTAGCAGGCCTGAACATCTTGGGCACTTTGCAATCATTTTTCTTCCGAACAATCAGTCCTACTGTTGTTTCTCTCTATAGACATGCTGGAGCCAGTGAGCTCCATAGGAAATATATGTTTGTCTTGATATCACGTGTTGAAATAGTTTGGCATCAGTGTTATTGAGGGAGAGTTTCTCAACCCAGACGTGCACTTTTTAATTTCAATTTTAAAAATGCATAATTGGGATTTTAATAGAGAATTTGGTTTTGCTCCTTACGTGACAGTGAGCTGGTGGTATGTGATATGCACATGTTACTGCAAACTCACTGCAACACAAGAGCCAGCTTGTGGTATTGTTCTGCTGAAATGCTGTTTTTTGGTTTGTTTGGGTTTTGCTTTTTCCTTTCTTTTATTTCTGTAAAGATTTCTTTGGAACCAGCAGTACTCTAAATTCTCAATTTTCAATATCATTTCATATGACAGAGATGTAGATCCATGTAATTTTGCAGCAAAATCCCATGTTTTTTTTCCATGACCTGCTGCTTGTGTAACGATCTGTAATTATCTCTTTTCCACTTAGACGTCTGCAAGTATCATGACTACTGCTTACCCCAGTGTCCTTGGCTGATTTTGGCGATTCTGGCTTTCCAGAAATAGCCTTCTCTCTGATGGTGGCTCCTGACTTTTGACAACAATTTTCTCTCAGTGTTCCGCTCTACCTTTTAAGTAACACAAGCTGGTGCAGCTAGGCTCTGTGATTCTTGTCTTCTTGGGCCAACCTGGCAGAATAATGAATGAGTGTTTGGATAACTCTGCTTTATTTTCCTGTTTCCTGCTAGTGCCTGCCTTAAATTTCTCAATTAGGTGGCATGGCTGGCGCTTTCCATTTGATTGTGAGTTCAAAGTTCTTGTTCAGTTGATGAGTTTTCATATAACAAGGCTGCTCTGCCTCAGCAGTCAGTTAGCTACCTCTCAGTCACTTTAGTGAAGTGCCTGTTTTGATTGCAGTATTCAAAACAAAAAAAATGCACCCCCAAACTCACAACCCACTAATCAACTAAGCGGAAAAAAAAACCAAAAAAAGCCTTTCACTGGCTGTTATCCTTTGCTACTAGTTTTCACCTACTCTTAAAAGTTCTGGCTAAGCTTTTGTCAAGCAGACATTTGATGTTCTTTCCAAGTATTTCTTGACCATTTGTTGATAATGAAGCTAAGGTGCAATCCACCAGCTCACTGCCTTTTGCTGGAGAGGTATTTCTGCTCTGCCTGGCTGATCTCATGCTGTATGCTGATTGCCTTTTCATCCACCACTTTATTTTTCGGGAAGCGGTAGCTGGCTTCCAGCTCCTATCCATATTCGAGATACAGTGTGCTGAGGCAGTATCCTGCAGAAGCTTGCTCCATTTGTTGTCTCTGGTGGTGAACGTGCTTGAAGGTCTTTGAGAAAATATCAGAGAGTTGCACTGATAATGCTAAGGGTGGATGTCTGCAGTAGCATTTTTACTTATTCAGGGTCAGTGATAAAAAAATGTGTCACTTACGAACTTGTGACTGACTCATAACCATTCGGATTTTATTTAGTTTTACACTTGTTGTATGTCTTTATTGGAAGTTGTATGTCTTTAATGCAAGTTAATATGTGCATATTTTTTTTAGTTGGAAGCTGTGACTTCTCCTCTGTATGTAAAATTTCCATCTTTATACTTTTCACGTGTCTAACTTGTTTATAATAAGGATTCCATTCTCATCTTATTGTATCGTTTTAATTTGCACTATTTAGTACAGACTTTAGTATGGGAAAAAAAGTTTATCTCTTTGGCTTCTGATTTCCTGTTCATTTACTGCTGGCTTGTTTTGTTTTGTTTTTTTTTTTTTTTAATTGGCGCTAACAAACCTTTATTTGTGTGTGTTTCATTAATGCCTAATGTGAGACACCACATTTTTTTTTTTTTCTGAAATTCTTGACACAATGATTGTATGTATAAGGCTTTTCCATTAAGCTTTCTACACAACACTACTGGTTTTCTTGTAATCCTTTTGCATCTTGTACATTTACTGTTGACATTCAGCATTCAGCTGGTTTATTTTCCATGCCACTTGCTTTTCCCTTCCTCCTCTGTATTGTCTCTGCCCTGTTTGATATGTGACTTTTATTTGTGTATGAGCTTGTTTATCAGATTTGGGTGAGTCTCTACTGTTTGGTAGAGCTTGCATCAACTTTGTGCTTTCATTTCAGCTATTGCCTTTTCCATTTCTGTTACCAGTGCCATCTGTTCGTCTCTGGAAGCTGGGTAATTATATGAGTCTGCTGGGGTATTTTTTGTAGCTCGGCAAAATGTTGTTTTGTGGTTCCTTCAACTTCTTGGTAACACTAGAAATGTCTTTCACACATGCCGTTTTTTTGTGGATATAAACTGCTTTTGGAGAATTCTCAGGGTTTCCCTCCCTCACCCCCTGCAATCTTCTGGTTTATTTAAATGCTCTGGCGTTGTGTAGCAGCATTTTTTAATTGCTGCTCCTTGCCCCGCTGCACTTGGCTTCCTCTCCCCACCCTTTTTCTCTCTTCTTACTGCAATTTCATAGTGTCTCTCATTATCTAGGGAAATGTTGCTTATTAAAGATCTTTCCTTTAAAGTTTATCTGCTTGGAAACAAGAATCTGATCTACTAACATATTCTCATTGGTTACATTTTACTTATACATGCTTTTGCAATATTAATAATACCCGATTTCATGCCTGTTTCCACAATGTTGTATCTAGACCTGTTTTTACCTTTGCTTCACCATGAAGCCAGAATCACCCTTTGGTTCTTTTCTAGCTTCTTTATTAGATCTGGATGCACACAGTTGTCTTTTGTAGCCCATATTAAGTTTTTTTTTAATACAATTTAGAAACTGGATTGAAGTTGACTATCTTTTCTGCGCATTCTGCAAGGGCTTGTAAAACTGCACATCGGTTTCATCTTTGAATGATGTCAGACATATCCTTGGAAACAGATTTCTGTTCCCACAGGGTTTTGCTGATTGTTAGCCAGTGCATTGGACAGTCAAAGTCACTTCATACCCACCTGGGACCCCCCTTATCTGATACATTTTAATGTACAATCTCATGCATAAGCTTTCAGCAGTTAGTGCTAGTGTTTTAAGTGGCTTAATTAAGGATCTGTAAAATCAAATTAAAAGAAATCAATGAGAGCTGAGTAAGATAAGGTAAATCAGTGCAGGACCTCTGCCAGCCCAGGAAAACAGAAGTCTTTAAGCTACTTCTAGCAGAAAATCGCCAGTACCAAGCATGGTTCCTGCACTGTGACTTGTACAAACTGATGCAATTTTGGAGAAAGGGGATGCGTGTTTCTGTGAGGGGTTACTGGAAGAGCACGTGCAGAGCTTGCTGTGGGAAGCACAACAGCACATTGCTGTCTCAGGAATGGTGTCTGGCTGTGCCACGTGCTGAAACGGGCAGTTCAGGGGAAGGTCTCTGCTGAGTTGTCCCCCTGTGGGCTTTACTACAAGGCTGTGGTATTGGAAGAGGCTTTCTCACATACTGCGTGATGCTTCAGAGGAGGCCAGGAATGCTACTTTGGGTGGCATGGCAGCAGAAGGAATAGAGAAGCACAGAGGACTGCAGCAGGTGGATGAAAAGAGCACTAAGGAAGCTTTACTGGTTGCCAGCAAGGCTTGTGTTTGAGTTTTCTTTGTGCTATGGATGGAGGCTGGAGTCAAATCCTATAATGCTTTTGTTTCCTTGCAGCCCTGTTTTTTTTCAAACTGTTCCACACCTATACAGTATTTTTGCATATGAGAAAAATCCTACTTTTCTTGTGATGAAAAAGACTGGAATTGAGCCTCTGAACTTGAAAATGTCAATGGCTCTTCCAATATCAAACGTCATATTCTTAACTTCTTCTGTTGCTGTGAACGATGAAAAATGCTGTATATTAAAATTTCAGATTGACAACAGCCCAGTGAACTGAGGATTTCAAAACTCAGCAAGTTTGGAAATTGCTACGTTAACCTAATCAGGTCTTGATATAAGTGCAGCTCCTTGACATTTAATGCACAGAGTCTACCATCTGAAAGTCAACTGACAGATCTATAGGCCCGGTGAAATACTTTGAGCAGTCGTGTTTCCTGCACTAGTGGGTTGAATTGACTTTGAATCTTAATTCCTTAGCTTCAGCTTCCAATAATTTGTCTTGATACTGCTTTGTGTGCAGGACCTCAGTGTGTTTATAATCCCAAAGGCTATAACAGAATAACTTTCTGAATTAAATATGCTGGATTCCTTTGATGCTTCTCACCTTTTAGTTATTTAACAGCTTTAACAGCTCGTGTTTGAAACTTCCCAGATTATTATTTTTTTTCTTCTGAAAGTCCTCTTTGAAAATGTGAATACTTGGGTGGCAATATCTGATGCAGCACTCCTCTGAAGCTGTAGTAGAACCAAATGCTGAGCTATATAAAGTTTCCCTGCTTTTCTCATCTGACTTGTTGATGTGCACAAAAATCCTGGTAACCCTTCAACATAGCTGCATACTGACAGCTTGTGTTCATCTCATTATCCCTACTTTTTCCATCGTCAGTTTTCTTGGGTAATCTCTCATACTGACACACAGCTTTCATTTTTAACTCTCTCTATATGATTTTACATAAATGTATGGAGTCATGTATTAGGTGTTTACACACAGGTTGCCTGTTGCATTCAGAGGTCATAGTGGGATTCTGGAGCACCTCCTGCTATGTCCCTGCAGTACAAGGATACCTATGGATGTCGGCTGGACTTGCTTCCTCTGCAGGTTTCTGGCAGAGGCGCACACGTTTCCCACTAAGAATCTTTTCAGGTGTAGAAAATGTCATCCCTGAGGAATAACTGGAAAAACTGAAGTTGTTTTGCCTCAGGAAAAGAATAGTAATGGATCTTCCAAAGCAATAAGAATATACTGCACAGGGGGGGGGGAAATATCACCGCTCGTTGATGTCCATGGTGAATAAGGAAGTAATAAGCTGAACCATGAAGGACTCTGCTTAAACACTTAAAAAATCTGTATAATAGCAGGTATGGCGAAGCCTTGGCATGATGTCTCTAGGCAGTCTTAATCACTCAAGTCTTTAGGAATAGGCTGGATGACGGCAGGTATAACTAATCCCAGCTAATCCCAGCTCTGGATGAGGTGAACTAGATACAAATCCAAGCCGTTTCCTCCATTTCTCATGCAGATACTCTCTTACTTAATAGTTCGCCTGAAATCATGACCGGCATCCTCCTAAAAAGGAAGCACTTTCTGCCACTGCTGACATCTATATGAAGCAGAGACCTTTGCGTAAAAACAGTTATTATGAGAAAGGCTTCTGCATTAAAAGCTGTTATTACTGCAATGAACTTTGAGTATTTTTAGTGAGGAGTTCTTATTAACAGTTGATATTCATGAGTCATGCAGCTAAGCACTCAGACTTGCCACTTATTAAGAGCACTGACAAATTTTTGAGGACAAATTATTTTCAAGTAATTGATAACAACCCCAGAGAGCTATCAAATCTCAACAAATCAATGCTTGAAGGGAAAACAATTAAAGAACTAATAGACATCAGAACATCAATCTCAGGTGCCATGGCCATGGCTGAATAACAAGATTTGACTATCAGTTTTTACTGCTCTGAAATGACTTTTCTTTAAGAATATTCAGAAATTATTTTAATTATTTCAGTTTATTTCAGCAAGTGGCTTCTAATATGCATCTATGTACTTGAAGTGCTGTTCAAAGCAGCTAGACCTTGATGCTGTCTCAATGAAAATAACACACTAACACTACTATGCCTGTGTAAACTTATTAAAAACATCCATTTTTAAACCCCATTATGTTCTTAAAAAAGGAAGACTGTGATTTGGAAATTCTGGTAATAGAGAGCCATGTGCTTTTGTCTTGATAATCAGAAGAATAAGCATAGCACATAAGTGCCTAGCTTTTAGTGGGGAGTGCGTACAAGAGCAGTATGAATGTGCAGGTGTGGATGAAAAAGTAAAGCTGGTTAACATAAATTGCATCTGCTCTATTTTACACAGTTTATAGTAACTGCATGATCTCTTTAGCCCTTATCTTCTTCATATGGTGTCCCCAGCCCCCTCAGTTGCTGAATATTAATCAGTGGGCACCTTCTTAGCACCTTCTTTTGTGTCAAATCATCTTCAGAAACAGAAATGAAGCCATTCTATGAAGATTCGTTCTGGAGTGTCAAACCTCTTAATTGGGCATAACAACTGTGAGTCTCAGGTCAATTTAGTCTCCCCAAAGTAAAACAGAGGGCATGAGACTGTTTTGGTAAGAAATTGCAAGATCTTTCAAAGTCTGTACTTACAGAACATAATAGTTGACTTTCTAGTGACCTTTGCATGAAAACAAACAATAAAACCCCCCCTTTGTTTCAAACACAGTGATTGAGTCCCGATCAAACTGTATTGCGATATTTTTAGTTGAACTACATTTCTTGTGGTAACGGTTTCCCAAAGCTTTTTGTACTTGTTAGTAGTTGTGGTTAGCTCAGTCAAAGTAACTGTAGCCTGGCTGATTTTCTTTTTTCTTTATTTCTTCCTCTTGGATGTCATCAAGAAGGTGCGAAAATGAAGTCTAAGTGACATTTCTTGAGCAAAGCAGCAGAAAAGCTGTGTAGGCACTGAAGCACAATGTTTTGATTTGAGATTGCTTGAGCTAGACACCATTGCAAGAGAGGAGCAGTATGCAGCACCTGAATTTATTGCTATAGGCTCAGCTTTTACAATATATACAATTAGTATTAGCCTTGAGTTATGTCATCAGCTTGTGCTTCATCTCAAAGTGGATGGGGACATACTCATGTTGCAGTAAAGAGAGGATGGTTAGACCTCTTACAGTACAATGGAATGTTTTGTTGGTCTATGGACAAGGCAAGTTTTGAATAACAGGAGTAGCTAAACAATATATGCAAAACAAACCAGTTTTGAATAAAAAGCAAAAACTACTTTAAAAGCATCCTCTCCACCTTGAGGAAAACTCCTTTTGTGTCTTCAGACTTCTTGCCCTCTCACTCCATCTACCTCCAGTACCTTTGAGCTTGCATCTTCCCACTAAGAGCATCTCCTGTGTCTGCACTTTGTACATCTGGGGTTGTTTTTCCTTTATTGTGAGAGTTCTACCTATTTCCAACTCTGGAAAGATTTATTTATATCCTGATTTATCTGATAAAGATATTTGTGAAGAGCTGTTACAAGATGTGGTTTCCCATGGTGCCTCATCGTATCTTTTATGTCTCCTATTCTTGTGAGTAGACTTTAGCAGATTCAGAGAGTCAGGAGCCTCTACCACTGAGTCTTATCTGTGAATTTGGAGGTAAAGAAGATTCTGGGGCTGGGGCTGCAGCAGGAATCCTGTGAAGGGTTCGAGTCTCTCTGTGCCAGCACTACTGACACACACCAGTAGGACTGAGAAATCAGAATTTTCTTTTAAGGGGCCCCTTTCTCTCAACCAAGGCTGCCTTGAAAGCATAATGATTAAGCAAGGACATTTTCCAAACCAGCAAGTGAATCACGTTTGCTCCTTGGTCTCCCAGTTCACAGGAGGACTTTTCCTCTGCTAATCATGACTACACAGCATGTTTCTTGAAGCCACAGCACTCGCTGACACAAAGAAATCAGGTGAAAACCAAGAAGCCCTAAGGCTAGATAGAAATTTCAGAAATGCCAAAGGTGAAAATCCCTGCCATAACATATCTGCTTTTTATGGCAATTTAGCAAATGGAAATACGAACAAAAGCCAGAAAGCCTTTAGCAAGTTAGACACTCACAGACTACAAACAAACAGTGCGTGCTCGATCTGGAAACTGGAATAGAACTGGCTCGGACAAACCAGCCCTGAACAAGAGCCTGTTGCTTATGCTTTCCCTCATGATTCCTCCCCACCGCACATACGCACACACTCAAAAGTCACCACTGCGGTTAGTGCCTAAGCACTGATAAAAGATGCAGCCTTAAGTCATAGCTGTGCCCTCTGAATCAGCAAAGGTAAGGTCCAGACGGTCTAGTGGCTAAGATGTGGGTTAGTACAAGCCAAGGGCAGAGGCAAGACTCTGTGTACTTCTGTTAGAAACTGTTGGAAAGAAAGCTAGTTGAGTTTTGATCATCGTGGATGAACGTGGCCTGAACACATTTTGCATCTATTTCTGGTTTGTCCTGACCATGATCACGACCTCTGGAATTGAAACCTCACAGTTGCTTACGATCTGAGTTATTGCCATATTCTCTCCTTTTTCTTCCTACTATATTTTTTACTGTCTTCTCTCTTTGTGATGCCTTTTCTTTTACAATTTCTTGTCATCTCATATCGCATGAAACACTTCTCTCTTGTTTTGTTTTCAAAAATGTGTTTTAGAGACAAAATATCCTGTAATTTTCAAAGGTCCTTCCTTACTTCCCCTTGTTGCTTTTCTGCTTCCAGTATCTCGTATCTCGCATCTTCAGTCTTTCAGCAGGTATGTTTAAGATCTTCTTGTTTATTTGATGTAACCAAAGTGTTTTTACTAAGTCTGAAGCAGTAATTTAGAACAATGAGGATTATAGTGATTTTATGGTGCGTACAGAGACTGATGGTCTGGAAAACAACCTCATTCTCTGCAGAGGGCCTAAGGGTATTATTTCACAAAATGCACAATCCTATTCCAGAAATGTCAGGCTGTAGGGTAGGAGCTGGAAGCTGTAGCACGTTATGACTCTTTCTCTGCTCAGCTACTCCCTGACTGGTGTATAGGTGGAGGTTGGGAGCCACTTAGCTTAATACAAAGAGCATATGGAGCAGTTTGAATGTCTGGGGAAGGAATGTTCCTTCTCAGCTTTTACTGTCAAATGGAGTTACAACATCTTCTGATTGTGTTTATGGCAGTTTGTCCCCAGCTGCTGAATCAAGGTGAGCAGCAACCTCTCTGCATCTGCTGCTGACCGTGTTTCTCAGAAGCATGGACTGGGCAGGGAAGGTCCAAGGAAAGGACGGCTTTGTCTTTGGTACATCTCTGGCACAAGGCACCTAGCACCCTCATCACTAGCTCTGGGCAGGAGTGGCCAAGTTTGGGTCTGAAGATAAAGCCAGGTTTCTGGAACATTGAGTGTCATGTGTTGACTTAAACCAAACCAAACTGTGATTCTGAAAAGTACAGCGTAAGAAAATGCTCCACGGATAAAGGGCCAGGTCTGAAGTTCTAGTTAGTTCCCCTGGGCTGCTGAGATGAGGTGTGCAGCTCTGAGGTTATCTGTCACCTCCACCACGGAAGGATCTGTTAGCTTGTTTCCAGTCCAGCTAGCCTATTTCCATCAACAAGGTAATATCCCATCAGTCACTTGAGTGGGCTTTAATTAACATATGCATTTCTGAAAAAAACAAAATACTGAGTCATGCCCACTACGACAGCTGTGTTCATAAACTGCACTTCTTTATTTCTTAACCGAAGTTTACCTTCAGTGCCTTATCAGCTGCCTGATGAAAGACTAGTGTTCAAGCAAGCTATGCAGCATAACTTTGTTTCCTCACTGCAGTATTACTGCAAATGAGTACTGAAACAGCATTGCTGGCTTTGGAGTCGGATTAATCTTGCTGAAGCTCATGCAGTAGCAAGCCATCAAGCTCGCTGTGCAAAATTACTGTAGGATTTCTACTGCTTAAAGAAAAAAGCCAGAAGAAGAGCTTCACAATTTATGGGGGGGAATTTGTCTTCCCACATGGAAAGACTTGATTAATGTGGCAAGTATGCTTTGAGAACATTTCTTTCCCATGGATATTAGCCTTACTTTAACTTCATTGTGTACGAACACTTCAGGCCCTGTATTTGCAACCATTATCTCAGTTAATTACCCATCCAAATGCAAATATGTAAAGATAACCCCCATTTTGTAATTAGATATATTAACCTGTTCTACTTTTCCAGCACAACACACAACTCCTAGATTACTTTGAACTTTCCTCCCAGGTCTCTGTCACACAATTTAAGAACCTCTTTTATTTCCATATCTGATTTGGTACTGTGTGGAGAAGTCTCTGTGTGTACATGGAGTAAGTGCTTTGCGGCTGGGTGAAAGCGTGCAATGATGAATTAAAGATCAACACTGCTGTTGATAATGCCAGTGGAATGAGTACTGAAGGAAAAATAATCTTTCCACATAAAAACTAGTAGAGCCTGGGGAAAGGTGTGCAATTGGTAGACATGTACAGATAACATCTGCTAATCTCCTTTCCAAGTGGATTATAGTATTCAAAACTTGGTAGTGTCACATGGAACTGGAGATATCTTTACATTTTTCTTCCTGCATCAAAGGTATCTTTAAATTTTTCTTCCCTCATCAAAGATGTCTTAAACTTGGTTGTTTGATTCCTTTTCCATAAGGATGGATTTCTTTAATGCCTCATATTCAGATTTCACCAAATAACAGTCATTTTTATTGCATTTAAAAGGCCCTAATCACTGTCAGTATTATTAAGTAAAACACATTGTGAAATGAGTATCGTGCTTTACAGTCAGTAATGACCTTACTGTCATTTTGATGTTTTGCCATTATCTGCAGAAGTGCTCACTTGGTAATGCATTATTCACTAGCTCATATCAGCAGTGACTGATTCAACATGACAAGAAGACAGTCAATGCTTTGCTCCCTACCAGCCGGCCTGAATGCTAATAACAGCACTGTGAAGTGACTTCTGGAAGAGGGGCTTGTGTACAGCCTGCAGTAACCTCTTCAAAGTTATAAATTTTATGAGATTGCTTAGAAAGTGATGAATTTCAGATGCAAAGGATATTTTACAGGGCTTTGCTGCAAGAGTGTGCTATGAGATATTTGTGACTCTTGATTGCTTTTGGGCTAGATCTAATATCATGAGTCACTAACTTGAGTGTAGAATGTTCTAATGGCATATTAACATTAATGAAAAAATACTGGGAGATCTGAAGACAGCCTGAGAACACCAGTAATTCTTCTACTTGTAATTTTGATGAAGTAGTGACTAACTGGGCATTGAAGGATGAAGAGAAGTAAAATTCTCTTTCAAGGAGTAAATGGTTTGCTTTACTGGACTCTTTCTGTAATTTTGATTTTTTAAAAATAAGTAGATCCTATTTATTCACTCTTACTATTTTCAATTTATTATCATTTTGATCTGAATACCTCTGTATTCTTCTAACCTGTTTAGTAAGTTTTTGCAGCAAAATAGAGGACATTTTTAAAAACTGTTTTATTATTCAAACACAATTAATGGAGATGTTACAAACTATTTGTCATAGAAGATATTCAGTCTCTCACCTGAGACCCCAAACCTGGAAGACTGACCCTATTTTTATTCTTAAATTAGATCATGCTGCCATTCAATGCAACTGTTATGCAGGATCTCATAGAGTTTACAGCTCAGTTGTGTTAGTGAATTAGTACATTCCTTCTCATTTATGTGAACTTTCTTCTGATCATGATGTTTTTAAGATGATTTCTATATTCCACATAATATAAAAAACTTTGTACTTGGATCTATCTCTATTTAAAAAAAAAATACAATCTCTGTAACAGATGGGGAGTTCTTTAAAATGTTTTTCAAATAAGGGGACAGACTTTCTTCAACCACCTAGTCTTGCTTGCCAGCATCTGACACCTATACTCCATCTGAAGATATACCAGCACTGAGAAGCAATGGCACAGGAAGACATCGCATCAAAGATGAGGAGGAGCTCCATTTTGGAGGCTGGAGGTCTCTAAAACTGGTGTTTACTTGATCTTCAGAACATCTTGGCAAATCAAACTTGTCAGGCAGAACAAACATATTAAAAATTGGCTGTATCCTTTGTAGAGAATCGGTTGTCTGTTTTGGAAAACAACTGCATTTCTGAGATTTCCAGAGCACCTGTGTGGGTCTTGGTCCATGCTCTGAATGCTCCTTATGTGACCTGGTCTTCTAGATTGGATGTCCATTTCAGAAGATCATGTTTAAGAAAGCCTACGTGTGCCTGGAGTTACGCATTACAATAACTGATACATGGGACCCATGGGGGTAACTGCTGAAAAGAATACAGAAGGGCTACTTGACCTGCAGCAAGAAGGCTTTTTGAGAAGCTTTTTTTGCATAGATTAGTTACTCTTTTCCCTGGTGTTAAACCCCTATGCTTCTGGGCTCCTCGAATCCTGAAGGAATAGGGGTAGATAAGGTATTCATATGGGGCAGGACGCTCCTTTGGGCAATGCCAAAGCAACCCAGTCTTACCTGCAGTGAATAAGCCCCAAGGGGTAGGATCCAAGTTAACAATTCACTTTAAATTTACAGATTTGCTATAAAATTATTCTTTTATTTATTATTTTGTTTCATTTTAAAAAAAAAATAATTTTATTTTAATTTCTAAACTCCAAAAGGTTTCATGGCAAAGGAAGAGAAGCTGGACTTATGAAAGCAGTCAAGGCCATATGAGTCTTTGAACTTATGAAACGTAGCTGGGATTCTGTCAGGGCCATGGTGCTGCTGTGTACATCTGTGTGTGCTAGAGGATTCTACATCATGTGCGGTGTAGGTCCCCATCTCAGCTCACATTCAGCACAAAATCCTCTGGAAACTTACACATGCAGCAACCCAGGACCTTCTTGTTGATGCTTGGAGAACTTTACCCATTGTGCCAAAACCACCTGGTGGTAATAAAAAAATTATTAGGAGTCACTACAAGTACCTGCAAAGGGCAAGACTTCGTTTGTCACTATGATTTCTGCCTGAATAGACTTAGTGAAAGTGTGAAGCTAGTAGAGGCTGCATCTTTTGGAGAATTAGATTTTCTCTGCAGCGTTCAGTTTATAATCTCAGAAATGCTTGTGGGTATGTATTGAGGTAGAGTCACGTGTCCCTGCCATTGTATCCATCATCATCTAGGTGCATATTTTTAAAACACAAGTAAAACTGTTCAGTGACTGGAAATCCGGGTTAGAGTTGACATCTGCGTAAAAGACTGCATTCATCCTATGAAAAATCACACATCGTTTTGATTTAATCATCAGTTTTTGTTGTGGTGCAAAAGCTCTGTTTGTTCTGCCTTTCCCAGTTCTGTTGGAAGCAGTGGTCTTTGGTGCCTGTGAGTCTGGAACATCAGGCAATTACGTTAATATGACACACTTCCTATGGAGATGTGTTTGTTTATTATGGTGCTTTTTTCTGAAGAACTGTAATAGTTGTCTATTAAATAGCCAGCAGCCATATCTGGATGATACTCTGACTTCCAATCAAGGAAGGTAGGGGGAAAAAAGTCATCGCCAATCTTCTCTGTTGGTTCTCACTACTGCTAGACTCTGCCTATAATTTATTTCTTTTTTAGGATTTTGAACTTTAAAAAATGAGTAACATAAAATTTTGTGTATCTTTCTTTGTGAAGATACGTGAGAACTAAATATAGTTAGAATTTTATTCCTTGTTAGGATCACATATCTAAGATTATAATATGGGAAAATATTCTGTGAAGAGCCTATTTGAATAGAAATAAATGTCTATTTAAAAACAGTGCAGCCATTCCTTCATAAGAAAAGTTTTAATGGCCGCATAGTCTCATTAGAAAATCTTTGTCTCTAACCAGAATGCTGAATTCATTTAATGTAAACATTGTTTATGATGATGAAAGAACAATTTTGCTGGCAGGAATTCATGGCAGTGCAAGTGTGCACTAAGCAGTTCATAACTGAAGTATGTTCCCTCTCATGATAGAACTGAAACGCCATTACGGTTTTGTCACTTAAAAAAGAAATACATCATCCCACCCAGACCCTGCAGTACAAAACTGGTAAAAATTTCTAGTGCAGATCTGGGATAGTACAGCTAAAGGAAAGCAGCTCCATGATATAGAGGCAGATATACTAGTAAAAGCAATACTCTTTTGTCTGTATGAGCCACAAAAAAAATCTTTATACAAATCTAAAAACATACAGGCAAGAAAAAAGGCTTTTTTTTTTTTAAGGTGTATCTAAACTAATTTGATCTGTAGCTTATTATTTAAAAACACTAACAAAGATGTAAGTGTTTTTATTGGAAGATAATTTGGGACAGACATTACTTGATTGGGATTAGTGGACCAGGGAAAGCTTTTCAGCATGTACCAGGCGGGATCAAACTGAGATCAAGGAATCTTTGTTATCTGTAAACCAAAGTGTGATTGAGCTGAAATGAGTGTCTCTCTGTTTACCACTTGTACGGTTCAAAGAAAGGTCCAAATAATGTATTCCCTAGTCTAAGAGGTAGCTTTATTGTCCTCCATTGGAAAGTTCATATTGGTCCAGGAAGCAGGATTTGGACTTTGTTTTGTTAGAAAAACATGTTTTATTGCATTCTGAGTAATTTCCGTTGGCAAAAATCATGCTTTTGAAAGAAGAGTAAATAATGCTTTGTGGAGCTTCAGCACCTCTCAGGGGAACCTATCTCTCTTCATTAACTTATGAAAACATTGAACTAGGAAATGTAGCTGTTTTTTATGTGTGGATTGTTGAATTATTGTGAATACAGATGCTGGCTGTAGCTCTTAACAACTATCAGCTTATCTCAGTTGATTTGTGTTGATGTATCAGCGCTCTGGTGACTGAAGCACCGAGATGGGGTTTGCAGCGAACTGCTACTCTTGTCCAAACAGGAATCAGCAGATTAAAGAGGGAGTAAATCCAGAGAGGAAAAATGGGTCAAGCCATGCAGTCTTAGCTTGAGTCTGCTGGAGGGTCTCTTATGTGCTCCCTGAGATCCCCAGCTCCTGCTGGGAAGAAATGGAAGCAGGGAAGACAACTCAACCTATTGTGGGATAGCATTTCTACATGAGTTATAGACGTGTTGTTTAATGTGTCTAGCACTGGTACCATTGTTTATAGTAGCTCATCTTGTGTTTACTACCACATACAACTTGTAGTGCTATTGTAAGCGTAAAGTTGCTTGTGTTGCTCTGAGGACCCCCATTCATCTATGGAAGGGAACAAATTAGAGATGAAGTGATTGCTGAAATGTTTAACAAAGCCATGTGGCAGGAAGAAATGTGATATATATATATATATATACGGATCTTGACAGTGTACACACCCTGCACACCATGGAAAATATTTTTTTTAATTTGAAAGCAGGAATTGGCAAAAAGTTACAAGCACCCAAACCCTGGGGTTCAATTTTATATAGGTTAGCTACTGTGAAGCATTAATTGCTGATGAAAATCTCCATTCCTGGTCAGCTATTTTCTTTTAAAGTCAATGAGTGAGTCTGACAATGGAAAAATAGTATCTTCTTTATTAGAAAACGTGTAAATTTAAGAGATTATTATTTACACAGTGTTGGGCTGTTTGGAAAATTACACGTTTGATGCTTTTGTCACTATCATTTTGAGTGGATTTGTTGCTTATGGTGGATGATGGTCATTGCTCCAGTGGACAAATTTAATGAGATACGTAAGTCTATGCCTTCTGTACAGTAAAGATCTAGTCTTTTTCACTTGACCACAGATGAACAGATTGGAGGTATCTGTTCCAGTTGGTTCTGCTCTTGGTTGGAGCTATCTGCTGAGTTTTGTAGACATGTATGAGAGTTTTGAAACAGATCAGGTGAACCAGGGACATCAGCTCGGTGAAGCTGTGTTTTCCTTGGCTACTCAGCCAGTGTCTGGAATGCAGTTTAAGGCAAGTATCTGTAGGGTTGTCCCTGAATGCAAAATACAATCTACCAAGACACAGGCCCTTGTTGTGTCTGTTCATAAGACTGCGGACAAGACAGCTGCATTCTTTTTGCACACTAATGGCTAGTTGGCTTGGAGAATTGTGATTAATTAGGAAGCACACCATTACTTGGGCTTTGAGACTGTTGAGTCTTAAGATGCAAGACTGCCTTATCTTGTAAGAAGAGATACTTTACCAGTAGCAAGCAGCCCAGATACTGCAAAAACAATTACTCTCTAAGTTTTGAAGACAGTCAGATTTTTGCATTTGGCTTAGACAGACCAAACCACTGCATGACAAGAGCTCTGAGTTATTGAGAAGGCTTGGTGGACTGTGTTTACCATTGCTTTTTCTTTCCAGCTATCACTTTCAGGAGCAAAACTGCCCAGTGTTTGTCTGTCAGCAGTTTTGTCTTTCACCTCTTACTCTTGTGAGCTCTTGCAATCCTAGTTGTCTATCTATGCCCAAATCAGGCCATGATGGTTGATTTTTTTGTGCATGATGGTGTGCTTAGAGAAAAGGCAAGGTTCAGATGAAAGTTCAAGGAAGTTTTTATTTGCAAACCTGTTGGGCAGCTTTCTGTAAGAGGGAGCGGAATCTCTACCAGCCTGTTATTGCTAATTTTTGACATAAAATCTAAATTACACTAAGAAATTTGAGAAATAAGGAGGGAAATGATTAAGTGTGGGCAAATTAAAAGAGCTGGGATGTTGGTCATCTTCCTAAGAGGAAAGTTTGAACTCGTTTCCAGCTTGCTTATGAGATTTTTTGTGATGTTATTCTGTTGTGCATTCAGTACCTTTAAAACAAACAAAAAGAGTGACTGTGGATTCAACAGAGCTCCACCATGGTCATTGCCACTAGCTCTTATTCATTTGGCTCCAGAAAAGGAAGTATGTCAAGCATTATTTAATCAAAAGAAAAAAAACCCACTATCGGTAATCCTTCATATTGTCTCACTCCAAACATAATGCCGATAGGAAAGGAGGCTGTGTTAGCTACAGAATGAGGAGATGTTGTATGTGTTGGCAAAGGAAATTCCTAATTATTCTCTCTGTTCTGCTTTGGGATTCTATTTCTGAGGTGAGTTCCAGAGAGATTTCTCGGAACTTTATAGGCTCTTGGACTGGAGCAAACTGATAGCTTGAGATTTCCAGCCCACCACTTGGATGAGAACATATAGTTCTGAACATCAAGCAAAAGACCTGCCTCTTAGCTGTTACACTGGAGAGGATTTATTTCCTTGGAAAAATGAGTGGCTCTCCAATTCTCTTGAAATAGCGGCATTCCTAAGATCGCCTGTTGACACAGCCAAGCGAATGCCAGGAAACTCATAACATTCTTAGAGGTACAAGGCTTTTGCTTTGAATTTCCTGTAGAAATTCTTTAAAAAAAAACCCCACCCTGTGATTTACTGATCTGAAAATTTAACTTTGTGTAGCAGATTGGTTATCTTCAAATGGGTGATTAAAGAATAAGAAAAGCCTTTGTTGTTTCTAAGGTGGAGAAATCTTTTAGTATTCCTATTAAACAAGAGCTCCTGTATAACTACAAATGTTACAAAAAGTGACTAATTTCAGAACAGCATCTTTCCAGCTGTTTTCTTTACACTTAAGTATGGTTTTCCTACATTTTGAAGGTCTATGTCCGGCTTGTGAAAAAAAAAAAAAAAAGAATTTCGATAAACCATATCTGTCATTGTTCCATGCACTGTACTTCCATCAAATCAATGAGAGAACTTAAAAAGCTTGGGATAGGATATTGCCAAGGATGTGGTCCCAAGATATACAAGAGACTGCAAATTTTCTTGTATCCATATAAATGCCTTTTTCTTCCAGTCTCCCAGCCATATGAATCTTTGTGGTTTTCAGAACATTGCATTTAACATAAATGATAAGGATATGTCTACTGTGAAATGTTGGAATGATGAGGATTTTTTTTTTTAAGGATACACAATTTTTCTTAAAGGACAAAAAAACATTTCTGAAAAGGCTTTTAGCACTTCATCTTTCCCACACTCTTTATTCTTTCTTTTTGCTCCTGGGATGCTGACAGGAAAGAAAGTGAAATATAACATGCATTTTTACTTCCTGCATTTCATTTTTTAGTGGAGTTATAGTGCTCTGTGTTCCAGCTTTGGAAGCTCTTTATGGCTGCATATAACTCTGAGTATATATGTAACCTCGTATTGCTCTGTTGCAATATGCTTAGTTGCCTTGCTAAATTGAGTCAGTATGCTCAGAAATAAGCCTTTGAATATCTAACCTCTTACACCTTCTTCCCTCCAAAATTTGTCCCACTTCTCTCACTGTATATTTTGAGTAATGAGAAAGTTGTGGAAACTATATGAGAAATGCAAAATGACAGTGACTTCCAATCTCCAAGTCATCAATGTTCTGATGTTACCAAAGACACACAAGTTTGTTAGCCACCTAGTATTTAGAGGAATACTTGAACAGCAAGAACAGGATACTGATGATTGGATCAACGGAAGTGAAATATATGTAGATTGCTTCCTGGATTTACTTGCTCCCCTGAAATTCTTAATTTTTTAATGAAATTAAGTAGTTTGCTTCTCCTAGTGTGGTAGCTGGGCTGTGCTTTGAAAAGCGGAGCCAAGGAAAAGCACAAACTGTGATGCTTGCATTTCAGTTTTCTGCAGAAGCATCCTGTGCATATGTATATGACCACACTTGTCTGATCAGCTCTGACCTGAAGTGAAGGGGCATACCAGTAATATAAGTTCAAAGCTAAGCATCCCCTCTTCCTGCTGCCTGTTGACCTGGACTAGACAGCGTGTTAGTTTTTCAAAAGGTATGAAACATGTAAAACAGTGAAAAATGCAGCCAAACAGAGAACATTCAGGATTGCTCCCCAAAAGCTGTGAAGGTCTCGTGTGGGTATCATTAAAGAGCTGGGGGGCTGATGAGATCTGAGGGTGCCTCAGCAGCTCCTCCTCTTTCCTCACAGTGTTGCCTTTCTGCTGAGACTATCAACCTCATCTAACTCAAGCTGCACCACAGGTATGTCCATGTGACCCTTTGGGGACATAGATTAAGCTTCTGCCCCTGCTTCTATGAAACTGTACAGCCTGGAACAGTGCACCCTTAGCAAATTTGCCAATGACACCAAGCTGTGTGGTGCAGTCAATGTGCTGCAGGGAAGGGATGCCATCCAGAGGGACCCTGACAGGATGTGTGCTTCATAAATTTCAGCAATGTCAAGTGTGAGGTCCTGCAGATGGGTCAGGGCAATCTTAAAAAAATACAGGCTGGGCAGAGAATGGATTGAGAACAGCCCTGAGGAGAAAGGCTTGGGGGTGTTGGTGGGTAAGAAGCTTTGGTAATGTGCGCTTACAGCCCAGAAACCAACTATATCCTGGGCTGCATCAAAAGAAGCATGGACAGCATGTTGAGGGAATTGATCCTTCTCCTCTACTCCACTCTTGAGGTTCCCCACCTGGAGTACTGCTTTCAGTAACTAAGTACGCAGCCAGAGGCATGGCGAGGAGAATCAGGAAGGAATGTAAAACTCAAAGGTTGAGATAAGAACCATTTAATAATTGAAATAAAATAAACACAAAAGAATAATAATAATAATAACAATATCAGTTATAATGAAAAGTAGGGAGAACAGGAAAGGAATGAAATCCAGAGGGGAGGGAGAAACAAAAACAAGTGATGCGCAACACAGCTGCTCACCACCCACTGACTGATGCCCAGCCAGTCCTCCAGCAGCAATCGTCTGGCCCCGGCCAACTCCCCCCAGTTTATATACTGAGCATGACGTTCTATGGTATGGAACATCCCTTTGGCCAGTTCAGGTCACCTGTCCTGGCTGTGTCCCCTCCCAGTTTCCCGTGCCCCCCCAGCCCTCTCGCTGGCAGGGCCTGAGAAGCTGAAAAGCCCTTGATTTAGTATAAACATGACCCAGCAACAACCAAAACCATCAGTGTGCTGTCAGCATTGGTCTCACACCAAATCCAAACCCAGCACTGCACCAGCTACTAGGAAGAAAATTAACTCTATCCCAGTGGAAACCAGGACAGGCCCCCAACATGGACCTATTGGAGTGAGTCCAGAGGAGGGCCATGAATATGCTCAGAGGGCTGGAGCACCCCTCCTATGAAGACAGGCTGAGAGGGATGGGGTTGTTCAGCCTGGAGAAGAGAAGGATGCAGGGAGACCTTACAGCAGCCTGCCAGTGCCTAAAAGAGGCCTACGGGAAAGCTGAAGAGGGGCTTTTTACAAAGGCATGTAGTGACAGGGCAAGGGGGAATGACTCTAAACTAAAAGAGGGTAAATTTAGATTAGACAGAAGGAAGGAATTGTTCACTACGAGGGTGGTGAGGCACTGGTGCAGGTTGCCCAGAGAAGCTGTGGGTGCCCCATCCCTGGCAGTGCTCAAGGCCAGGCTGGATGGGGCTTGGAGCAACCTGGTATAGTGGAAGGTGTCCCTGCCCGTGGCGGGGGGGTTGGAACTGGGTGATCTTGAAGGTCCCTTCCAACCCAAACCATTCTATATTACAATTTCTCAGTTGCACCAGTTTGCTGTAAGAAAGTGCAGACTGTAAGAAACGGTAGATTTTTTCTCTTTCCCTCTGCATTGCCATTGCTGTGTTGTATGTAACTATGTTCCTCCCACTGTACATTGGATTAGGAACCAGCCTTCTTACAGGTACTGAAGGGCCTTGCCAATGGCATTTGTCACCCCCGAGGAAGTGCAGCCCAGCCCTGTACATCCTGGCAGAATTTTGGAAGAAAATATGCTTCAAGAAAAAGGCCAAGAAGGAGCAGCTGCAGCAGGCTGATAGCCAGCTGCAATAAGAGGTCAAACACAGCTGAACAAATGCAAACATCCAAACTGTGAGGAAGCAGCAGGCCATGGTAAATCCCATACAGTAGCAGAGACTCCTTCTATCCTGAAAATTTACTTGATCTTGACACTAGTCTTTAATTCTTTTCCCAGAATTGTCAAGCTTAAAGTTTGTCATTTTCTATAACAATCATATCCTTTTCAGAGCTGTTTCCAAAAGAATTACTGTGTCAGGAGGGGTCTCTCAAGAATCACATGAAGAAAAAATCAGACCAACAACCAAAGAACCTCCAAACTGATTGTTCCATTAAAAAAGCAGCTGTGAGTTGTGCCAAAGTTTAGCATAGAGCTGTAAATCTCAAATGTACCTAGAAAACTCCTACCTTCCTCTGATTGGAACGTGACCACTATATTTGCTTTGAAAGCTTTCCTTTCCTTTCAAAGCAGTCTGCAAAAAGTCATATATGGAAAGGCAGCATTTATAAAGTGCCATGGAAATGGAAACTGCAGTGCTGTTTTGCCTTCACGATGCTTGTTTTTCCTTTTTATTCCCCCAGAAATACTAAAAGCTTAAAATTCAAAACAGAACTTATTGTTGTAAGATAATGTATATAATTTCTAGAAGTATGCTTTCTGTGTTTTCCCTCAAGTATCTCAAACAGCTGGTTAAAGATACCGGCCAGCAAGCTTAGACTTGTGGATGTAACCGCACTGTTCCTGGCTGCACAGTTTATGAGAAGTGAGAGTCCAAGATTAATCTATGTCCCTAAAGGATCTTTTGGCCAAGTTCACCTTTTTGACATGTTTTTTCTTCATAGGTTTTGTACTACCTGAGTAGCATTTTCTTTGTTATTGACATTTTTAAGGTAAACACAACTTCTTGTTTAATAATCTCATTCCACATTAACATAGCTTCTGAAGGAAGGAACTGGAGCTTCAAGCCAAAGCTGAGATGAAATCTGGAGCCTCCTGAAGAGCAGACAGCAGTACTATTTAACACCTAATGATGAGATGTGAGGAGTACTATAGCTGGTCTTCACAAGGCTTTTGTCCCATTTTTTCTGTGTGTCTACATGAGCAGGTGAGGGGAGGGCTGGGGCACAGGTTAGAGCACTGTTCTTTGGTAATTTAATTGCTAACATTCTCCCAGGCCTGATTTTGGTCAATGCCAACTAGCACATGTCCAGGATGGCCCAGGATTATTCCTAATAAACAGTTTGGATGGGGATACTCTTTTGTGGAAGAAAAGAGAGGCAGATGGAGTGTGGGAGAAGGACGAAACCCATAGTATAGTATAATATATGAGCCAGAAAATGCAATTCTACTTTGTTTGCTTGTGTAGTTGTAGCCTTTGATGACCAGGTTTATGTGAAAACAGCTTGTTTGCTTTAGTGAGGGACAGGTCAGACTCTTAGTTGCATCTCGTCTTAAGGAGGCTTCATCAGTAACTATTATTTACAACCATTTCCCTTCTAATTTTTTCTAGAGCTGTAGCTTTGTTCCATGACCTCCTTTCATTGAATTGCTGTGCAGTATTTGCCCTCTTGCCCTTGACTGTAACTGCATCACTAGATAGCAATAAGCTGGTTTGCAAAATTTGCAAGGACCTTCAAAGACATATTGGATCTGTAGTATGTGCTGGTCTCCTTCTTGACAGCCAGGGCGAACTGTTAACATTAGCGTATTGGCCTGGTGTTACCAACAGGGAAACTGGACTTTCTTAAAACAAATAGCCACAGAGACCAAGAAGTTTCACCATCTCTGCCCTAGGGCATGATGGTCAACTTCTTGACATCAGTGGAAAGATTCTTCTTTTTGAAAGAACCACTGAACTGTATCATTACTCAGAAGGAAAAGTCACGCTTGTTGAGTCACCCACACCTCTTCTCATGTTTTCCTTGGAGATCTGGACTATCAGACCTTGTGAGAGCAGATCATGTCTCAAGATGATGGAAGAAGGCAGTGTAACCTAGTGACCAGGTTTTGGCATACCCATCATCTGCTGCTGGTGTTGCCTAATTCTAGACTGTAGTGATGTATTTATGACAGAGTACTAGCAATGCAGTTGCACAGTTTTTGTATGGTGGGTCCAGTACACAGTATTGTTTACACTTGGGGCACTAATTTTGTGATAGTTATAAAATTGCAAATTCTTTTCCAAGACAAGTTTCTTCTCAGGTGGCAACTATAATCTGCTGCCCACCTACATCTCTAGCAACTAGTTTTCAAGTGCTAATCTGTTTTGCTGGATCCCATCCAAGCACAACAGTTGTGGTGAGAACTGAGTCAAATTCTCTGGTGGCTCTGAAATTTGTCATCAGATGTGTCAGAGCTCTACTACAACATCCCTCACTTCTCAGAATAGGCTTCTGATGGTCTCTCTCAGGGTCACATCTCTGTTTGAATCCTAGCGGTCAGGCCTCCACACCATATTTCTGTAACTTTAGATCTCATGCTAGATTTCCATTATTTTCCCACAAATATAGCGGGAGGAAGAAATGAGATCTATGCACTATGTTGTTGAAATGTTGTTTGCTGTTTTAGTTGTGTGAACTTCCATCAGCTTTGATGTAGCCAAGGCAATTGGTGAAAACAGCAGGGTCAGCAGCAGAGGTCTGGTTTTCCAGCCAGTTTAATTAAAAAACATAAACTACCATGGCTCATTCACTTCATCCCAAGGTCCTTGTTATAAAATCAGACGGCCTAGGCTTCCCAGGAAGAACATTTTCCACTTTGCCAGCACTGTGTTAAATAAAAGACCATAACAGAACAGACTTTTACTGAAGGAGGAAGAAAGCAGATACCTACAGTGCAATTTGGAAAGACTGAATAACCTGCACACTATCCCTTTCCCCTCAACTAGAGTGTGCTGGCCTCCTCTAAGGGCCGTGGAGCCCTGCCAGAGAAGTCTTCCTGCCCAAATAAGCCCCACTTGGTGGGGCAACCTCAGAGGATTTTGGTAGATAAGAAGGGATGAGGCTTCCTGGAGCCTCTACAGCTCCCTCTGGACAGGAGTCATCATTCTCCTGGTGGACAAAGATCCCTGTGAGTTTTTGTTGAACTGTAGCTGAACGGGAAGCGATACTCTGGCATGCACAACTGTTTTCTAGCCATTGCAGTAGTTGGGGCTGCTACTGGGCTGTGTTGGCCCTCAGCTTGCAGTGGTATTTAGTGAGTTTCAGCTCCTTTAGATGAAGTGGAATAACAAATGGGATCTGCAGAGTCTGTCATAGGAAGAATGCTTCCTAAACAGGATTTTCCCTTCCTTTTGCAGCTGGGGGGCGGATGTGGGACATGGGATGACAGTAAAAAAAAAAAAAAAAAAAAAAGGGTTTGGGGAACCTTCTTTGCTGAAGAAAGCTTCTTTTCACATTGATCAAGCTGACACCTACCCTTTGGACATTTGGTGTGTTTGGGTTTCCAAGTGGTTGTCTTTATATCTTTATTAACTTCACAGCTTCCTTATTAGTAAAATGTAGCTGATTTTAACAGAAAAAGCCACCAATGTTTGCCACGCATAGATACAAACCAACCACATTTAGTCTGGTCTTCAGCAGTCTGCTTCCCTTATTTTCAACAGTGCTCTTCTCCTGCTGGAATTTGGTTTTTCTGGAGTTTTATGGAGGGCTTAATCCTTTCCTTCAGGCTTTAAGCCACTAGGCTTTTCTCCAAAGGCAGTGACTGCAGCGAGTTTTGAACTTAAAAGGCCAAAATCTGTGGGTCAAATATTGATGATGAATCACTACGTCTTTAGAAAATGAGACATCAGTGGGACTTTTAGATTTTGGCAAGTTTGTAAAACGATGTGCTTTTTTCATCAGTAACCCAGCTGCTACACTTAATCTAACTGCTCTGGGAATTTCTGTGCAGCAGTCCCTGCTATCTGAGAACCTGGATTGAGGTTTTTTACAGCAAAACTTTTCCAAAGACCTATGCCATGAAAAAATTTTGCAATTTCAATTGTAATTAGTGTAACAGCAGAATTTCTACTGAGCATGCTTTTACATTGGTTGAGGTTATCTTCACTTTATTGCCTTAGTTCAATTTTGCAGTAGCAATCAACATTAGGCAGGTTTCTGTTTTAAAATAGGTATCTGAACTTGTTTGATGAGCATCCAGCTATTTTGATAATAGCTTCAGTAACTTTTAAAACTAGATAAACATTTCTGTACAATAACAATTTATGGTGATGTAATAGTAATTTAAGAATCTACGACTCCCACCCCTACAACAGGCAGCCAGTAGGAAGAAGGTGGTGAGTAATCTTATGGAGACTGTTACTGGCTTGTATTTGCAATCAATTGGAATCCATTTTATTGCCAGACCTATGTTTAGCTGTGGCGGGTAAAATCAAAAGAATACAGCTGTGGCTGTCAAAGGTGTGCCAGTGGAAGATGAGTGGTGGGGTGGGTGCTTGATGGAATGCACGTGGGAGAATCCACGGACAACTAGTTTGAGCAGGATCTGAGCAACCTTTTCCCTTTCACTGTGGCATGATTAATGACAATGGCAATAAGTGGCAATTGTTAGTGGGAATAATAACAAGAAAGTGGGGCACATATTGACAAGAGGATGTGTATGAATGCACAAACATATATATGCAGGTTGAGGTGACAGGTTATATAGCAAATCTATGGCAAACATAGGCCAGTGTCCAGAGGCCTTGGTCTGTAAGTCCTCCTGAGACAATATTCCATTCTGAATCACCAGCAAAGCCTTTTGCTTCAGCAGGGTTTGTCAGCTCTCAGATAGTATTCTATGTCAGGTCTTTATCATCTGTTTGTGATAACAGTAGTGGAAATGCCAGAAGGAACAGATGAACTCCTCAGAAGCAAGCTTTCTATTCCTATGTAAATATCCTTCGCAATAAAGTGGAAGGAAGAGAAAATACAGCAAATCTGTTATACCATATCAGCAAACTGCTGCTAAATAAAATGTTTTTATGAGCAGTCAGCAGATTGCTGAAGCTCAGATATTAGTCTAGTGACCGTACAGTCATAAAATAAAACTCAGTTCAGTTTCACCATCTTGTGCTTGTTTTAATAGCAAATAAAGACCTTCTGTTTTTCAGGTGGTTTGTTGGCTTTTTTTTTCCAGTGAAGAATCATATTCCCTTTTTCTGGCATTCAGCAGACTGCAACTTAAGTCAAACGGCTTCACAAAGACCTTATTATCTTCTTCTGATTTATTAGTGTGATTTTGCCTCCTCTCCATACAGACAAGTCACTTAAATCTCTTTGCAGGCTTTGTGTATAGACCCATCCAGGACAACAGTTAATGAACGTAACAAGTAGCTAATCTAAATTTTACAATAAATACCCTTTCAGGATTTTTTTCTTTTGTACCCAGTATAATTTTTTGGGCTTTGCGTGTGTGTGTGTGTAACAGTCTTAACCAATTAACTCAAGAACTGATGGTTATGACTGAGGTCCAATGAATTTTCTGCTGTCTAATTCATGTCAAAGCAAGTTAGTTGAAAAACATCCTTGTGGCCTAGCAGAATCGGATAAAGCCCCACACTTTTAATAAAACTCATATGGCTTACAGGACAGAGAATAAAGTTATAGCTTGCATTTGCTTTACAAAGCTGGGGGAGGAAAGCATACTCTCAGCAGCTACTAAGTGGAGTTCATGCCTGAATTATTTCTGGTTTGAACTGTCAAGGGAGAACACAACACACTGGTTACATGTAGATCTATTCATTGTCTGCAATAATCAAGATAGAGAGTTTTTTACCCTTTTGGGCAGCTAAGTTCCTCTCCACATAGCTAAAGGAGATAAAATAAGATCAGGAAAAGAGACATTTTTCATTATCTTCCCACTACCCATTATCCTTTGTAGCTTTTAATTTTAGGAAAACAGCTCTTGGCATATGCAGCAGTGCTATCAGCTGAGAGGTGTTCATGTTGAGAAGAGCTTTTACTGTGCTGTGGCTTATCTTCTACTTTAAAATGCTCTGAACTAATGGCATTTGTGGCAAACTAAAGCAAACGGCAGAATTCTGCCTACAATGAATAAGTGCATGCTGTCTCAGACTGCAGGGGTCTGAGATGGCTTATATTTATGTATTACATGCCCTGCCCACAAATATAATTTAATGTTAATAGAAATATTTCTTAGCACAGTAAAGATGGGTTACACTGATTAAGTTTTGGGCTTCAGCTCACTGTTTTCACTTACAAGGCACTCCTAAATGTAAAACATTCAGCTACATTCTTCAAGTTCATAATCTAGAAGACCATGAAAAGATGTGCAGTAGATGGTTGGGTTTTTTTGTGATTCCCACACTCTGGTCACACCTCAAAAAGCATTGACATTTGAACAGTTGGAGGGCATCCATCTTCTCTTGCAAGGCTACATTTCATCTGTAACATCTGGTGTAAATAAGCAAATTCCTTTTAGATGCTGAATTCTTGTTATTTTGAAATACTTTGCAACTTTTCCAAGTTTGAATTTTTTTCCTTGCTTGTGGCTTATGTTTGACTGCAGTTAATGAATATTGTGTGTTTGGGATAGAAATGCTCTTCTATTTTACCTGAATGGAATTCACTTCTATGCATGTGCCTTTTCAGCATGAGGTAGTTTGTAACTAAACAGCACATTTCCATAAAGCATCCTATTAACACTTTTCCCATTTTCTTTTTAATAACAAAACCTTGAAGAACACCTACAAATGTATTTAAATGGTTTTCAGCATTTAGATGAATGGATGAGAGCTGCCAGCAGGGTTTTTGCAGTCCAGCTACAAGCTCTTTGAGCCATTGCAACATTGGCAGGCTAAACTGTTTCAGAAACTAGCTTGGTTACTGCTGAGGCAAGAGTGTATTTAAACTTATTTCTCAACACAGGTTGGAAAAGCATGGGCTCTAGTGGAGCGACCTCCTTACTTGAGAGGTCTGTTGAGTTTTACAGCTGAGATGCTACTCCATGAGCCATGATGTCTGAAGAAATTATATTGTTTGTGGGGGCTGTCTGAAAAAGTTCTGATATTTTTATCATCTGCCCTGCTCCCTCCTGAGCTCCAGGTAACAGCCACCCTGCAACTGTCTAGGGCAGTTCTCTGATTTCAGGACCTGTTCCTTTTATGTTTGTATGCTCACAGGTTTTGCTGCCTTGTTTGTGAAGTAGAATAGAGAAACCCATGAGACATACATTGCATTCTGCTAGCAGTTTGCTACACTAGGAAAATTTAGGGATGTATTCTCAGCAAGTTAAAACTGGCAAGGCTTAGATGAAGGGAAATGTGTTTTGCTCTGCAGGAGCTGAGGATTTGCTGCTGCATATACACTAGGATATTGAACAACAAATAAAATCTCAGTAAAAATGAGGGCAAATTTTTAGGGAGAGGGATCATCCTACCTCTCTCTATTACTAGCAGTAGGTTTGGGGAAAATAGATGAACTTTTAAAACCATTCAGAGAAGTGGTTTTGTGCTTGAAAAGTTACCTATTGCATAGTTACTACAGTGAGTCCAATAAAAGATATTACTTGTCATTTAGAGAATTTTCTTGCTTTTTTGTATGGTAAAGCAAGTAAAGCAGTGTTTACTTTAGAAAAATGGCATGCAGTACCAACGATGAATTGTTGCTTGTGCATGCCCCTCTTCCACTTCGGATGTGGGAACAAACTCCCAGGAAATATCCCTAAATTAAAAGAAATGTAATTTGGCAGGTGCAAATCAGGACTGTATAATTTAATGCTCATTGGAGACTATGCTTTTCACAGAAATTTGTAAGAAAACAGGTTTGGGAGCCTTAGTTCAGATTTATAATTGAGAATGTATTAAATGTGATACTTGCTTAGTTTGACAGCAATCATATTCATGGTTATCCAGCAAAGGCTGTTTGGCTTGGTTAATTGAAGTGTATAGAGTAAATTACTGGCTGCACAGTGCACAAAGATAGTTGGCATTTGAACTCATAATCAATGTTTCTACTTCTGTTTTTAGTTTGATCTGATCCCATGAGACACTGAGCATGCGCAGCCAATGATAACCAGGTGCATAGAAGACAGAAGTACACCACATCAATAGACTGAGGACTGTATATTGATTTTGTCAGTGTTATTGAGAACAGCTTTCACCTGTTTTGACAACTTCTTGGGTCTCAGATGCATCGAGTGGTGCTGAATGGTAGTGATGAATCAGGAGTCTTCTGCCTCCAACAATATCATCTGTACAAACCTGGATAAAATGAAAACAGCTACATATGTGTTGAAGGTGATATTTTTAAAGTGAAAGAGACAATTAAAATCCTTTTTGATTATTTTTTTCCTCAGCTAATTTGAATCTTTCTAACAGAAGACTTTTAAAGGTCCACTTGTTTCTGTTGCCTTTTTGTCTTTTAATTTGTCTTTCAAATTATCACTAAGGTCTGCAGATCTATAAATTACAGTCTGATGACGAAGCTACAGCCTTCATCTGCATATCAGGTACTCCTACCTGAAAAGCAAACTGATGATCTTTTTTTCCAGTTAGTTCAATTATTTTTTTTATTATGAAGACAATGGGTACAAATTTGAACCTACAACTTAACTGATTTTCAAGATTATTTTCTTTACCTAATGGCCTCTCAGCAATGTCATAACATTTCCTTTGATATTTTAGAAGGGATTCTGTGGTAAATAGTTATTGCTTTCAAAAACGATCATGCATTTTAAGGTAAATAACCTCCTCTGGTGGGTCGGCCCCAGCTGCAGCCAAGCACCCTCACAGCCGCTCACTCGTTCCCCTTTGCGTTGCTGCTGGGTTTCTCAGTGCTTTTGGAGGGGTGACGGGTGGTGCAGGATGTCGAGGTGAGCAGTTTCTTTCTGCTGCTCCTTGCTGCTCACTCTTTGCTTTCTCTCTTCCTTCCTCCTTACTTATTTCCCTTTCTCCAGCATTGTTCCCAGTCTGCAGTTCCCTGGGGCTGTCACCAGCTCCACTGTGGAGCGCTTCCTACTGCTCTGGCCTTGGACATGCATTTATTTTATATATTCTTTTTAATATTTCCTTCCCTTTCTTAAATACACTTTCCCTGAGGCACCCTGTGGTGGGTTGACGTTGGCTGGATGCCAGGTGTCCCCCAAGGCGCTCTCTCACTGCCCCCCTCAGCAGAACAGAGAGGGATAAAATAAGATGGACCCCTCGTGGGTCAGTAGAAGGCAGTTCAGCGAGGCCCTAGCAAAAGTCACACACAGGTGGAAGCGAAGGAAAACAACAGCCATTGTTCTGTGCTGCCCAGCAGCAGGTGATGTTCGGCCACTTCCCGGGAAGCAGGGCTTCACCGCGCATGGTGGTCGCTCCGGAGGACAAATGTGGTAAATCACGCGTGCCTGCCCTTCCTCCTCCCTTCCCTGAGCGGGTGTCCTGTGGTGTGGAACAAACCTTTGGACGCTTTGGGTCAGCTGTCCTGGCTATGTCCCCTCCCAAGGCCTTCCCCCCCCGCCCCCAAGGTGAGAGCGTGGGACACACTGGAGAGACAGCCCCGGTGCTGTGCCAGCGTGGCTCTGCAGTGGCCAAACCACTGGTGTGTCATCGCCACCTTTCCAGCCACCAGCACAAGCACAGCCCTGTGAGGGTGGCTGTGGGGCTCAGCCAGGCCCGACACAATCATCCAGAAATTCAGCTACCTAATGTACTCTGCATCAGCATGGAAAATCTGGCTTTTTCTTGCTTGGGTGCCGGAGTTTGTGGCCTTCCTTGCAATGCTAAACACCAATTCCATCTTCTCTCGGTCAGCTCTAGCAATGCCCTGTAACTTCTGGGTTTGTTAACTCCTTGAACTTGCCCCAAAACAGAGTGGAACTCCCAGGTCCTAATGAACATAAATCAACATGTCAGAGTTTGCAGTAAAAGCAGTGTTTAGCGTATTGGTATATAATTTCAAGGAGATGTATTACAGCTAGTTGCCTTAAGAAATACAATTAAATACAGTTAACAAAAGGTTTCTAGTGAAACGCTTGGTATATCTCGAAGACCAACCAACCAACCTTCAAAACTTGTTTCTTGAATAACAGTAAGCATTTTGTCTTTTCTACATCATTTAGTATCTCCAGTCACTTTTTAAAAAATGGAGGGATAAGGAAAATTTGCAATTTTTTCACATTATAATGCAGGCAAAAATTACGTTGATATTTTAATAATACTGCACTGTCTTCAGTACTTCCTTTTATAGTCACTGTATCAAGACATTTGAGGAATGTAAAACTTTTCTGCATTGTACATTTTAAATGAAAATGCAGGTAGAGTAGGACACTTCAGTCAGTTATGGAACCTATAACTGGTTTTGTTCCTTAAGCAGAGAGGCTGGTTTTAGTGAATAATTTGACTGTAGAGTGTCATTGAATGCAGTATCTGTACAAGTGCTGTTTTTGCAACTTTTCTTAGAAGAGCACTGACAAAAAATTAGTACGTTACTCATTTAAGTTGTGGTATAAATCTTGATGATACCTTCCTATCCACGTGCATCTTAGCTCAATTCTGCCCCCACCACAGCCCCTCAGAATTAGTAAGCCATAGGTGGGAACAAGACATTGTAGTTACATATTTTAAAGTATTCAGAAAGTCTCTACTGAAATTTTCTGCTACAATCAAATTACAGAGCTGAACTTTTCAAAATGCCTTTGGACTTCAAATTATTTTGATGTCCATCTGTGTCCCCCCTCCTTTTTTTTTTTTTTTTTTTTTTTTTTTTTTTTTTTTTTTTTTTTTAAATATGCTTACCATAGGGAAATACTACAGGAAGGTACTCTTTGCGTTCTTTTGATCATGCTCAGCTTCAAAATTTCATTGATTGTTCTACAGAAGTCACATTCTGCAACCCCTGAACTCTTTCCTGTGCCTGAAGAATTGCTTGCTCTAACGTGATGACAGCTTAAGTCAGAAGAGAACACTGGCTTGTTTGATCTTATTCTAAACTTAAACGTAAAAGATGTATATTGGAGTAAAGTAAATTTAACTCTTAATCTTTGACTTACATGATGTCATCAGAGAATGGCAAGGTCTTTTTGAAGACCTTTGCAGTAGCAGGAAACTGGTTAATGAAGGTATCAAATGATCTCAGAATGGATTCCACCCATTGTACTCAGGGAAAGTCCGTAAAACTCTGAATAGCCTGTTAGTTAAACTGAAGGGAAGATTCTTCCCTCTCTGACATCGGATGTGCTTGACCCTGGTCAAGTGAGATGTTGATGAGGCATCCAAAAAGTGAGTCACTCTTGTCGAGGTTCTAGCTGTGACAAACCTTGGAAATGCTGAGAGGGAAAGGACTATTTTTGTAGTGTCATTTTAGGTGTCTAACCTTGAGAAAAAACTTATTATTGTAGAAGGCCAACAAATTCACACGCATACAATGTATGTTTAAAATGAAAATGTTTTTTGTAATGGTGCAGCAAAGGAATTCTCTGAGTTTGGAGAGTCCCTTTAACAGCTTGTGTGAGATTTTTCTTGGATGGAAGAGTGGCGTCTGATATAAACTCTACCTAGGAAGTTTTTGCTTTCTAAGCAATTTTTTGCACTACGGTGTGTATGTCATGGCACCAAAAAAAATACCATTTCTGTAGGAGGTTTCAGATGCCTGCATGGGCTGACATTGCACTAGTGCTGCAATACTAGGAGCCTTTAAGGAGCCTTTAAGGCCTTGCCTGGAGGAAGGGAGTTCAGTGTGAAGAAACAAGAGTCTCCTGGAGGTGAAACTACTTCTCAGGTGAGTTATCTGTTCTTCCAGCAAAGATTCTGCTTTTTTTTAAAAAACAAAACTTTTTTTTTTTTTTCCAAAAGTGCTGCTATAGGATGCTTTTTCTTTAGCATGTCCTGTCTTTCCCCCCCTTTTTTCTTCTCGTCACTTGAATAAAATGAGAGCAGAATTATGCAAGGGCTTCAGATAAGGATTAAGAAGAACTAATACTAATATATACAAGTTTCAGCTCTGCTCTGGACATCAGCCTGGAAGAATGTACCCAAGTTTATCAAGGTGTTGCTTAACCATGTTTGGTTTAACCCTAGCTGGCAACTAAGTACACGCAGCTGCTCGCTCACTCCCCTGACACTCCCCCACCACCCCGAGGGATGGGGAGGAGAATAGGGAACAAGGTAAAACTCAAGGGTTGAGATAAGAACAACTTAATAGTTGAAATAAAAGCAATAATAATAACAACAATTTTAATGAAAAGGAGTGAGAACAGGAGAGGAATAAAATCCAAAGAGAAGGAGGGGAAAAACCCCAAGTGCCACACAACACAGCTGCTCACCACCCACTGACCGATGCCCAGCCAGTCCTCCAGCAGCAATCGGCTGGCCCCGGCCAACTCCCCCCAGTTTATATACTGAGCATGACGTTCTATGGTATGGAACATCCCTTTGGCCAGTTC
>JAVJGJ010000059.1:7875279-7904047 GCA_035590215.1 Microhierax caerulescens
CGTGGCTCTGCAGTGGCCAAACCACTGGTGTGTCATCGCCACCTTTCCAGCCACCAGCACAATCACAGCCCTGTGAGGGTGGCTGTGGGGCCCAGCCATGCCCTTCGGGGGTGGACTGGAACCAGCTCTAACCAGCTATGCCCAGCCCAGGGCAGCCCTAACCACACATCACAGGGCCACCCTGCAGCCCCTGCCAGCACCTCACCACTTATATCCAATGTGTCTCCCCACCTTCTAAAAAACTATCCTAATCATTGACTTCTAAGGTGTTAGTCACAGAAATATTTATCTGTGCAGGAATGTGTGCTAAACAAACTTGTCACCTCTGCAGGGGACTTGAATTTAGCTATAACTCATATCCTATGTATTTAGATTCTGTCTAAGACTTCTAGTCTCATCCTCCTGTTGATAAATCAAAAGCAATTGTTGTCTTTCCTGACAGTTCTGGGGTATAAATTGATTCAAGAGTGGCAAGAAGCTGAGGTGGACAGCGCTGGCGCTCAGCTCTCCCTTGGCCTTTCCCAGCAGAGGGAGACCTGTCCCAGCTCCTGCCCAGGCCCTGCTGTGGCTCACCAGCAGCTGGGGGACAGGCAGTGAAGACCAGGCCTCTGCTGTCCTTCAGCACTGTTAGCAAGCTCTGCAGTTTGGTTTATATACTGTGTTTTCAGCAGCTGGAAGAATAGATTTGAAAGTGCTATGGCTGCAAACAAAAATGAACACCAGTGTTTTTAAACATGGCCATTGCATGCCCATGTGCTTACAGCAGATTTTCAGAAGCATTCCACATTTTATGCTCTCCAAGGGGAGTAATGCTTACTAAATGAAACCACTGTTTTTAGCAGTCTTGTTCTGTAACAGAAGGTATAGCTTTTGTACCTGTATTTGTAAAGGCTGAAGTACAAGTTTATCTGCACTAAATTCTGTAAGGCTTTCCCACAGAGCCAGAGAAGGGTTCCAACCAAGACTTTGATTTATATGTCTTCACACTAAGGAGTTTGAAATCCAGATGTCTACCAGATTTGTAGCAGCAATAGATCTAAACTTGTAATAACATTTGATTCTTTCAAATATGAACTTTACCTAGGACTGAACCAGGATAATAAGATGCATCACTAGAATTTATATGAAGGTGGAAAGCAAAGGAAAAGAGTAAGCGAACTGCAGACTTTTCTGCAGTGTTACTATGACAAGCTTAAGCCGTTAGTTAAGAATAAGTTAAGAATACAGTAAGAATGAAAAGCCAACTCAAGGATCCTATTACTACCTGAAATTCAAAGTAATTTAATGCAATAGCAAATGTTACTTTAGAAAATTAGCTTGGCAAATTAAAAGATTTGCAGAAACATCCTGTAGTGCTCAGGTTACTGCAGGGAAAGTTCCTTTTCCAGATAAGTTTGGTTCATGGTAAATCTGAACATTAATCAGTATACTAAAGCATAGCTGCTTAGAGGATTTCTTTTTACTTTGTAATTGAACCTTTTCATGAAATGAGGAAAGAGGGAGCAGGAAGAGAGGTCTCTAACCAAGGAATTAGGAGGTCATTCTAACATTAAATCTTGTCACAGCACTATCAAAACTAGGCAGCTGCAACAAGGCTTTTACCACCACATACCAGGTTAACTTCAATAAGTAGTTCTCATGCCTTGCCCCAGCACAGCCACTAATCCCCCACAAGGTTTCAAAAATTCATCTACTGTCCACGTTATTTCTTCACCCTCTCCCTGCCTCTTGCCTCTACTACATGACTCAGAATCTTCTTTCTCCTTTGGGCTGCTCTTCCAGTCAGCTTCTCCTCATCTGGGCCCCCTTCTTCTCCCAGGGCCTCTCCTTAACTCTCCTGAATGTGCTTCTTCCAGGTCTAGCTTCATCCAAAGCTCCTCTTCATACAGTCCCTCTCTTCCCTACCCCTTAGTGCTATTTAACTACTTAGCAGGAACCAGCCACAGCTGCACATTATCCACATCAGCCAACCCACCGCCCCTGAAACCAGCCCACAGCTGTATGTTATCAATGTTAATTAACCTGCCTTCATTCCTCTACAATTCCTCTACAAAATCTGAGTAGTTTTGCATAACCTGCAACATTTGAATATTTCCTAGAACTTGTAGTTGTTTTTTATTTGAAACAATTTCCCACATTCTATGAGAAAAATGCCTTTGTGTTCCTTCAGGTCTTCTTTTATATCCTTCTATTTTAGTGCGTGTTTGTGAAACATCAGTTAAGAGGCTGGTTTCCTGTACAAGGTGGATGTTGTGTCTCTGGCCCTCACAACTGTTTTTTGTCAAGCTGAAAATGTGATATCACAGTAAAAATGATAATAAAGATGCTGAATTTGGATACATAGGAAATGTCTTGATCAGGAAATTTAAGCCAATCTCTTGAAGTGTTTTGCACATTAGGACCTGAATTTAAACTGAACTTTGATTCCTGTCATGGAGCTTTTGTGGAGAGAAGAGCCCTGGGAAATTTTACCATACTGATCTTCTGAGATTTCCAGGTGACCTGGTTCATTTCTGCTCTAAAGCTTTTGAAGGCTCTTCCTTCAGTAAGCTAATGAAATCTGTTTTGGGAGGTGTTCTGGACATAAAGTACTAGAATTTAATCCAGTTAATATATGTACATTTAAAGTGGATGCTCTTTATCTGAAGTTCTTCATGCTGCTTTCTAATGACTTCAGTTTGACATCTGACAACAAAGTATACCAGGAAGTTTTTGTTTCCCCATTGTCATGGAATGGATGACAAGTGAGTTTTCAATATAGCATATATTACTTGGGAGGAAACACTATATTTAAAGGTAATGGCTCAATAGGGAGAAAAGATGTTTCTGATGTTCCCTTTCTGAAAAAGCTGGTCCTTACAAACTGTCACCGCATCAGCCAAATTAAGTGCATGAGCAAAAGCAAAGTCCATAAATGACCTTTAAATGATCTCTCACAGTGAGAAACTGAATGATCGTCCTTGATAAATACAATTTCTGGTCATTCATTGTTTTAGAAATAATAAATGGGAGAAAAGTGAGAGAGAATGAAAGGTTTAACAACACTTCTCCTGACAATTGAAACAGAACCTCATGGAACCTGAGGAAATAACATGCCTAGCCCTGAAAAGGGCAAGAGGACACTATCCAAATGCAGATATTTTTCAATAAGATATGGCATTACTATTTACCATCTGAGAGGAATAATCCAGTACTTGCTTTTTTGAAAAGTACTTTTCTTGGCTTGCTGTGTATATTGGTATCAGGAGTTTTCATAGAAGTATGTATGTGCAAAACCTGCACTGTAGGATGTTGTTCTTCTGGAGCAGACCATTAATATCTTTAAAGTAGGTAACTGAACTGATTATGGAGAAAATTCTAACACCACAGAACTTGTTGTTGAAAATGTTGTTCCTTTATAAGTATGGGTGTTCTTCAATAAAAGGGATAAATAGGCTTGATTTTATTTCACTTTCTGCTGAAAGACAACAAATATTACTTTTTTTTCCTTCTTATGTTTTTTTTTTTTTTTTTTCACTGCAGTAGCTGAACCTGGTAGAAATAATAATCAATCCTCATAAAATTTCTGTGAAGCAGGCAATCTGAATGCTTAACTTTAAGCAAGAGAGCAAAAACATTGAAAACTTAAGTGTTATGCTCAAAATCACAAACACCGCAGCAAAATCTGAAATCAAGACCTATTCTGGGTTATTTGACTGCACTGAGACCTCACTATGCTCTCTTAGAGAGGAGACATGGAAAACATTTGAGAACTTGCTGGATATTCAAAATTATTTGTGGTCCCAAGTTGCCAAGTTCACATCCCCAAAATGTCGAGGTTTGAGTCTTCTGCCTTGAAATGTGAAGAAAAAATGAACTGGGATCTGTATGAACAGAACTGGTTTCAGTGTAAGTCTATCTGTTTTTCAGCTGAACTATAAATGCCAATTACTTTTCTGTGATCAGTGTTTCAGTGCCCTACCGACAAGTAAAAGCATACACAATAGTGAAGATTACTGCAAGTGCAAATAAGCAACTGCAAAGAGATTATTCATTACAACCTGCCTCAGCTCAATCACAGAATTAATTCATTTCAGATGCAAACTGAAGGTTTTGAATTTTGTTCCAAAGAATCATGCTAGTGACTACTGACATGGGGAATAACTGGCTGCCTCTGTGGTAGTGAACATAGCTTGAATAAAAAGCTAAGTTCAGACTGATGTTTTTTTTGCCGGTTTTGATCCAGTTCATTAACAAGGCAGCTAAGTGTGGGAATCCCATGTGCCTGGGGCTGTGCCGCAGTCACTTCGATTGTGTCCTCTAGCTATCAAAACTTGAAAAAGAAAGAGACAATGGCTTTTGTTCAGAATTCTGCGCAGTGTTATTTATCCTGGAGAGCTTCTCTGGTATTGACATCTTGGGTTAATATCTTCATCAAGACATAATGTAAGCTATTACCATAATGTCCATGGGCTTTGAAATACTCAAAAGATCTGTAAAGGAAATACACTGATATCAAAGCTTCTTTCAAGCCTAGTTTCCACAGGAATCGAGTATAGCTGGCTGTATGTTATAAAAAGAAGAATATTATATTTTTGCCAAAAGTAGCAAACAGTTTTACAGATTTTTGGAATAAAATCTTTTCCTTACACCCACACATGATCAAATTAGACTATAACATTAAATTTTAAATACTATCACAATAGTAATTCCTATTGGACAAAGAGTATAATAGAGTGAGGGAAATGGAAAGTGGAAAAATAACTGTGGAGGAATCAGACTAGAAAACTTTCACAGCATCTTCTGTAGGTGTCCAGTGAAATCCCTGGCCAGCACAAATCCATGATTATACTTAGAAATTAAGTTTCTTGGACTTCTTGAATCTGATCTAGGTCAGAGGTTAACTGTGCTGAGGACAAATTTCAACATATATCCTGGAAAAAGAACTCGAAGGTGGAGAGAAAATTCTTACATTTGTAGATTGTTGGAAAGAGCTCTCTTGGCAATCTTCTGTGTGAGTCGCCTCTAGAGATCACTTTGTTTCTGCTATTGGGAGCTCTGGATTTGTTGTCAGAAAGCTGTGCCAGGTGTATACAGAGTAACTCACCTTGGAAAGAGTTTTGGATGCAGGCATCTGTTGCGGTCCACAAAGGAAAAATGTCCCATGCTTAAAGCATGAAGGTTTGCTTGGTGTACGCAGGAAGAGAGGTCATTTTGAAAGCCTCCAACAACAAGGAGTTCATCGTGACCTAAAATGAAGTGAGAAAACGTAGTGTTTTAGAGAATGGACAAGTTCATTCTATAAGATTTGAGGCAAAGCTGTAGTGACAGGAGATAAAAATGGAGAAATTGTAGCTTTGTGACAAAGGTTCTCCTGACAGAGCCAGGATCTCACCTGGCTCATCTGGACCTGTTTCATCCAACGGGGCCATGGAAAGCATCTCCTATGCTGACAAAAGAAATTGCCTTCTGTAGTATGTCTCCTCTTTATGTAGTGGCCTATAAGCTATCCTATGACTCAGACTGCATCAGATGGAGGACTGCAATTTACAAAGGTTCTACTGCATTAGTGTAAATATATGCAATGTTTACACCAGGAAAGGAATGTAATGGGAAAAACAAAGTAGTTACAACTTTTAAGGAGTATGAACAGTGAAAGCAACTAATTGAAAACTGACAGGAGCTAATGCAGTCATGAAAAAAAGAAAAAAACCCAAGTGAATTAAACAGAAACATCAGGTCAGGAAAGGAAAATATTTCAGAAGAAACCTACAGGAACAGACAAATGTATCAGAAGGCCACTTACTGCTCTTTGTTAGAAATGTGTTCTGGAGTAAAGCTATGAGCTAGTGATGCTTTTAATTCTTTCTAGGGCATGTGAAAATTCTGTGTGATGTTACCTATGAGAAGCAGCACCTATTTGTGGGGTATTTTTTTCATATTTCCTACAGTCTAGACAGCAGAGACACAGTGATCTCTTGTGAAGATGCTACCTAATGCTTATCCTGACTTGATTCAGAACAAGCGATCCAAGCTTAAAGTAAGACACTGCTCCTCACTGGAAGTTTTAAGTGGCCACACATGTACCCATCTAATGGAGGAGATGTGTGCCCTGTGTTTCTGTGTGATGCCTTGCCAAGAGCAATTCTTAGTGTCACAGCAAGCAAACTTTTCTACTGTGATTGCTATGGTGCTATCCAGCATTTTAAGAGCAATTGAAGGAGTAACTGGCTCAGGACTCAGGTCTGAGAATACAAATAGGCAAGTACCCATCATGATAGGTTATTATTTTTATTTTGCCATGTTATCAACCTCTGGAGACAAAAGTCCTGGAAGTGCCGTTGATCAAACTGGCAGACAAGGGGGCTAATGGCTTTCAGCCATGGCAGCTGGTAGGATTTAAATGAGCAGGTGATGATAGATAGTACAGTGATAGATTTCAACTCTGTGAAGGAGAACTCCTGCTGATTTGGAAGTTCTCCTTGATGAACACCACATGTCTATACTGAACTTTATTTTCTCTTAAATTTCCTATGAAAGCCATTTCTATGTGGAGGGATAAGGAAGCTATGTGCTTAAAAAGAAAACCAAACTGCAGTGCTTGAAGTATGTTTATTCAACTGTGAAATCCGCTGTTGAAATAGGGATTGACAGACGTTAGCTGTATTTTATCACTACTCTCATGAATACCAGGACGGGAAATGCTCAGAAGCCGCTGATGCCAACAGTAATCTGAGCAATCAGCCCTCACTTGAACATGTCCTGGGAAGATTTATTCTTGCTTTTTTTTTCATTATGCTTATTCCAGCTTTCCCTCAGCAGATCTTAATGAAAAATACTCCAAATTTCAGTGATAATTCCAAGTAACTGACTGAGATGGAACAAAGTGCAGCAATAACTTGATTCAAGGAAGAGAGCACCTGAAATAGGACTTAGGAGAGAGGTAGGTACTTACCTCTAACATTTCAATCCTCAAGACCTTCCCTCAGCTGCAGCCTAATGACGGACATGTTTTAAATGTCTTGGCATCCTAGTCTTCTGCTTCCTAAGCTGAGCTTGACTTCCGCTCTGTCCAGAACAACCTTCTTTATGGCAATCACGTAACAACCATCATATGCCTAAAACCTAAGAGGATGCCAGACATGAGCAGCCTTCCTCTATCTGCCTTGCTTGAAGGTGTTAATGCAGTAGGTGATGAGAAAAGGGCACACCAGCACCAGAATGGTCTCACGCGTAACATACAGCAGCAATGACCTTTGTTCTTAGACTGGCACTGTGCCCCTTTAATGCAGCAGTCCAGTGAATGCATTGCTCAGCGTGCTTGTGGGATATTTTGTCTGATAAGGGCAAGAACTGCAAGGCAAACCTATTTCAGGACAGGACAAAGCAAGCTTACCTTCTCATTTACTGAGATGATGGCACCTTGCCTAAAAATAATTTGAGACTCATTGTAGCGTGTGGGCTGTAGCATGCTCTTTAATTTCACCAGATGAGGATTAGCTAAACAGCCTACTAGCTGACATATGCCTCATGGCTTGTACAGCGCAGCTCATGGTAAGGAAAATATCCAGGAATGGTTCTTGAAAGTCAAAAGTGATTTTTAAGTGATTTTTCAGTTTTGTGTCTCTTCCTGACCTACATCTGGCATGACCAAAACAAACACACAATCCATTTGATTAATAATGTTGAAAATTCTTGAGAGAAACATAAGGGCTTAAAGATTCACTACAGGGCAATGCTTTGCTCAGCTGCATAGTCTGTTTATAGTCTCATCACACAATATTCTGCCTCTGAAAAGGGATGAGACACAAAATCATCTGATTGATTAATGGGATGCAGTTACACACAGTGTCATTATAAATATGTGCAGTGAACTATTCACAAACAGAATAACATCATAAGATCCAAGCATATCTTGTTAAAGGAATTTAGAGATAACTTCTGCTTCAACAGTTTATTTCATAACTACTCTGTCAAAGTTTTGCAGACAGCAAGCGCAGATGAAAATCACTGAAATTCTGATTTATTGCAGTTACTTACCTTGCTTTCAAATATGTTTACTTTCATATATATGCAGAGAGCACATGGGATTTTATGAAAGAAGGAGAAATAATTCAATGGTTTATTTGTTTCTATACAAACAAAATCTCTGTGCAAGTTTTGGAGGTAAGGAAAAAAAGAGCAGAGCTTTTCTGTTCTCCAGAAGCAACTTGAGGTATCAGTCTTGATTTACTGCACCTCATAAGCACTTACAGGGGAGGTTAGAGATATCTTTTTTTCCCACCAGGGAAAGCTGAATGGGATTGCTGTGGAGTACTGCTTCAGGAGTATGCAGGAAAGCAATGTTTACCACAGCTGGGTGAGAGGTGCTCCTTCTGCCAGAGAGATGCTACATGCTTCACCACCACTCTGGGCATCCTTCTGCCCTGGAGCACTAGCTTTGATCGAGAAATTATGAAAATCTGTTTCATAGCAGTGCAGAGAATGAGTTGCAGAGCCATTTGTAACAGCCAAAATAATTCAGTTGTGACCTCTTCATGTTCCCATAAAACTGTTTTTCCCTCGGCATCAGGACATGAGTCAGCAGTAGTGATAACAAGAGTTAGAGAAAGACTGGAAAAAATGAGTGTCCCAAGTACTCTGGCAGTGAAAAATTAGGCTTCAAAGTGATTTCTTCATGGAACATTTTTTCTCTCTCCAGGACACCAAATTGACTGTCTATTAAAGAAAGAAGAAAAAGAATGAGAGAGAGAGAAAAGGACTTGGATGATATTTCTCAGCATCTGCCAATATCTAACATGCTTTTGGAAAAGTTGTGTAACACAACCTACCAAGAGTGCTGTTTGAATAGAGGTTAGTAATTCTTTCTATTTGGTGGTATGTTTGTGGTTTTGCAGAACTGACCCACAAGGCCTCATTTTCAACTGGCTGTATTGTTTGTGAGGCTCATGAGGATCAGGAAATTGTCCTCTGAATGCAGCTTAAAAGACCACATGCCTGTCCAGAAGTTACCATCAGGTTGCCACCAGGTTTATCATTCTTCATGTAGGACATTTTGAGTGATGGGGAACCTTGAATGTCCTCCTTCCTTGAAGGATAATCTTTGCCTTCAGTGAGTAGGATGTCAGGGAACTTACATTATGAGGTGTTATGTTTGAAACAATGTAAACAAGAACTGCTGCAAAATTTTTTTTTTCTGGTTTTCAATGTTTTCTATGTCTTTTTTTTTGATTTTTTAATCTATTCTGCATGACAAATTAAAAAAGGTGTTGCAAGAAGTTTTTCACTACAGATAAGAGTTAGCAATTCAAATTTTAAAATGAGGAAAATAACTTTTAATATCTAGCTACTTTTGTTTTCATGGCCTTTGGATAATGGTTATGAAGAAAAAAACAAGGAAATAAAGGCAAGGAAAAGGATAGGAAATAAACAGATTTATTTCCTTTTCATGAAACATTGTAAAATAATTTCTTTGCCTCTTGTTCGTGACAATGAGACACAAAAGCAAAGAGACATATTCTTATGTGTTAGGCAGTTTATGTCCAGGGAGCATGTGTATCCTAAAAGGACATCTCCAAATGTGCAAGGGTGACACCAACACTGAAAGAACTGCTGTCTGAACCTGGAGCAAGCAAACCTGCCTTCTGAATAAAAGCTTGGCAGTTTGGCAGTGGGATGGAACATCATCTCCTTCCTGAGTTTTGGGCCTTACCTGCCTTCCAAAGCTACTGCCTTTGCAGCTGCATTCATATAATGGACTCACCAGAGCCCCCTTGCAGCCATAGGTTGTGTGTGGTCATACCATACCTCTGACAAAAATCTTGTTAGCTCAAGGCTTTCGTTGGCTGGGCTATGTATATTTGATGCTGGAGGACAGTGTATTTATCCTCTCAAATCCCTCCGGTGCAGAACTTTCCTACGGTGGTGCTCTGTGTAGGTGGGACAAAGGAGGCTCTGTGGCACCTATCTGCAGAAATGTAGCTGCCCAGAGGACTTTACTGAGATAAATACAGGAAAGAAGGAGCTTTGGGCATACTTGAAGGTAGGCAGCAGCTGAACTGCAGTGCTGAGTCTCTTAAGTATCTAAATGTCTTTGTGGATTACACCCTTGTGATTTTAAGCAAGACACTCCGGAAATATCCTTCCTTGTGTCCCTCATAGCTGGCTGCTCAATAGATAGCTTGTGTACCTGGGTATTAGAAAAGTGCAATGTAAGGCAAGCTTTCCAGACTGTTCCAGATACACACTGAGGTGAGCTGCATCTGCCCTGGGGGTGTCATCCCTGTTTTGGAATTGAATGTCTCTGAGGGTGAAGAATCACATAATTTTAAATAGTCTGCAGAAAATTTTTGTTGTGTGACTCTAGAATGATGTTTATTGTTGTAATGTTTCTAAAAGAAGAAATGTGTTTCATAAGGCGTTTCCCAGGAACTTTGCCCTCAGTATTTGCTACTTGAAACTAGTAAGTGAAAGAGAGGAAAAAAAAAAAAAAAGACCATTTCTATCTTGTTTTAATGTTCTGGTTGGCACTGTCCTGTGCATACTGTTTGACAATCTGACTGCACACCAGCAAAATCTTTGCCTCGATGCACTCCTCCTCATAGTCATGAAGACACCCATCAAATTAGCTGGGATTTGCATGAAACCCACTGAGAGGACTACAACATTCCAGGTTTCTTGAGCTGTGAGAAACTTCCACTGCAAAACCTAAAACTTTTCAAGTGCGCTTAAGCTGAATATCAGATGTAGGGAGGGTTTTACTGTTGGGTGGAAATCATGTAAAACTCCACTTTTGACATATGTTTGACCTGTAACCTGACAAGGCTCAGATATTTTGACTGAAGTTACTTTGAGGCTACAAAGCCAAAAGTTAAAGAAAAACTGAGAAACTGCAAAGGTGGCATGAAGAGCTCAAACTTAACACACATCTGCTTCAGTTTTCATGCTGGATCCAGCTAGGTTCTGCTTAGCCTCTCTGCCTCCAAGTAAACAACAGGAGTATTATTAAAGCTTTGCAACCTATTGCAAGCATGAACACTAGTATAGTGTCAACCCTGAAAATAATCAAGTCAGTTTTGTATTCTCAAAAACTCATGAACAATGGGGATGGGAGTGTTACTGTCAGTTCTCCCAAAGATTTGCTCAAGGGCATTCTTTGGAATCTCAGCTAAGACTGAGCTTTACTGGATATCTAACCTGAGTTGTTCCTTGCTTGCTGTTGCCTTATCACTGTCAGGCCATCTCAAACTTTGATGATGAGCAGCAACTTGGAATAATCTTGTGCAGTGTATTTGTGTTGTCCCCTATTTTAAAAATACATATTTTTTTTCTTATCTTCTGTTGCATTAGGAATGACTACAAAAGATCAACACTCAACAGCAAGTAGAAAAAACAGCACGATTTGCTTAGTTATTTTGCCTAGACTAAATTTAGTGGAAAACCACTATCAGATGGAGAAGAGGCTGTGCTGCATTTGCAGATGAGAATATTTTGGGGAGAAAGGAGCTTTTCTCCATAAAAATGTTACTGCAGAGGATCAGACAAACATTTCCAGGTCTCTGAACAGTTCAAGTTCTGAGAGCTGCAGTTCCAACAGCCTCTAGGACAGGAGTCAGACATGCACATGTACATGGATTCTCTCTCATAAATAAAAACACAATAAAAGCAAAGAATTTTTTTGAGTTGCTGAACCCTACCGTTTTTGTCAGCATGGAATTTTATGTCTGGAGAGAAAGAACATCTTATTCTCTCCCCCATTGCTTCTTGCTGCTTATATTGCCTCCCTAATTGGAAGCTGCAATATAGATGTGCAAAAAAGGATATTCTCTGAGCATACCTCAAGGGTGAGCTGTCTAACCAAGGAAACAATTTCATCCTGTCGTGAGAAGTCTGGATCAACAGAATGCCTATTTCATTGTTGAGCAGAGCAAAAGGTGGCAGGGAGAAAAGACTCTGACAACTGAAACTGCAATACATTAATGTTCAAGTTTTCTGTATGCAGCTTTTCTGCTATAGAATTATTTGCCTTTACTTTGGATAGCTAAAGTCCCAGCATTCTGCTTTCATCACTGCTTCAGATTAAACCATACTTGAATCACTGAAGAAAGAAGACATAAAATTTTGGACTAGATCTGTTGCTTGCTACAGAGCAGGCTATGCTTTTGAACAGTTTCCATCACACACCTTGCATTTTGCACTCAGAGGTGCACAAATGGAATTAGCAGTTTTCAAAGGTGAGTCTGGCAACTTAGCAGTGCTCTCTGCAGGCGGACCATGAAGTAGGACCTGTCCAGAGACCTAGCCACCTGGATGTAGGTCGTACCTGCAACATAAGTGGTTGTGTCAAATCATGAGTGGTGCTCCCAGAAGAGTATGTCTAAACTGTCAAATTTTTAAGGTTTTTTCACTGCCAGGAATGCCACAGCTGTACCGATGCAAAATTAATATTGCAAACAGGGCACAGCTTTAATAAGTATGATGGTCTTAATTCAGCATCTTTTAAGGTTAGAAGTAACCCAGCTAAAGCCAGCTGTTTAAAATTAAACATATGCATATTTTCTATGTAGTATTTTGGAAGGGTGTAAGTATAACTGAACCAAGCTCCAGGCATCCTGTTTTCACTGCTGACATTGTTTGGGAGTTGAGAGTAATATTCGTCATCAAAGACAAACAAATGGAGGATGACTCAGTCTCATCTTCACTCAGAGGGGAAGAATCCAAAGGGAATTGGGTTTCCCTGTTTGGAGAAATCCACACAAAGGGAAAGGAATTCATATTTGTCTGAAACAGTGAAATGCAATCCTGTTAAAAAAAATGTTTTTCTGTAGTTATTCAAAACTAGGTCTGAGGTTTTTAGGTCAAACAGCTGATTTCTGTCTCACAGAGAAAAGCTGAAGGAAAAGCTTGGTATTATGGTGAACTTTTACTTCTTGATGAAACAGGCAACGATTCGAGTTTCACATGTGATCCTTCTCAAATCATTGAAAGGTACTTTTCAGATACCACCAGCACATCAACCACAACTTTCTGCTACTTAAGCCAAGAGCAAAAGATAGGTCCCTTGAAAAGTCCACAGTGAATTCAGTACAGATAATATAACTTTTTTATTAGCCCCCTCCAACAAAACCACTGCTGTAATACTGACAGCTTATTTTTCTTATGTGCTTGGTTTCATTGTTTGTATTACAGATAGTGAAATATATGGAAAAACAATACACTGAGAGAAATGATTACAGAAAATTGGAAGATCTTATCAAATGCTCTCCTGGGTAAATGCAAGTTGAAAGGTTCAAGCACTGAGTTCATCAGAGTGTCTCGGAAATATCCTTCATTATTTTTTATTAACTAAATGTCTTACTTTCCTGGTTAAAACCCTGTTCATTTTGTTGAGTAAATGCATGAACAAAGCTTGATGGATGGTAACAAATTAGCCATAAAGAACCTCATAAGTAGCAAAGAGCCATAAATCTGGTACAGTTTGAACTTCACTTTCAGCACAGTGAGTAGAAGTTAGCTTTATCAAAGATCTTCTGATCATTATTAAGTAAGTATTAGAAGGTGCATAGCTCTCAACTGTTTTCATGTTACTGAAACACCAGCTTTTCTAAGACATGCCAGTCATAAATTTTTGTAGCTGTGTGATAGAATGCACTGAGCCTCTCCTGTGCTATTCAGAGTTTCCCTGAGCAGAGAAAGTAGCACTGCTGTTAGTTCTCAGCACAAGAATTGCCATGCGATTTCACCAGGAAGGAAACAGGGGGGCTCAGCTGGACTGGGGGACTGAATACTGAAGGGACTGAGATAAGTGTGGGGATGTTCCCCTTGAGCTTCTAGCCAGCAAGGGAGAGGGAATGAGGGTAATTCTCTGAAATAAAACGTCTGAGTCACATTTTCTGAACTGCATAGTTGCATGTAGTTTTCAGGAGGATAAGATTTAACTGCAGAGGACTGAAGTGTGAAACAACTCCAAACCAGGGGGCTGGTAAGTTGAACTCACTTCAGTCATGTGAAGCCTCACAGCAGGCTCCTATTTTCAGTACAGAAGTTGACTCAAGAGACATTCATCATGAACAGCACATAGAGGAAGGGTATTCAAAGAAAGGCAATGCAATATTCAAACTGAATCTAAGCAAAACATGCTTCAGTTGAATAACACGTTTGAAATATATTGGACTCTTTTTCATGATTTTCCTCAGGGCACTATTAGTGCAATAACAAAACAGATGAGGCTGAGTGCTTGATTTATAAAGATTGGGCCTTCAAGCCCTGATTTACTGTCCAGCGAGACTCTGCAGGCTGGTCTTTCCAGGCGCAACGGTTCCTGAGTTTGGAACACCGAGTCAAGAGCCTTGGAGCACAAAGCAGTCCAACTGTGGCTGAACATAAGGTCACAACCAGGAACATATGAGATGAATAAATCTTCATTGGGCAGGGCTGCAAAATATTAGGTAATGGGGTCAGTGACAAAAAAAGTACTCTTTCTGAGCTATACTCCAGAATGCTCACCAGAACAGGAGTTCAGGCCTCTAAGAAGGGGCAAAACTCACATTTTGATGCTGATAGGAGAAAAGGAAAGAAAAACCAAGCAACAAGTTTCTTCTGCTTGTGTAAGTGCATGGATTGTACACATCTACAGTGTTTCAGTCTGTAAGAGCTCATGACAAATTCCATAGTTGAGACTGGATGCACAGTGTTAACAATCCTTTGCAGTTCTTTTCTAGCTTCCATTGCCATACCTGTCTTCTGCCCTCTTCTTGCCTTCTTTCTCACCTACAAATAGAGAAATAAAGCTGAGAAAAAAGAGAAAAACAAACAAACAAAAATAATCAAACCTTCAATTTCTGGGGAAATGTTTCAGCACTTGTTTCCACCCTGAACTGGAGTGAAAAGCTGAGATACCTATTCTCCCTCTCCCCATGAGAAAAAAAAGTTGTGAAACCTCTTTGCTCAGAACAAATGAAACACTTTGTTGTAAATTGTTTTGGAATTAATTTCTCTGTTGAATTGGATTGTGCGCAAGGGAGATGATAACATAGTTGGGGGGCTGGGCTTGCTGAGTGAAACCTGAGCTGTCCATCTATTCAGGTCAGATATCCAAAAACCTGTGGGCTAGAAATTTGGGGTCTTTCTTCAGTTCATTTACTGAGACACACACCATGAGCTATTTCCCCCCATGAGGACAAGGACTGATATCCTGTAAATATCATGTAGATATCATGTAGATATCCTGTAAATATCAAAAAAATGAGTGACTCAATCCTGCAAACTGGATCCAGACCTTAGGTACCCAGTTGATCCGTTTTAATGATCTGTATTGTGACTGCTCTATCCAGGATAGGGACTTATTCAGAAAGACTCTAGCTGCTCTGCTGAGAGGCCTGTTGCCACCTGTGGGATGCTTTGGCCCGTGCTTGGTCCTGCTTGTGTCTGTTTCTGGGCCACATTGTTCCAGAGATCTGCCCTGTATCTGAGCAACCCTGTTAGTCTTGCCTCCCTCTTTATGTCAAGTGTGGCCTCTTCTGCTCTGGGCATGAAGTACTTCTCATCCCAGAAATGCTCTGAATTAGATCAGGAACTTTTCAGGTAAGGACTGACTGGGCTCATTTTCCCTCACTTTTACAAAAACTGCCATGAATTGCAGTGCAATATAGACAAGCAAACCCCCGAGAGACAACATACCTGTACAGGGTGTGCAAAACTCATGAATAAACTGTTACTGAGAAAAAAAAAACACATTTTGAAGAGGAATCTGAAGGAGAGGAGAGCAAGTATTCAGTCAACCACAGCTAAGGCATTCTTCCAGTCTAGTGAGCTGTCTAATGGTCCATTGTCAGAGAGGAAGGGACAAGAAACAGGTATTAACGGACTTTTCTGCACTTGTTGGTGCAAGGAGAAAAGTAAGCTGAGCATGAAAATAAGATTCTTTTAATAAAGCCGAATGTTGCTGAAATTGAGGTGGTGCAGTTTGCATGGAGTGGAATTGCACTTCATATATGAAGTTCGACTCTTCCTATTTCATTTTCTATGGCTGTTCCTGCAAGATGTCATCTGGTGGATTCAGTTGAGTCTGTGATACTTCAAAAGGCTTTAAAAACTATTGTGGAAAACGCTTGTAAAGCACAGAATTGTGTGAGAAGAGATATGTAATATTTCTGAATTTACATCAGACAAATGGACAACAGAGCATGATCTTAAAAAGAATGTATCAAACCCAAAGGAAATATCTTTGTCATAAACCACAGAAATCAGTTATGGAAAGTTTTCTTATATCTGCACCCCACTGCTAAGGCTGTGCTGCTTTTCACAGCAAATGTTATCCAGTATTGTTTTAATTACTTTGGGCAGTGGTGCTACTGTTATTCTCTCTAGGAAATGGTTCTAGTTTTAAGAAGCCTAAAGAAATGACCATTACAAAATGAGCTGAAATGTCTGAAATGCTTTGCAGCTAAACAATTTGCAGTAATTTCAATCCTGCTTAAAGCCTAATCTGTTCATTTTGCATAGTTCAAGCGATCACATGAACTGAGTTATGCCCAGTAGTTCACATTTTGTCCTTGAGTACCATCCTACCATGCATTGACCTCTTCTGAGTATCCTTTCTCATTTGCTTTTTGCATTTCATGTATGGGGAGAAGGTGTGCCTGGAATTGACTCACTTCCACAAATAATAATGCTGCTGCTTTCCTCTGATCTATGTTTTCCTGAGGTAATTACTGGGTGCTAGACTGAGGTGCTCCACAAAAATCTCTCTTCTCTCTCATGTGGTCCTATCAGGCGTGGAACTGATTTTCTGACTCAAAGTCAGCATCCTCATCTTGTATATTGCCCCCCTGAAGACTCACCGTTTATATGATGTGTGAGGAAAACTGTTATTTAGTCAGTAATGTAGTTGTATAGAACTCACTTGTGTGGAGAGAGTGTAGTCAATGCCAGAAGTCTAGTGTGGAGGAAATACAGGGAAGACAGACTACAGGTAAATACCTGTGTGTTCACTCTCCTGTGCTGTGATGCCACTGTGCTGAAATATAATTTATGCTAATAGTTAAAGCCAAAGGGGATTATTTCCTTTGACAAAGTCAGGTTGGTTGGTGACAAACTGCATTCCAATGCATGGTTTGAGTTACTGAACGCGCTCAGAACAATACAGTCTGACTACTCTGCCTTCTCTGGCAGTGTTTCTTATCCTGGCTGGCTTCACCTGACATTCCGTGCACATATCCAGAAAAGGAACTGGTACTTCTCCAGTTTTCATGGGCAGCTGGCCAAGAGCTGCCCCCATTCTAGACTGGGCTGTAGGCTGACATGAGTTCACAGTGTGCAGAGAGCTACTTGGGCAACTGGTAAAAGTTTTATTGGGCTGGAAATAGGAGTCCTTCCTCACTGGCTGTAATCAGTCATGATCAAAGATACTATTATGCAAGAAGGTAAACTACTAAAGTTCATACCCTTTCTTCACATTCATACCCTTCACATATTTACAGGGAAGATGATGATCATACCTTTTCATAATTTAATCCACATTTACTCAGACAAGTGTGTTCTCTTCATCTTATAAAATCTCTCTTTGTAGGGTGCATCAATCTCTCTAGCCCCTTAATCACGTATGTTGCCCTAATCTGAAATCCCCCCTCATTTGTCCATGGGATTGGTTTCTGCTTTATCCACAAGATTCCCCAGGAGATGACTAGGAATGTCTAGCATTCTGTGTGAAAAGGAGAACTCTGTGGGGTGCCAACGATAAGCGAAAGCAGCAAGTGCCCGTTAGGTGGAATTCACTTTGGTTCATAGATTGACCCTTTTAGTAACCACTGGAATCATCAATCTTTTCATTAAAGGGCCGTAGTGTGGGACTTATTTTAGGTTAAGGATGGTTAGGATGTTATTTTATGCTGTATGTGGGTCTGTTAGTAGGCTGCCTTTAAACCCCTGTTGTCAATAGGGAAAAAGGGAAAAGGCTTCTGAAAACAGGCTGAGTAACAGATGCTTTCCAAGCTGTGGTTTGCTGGCTACTTCTAGGGAATTTCCAAAACATAACTAACAAAAGTACAAATTCAAATTTATGTTATGGGGATCTGTAGCTCCATTGGATAGTTTTGAACAGATCCAAACATACTGCTATAGAGAATAAGAATAAGAATAACATATTTTTTCAGGAAAAAAAAAAAGAACAACCAAAAAAGGCTAGAATATTGAAAGTATTAAACAGGTTTCATTTACAGTATTATATATATATATATATATGTATATAAATATAATATAACATATATTAAATATAAAACCACAAACCATAAATATAAATGTAATTTATAATAATATTTAGATGATACTAATCTAGCAAATTAACTTAGTGTCCACAACATTTATGGGATTTAAGACTGGCGGATGGGAAGGATACCCCTGCACTTAGTTATCAAACATGAATGACATTTTACATGAAGAGCTAACACTATCTGAAAATAATTGAAATGCCAAGAGGTAAAACTAGTACAGTTGGACCTCTACCTAGCAGCAATTCAGGACATCTGAATGACATTAAAGGTTGGAAATTCAGCTGCTGAGGAAAGGATTGTGAACTGTAATGATGTTAATGACAGACAATAAGCTAATGGAACCCATGTGAAACAGATTTACTTGCAATCTGTCCTACCTATATTACTATGCACTATTATTGTCGTGTAACTACTGTGTTTAGATCAACTGAACAGAAGCTTCCATTCAGTTTAATATGGTTTGTACACTCCTATTCACGCAGCCTCACTTTCATTTTTCTCTTGCCAATTATAGCAATATGACTGACAAGAATATCCACATACATGTCTGAACTTAATTTAGATTCAACCTTAAAGTAAGGTAAGGACCATCTAGATGAGCTGGGGAAAACCCTTCAGGGCAAAAAAACACAAGCTGGTGTTTTAAATTCCTGCTTTTGAAATAATGGAGAATGATGAAATGTGTATCTCTAACTGGATGCTTAAGCTGTTCTCCACCCCTAACATTTTGTCCACTGTTGCTTGCATTGTTAATTAGAAACTTGGACAGCTTCTGTAGCCCTTCTGCTCAGTAATCTTAGCCTCTGCAATATTTTACTTTAGTTTGCCCAACATTAAATCAGCTTTCCGCAAAGTTAGCTGCAGTTTAAGGAGCAATCATGCGTGGATGTGTGATATGTCTCTTTTCTGTGCAAGATGACCTTGAATACCTTCACTTGAAATATTCCTGTAGTGGCAAGCAGCAGCTAGTTCAAGTCAAGTAGCAACGTATCAGCTGTTAGTGTATTCACCCTTGCTTTCTGTGACTCTTGACTGGGTGTGTAATGTTCTCCTCTGACATGCACTTTGCCATGAAAAACCTGGGATTAAGATAGTTAACTCATTCTCAGGAGGAGGGAACACACAAAAGAGACGCTGGATTTCAAAACATGGCCAGTGCATTATTACTGCTGGAATATCGGAATCTAACCCTTTATTCCCATGAGTTTGTACAAGGCACTGAAGGCTTCCAGGGCAGGCGTCATGCAAGCAGGAGGAATGAGTGAGAGAGAAGGCCTCTCAGCGTGCTGCAACGCATTTGGATGAAAGCAGGGGAAAAACACTCTTAGGGCAAAGAGACTGCTTTCCTTCTGGGTGCTTCCACTGTGGTTCTGCTCTGTGGATCACTACAGACACACAAAATACTGGACGTCTCAGTCTTAGCCCTGATTCACTCACCATACGCAAAATGGTCTGATTGTAACTATAGAGGAGCCTTTAAGCAGGATGGTCCTGCAACCTTCTAAGTGAAATAACTGTATTTTAAGGTTGAAAAGTACATCCATCATCAGCTAATCGACCATCTCCTTTGGGTAGCTAACACCAAAATAACAGGACAGCACATCTCTACAGGGATTGGGAGGCCAAGCATATTTAGCAGCAAACTGCTATGGGAGCTTGGTTACAACAGAATCCCCAAAGGAAGAGCTATTAAGGTGGTAACAGAGAAATCAATTAAAACTGAAACAGCACAATTTAAATACTTCTATTCATGTTTTACTCCAGTGTGTTGCATCAGTAAAATCTTAATGCAAGCTAGGAGCCTAGGAGTGTAGAGTTTTTTGAAGTGTAGAACATTTGGTTTGCAAAAAACTTAAAAAACACAGCCTTGTTTTCTATTTAAACAAATAAGTTTAATTTCTTTATCTAAAAAAATGTTTCCCCTTCATATAAAGCAAAGCACAGAATTGTTTCTCCGCACAAATCTGAAGAAAAAGCAGCCAGTGACTTACAATTTCCCTCCTTCTTTTGGAAGAAAGCACGGCCCTACATTCCTATCTCTGGGCAGTGCTGCATGAAGATACATGAACAATTTCTCCCTCTACCTTGCGCAATGCCTGATGTACCCTGTGAGAGATTCTGACTTGTACTGATTATGAGAGAAAACTTAAAGATGGAAGATGGTGCACCCAGCTAAAACTAGAGAAGATTATACATCGTAAGGAAGATGAGAGGAAGAAATAGCTAGCATGTGCCATGTTGTGGGTTCCTTGATACATCCTTGCTGATTTTCTAGGGACTAATAAAACAAACTATTAATGAGTTTTTTGAAGTTTATTCATATCCCCCAGCTTGCCCACTTCGTTGTACTTGACAGAAGTGTCTGCTGTATTCAGTTTCTGATTTCAGTTGTCAGGCTAAAATCTCTAAAACAGGTGGGTAGAAAACTAACTAGAATTTGCACCCTTGCATTTTGCTGATGTAAAAAAAGATGAAATCTCTGTTTAGTTCTGTCATAGGCACATGTCAACTGTAAAAAGTTCAGATTGTTTCTATGTCATGGGTTACGTTTCTATGTCATGTTTCCTTTTTGAAACAATCTGATCTGGCATAAAGCCTGTTTAAGAGGTGCTGCCCTCCCCAGGCATTTGTTCCTACCTCTAAAATGCTGCTCACAGCTGCCTCCGTTCTGTTGGTGCAGCTGTATTTAGGAGTGGGAATGGAAATGTGGTTGGGGATGAAAGGAATGGCTAGCAAAATGGAAGTTGAGTGAGGGTAGGAACGAACAGTCATAGAAGGTCTTATGCAAGTGGAGCTACTAGCAAAAATGCACATATGACCTGTGGACACTTGCGTTTGTTTTGTTGAGCATTGCACATACTAATTTAAATCCTTGTTCCTATATTAGGAAAAAATGGGAGGTTTGTAGAAGATGGATACTTAGGTCTTGGGAAGGAAAAAATTCTGGTGGCTTGGTTCTGCAATGGTCTTGTTACTTGACATTCAGTGCATATGTGAATGAAGGGTTTTCACAAAGTCTACAACATCCCTGTGAGAAGGAAGTTAAATAATCTGCTGGTAGATGTCCGTATTAGTCCCAGTATGCTAGCCTCTATCAGCTGTTCATTGGGTTTGGTCCTGTTGCAAATACTACCTGTGGAAATGGAGTCTGCCTGGACAATGCAGTGTAAAGTGATCCCTGCGGGCCTTAACCTGGATGGTACTACATGTTTTCAGTCAGTCAGCTTGCTAGACTCTCAGACACAAAATTATCACGTTTAACAATAATGTTCCCTTGAACTGGAAAGCTCTATAATATTCTCATCTGCCAATGTTTTAATTACAGGGTAACATTCACTAAGGGAAACTAAAATTGGAAGTGGATGAATGGATTTTGATATGAAGGGGAAGATTTTCTTTTTTTTTATTTTCTTTTTCGTTTTCCTTTTCCCAAGGAAATTACATTCTTGGAAGAACTGCAAAACCAGAAAGACCAAAATGGCCTCCGCCATAGGGCGGAGAAGGCTTTGCAAACCAAAGGTCAGATACAAAAAGACTTCTATTTATAAATGAAAAAGCATAACAATAAAAAAGAGAAAGGGATGATGTGCAAGTGGGGAAGGTATTGAGGAGAGAGGTGCAAGGAAAGAAAGGAAAATACGATTTGTAGTTTTGTCTTTGATGAGTGAATGAATGTTTGTGCAAAGTAGGCAGAACTGAAAAAAACTGTGGCGGTGGAAGGGTCCAGAGATGTGATGCACAGAAGGGTGTCTCACTCTGTAACTGATGGGATTGAGAGATGCGAGTGCTTCCATAGAGCTGGGTTTGTCAGGAAGGTCCTGAGTGTCCTGTGCTGGAGTGGTCAAGAGCTCCTGAGAGCTCTTCCTAAACAGGCGCTGAGCCCCAAATTAGCTCAGAGGGTGAGGGCTGTAGCTTCCAAACCACAGGCACATGAAGTGCTGTCAGAGTAGGGAGGCCTGAGTAAATGTGACTTTTCAAGACAGGGACTCAACAATCTTATGGAATACACCTCCAAAATAGGAATAAAAATCTCCCTTGTGCACAGCTCCTAAGTAATCTCTGGTCTCTGTCTATTTGGTTGGTTAATCTTTATTTTCTCTTGCAGTAATGCTTAGTCTTCTTTTCTTGAATATATATAGCTGTTCTAGGAAAGGTAATTAGAAATAAAGTTTGATTTACTACAAGAAAAGAATGTTCAACATACTGAAGAGTAGTTTAATCATACAGGGTGTCTTCATAGATTAGTAGTATGTATAACATGTTACTGTAGATATTCTGCTGTTGTGATGTATTTTTATTTTTAAATTACCAGGAGATAATATGGTACCTGTAACATAAAGTGTTTCTGTGGTGAATTAATGAACGTTTACTAAAAGGAATCAGCGTAAACAGCAGAATCTGTTTGTGATTCTAGTGATAACAAAATCAGCTCCCAGGATAGTTATCCAAGAGCAGTTTTTCTCTGCAGATTCTCACGAAGTCTGTGCAGCAGCACCAGGAGCCAGTGGGAGTTGTGGGTGTGTGGGGAATGTGAGCTTGGACACCATATCTCCACAGCAATGAAGATGACAAAACGTTCAAAACTTTGCTCATTTGGTATCCTTCAAGTAGCTTAAGGTAACAGTTTATGCCTACAACATGCCATATTCCTCCAGACAGTTGATAACTTGCTATGTTTAAATTAAGAAAGATGCATGAATCTAATCCCTGGATCCAGCGTGTTTCCTGCACTGTGGGAAACTTACCTCAAGGAGAAAATACAGCCTGAAAATCAAACTGGCATGTGACTTTGGGGTCTGAGGAGTCAATAGCATTGGCCCTTATACTTAGTATTTCAAACTTGGGCATGCCTGGCACTCTACAAAAACAAATAAAGACAAATGTGAGAGAAGCAAATAGTTCATACCCCGAAGAGTTTGCCATTTAAGTTTCACAAGACTGTTGAATAAAATTCTGCATAAATCTGAGCACTCACTGAAGAGGTCAGGAACAGAGAACCAAATGGAACTAACCATGAGCAGGAAAATGTCAGGGACAGAGAACCAAATGGAACCAACCATGAGTAGGAAAGCATGAAGAAAATGGTAAAGATAGACAATGTAGTTACACTAGAAATCAATGCAAATACCTAGGTGTATGTGCAGCTTGATATTTATGTTTGTCTATATATATAATATAAGACTGTGATATTAAGAAGGGACACCAGAATAAAGGAAAGTGCAAGGACTCTGATAGTCTCAGAAAGTAGATGCTGGCAAGAAGGTAAAAGGCACACAGATGTGTATTAGGGAAATTTTAGGGGAAATCAGAGGAATCTGTGAATTGGGAGAAGAAATAATTTGCATATATATAGGTGGCAGAAGTAAGAAAGGGCCTGTATTTGATGGAAGTGGTGAGGGCTGCTTACAATGAAAAGTGAATTTGGATACCAGGCAGCTACGACTTGTGATTTATGCAATATTGGTAGGAATAGCCCAAATACAGAAGCTGTTGTAATAGATGCACAGCTCTGGAAAGACAGCAAAACATAAATATAAAAGAACTGAAAAGAGGTTAAGTGCCAGCATAATTGTAACAGTATTTCTGCCTGCGGTTTTACTGGAAAGCAGCACCCACAGTCAGAAGATCAAACTACCAACCCATGATACGTCTTATGTGATACTCATACATATGATAGGTGATGTAGTAGCAAGCATGCACAGATCAAAGGTACTTGCAGCACCACTGTGAAAATGTCTCAGCAAATCTGTGTGGAAGCATGGATGCTGGAGTTATGGTTGAACTGTAGCTTCCAGTCTACTTTTGGGTTGGGTTTTTTTTTTTTTTTCTTCTTTTCTTAATTGTTTATAACGTTCATGAGTAAATTGTTTTCAGCTGAAGCTTTCTCCATTGAATGGTCATTTTGCCAAATCCTTTAAATTAAATCCATGAGTCTACTTCAGGATTTTTCAGTTATGGGAAAAAATAGTCTTTTCTTTTATAATGTGCTAAGACCACTTTAGCTTTACAGGCAGAACAACACATACCCACTGAGACTTGCAAGTTAATTCAATCTTAGACAGTCAGCTTATTAAAGCAGTTGACTAATACCTGTTATTGCAGTAGTACTCTGAGACTCCTGTGGATTTTCATTCAATGGTATTTGCCGATTCTTCAGAAAAGTTGGATTTTGTATGTTTTTCCCCAAACAACCAATCAAAAACACCCCCCAAAACCAAACAAAAAAGCCCCACAAACAAAGCTGAAAATAGGAAACAAGAAAATATAAAGAACTTCTATGACTTTCATTAACACTGTCTTTGTGAGCTTATGAGGTTATCCTGCCATAATACCTGTATCTACGAAAGGGAAAAAGGCAACTTCATGTCCATTGGTCTGACTTGGGTGGTCTGCAGACTATTAGGATAAAGAACAAAAGCAATCACAGTGAAAGCAAAACCAAAAATGCAACCTATTTACCAAAAGGAGAGTATGCCAAGATAATCTGATATCTTGATGAGATAACTTTATGTTAAAAAAACATGTGCTAGTTATTGAAGATTTGCCATTAATAGTGCAAAAATCTTTATTATTAACAGCATGGACATATTGTAAAGGCATTTGATTTGCCCCAAAGCTGAAAGCAGGATAGGCTTTGTCTCTGTAAATAGCAGAGGCGGGGAGCAGAGACATTTCGGCAATGACAATGATAGCATGAGAAACAATGGTGTACACTCACTGTGAATAACTTTAGTCTGAAGATTAGGTTTCTGATTGTCAGAGAGCAAAAATTCAGGAACTTCTCTCTCTTAGAGGCAAATAACCTAGTTATGAAGATGGAGTCTGGTAAACGTCTGGAACCATATGGCATGGTCAGCTGCAGCTACAGACAGCTGAAACCAGTGATCCAGGAGATCCCTTCCACTCCTGAGTTTCTGTATGCTGACTATTGCCATGTAAGATGCCACTATCTTGTGGGTGTGCGCGTATGTATGCTGATAAGTGAAGATGTTAAAGCCAGCTATGCTGCCGATAATTTTAGAAAATGCCTGTGGTTATTATAGAAGCAATATACTGTGCAGTTTCCTAGCACCAATAAAATAAATAAATAAATAAATAAAAATGAGTAGAAAAAAGTGGGGTTTTGAAAGCATCTTGTGTTGTGGTATCTCCATGGCTGCTGGAGTCTGAAAAACAATTTATGTTTATAGAAACTTTTGTCTCAGTTTCTTAGCATTTAAGCTAGGATAAATGGGAGATTTTTTTTCTCTTTGTTTAAAATGGCCACTGAATGCATAGTTTGCATGAAAAACCTTTAAAGCCTCCCTTTTTATTTTGTTTGATGCTGTGTTTTTTAATATTTATTATTATTATTTGTAAGTGGTCTCACAAATCAGAGAAGCCCAAAAAGGAGTGAAAACCATGCTCACTGCTATGGATATGATGCCCCAGCATCCTGAAAGCTGTTTGGCTTTAGATTACTCAGCTGAATTCTTTCCATGGTTTGGTTAGTGCAAGTCTGTTCCTCTGCACACTCATTGGCACCTGGGTTTGCCTGAGCTCCTCTGGAGCTCTGCCCACTGCAAAGATCTCCATGTATTCAACATGCAGTGACAAATATAGCAAATAGATCTTTCCCTTATCTGTTCATTGGTATACTTTCAAGTGCTCAGTTTGCAGTGTTCCCGGGATACAGCAAATTGTGTGTAGTTTGACTTCCAGAAGCTTTTTGATCTCTGAAGACACTCTTAGCATGCAGTAGATGTGAAATATTTTATGCTACTCTGAGAGAGAAGTATGCTTCGTGAAAGAAACAGCCTTTTTTGTTGCAGTTGCAGTCTCTGCGTATACTAGCAATTACATAGTGCCAGAAGACAGGCCCAGGCACTAAATTCATTGTCTACACTGTTAAATTGTCTGAGCGGTCCCTGGAATGGATTCTTGTCTGGGCAGTCAGCCAGGATTTTGCCTGGGCATGTTTTGAGAATTAGCATGGGCCAGGCACCATGCCCAACATGTAGTTTCGATGCGGGCACCCTTTTTTGGATGATAATAGATTTCAGCAGTGCCAGGTGGCCTCAGAGCCAGAGGGAATAAACATAGCCTGAGTGCCTATGGTGTGTGCTAGCGCAGAAGATCTCTCGTGCAGTAAAATGATACCTTTGCTTATGTGTACGTGAGTGTCTCCATGTTAACAAGCTGTAACCTGAAGGACTGGATTTTACAAAGGGACAACCTCAGACTAGGACATTGTGGCATCCAGGAAGACGGAGTGGGCACTAGGTAATGCCTGTATTGCTGAAGAAATCACAGGTCCAGTTCAAACCCTTGAACCAAATGTTCAAGGCACTGGCTCAAATGGACCATAGCTGGAAATTGGCTTTAATCTCTCTGGGGGCCCCTCTGGCCTCAAGCCATTTCTGTGTTTCTTTGCAGTTCAGAGTGCCTGGAATAATAGACTGTGTTACAACCCACCAGATGGGTGTTTTTAGCATACAAATTAGAAGGTATATGTTGTATGCTTCAGGATGTGGTGTGTGTTCAAAGATGCAGCATCTACTAGGATGCTGTTACAAGTCTGTGCAGATGGGAGAGAGCCAATACAAATGTACCCTGGACCACTGTGAATCAGGAGCGGCTCCTGTTACATTCAGGCACTTCCTTGCAGAGTGCTTGTTCAAGTGGACCAAAATAGAGGTGAGGAGTGACTTCTTGAGGAAACTTATCAGAGGTACTGTGTGCGGTTCCCACATTGGCCCTCTCCTGCTGGGAAGTGCAGTCATACACCGAGAGGCTGTGTCCATGGGTACAAGACCATAATCCCTAGAATAGTCCTTGCAGATTTTATGTCTTCTGTGAAATCTGTGAGCTAAAGTACTGTATTCCACACAGGCAGAGCTCTGACAGCAGGATGAGAGAAGATCTCTGCACTGAATTCCTTTGTTGTTTTCTGATTACCAGTTAGCAAGGGCATAAGTAATAACAATTGATTATTAAAAGGTAAAGAGGCTAAACCTGCTAATAACAAACACATGGGTGTCCGAGCATGGAAGTGTCTGCTGGGTTATAACAGTCCCAGTTCCACTGGGGCATACCAGTAAACTCTTCTGAGAGTGATTTTAGCCTCATAGTCTTTAGGTTAGACAGTGGGCCAGGTAGATAGGCTTTTATGTTCAAACTCTTCTCCTAGTTTGAAGAGTTGGAATTAAATATAAAGTGACTTCTCCTTGGCTTTCTTTTTTTTAAAAATGATAAACCTATATGGAAGAACAAAACTTGCTGAAGTATGTTAGTATGAAATAAAGAATACTTCAGGAATAAATTTCTCATAAAGGGAAATTAAAATATGTTCTGGATTATGCTAATGACTATTATAATTATCATAGAAACATAGAATCATTCAGGCTGAAAAAAAACCTTTAAGATCATCAAGTCCAACTGTTAACTCAGGGCTGCCAAATGCACCATTAAACCATGCTTCTAAGCAACACATCTATGCATTTTTTGAAAACTTCTGAAGATAATGATTCCACCACCTCCCTGGGCAGTCTGTTCCAATACTTGACAACCCTTTCAGTGAAGAAATTTTTCCTAATATCCAACCTAAACCTCCCTGGGTGCAACTTGAGGCCATTTCCTCTTGTCCTATCACTTGTTTTCTGGGAGAAGATACTCACCCTCACCTGCCTACAACCTCCTTTCAGGTAGTTGTAGAAAACAATAAAGTCTCCCTAAGCCTCCTTTCCTCCAGACTAAACACCCCCAGTTCTCTCAGCCGCTCCTCATCACACTTGTGCTCCAGACCCTTCACCAGCTCCGTTGCCCTTCTCTGGACACGCTCCAGCACCTCAGTGTCCCTCTTGCAGTGAGGGGCCCAAACCTGAACCCAGCATTCGAGGTGCGGCCTCCCCAGTGCCCAGGACAGGGGGACAATCCCTTCCCCAGTCCTGCTGGCCACACTGTTTCTGACACAAGCCAGGATGCTGTTGGCCTCCTTGGCCATACTGATGGCTCACATCAGTTCAGCCTGTCCAAACCCCGCGGCAGAGCCTTCCTGCCCTCAAGAAGATCAACACTCCCCCGCAACTTGGTGTCATTGCAAACTCACTGAGGGTGCACTCAATCCCCTCACCCAGGTCATTGATAAAGACATTGAACAGGACTGGCCCCAGTCCTGAGCCCTGGGGAACACCACTTGTGACCGGCACCAGCTGGACATAACTCCATTCACCACCACTCTTTGGGCTTGGCCACCCAGCCAGACTTTTACCTAGCAAACACTACACCCATCCAAGCCCGAGCAGCCAGTTTCTCCATCAGAATGCTGTGGGAACTGATGTCAAAGCCCTTGCTAATGTCTAGGTAGAGAACATACACAGCCTTTCCCTCACCCACTAAGCAGGTCACCTTGTCATAAAAGGAAATTAGGCCAGGTCAGTCAAGCAGGACCTGCCTTTCATAAAGCCCTGCTGGCTGGGCCTGATCCCCTGGATGTCCTGCATGTGCTGTGTGATGGCACTCAAGACGTTCTGCTCCATAAC
>JAVJGJ010000059.1:7904147-7951431 GCA_035590215.1 Microhierax caerulescens
TTCCCCAGTCCTGCTGGCCACACTGTTTGTGACACAAGCCAGGATGCTGTTGGCCTCCTGGCCACCTGGGCACACTGCTGCATTAATTAGTTTTATTAGTCTTTTTTTTTTTTTTTTTTAAATAGTAGTTTTGGAGAATATGAACTCTTCAGAGGTAGACATGAAAACACTGAGCAAAAAGAGCACGTATCTGAGAGAAGCTTGTTGCAGTTAGAAGAAGCTGCTGAAATGTGTTACAGTACTGTGCATTGAGCAGCTTGTTTCAATATTGAAGTTGTCACTGGAAATGGGCAAATCCTTTGCTGCTCCAATTTTTTGTCTGGTTATTTAGGTTCATCTTAATATGCTAGCTTAATACTGCTGTAGTTCAGGAGCTGATTTACGAGGTAGAGACCTCCACTTACTAGGGGAAAGACAGGTGGCTGGGGACGGTAACTTCTTCAGCCATATGTTTTCTATCCACTGTTGGAAAGCTGCTGAAACTGAGAGATGATAGGGCCAACCAATGTCTGAAGGACAGACTTGGCCAAAAAGAAAAACACAGTTAATAGTTATGTCAGAAGGCTATGTATTGATAATAAGAGATCAATTTTCAGTGCTTGTTTAGAGTGGATTATCTGTCAGCAAGAAAATAAAATTGATATCTTTCCTGGTAACAGAAGTGGCAGAGGTTTTTTCAGTCTTTTCAGTTTGGCTTGTTTGTACTATTCAACTTAATCTTTCTTCATAAAGAGAGATTGTGAAGAGCAGAGCCAGAATCCCAATGAAAAGAGAATCTTTTGTGAAGAAGCTGGATTTTCAGTTCAGAGGCTGTTATACAGTCCTGAAGACACCAGAAATTAAAACTTACTGTCTTCAACCATATTTATTTAACTGAAGAAGGTTTACACAGTTTCAAGACAAGTACTTAGCAGAAGAAAAAGTGCATACCTCTTCCATGTCATATACTGCATTTGCCAAATTCCCATCACTCTGCTGCAGAGGTGCTAGCAGTGCCCATAAATGCCCTGGAAATCCTTGTTGTAAATTTCTGTTACTGATCAGGAATAACATAGCATATATTAACTTTGACAGTTTGTTCATAGTGAAAGTCATCTATAGATGCCAAAATGCAGTCATTTCAAGAGATACTGGACAACAGAAATGGCTTTGTGTTCTAAATACGTCTAACCTGTCAAGACTCCTTCTTATATACCCCTTTTTGCTATATCAAAGAAAGAGGAGGATATTTTTCTCATCCCCTGCAGAGGGTTTATTTCTGTTTTCATGAAACAACATTATGAGACTGGTATAGTTGGTGTTTGAGGGTATGTCTGTGCCAAGGTGGTGTACTGTAGGCATACAGAAGTAAGTATCCACTAATGTGCTCTGTGATAAACCCTTGGCTGAGAAGTTGTAGTAAGCACTGCTGTGAGAAGAGAAGGCACCAGCCTTCCCACAGAGCATGGCACAGGTATAATTTCAGATGCATATTTTACTCTCCAAATGCCTGCAATCCATGGTCACCAGAAATAACGGCCCTACGTGGGCAGTTGAGATGTAATCACATTATTTCCCAAGAACATGAAGAGGTAATTTCAAGCACACAGCCTGCACAGCCCTTTGGACATGTGAAAGCTACATACCTAAGTATAATCATTTTACAGGGCTTCATGTGCAATGAAGTCACCACTTTCTCATGATTCACAGAGAAATAAGAGCAACCATCTTGTACTCAAACTATCTGGTTTATCTCATTTTCTGTTTTACTACTCTGTTTTTACAATGGCCATGTATCAGCTCCCTCTGTGGTGACAGATCGTAGATTTCAATTGTTCTTTGGCTTACCACTTCCTTCTTGTCCAACAAATTGAAGTCTTTAAAGGAAAAGGCAGTTACTTAGGAAATCAAGTGGTTAAGCTTTGTGGATAGTCTTAGTTTTTATGTTGGTGCATACTGCAGCGCTCTTGTGAAAGAGAAGCTTAACTGTCACTTGCCATGGCTTTTATTTGTAATGTTTTGACCAAATGATAATACATACATTTTAAAAAATATAATTATATTTTTATTTCAAATTTGAATTTATTTTTCTTGATATTTGCACTGGGTTTGGATTCAACTACTGAGATTTTGTTACACCTACAAAATTCAGATTTTTATTTTCTTTAAAATTATTCTCCTTTAAAAAAGAATAAGAAATCATTCCCTTCCCTTCCCATCTCTTTTCCAAGATCATATTTTTTTTTTCCTGAAAAAAGAGAATAAATTTAGACAGTGAAATTATAGAGTGGCATATGACAGAAAAAAAAATCATTGGTTTACAAGGTATTCCCACTTCAATCATTCAAGTTGCAAAGAACAAGAGAAAATGGTAAACAGAAACACCCCTTTCCTTTATGGTTCTCTAGATATGAACAGAAAGCATGAAAGAAGATCTTTTTGACTGTAGCTTTCCAAAAACTTACTATGCTTGAAACCAGTATATGTAAGAGGAATCACATACAAGTAGAGAAGGGTAGAAAAGCATATTTTCATAACTTTATCTAAAGTTCATGCACACCATTGCTTTCAGCGGTCATGTTCCACAGTTTGACACACACAGATACTTCACCCCATTTCCTGTGCTTTGAGTAGCAGTCATGATAACCAGCATGAAACCCTAAGTGATGGGAGGACTTGCAGCCTACTTTTCTCACTGGGAAGAAAAATAAGGGGAGGTATAGAAAAAAAAAAAAAATAGAGATGCAACATAACAGTGCTGACAAGGGTTCCTGGATGTTGAGTGCCAAGAAGTGATCAAAAAGGAGGTAATCATAAGGTTTTTGTCACTAAAGTCTTGGTATAAGGTGCGAATGATGCTTAAGTGGATGACTAAAATTACAAATGGAGGAGTGGGAAAATTAAAGGGATAAAAGTACTGCTTCAGACAGGTGTATTTCGATAAACTGCCAGTGTCAGGTGGTTGTGAATTTGGCCTAGCCCTTCCCCAGACTGTTTTGCTATACTGTATACCCTTAATGCCCAGATCTGTTTCCTCTTTATGCTGACATTTTCACTGCTTTATTGGCACTCAAAACAAAGGGAGTGTGCAGAAGGTTGATACAGATTCCTCCTCCTCAAGCTATTGCTAGTTCCAGTTGTTACATGGCACTGGTCACTACCTAAAGTATATGTATGTCGAATTAAAAAATTAATCTGATTAAGAGTGTGTGTGTATATCTATCTATCTATCTATCTATCTATCTATCTATCTATCTATCTATCTATCTTTAATACAGCTTCCTCCACCTCTTATCTTGAACTCAAAAAGCTGGAGGTATGGGCAAGGTGGGCATAAAGGAGGAATACTGACAGGTAGGCAGTACCTCATTTGAACACAGTGATGGCTTTTTTGGTCTGGAGCTTCACATCTGTTTCCAGACAAGCTTAAAAGAGGGCAGCAACATCTGTGACCCCAGCTGCTTGCCTGCACCTCTGGTACAGTTTAGAAAAGTGAGAAGTGGTGAGTTAGACACAGCTGATCTTTAACTTACATCTGGGGAAAGAGCTGTGTGCAGAGACTCACTGTCTGCACACAAGCATGGGCCTCCCATCAAGGAAGCCAAAGAGTGACCGTTCCCCGTAATGTTATTTGACACAGCTCTGCACAACCTGTGGCTAACCTCCAAGCTTCAAGGGTTATGGTGTCTTCATCATGCATTGTTGTGAGGCAAGCTGCGTGCCTCTGCCTGTCTGAGCCATTGCAGCCTGTTCTGCAACCTGCATTGGTTTGCTGCAGATGGACTGAGGCTTGTCCGCTTTTCTCTCTCATGTCAGTATGTGCATGCGAGGCTGCTTTTGTGCCATCAGTTCTCATAGCTAAGGAGAGAAAACTCAGACCTGAACATCACCTCTTAGTCATGGTCAAACCATGAGAAGACAGTTTGTAAGTGTGCAGATGTGGGGGAAGGACAACCTTCACCGCTGTCTCACTGCATCCTGACCTCTCGCAGCTTTCTCATCCAATGCATTTCTGTATCATTAGCAGTCATGTCTTGCTAATTGTCATAGGAGTGTCTGGTGCCTTTAAGGGCTGTGGTTGGTGCCTTTAAGGGGCTGTGGTTGGTGCCTAACACATGCTGACTGGGTATGGGACTGCAGAAAGGGACCAGGTAGTGCACCCATCAGAATCCTGGGCCAGCATCCACTGTCCCTGCAAGACTCAGCGCAAGGCTTGTTCCTCCCTTGCTATACACTTTTGCTGTCATTGCTGGTGGATCTCAAGCAACCTCTGGCCCAGGGTAGCAATTGTAGGATTTTTGCCAGACTGCCTGTGTGTGGTGGGCAGGCTGTGCCTCTGGGGGGTGGGAGAGTGCCCACTATTACATGAGCAGCTGTATGGCTCCCAGTATCTCTGTAGCTGGAAACTTATTCATCCCACTGCAGGAGGGATGTGATTTTAGGGGTACAATCCATCCCTGACTTGCTCAGGTGAACTTCTCCAGTTAGAACTGGAAAGACTTCCAAAAGTAGCATCAAAGCTCCCTTAGATTGTAAAAAGTCAACATTGTGCTCTGATATGGACAACGTTTCTGGGATCATGAAATGCACATGAATGGGTACTCAATATATATATGGCACATACAGACACAGTGATTGCATTTTCATTAACAGATTAAGCAATGTCAGGGAACGCTCAGGGTTCTGGAGCCTGACCTTTTGTTTGGTTAAATTATTAGAAAGACCCCTAGCACAGATCTGGCCCACTTCAATTATTTCCCAATAATTTGTGATTACCATCATGGTCAACAAGTTTCATTTATTAATATAGTATATATACATATATATATATATATATATATAGTATCATTATATAATATATATATATTATATATAGTATAGTATATCTATCTATCTATCTATCTATAGATATATATAATCATCACACCCCTAAGTAGATAGCACAATATCATTTGAAAGTGTTAAATACAAAGGAGGTGTTTTTATATCTGAATAGTGGTGGTAGTGTATTTTGCTTGGAGAGGTATGCAGCTAGCATTGTTGATATAAGAATTGTTTCTCTCAAAATTTTTCATGATGAGACAGATCAGTTCACAAACTTTCTGTTATTTATCTCAAATTATATACATCCTGAAGTTACAATAGAAGTGAATGGTGGGGTTTTTTGGAGTTGTTGCTGTTTGGTTTTTTATTTTTTTTTCCTTGCTAAAAGTTAAGGTATAAGACAGAACAGACAAATTATACAGGAGAAAAATGTCACCCTCTGTTGCATGAGTGCTGGCAAAGCACAGAGCTGCCAGAGTGGGAGGAGGGACTGGTTCAGAAACAGTTTTCCACCTCAGCAGTGGATATACAACAAGGCACCCTTGCTGAGCTCAGATCTATTCATTTCACTCTCTGTACATTTCTTGTATTGTGCCTATTAACAATATTATGCCTTATCTATAGTGAGGTTCTTATTTACCAGCAGACATTTAGGCTCAAGTAATTTGTACTCTCTTTATGTATATGCCTACGCATGAGATGTGATACAGTTGCTATAACCAATCCCACAGTCCATAAGTACCTGTCACTTATTTGGCTGCTATTCTGAAGATTAGAATTAGAAAGAACCTAATGAAAATAAATTTTTCTTGATGCAGCTGAGCTAGCTGGTTGGAAACAATCTTCTGTATTTAAACTGGGAATGAAGGCACTGGTCTGAAACTTGTCCTTGGAGCAGAAAAACAAAGCCGCTGTGAATAGTTGCCTGGCAGTATGTGGGGATTGTCACTGCAATGAAGAAAGCACAGCAGAAACCCACGGGATTGCTATGCCAGAGAGCAGAGGTACAGAATAAACAGTGGCTAGAACCAATGCCAATGGGTTTTGTTTGTGCTGTTCCCACATGAAGAATCATGGCTCAGTACCTTTCACGATCTCTGTGGGAGCTGGGTTTGGTGGTTCAGCACTACCACCTCATTCCCATGCTGTTCAAACCCAGGCCTGTTTATCAGTCCATCAGAGAGGAACAGGAGAATTACATCTTTTGAAAGCAGGGTTACTTGTGGGTAATGTGACCATTAGAGTAGCTGGTTAGTCAGCAGTATCACCTCCCTGCTATCACGAGGCAGAAATGAGCTGCCCTGTGCTCCTGACGCCATGTACAATTCAGGGGCAATGATCTACCTGACCTCTGTGGTAGCCTATCAGTGAATGATTTTGCTCTATTAGTGTCACTGTCAGCTCTGCCGTGGCATCCAGGAAAGCTGAAAACCTCCCCATGCGCTTCATGGTAGCACACTAGGACAAACCCGCTCCTGAATATTAAATATAGAAATCCACTCCCATATTTCTTGAAATAAATGCTCTGCTAACTTTGACTTTTGGAGGTGAACCTGAATTCCAAAAAGATAGAATGGCAGAGTATGGCTGAAAAACTGACCAAAGGTAAATAAAATCTGAGAAAGATGCAGTTCTGCTTGAGAAGTGAAAGAAAAGCCACTTTTGGAAGCCACTTTTCCTCTAATCCTGTTTCTGATGCAGTGATGCCTTGGCAGAAATTCTTTGGTTCCTTTTGAGGTATTGCTGGGGGCTGGCCTTGTGTGATAGTTTTGACCTCGGCTGGAGTTAAGGACTCTCAATAAATCACTAAATCATGCCCTTAAAAAGTGCATAACACTCTACCTTTCTAAGCATCCAGAAATCAAAACCAAAGACAGTTTTAAAGGTGAATCTGATCTGGGACATAAATGAAGCCATCATCCCATTTTCAATGTAATCCACTCCTTATCATAAATCAGAAAATGTATTTCAAGATAATTACAGCTTTTTTGAAAAGGCTAGTTTTAGTAAAATATAACACACAATCCAATTAACAAGGACACTTAAGAAAAACAAATGGATCATTTTCATTTTTTTAAATAGGGAATTTAATTGTATTGGTCTTTGTATATCATTGTAACTATACACAATTTAAACAAGCATTTACCAAATTAGATTACAAATTTTATCTGCCTTCCAAGAAGGCTCCAATTCAGGAATTATCTGAATCTGGAGTTTTGAGTCAACTCACTATAATGATAACAGACATATGCAAAAGTCTTTATCGAAGTCTGACTGTAATTACATGTAAATTTTACACCTCCAGAAAAGGTGAGGGCAAATCTGCCTTTGGACTCACAGGCCAGAAGGTATGCAAGTGATCTGCTGCTGAGAGCATCTGAGGTGGTGGCAATGATAGGTCTCGACTGCCTGCTGCCCAAACCAAACATGGAATTAGTAGACACTATGTAGGGGGTGAATAATGGTGAAAGTGAGGGGGGAAGAGGTAGAAAAGGTGGATGTGGAGGCATCCAGGGAAAAAAAAGAGAAAGAAAGGTGGTGGGATTTCCAGGATGGATGGAAAGGACTCAAGTTTGTCTGAAGCCTCTCAAGATTCATCCTTGCAGCTGGGTTGTTCAGCTCTGCTCTGAGGAGTCAGACTTTCATGGCTTATGCTTATGGGTTTTGCAAAGGATGATGTGGGCACTCATGGTAGATGGAACACAGTTTCACTTGGCTTTACCTGGTTTCACTGAAAATATAAGAATTTGAATTAACTTGTTCTGCAGCTGGTTAAAGATAAATATATATATATACACACATATATATATATAAACACTTATATATAAGTAGCAGATAGCCACTGCCTGTCAGCTGAGTCAAGGAAGCAGTTTTACAGCCACTTGTCTGAACTCTGGTGTGCTGTATGAGAGAATGAACTAGGAAGGGTATGGAGGTTGATCTGGGTGCTCATGTGAGTAAAGCTGCTTGTGAATGGTCTGCTTTGAACCTATTGTGGGCTTTGGATTTAATGGTTCTCAGTGAATGTCTATTTTCTCTTTGTGACTATTTCTGTTCTGATCCTATCAAGGTAAAGATATATATCTGAGACAGGACAGCTAACAAAGAAGAGTGAGTGGTGAGATTGCTGGGGTAAAAGTTCAATGAGCTAGTTCATCTACAGAAGAGGTTTCTGAAGGTCAGACTCATCAAAATGTCATTCACCATTTTGTTGTACAATGTGAGATATCTTCATACCTTAATAAATGTTTGCTGCCCTAACTGACAGGAGCAAAAATACAGTTTTAATCTGAAGACTGTGAAGAAGACTCTCCTCCCATCAATATTGCATGGAAAGAGGCTTACAAGTAACCCTTGGCAAGGGGCCTTTGTCTATTCCAGGAGTCCTCAAACTATGGCCCACGGGCCAGATACGCCCCCCCAGGGTCCTCAATCCAGCCCCCATTACAGACACACACACACACCCACCCCTGCTGGGGGTTTGGGGAGGAAACCAAGCAGCCGCAGATGACTGCCTGCCACTTAATCCTCGCACCAGACCCCTGGTTAAACAGTTTGAGGACCCCTGGTCTACTCAGTCACAGCTAATTAGCAAACAAAAAATGAGGATAAAGTCTGGGAAAAGGATATCTACTTTTTTCTTATAAAACTCCCAGTCTTTATATTTTCTTCATTAATCTTATTTTTTTTACACAGGTTATCCTGTAGGTAAACAATAATCAATCTGAATTTCAGTTGGAAACAGTGTTTTGGTTTTCTTTGAAAACTTTGATCCATGTGTGAAGGTCTGTTTCCCAAAACTGGACTTAGAATAAACACTGTTCTGTATGTAGTCACTCCTGTAGACTTCACATGAATGAAAGACACCGAGTTTAATCTCTGCCATGTTAATGAGCTTCCTCTCCAATGTTAACCCATGGGTATTTAAAATACAGCTCCTGTATATTAAAAATTGTAAATCTAGCAGCTGTGTTGCATCTCCAGGACTGAAAGTCTAATTTGATTCCTAAATCTATGTTCTCTATTTGATAAATGGTATTACCTACGTGAGCTGGATTTCCAGTATGAATTGTGTTTATTAGCTTGGGCACTGAATCAGCTCTGAAACTGATCCAAACTCAAACACTCTCAGTTCTTAAACATAGGCTTCCTGTAGCCCCCTGCCTTTCTTCAATTTTGTAGAATTCTTCAGAGCTTCAGAATTAGAATGACATAAAGCATTGATGTAAAGCTTTCCAGTTATTAGACATCGTACTGAGACTTACTGAAGTAGAAGGGTAAGTGCTAGTAATTAATCAAGGCAATTTGACTGTGCTGGTGAGATGGAAGTGAATGAGTTGCCAATACAGGATTTAATTGAAAACATTAAGTTTCAAAATGAACTGGATGAAGTCAGGGGATTAGAACATAATTCTTTCAATCCTAGCAATCTGAAGAAAGAGGAAACTCTCTTAGAGGGAGGAACTCCATAATACATTGATGGGCCATCAAACACTAATTGCATGCTATCAGTTAAAAGTGACACCTGGAGATTTAGTATCAGGCATTTGGATGCAGGCCACCGGATAAAGATACCTTCTTAAATGTGAGTGGAGGTGAATTTAAGCCAGCAACCCTTATTTGATATGAATGACAGCCCAACTGTATTTCATCAGAAGGAAAAGATGGGCCTGAAACTGCATTCAAGGCACTTTGTCTATTCAAAAGATCTGATCACAGTCATTTCTTCATGCAATGAAGAAATGCCACAGCCACCCATACCACTGAACATTTCCCTCTTCTCTGCTTATCATCTGGGTGGTGTTGCTCTCACTGATTTTGAAGGCTGTACAGATAATGAAACAGTGAAAGAAAATCAGACAGTCAAACACATTTTCAACTTCTTGCCCTTTTCCCTCTGTATAACTCTTCTGCTTCATGAGACCTCTGTGGGTACAGCAAAAGAAAGCGTTGGCAAGAAGACCACTTCCTTGTGATCCTACAAATTATAGTCAACTGAGGACACTGTTACCAGTGACAGCAGAACACTTCTGTTTGGTTATCTGTCTAGCATTTATGTAAAAGTTTTCCACTACAGCCATGGATTTGCACTTTTCCCATACTTCCTTTGTATTCTTTATAATGTTTGATTGCATGATGCGAATTCCAGTAGCCAGAGAGGCTGACGGGAAACACATTTATCCTGCAAAGCCTAAAACTATACCTATGTTCCACCACATAGCTGTTGTTACACAGCAACGCACATTATAGACAGAAACGGAGCTGCTGGGAAACACCACTGACAAGAACAGATGCTTATGAGAGATGAAAATGAGTATTCAGCCTTGACCTTTTGGATTGCTCATCATGAAACTGGAAATGTCATTGTCTTAAGCATTTATAGAACACTGACTTAAGTCTTGAATGTCTTTTACGCTTTTAGTTAGAAATTGTGAGCATCTGTCACCTGCTGCTGAGGTTGAAACTGCAAAATCAAAAGCAAAGAAACAAGTATCTTTACACTTAACAAACCTCCTGCATCTTATTTTGACTGTCTGACCGTCATGGGAGATTTTCAGTATCTCCAGTAGTAACGAGCAATTAGTTTTTGTGAGAATACAACCTGATGATGTTTTAATTACTTACTTATTATTTCAGAAGGTGCTTTTAATGCTGCTCTGGGGTGAAGGGGCTGGGAAGGGTGAGTATCTAAAAGTCCTGCCCTGGTGGCAAAGCTTAGCAGTTGCTAGTAATTTGGAGGCTGGAAAATGAAGACTGAATCTATTAAATTTCTGTAATTTAAAAAGGGCAAACTGTTAAAGAAGAAAAATGTTCCGTAACTCATGAGTGCTCAGTATAGCAGATCATGAAAGAAATGCTTTAAAGTCATGACAATAAGTTTTGCATAAAAGCTGATTTAGCAGAAGTTATATTGGAGAAAGAAGGATCAGCTGTTTTCATCATTCCCTGCCTGAAATGTTGCTATACACTTTAGCTCATCTGATTTTTTTTCTTCTTTGTGTCAGCCTTTTAGGACAGTGCGGGGACAGCAGGACAAGAAGACTAAAGGTGTGTATATTCCAGATTTCTGTCTCTGGTCAGGAATGGATGTGTAGAAAGAGTATAAAAAGTCATGTTATATCATGTAACTCTTATGTAAAGACAACTTTTATTTTTTTATTTTTTACTCTCCTAGATAATTTAGATAATCTGTAAATTCATCACTGATCCCATTCAGTGGTTCATATGTGAATATATTGAAAAGTTTTAGTTCAGTTTTAGTTCTTTCTTTATGCCCACTCTGTTTTCTGTTTTTAACTAATTATGAATATACAGTAACCCTTCTTTCTTATATCATGACCAGTTAATTTCTTACAATTCAATGGAGAGATGCCTTGGCAAAAAAATTCTAGAAATTCACGTAATTCTGTGAATCACACCACCATTACCAATATCCCTTCTGACCCCTCAGTGAATCCTGATATGTGAGCCTTGACTTTCTACTGCAAAAGCTGCTCCAGCATAACCAGGACAACCTGTGTTGAACAGATCTGTAATTTCTCATAGCTTCACCTGTGCAGAAGTCAGACTTTCTGATGGAGATTATTTGCACCCTCTCAAGTGCCTTATAAAAAGGGGCTTTTCACTGGCTACTCCCCATTCCTGAGGAACAGTTAGTAGATTACCATTACAGCAGCAATTCAGTAGTCTCACAGTTTGATTACTACACCACTTGATGTTAAGTGCAATGGAGCCCAAGTGATTCCTTAACATTTATTTTATCAGTCTGTTTATAAATGCCCTCTACTGACTTTTTGGTGATTCCTTAAATTCATTCCTTATGAAGAAAATAGCTGTGAATCTCTCTAAGCTCTTCTTAAGTGAACATGGATAAAGAGAATTCATCTAACTATTTTGTTATGACTTTAAATTTTTGTAGTTCTATTAGCTCTACAGACTGTACAAAATTTCTGCCAGGGAGCACAGAAGGTCCTATTTACCCAAGTTAATTTTAAAAATCTATTTTCATCTGCTTTTTATGGTTCTACATTTGATTTATCTGAATTTATACTTTTTTTTTTTTTTTTTTTTTTTGGTTCCCTTCTTCAGCTAAGACTTCTGCTTTTTGAAGGAAATGTTTCTAACTTTAAATGCCTTGCTTTATTGTTCAGTGGTTCTGACCTTGGAGGGTCCTTTTATGTCTGTCTTTGATTAGAAGGTATTATTTACAGTGAGACTCCAGTTTAGTTGTCTTGAAATAACCTCAAGTCTGTCTGCAAAAATTTTATTCATCTATGTGTTCTTTTTAATTTTTTTTAACAACCTTCTTCATTTTTATGTTGCTCTCTTTTTTTGAAATTAAGCTCATTTCATTCTTTCAGATGCTAAATTTCAATATATAGTAGTCATAATTACAAAGCAACTCTTCAAAAGTGACGTTGCAAACCACATCTTGTCCGCTCAAGACTAAGCCAAATTGCCTCTTCACTTGTGGGTTTTCTGACTAGTAAGTTTAACAAATGGTCATTCATGGTATTTAAAACTTGTATCTCTATATAATTTCTCACTATGACATTCCTTCAGTCTACATGGGAATAATTGAATTCTCCCATTTTTATTATCTGTTCTGCTCTGGCAGTTTCTCTGATCTCTGACTAAGCAGGTTAAAGTCTCATCACCACTCCCCAGCTGGTAATAGTAAACTTTGTTTTAAGGCAAGACTCTTGGAACTGTACAAATTGTTTTCCTTCTGGATGCAGTTAATTGTTTACCCTATTTTCCTCACTTAACTTTTTCTTCTCCCTTTCTCTCACCCATATTGCTTGTAGCATCACTTTAACTTTGCATTCCTATCTCATTTCTGTCAGAAAGTAGGAAGTGTGCTGCTGGTCTATGACGCAGAGCTGGTGACAGTGACAGATTCCATCAACTGCCTGGTCATAGTGAGAAAGAACAAGGCAATGACACGGAATGATCTGGAATAGCAGAGGACATGGCTGGCTGCAAGACTGCCTGCAATGCAGTTCAGGCTAGGACTATGGCAAGATCCTGAGCTTAACTGGAGCCCTGGGATAGAAGAACAGAGGGTGGGTCTGGCTGTCTGAGATGAGGCTAGTTGGGCCAATTTAAACCTCTTGGGGCACTCTGGGCCATGGGAATTTCTACTCTGGCATTATGATATTGCATAGTTTGACTTTCTTCTACCAATTGTACTTATAAGCTTATTCAAAGCCAGAACTCCCCCATCCCATTTTTTTTCAGTTGTCTAACGTTGTGTAAAAACACACTTAATTGATCTTGAAGAGTTGCCAGTGGAGTTTGGCAGGGATCTCTCCTGGGACCTGTGCTGTGAAAATCTTCATAAATGATCTGGAAAAGGGATGATTACTCAGAAGAGAAGGGTTTTGGTAATACAATGTTAATTAGGGTATTATGGATGAGAATTGACTCAAGAATTGCAAATGGTCCAAGTGAAGCTGGGCAGTAAAATGACAAATAAAATTAAATGTAGATAAATTAAAAATGTTGCGCATCTGCAGGGGAAATCATCTTAATTTCTCACATCAAGCAGTTGGCTCTGAGCTGACCATTAATACTCAAAAGTGAGATTTTGGTACTGTGATAAATACTTCCATGAAAATGTCAGCTCAATGATCAGTAGTGGTCAAAAAACCCCCACCCAAATCCCAAAACATAACAAAACAAAAACAAAAAAAGAAAAGCATATGTTAAGGGTCCTCAAAAAGGGGCTAACAGATCAAAATACAAAATATCATAATAGTAGTCTACATATCCATGGTTTGCCTGCCTGTTTGTTACCTCTTGTGGTTATGGTTCTCACTTGTCATGAAAGGCATGATGGAGTTGGAAAAGACTTGGAGAAGGACATTAGAGACAGCCAGAGGTGAGATATGTGGACTGGCTAAGCATATGAAACAAATGACTCAGGCAGGGATGAGGAATAACAGGGGCCTCCAAGATTACAAGTGCTGTGGAGAGTGTGGACACAATTTCACCATTCACTGTTTCTGCCAACAACAAATATAAGAAAGGAAACATTGACTGAAGGTGGAGGAACCAAGTTCAAAACAAACAAAATGAGGTGGTTCTTACAGAACAGGTAATAGATTTGTGAAACTCCTTGCCAAAGGATGTTTTAGTTGTGAAAGGATAAAAAAGTCTAAAAGAATATCAGATAAACTCATGGAAGAGCAATTCATGGACTGTTGCAAAGTATATGTAAAACACTTCTACTTCAGGAAATTCAGGGGCTGAAATAACTGGTGATTGGGAGAGTATTTAGGGAGTACCACTTAAGTTTGTTTTCATTCTTTATGTTCTTATTCTTCTCTGGACTTCCCATTATCAATCCACTTATGGCCAAGGATTATGGCAATCTCCATTGGTTCACGATGAGTAATAAGTAAAAGCAACAAAATCTCAGCAATATATGTAGGTTTTCAAACATCCCTGTGTTTAAAGAAAAATAAATCTCACCCTGCAGTTCAACTCTGAAGCTCTGGCTAAACCAGTAAATTGAACAGGGCCCACCCTTAAGCAGTGGATCCTGATCAAACATATTGTTTAATTGCTAGCATGCTCTCTCAGACTGTTTTGACCCAGGCCAGCCAAAGTTGTTGTCCCAGATATTGCTTGGCATTGGACCTGGGTCTATTCCCAGCTGAGTAATATGGATGCTGCCACTTTGTTTTATATGGGAGGAATATTTAGTTGCATGGATTACAGTTCTACTGTCACCTGTGGTCTTCAGGATCAAGGAATGGTTTGAGGTCCATTTTGGTTACTAGCACAGATGTAAACTCAGTGTCTGCCTGTAGAGTCAGGCTCAGACTGCAATTAGAAAAAATGAGCCTCAAGCTATTTTCTGACCCCAGGGCTGATGGGTACAGCATCCATGGCACCAAACTACGAAACTCTATTGCTCTTCCTTTCACTTCCCTAAGCCAGATGGCTGCACTCCAATCACCTGGGAAAGATCCATTGCCTGTGCCCATCCTGAACAATGGTCAGGCATTGTCTGGAGGTGTCCTGAAATTTTGCAGGCTTTATAAATTTAAGAGTACAGACAACGATGGCTTGTAGCATTTGTCTGCAGCCTGGGCTTGTTTAGTTTTTAACACCCAGCGTGCCAGATGCAGAAAAGCAGCAGCATATGAAGGATAATGGCTTTGTCCCCACTGTAGTGAACTGGGAACTAGCTGCCTCACTGCTCTCCCCACACCTGCAAGACTTGTGCTTCTTACCTGAATGGTGCATGGCTCTGCTATGCGGACAGCAGGGCTGGGAGCAGCAGCGACTCCTGGGGTGGCAGGGCCTGTCCTACTGCCCCAGCCAGAAGCAAGGGAGCTGGGGGGCACTGTGACGACCCCAGCTTTAGGCATCTCCCTGGGGCATGGCCAGGCCATGGGCTCATGAGTGGGTCTGGTTTGCAGGGCCTGTGCCTGGGCATGGCTGTGGGGAGCTGGGGACCAGCCCTGCTGTGGCATTAGCGGGGTGGGGACCAGTTGTCCTGGGGGCATGAAACCAGGTCTGGGACTGTAAGCAGAGTCGGGGGAGCCCAGGGGTGGGCAGGGAGGAGCAGGCTGGCTGTGCTCTTGGTATTGTGACTGTTGGTCACAACTAGTTTCATTTTATTCTTCCTTCACCTACCTTCTGGAGCAAATGGCAGTATTTTCTTGGTCTGCTGCATGACCCTGGTTCAGGAAAAAGATTTTTAGCTAAGGAAGTAATAATATACCTTGTTATACCTACAGTGAGATCTGGGTATCCACCGCCCTTTTGTGTGGGCTGACTACCATTTATTTGCTTTGCTGATAACCATGAAACCTTCAACTTTGGCCTCCTCCATTCCCTATCGATTCCCTTCTGAAATCAACAGTGGCCTGGGTCAATGTGCGATACCTGCTGAAATCCTTAACAACTTTCAGTTCAGTATGTCTGTGTCTTCTAGTGGATTGAAAGTGATAATTTTTACCTGTGGCTCTCTGTTATATTCGTTATATTCATAGAGGCAACATATCTTCCATAAAAAAATTCTGTACTGCTTTAATTTTTCCATATTGGCACTTTAAAGTTCAATAATAATTTGCAAAAAGATTAATTCAAAATAGGAAGCTGGTGGAAGTCAGAGGTTTAGAAAGTGCGCATAGTACTTTATATATATCACCTTTGAATTTATAAATTGTTTAGATGTAGAGGACTGAAGGCAGTGGGTTGATTGGCATTGATAACATGCAGCTGTGGCCTTGCCACCAAGGCAGTGGGTTGATTGACATGGATGATGTGCAGCTGTAGCTTGTTCCTGCTAAGCACTTAAATAGCTCTGAGGAGTATGGGAGAGGGGGTTGGATGGAGGAGGAGTAGTGTGGTCTGGCCTCTGGAGGAAGAAGTAGCACAGACAGTAGAATCTTACTGGTAGTAAAAGTCTTGCTGCAGCCTGCTAGTTTGCTTCTGCTGCAGCATTTAGATACTGTTTCTAGGAAAAAAAAAATCTGCTTTTTTCTCTTGCTCTTTGCTGGGGGGAAGATCTGATCCAATTTTTTTTTTTTTAAGGATTCAATAATACAAATCACATGCTGTTTAGTAGGAAATTACAGTTTTCATGTGATGTAGGAAAATCAGGTTTTGTATTTTAAATTGACAATTAATTAGACAAAAATATGCTCCTTTAGACCTTACATACTGGTAGAAGATAAGATTTCTGTATCAGAAAAGGTAGTCAGTCTTCTACGTTTCAGAAAACATTTGTGAAATGTATGTAGCATTCCCTCACTGCTGTTTTTGGAAGGGTAATAGTCTTAATCAATTAATTGTATGGTTTGCTTCTCAGATAGTGTATTTGAGTGGTAAGGTATCAGATCCATGTTTGATTAGGATTGTACTTGTCCTCAGAGATGCCTCAGTTTTCTGCTTATAACTTCTCCCTGAATCAGATCCTCTTCAATACCCACAGGGTCACTGTTTTGGGGATTGTGCTGGACAAGTGAATGTACCACAAAGATGTCTCTTCATATGGATGTTATTGCTCATCTTTCATTCCTAATCTCCCATTGCCTCTTAAGAGCATTAGGTTGGGTTTACTAAAATATACAATTTATATTAACATGATTTTAAAGGAGCCTATTTAAAAATACCACGATGAAGTCCTCGTAGCATCTCCATTTGCTAGCAGCTATCAGTTACCTGTACACTCTCTTCCTTTTCATAACTAGCTTTGATTTTCCCTTGTTGCTGAGTGAAGTTAGTCTTCTGTTCCTGTGACAGAGTTGGTGGTGTTCTCAAAACTTTTCCATAGGGTGTCGGATACTTTCCTCTAAGCCTATGATGAATTGTGAGTGTCATACAGAGAGTCCCTAGATATCCGGGCAGGGGGAGGTTGTAGGCTGGTGGTGCAATTTTTTTGCTTATATAGTAAAGAGCTAAAAGCGTCCTTATAACTGACGAACAAGACTATGCCTTTTGGCACACTCAGTTCTATCAACTGCTGCAACAGACTGTCTTATTTCTGAAAGCAACAATTAGCCTGCTCTGTAACATGTTTAATGTTTAAATATACTTAATTGGAGCATATTGCTGAGGCAAGAGGTAGCTTGGGGGTCTCTTAGGATCAGTGTCAGTAAGACTCATAAACTGTGTTTATTACTGCCTTTTGACAATTCCTTCTGCTCTAGCATACAAAAAAAACCCACTACTCACCAACAATAGCCTTGATACTCCAAACAGCACTATGTCAGCATAGAATTGCCTTTGGCACATGAAGTATTGAACGGTTATGGAAAATGAGGGGCTGAAAAGCTGACTTGGTACCTTCCAGAGAATTATTTTGGAGGAATTAAATATTTACATATCTGCTACCTGAGGGTGGGATAGTAGCTTCAGCATCCCCCAGAAGTCCCGAAGGCAGGACTCTCTGTAAGGCAGCATTTTTACATGCTATATACTAAACCTCTTGTGGACCATTTCAAAGGAATCACAAATTTCTAATACCATGAATCAGCTTTGAAAGGGAAAATATCCATCACAAACCTGTATAATGTTTGAAGGGTTTAGAACAAAAAAAAAAAAAATGGTAACTTAAACTTCAGATAATATGTTATCAGTAACAGATAACTGAAGAAAAGAAAATTGAATGGTATTGAACAGGACTAAGTTCTTGCTACAGTTATATGAATTCTTCATGTGAATTTTTATTATTGCTTCTGCTGCTGATAAATAGTAAATACTTCCAAAAGTAGACCTTTGTACTTATCAGAAGGGTTGGCCAGGTATGAAAAATCTCACCTCATATCTTAGAGCCTGATGTCTGTGATCACTGGTGCAATCATTTCTCAAAAGCTAAGCCAATGAAGAACGTAATATTTGGATAACATTTTCCAGTCTTGTGAACATCTGCGGTTAAAAGGATTCATTCAATCATGAGAGTGCCATCTGTGATGAATGCAGTGTCACATCCTTTGCCAGATCACAGAATACATTTTGCAAAATTAATGCTTTTCATAAAATAGAATCACAGAATAGTTTGGGTTGGAAGGGACCTTTGAAAGTCATCTAGCCCAACTGTCCTGCAATGAGCAGGGACATCTTCAACTAGATCAGGTTGCTCAGAATCCTGTCCAACCTGACCTTGAATGTTTCCAGGGATGAGGCATCTACCACCTCTCCAGGAGACCTCTTCCAGTGTTTCACCACCTTCACTCTAAAACATTTCTTCCTCAGATCTAGTCTAAATCTACCCTTTCTTAGTTTAAAACCATTACCTCTTGTTCTATCACAACAGGTGCTGCTAAAATGTTTGTCCCCCAATTGCTTTTTTCTTTCCTGCTTTCCAGTGAATAATATTTTCAGCCAGTTTAGTAATTAAAAATGGAACCAAGTAAATAAATATGGTGCCAGGGAGATGATTGCCTGTCATGTATCTCTGCTCTGGCTGGTCTAATTGATTTTAGGCCTCGAGAAGAACCAAACCCTTGAGACAGAGATCAAACCTCACTTAGAAAATGAAACAGAAAGCCCCCTCATCCAAACTGGAAACAAGTACCTAAGATTGGGTGTGTGAGTTGTGTCTTGGATTTGCTTCATTATAAAAATATAGACAAAGAGTTCTATTAACTTGTCTTTTCTTTCTGAAATTAAGGTGTTCCTATGTCATGCTTTGTCATTTTACCTCAGAGCCATTCAATGTAGTGCCTGTCCCATTTATTTATAAAAGATGGGATCGTCTACTGGAGCTGAACATTTTAAAAAAATGCTATGATAATCTTCCGAAGCCCTAGTATGTTCAGATATCTACAATTTATTATCTTGCTGGTTTTAAGCAGGAGAGGCAAGAATGGGGCTTTAAGACATAGTGAGGCATTGTCTCGGAGGCTTTGAGCCTCGTGTTGCTGTTTCTTACAGTAAAAAAAGAAGCTTCTGTATAAAGTAGAATTGGGAGGGAGAAAATGCTTTTTGTCTAGAAGTTTATTAATCACTGTTTGTGTAGAGATAGGGTACCTCCTTGGAAGAGAAAGTGATCAAGCACCCAAACCCACATGCTTCCAGAGTATGATACAGGCCAAACCCATGCATATGGAGGTGAAAGGCACTGCAGCAATCTTACAATTATGATCAACTTCAGTTTCTTTCCCCAGTGGGGTTTGATATAGTATACTTTCTTAAAGGGCAAAAAGACACCTCTATAAAGGTCTGAAATATCAGCCTAGAATCTACAGAGGAAATAGTTACATGAACATTCTCAAGGAAGGATCAGAGTTCCCCACCATCATTACTAAACTTCTTTCTGGCAGTCTTCTTTTCGTGTAAGAAATAAGGAACTGATCAAGTGACACGACCATGGTCACTCTATCAAGGTGTCTGATGAGCCAGGTTTTTCTCTTTCAAATCTCTTCTCTTTTCATCAGATCAGTCCATGGCTAGCCTGATATGTAGAGGCTGACCATTTTTCCACAAAAAAAGATAGCTCTTGTGAAAATGAGTTTCACATGCCTGTGGATATGACCAATTCCTGCTGCTCCATGTTAAAATGAAGATGGAGAAAAGCCACAAGTAGGACTTGTGGAGAGGACAACAGAAAGCTTAAAGACCTGCAGTGTCAATTTTTTCTTTAAAACTTCGTGTTCTATTAGAGTTTTCAGTAGTGCTCGGTCATACCAGATGGCCTTTAAAGGTCCCTTCCAATCCAATCCAAACTATTCTATGATTCTGATATATTCCTAAACAGTCTGAGGAACACATGTACCACTTCCAAGAGAGGAATAGAGATGGTTCATATCAAAGGAGGAGAAACTTAATTTGTTTCCCTTTAGGAAACAGGTCACAGGACTGACCACTTTGTAAATTTTTTCACAGCCCGTTACCTTAGGGTGATCATGTCTTTCACTAAGAAATGGAGGATGTTGGTCCTTCATTTAGCAGTAGCTCAATCATGATTTCTGAGGCTGATTGGGATCAGGAAATTAATCTATTCTAACAATGCACACAAGATGAGCCACGGCCTCACTCAAGCCAGGCAATTTGTATGTTTTTAAAATGCAGGGTGTTTTCTAAACAGAGAGTGTAATCTGTGAAAGATAAATTGAGAAAATGTTGTAGTGTGGAAGCAATGCAGTCAGGTTAAGAGCCAGCAGATGCTTCTTCCTGTTTTGTTTTGTTGTTTTTTGGTTTTGTTTTGTTTTATTTTTAAATAAAATTTCCCCTTGGATTTGGGCAATTTTAGTTAAACACCACAACATCACACAGTTCTCTGCACACTCATCTTCTTCTTCCAATACAGAGTAGTTCCAGCTTTGGGATCCTGATTTGTGTGATTTGGAGATTAAATGCAGCCTAAAACAATGGATGCTTTTACTTGCATGCAGCTACAATTAAAAATGAGGCAATCAACAATAACTTATGTTACAAAGTTTGACGTATGTTTCATGATGCCATGAAATGTTCAGAGAGCAATGAGAGTTCCCTAGAAAGAAAGGCTTTCTTTCTGGGGAACATCATACTGCTTTCACACCAGCATCCCTTTTAGTCCAGTTTAGAAAACATGTTAACGGAACCAGAGTGCTATCATGTCTGCAGTTGTATTTTTATTATACTCTGAGAGTTAAAACCATCTGCAGTGTTATATCTGTGGATGAATCTTGGAAGGACTATGCCAAGAAAAGGGATAAATACATACTGCAACCTTGTGATGGAAAAGAAAGTGAGAGGTCAAGAGAAAGGAGGTAGGAATACTACCTCTGCTTGGAAGCAGGCACCCCTTTCTTCTTTAACTCTCAGAAGAGCTAAATGTAGTCTCAGACTTTCTTTTGATGTGGGGAGAATAGGAGGGTGAAGTGAAAGAGGGAAGTGGGGCTTCTTTCAGGTTGCTGTTGCTGTAACTTCAGTATGATTTTATAGTAACAGTGCTGCGATTTATTCTCCCTCTCAAGGCATTTTGTTTATAAAAAATATGGTCCTGGAAAATCACTGTGTATTTAGTCAATGTGGAGATGATCTCCAGAGGTCCTTTTCAACCTCACACATTCTGTGATACACTTCCAATAAACCCATTTAGCAAACTGCTAGTTCTAAATTCCACAGCCTCACTTCAGCCTCTTTCTATTATTTTTTTTTTTGGCAAGTTTTGATTATTTAGGGATTTCACTGTAAAACACTACATTTTTCCACCCTCCAGCAAGTGCATTTTAAATGTTATGCCTATTTTCTGCCTAGATAGATAAAATCCCACTATATTTGGCATCAATTTCTTCCTTTAGATAGGAAAGATTTAAGTAAGTTCAGTATTCTGGAATGTATCCCTCAGTTTCCCTACAAATCTGAAACTAAATGTCCGTAGTGGGAACTTGTCTGGGTGTGGTATTGTATAGCATACAGCACACTGTAAACTTTTCTAGAAACTCTGTTTTATGATTCAGCATGTTGAGGTCAATATTTTACAGTAATAAGCACTAAGATGGAACTGGTTTGTGTGGGCTGCATTATATTTGGCCTAAAAAAGTGAACAGTGAACCATATAATTACACAGAAATGGGATTCACTGTATGGTGGGGAAGGTTTGGTCAGACCTCCTAAAATGAATGCTTTGGGTTTTTTCCCTCCCCTTTCCCTTTCCTACAAGATCATTTAGCTCTGCAAAGAAAACTCTTCACTGACATATTTCCAAGGCTGAAATTGAGTGTGTTCGTTAGTAAAGATGCACTAAACTTCATATACACAGTGGTAGCCAGCTCACCTTTTATTTGTTTTTGACCATGGCATGGAGGATTGAGTCCTGAAGTATTGGAGAGCCACGTGCTAGTGCCTTGGCTGTAGCTGAGACTGCTTAGTGGTGTGATGACTTGTGGCAATTGCAGTTTCCCCATACAGCTAGATGCTAGGCATGTGGCTGGGTATTGTGGCTTAACAAGTTAGCACCATCAGAAGCGAACAGTGGCTAGCAAACTGGCAGGGCCGACATCATGCTTTGAAAACATTAATTCACTTACAGCAATAGTTACTTCTGTAGTTCTTGTTTGCCTGGCTCTGGGTAATTGCTAGTTGGGATGGTTCCACCTATTCTCATTGTGTGTTCGGTTTCAAGATGAGCACTAAAGTTTAAATCATTGACCTTGGCTCCAAATTAGAGGATGATCTTGTAAAATGTTCCCTTGCTTCCCCACCCATTCAGCAACCTTCTTGACTTTTGGGGGCTTGATTTCCCTGAAATGCAGAGATAAACATAACTTTGTTTCCTGACGGTGGGGTAATTTGTCTATTGTTTTAATGTGATTTAAATTTTTTTATTCTCTCAAGAACTGTTCATGGAAACCTTTAAAGTTTTTTTCTTTCTTTCTCACTTCAGTTTTTGCCTTGTTCTCTTTCAATAGGAAAAGCAGAAAATATCTCTTAAAATATTAGCAAATATAACCCTCTGCTTTTTTCTTTCTGACACAAGTCTCTGTCAGCATCACTCTGAGTTATCTCTCCCATCTTGCCCTGAATGTAGATCAACAGCTGGTCCCATTCTCCCCTTCCCCAGTCTCTCTCTCACCTCTGAAACAGTGTATTTTGGACTTCTCTGAACTTTGAATATCAATGTGTTGTAAAATGAAGTGGATGACAGTGGTTTGAAGGTTTCTGAGGGGCAAAAAGAACCTTTTCAACAGTGCCTGCTGAAGCTTTCCTGGTTTTGGCAGTGAGAAGAAATCAAAGGTAGCAGTTCTTTTGGCACTGAAGTTAACTGTGTAGAGTTCATATGCTTGAAGCATATCTATCCAAGTTTACAAACTGCAGATTAAGGCTGGTTTGTTCCACCCTGCCCCAGTATTTCTTATTGTTTGTAACATTTAGCATTTATACATTTGCTCATACTAATAGCTACCTTACAACTGTTTGTAACTCAAAGATTAGAATAAAACCAAATGGTTTTGTGAAGTATTACTATTGGATCTAGTGTCTCTTTTCAGGATAAATCTTTAACTAGAATAAGCTGGGATAGCTGGTGAAGCTATGTTACTTTGTGTTGGTCCTGATCACATTCTCAAGCTTGTTCCTCACTCCCCAGCTTTGCCTTGCTCTTACCCCAACATAAGAAGGAAAGGAAGTTGTGGCCATGGAAAACTTTTTAAATAGTTGTCATTTAAGAGATGGTCTTATTATACGTGTTTTCAGCAATACTTGATATTAAAAACTTATATTTTGTAGGCACTCATTGATGGCAAACATTACTGCCAAGAAGTGATGTAAATTCTTCGTATCGTGGACTGCTCTTCATTCTCTATCCATCCATAGAGCTAACTTGCATGCACAAGAATAATATTATTTGATTTTGAAAACTATTGTTCCCTAACCGAATGCTAATTGTTGTATTCATACCTGTTAAATATGTTAAGAGTTTTTCCTTGTTGTTAACTAAGTATTTCACAGAAAGTGTATACATACACCCGTGAGAATCAAAACTGGGTAGGAAGTTGTGCTCTACTACAAGGTCCAGGAAAGACTTTTTAATTTGCCTTATTACTTAACGTTAAATCCTTTGCTATGCTCTGTCTTTGGCATGTGTTTGGTCTTCCCATTTCAAAGGTAAGCTAGGTGTAGTTTTTAAAACTGATAGTGCTGACCTTGCTGGAAATCTAAGAAAAGAAAAAATGCTAGTATTGCTACAGTTATATTGTCATCAGTGATGGCACACAACAGCTATATGTTATGTCACACCTTTACTGAAGGATGCAACCAGTTGGGATGGTAAAGTTTAAATGTGAGCTGTGTACTGTGCTGAGCTCTACAAAAAGAAATTCAATTAAAAAATACAGAATGGCAACAACAAAATGGTAAAATAAATCTGGAGCTGAGTAACCAATGCTGTTGTAAAAAAAAAAAACAACCAACAAAACCCCCTTTACTTTGGTGTTAGACCAAGCAGAATATTTTTATTTTCTACATGGAAGGTACATAGTCTCCCCTGGAAGACTTTTGCCCACTGAGCTCTTAGGAACAGAGAGACAATTTGGATAACAGCAAAAATTAAAAAAAAAAATAAAAAATTTAGGGAATATCATATGAAGAAAAAAGAATTAATCAGGTTTCTTTGGGGGACTGGCATGGACTTTGTGTTTGGAAGCATCTATCAATGTTGCAATTTAACAGTGACGGGTTGTTTTCCATAGCTGCTGGAGGAGGATAAGAAGACATTTGACTTGATTTGCAACAAGGGTTTAATTTGGATAGTAGGAATTAATTTTTTTATGTGTTAGGCAGATGAACTGTCATTCTGGAGGGTTTCTGAACATTAGTTTGGCTGAATATCTCTGAGGAATGTTCCAGGTGTGTTCCAAGTAATGGGCTTGAGAGTGTACTGTCACCTGGAAGTTCATGTTTGACATGTAACCTTCCAGCTCTGATGTAAACTTTGCTTTCATTCTGCATCTGATTTTGTTACTCCAGCTGTCAGCATAATGACAGGTTTAGAGGATGAGGAACAGGCAACAATGAACTGAGATATTTTCGTAATCCTTCAACTTTTATGGAAGCTGATTTTGCAAGGTGTCAATCTTTACAAATCCATAGGAAAAATTACTCCAAAACGCTGCCTTCCTTGTTCATCTTCTCTGTTTTCTGAATATGTTATGGGAGGTTCAGGCAGATATTATGACTTATTCTTGATGTTCCTGCAGCAAAGATGAAATGAGTGAAGGTGTGCCTTGTTCCTGTAATGCTTCCCAGCAAAGATCAATCCTCTTTTTCTAACCACGAGGCAAAGCTGTCCTCTCACCTTCTTATATCATTGTCTGTTCTGGGACAAACTTTTATACCCAGATCTACAAATAGCTCACCAACCCTTGAAATAGTTTGGCTTTGTTGTTCTGTAACTTTCTTGTGTTTCAAAATGATCTCTCAGACCCTCCCATCATTGCCTGTTGCTTCAGTCTGGTAGGGTACCTGGAAGTGGAGATGGTATGGCAAACGGTGTAGTATAGTGTGAGAGACATCTGTTAACTGCAGTTGTCTTCCTAAATAAGTGACAATGAATATGATGTCATTCCTTTAAGCCAACAAGACCACAGAGATGCCGTAGATACATGTATTTTGCCCTATATGCTTGGTATAGTGGGCAGCAATGAAGTAGTTAAATACACATTGATATAACTGGGTTTAACAGCACCAAGAGGGTAATTAACAGTTTCAGCAATCAGACAAGCAAAGCACAAGTAAAGTGTTGGCACTATTGATGATTCAGAAGAACCTGTTCTGGTCCAGCCCTTAACCAGTTCTTGTATTAGATGTCTGTAAAGCCCATATCTCTCCAGTGGACTACAATAGAGAATGAACTCATTAAATATCTAGTCTAAGAACAGCAAGCCTCAAAAAGTGTCATTAGGGCTAAGCCTGACATGTTGCAACAGCCACAATGCATGGGACTGGGAGTGTCTCATGTGCACACTAAAACAATATTTTTGTTTCCATTTTAAAATTATAAAATTTCTGTTAAAATGACAAAGCAATGGAAAAAAAAATCTGACACAAAATAACGTCTTTTCAAAACCAAGTATTAGCTACGTTCTTCTGTCTTAGTCTTGCTGTGCATGGGTTTAGCACAAAGACGTGGAACATAACAGCTGATCCTCAGCTTTGGTCCTTGCAGAACAAGGGCACAGCAGTGAGTCATGGTAACTGTGGAGCAGCATCAGCAGCAACACAGAACTGAATTTCCTCTGCTTTGTATGTTTAATTCTGAGTTTCTCCTCACCTGTCCTTTTGTCTTCCTCTATTTTCATATGAAAATGTTAACTAACAGTTGGAAAATCCTAGCTTGCTGTAACTCTACCTTTGCAGTTTACAAATTCTATATACCTACATCCATTAATTTCTAATTGCTAGCTAGGTTTTGTTTGTAAAAGTAGAAAGTGACTGATAATAATTAAAAAAATACATTCCCAAAGAGGCTGAAAAGACTGTCAGCAGGTCTGAGAGCAATGTTCACTATAGGAGAGCTGAGCCCTGTTCAAGCACAACTCCCTGGCTCCATCTATCATGACAGTGTAGTCAATAGTAACAATGTATTGGGATTATGCATTTGGGTAATTAGGGACAAATACTTACCATTGAAAGGTGATGACACCCTGCTTGCAGCTGACAGTGGTGATTGCGGTACATATTTGCTACACGTTAAGTGACCCTGAAATATGTTAATATGTTTCTCAAGGATTAATTTTCCATTAGTTATACTTCTGTATTTCTCCTTCCATATCCTGCAACTGGTCTTGAGCACATAATGCTTAGGCACATAGCCTGGTGTTGTTTAGGGGCTAATCATTAGGAATTCACTGTGCAGTCTTACTTGTGTTTATCTCAAAGTAATTTATTTTCATATATCATAGTATTTGCTTTGCTAATACTTGGGTCTCAATAGTAGGCAGAGAGAAGTATTTTCTCATGATCTGCTCTGCTGTCTTCCTCGGACTACTTTTCACTTCAGTTTTATAGCTGGTCTGAATGTATCATCCACCTGGGTTTATTATCTGTTCACTTTCATTGTTTATGTTCTAATGTATGGAGAGGTTTGGGACATCAGAGTGAACCTATCCAAGGAGGGGAAGCAAGGTCTGTGGGAGGGCACATAGGGATTGTGAAAGGGCTCCACTTCCAAACTCGTGTTTCTGTGAGCTCCCAGTTTAAATCACCGTGGTTCAAAACTACACTCTTCACGGTGAAAGCCCTCTAGTTTCCATCCCAGGTGTTCTGGCACTGGCATCCCATGCTTCCTCGGGCTGCCTCTGAAGATCCTTCCTCTGATCCTCTGAAGGAAGAGTGTGCTCTCCAAAACTCCTGCGTCTGACATAGCATTCCCAGTGCCTGCAACCTCTGAGTGCTTTTTACATTTCTTCCAAGGAGTTTCCTCTGATTGGTGCTTTTTTAAGCATAGGGTGTGTGCATGTGTGCAGTAGAGGAATGGACTGAAAGTGGTGGGGTAGGGTCACAGTAGTGTCAGCCATTGCCTTTTGTGGAAACGCTCAGTATCCTGACTCATTCTGGCCATAGAATCCTTTCACTCTTAGCCAAGTCATAAAAGGATCCCAAAGAACATCCTAAAAGTTCAACAGAGAAGGTCTGAAATGGGAAAACTTCATTCCTTGATAAGGATATGAAATATTTGGAGAAAAAGCAAGAAGATGCTTCTCTTCTGTTGTTTATCCATGAAAAGTATTCACAGCATGGGAGAGTGCCTGAACCACGTACAGAGATACCTTGCTGAGCAATTAGGGACTGCATTAATGCTAGGATTAGTGAGAGTTTGTATCCCTGTGGTGGTTGCTAGTATTCTTCAGTAAGCCTGGAGCATTTTTTCCACTCAAAAGAATTGTATTGATGCAAGGAAAAAGAAAAGAAATCGTACTTCTAAACTGAACACACTACGTACGCCAATCTTTGTGTGGGACTGAGAGCCACAGAGATGGAAGCAGGTTGGTTTGACTCAGTCAGTCAGGCCAATCTCTTCTAAAGCAGCGAGCTTCAAGCCAGAGGAATATCTACTGTTGGTGCGGGCTAATTGTGAGGTTAATACAAAACAAACTTGGGGCAAAAAAGATGCATCAGTCAGTGTCCTGCATGGTATTTATACAGTTTTAACTTCTATTGCAGGCATGTTATTCACCTTTCCACGTTCCTGTATAAGATTCCATGTTGAATACAATTTTAAAAAGCGCTAGGTATCAGCTTAGTGTGGTTAAGTCCAATTGTTTGAAAGCAGGGTGGAATTAGCCTGTTTGCTAAAATGGCTGTGCTGTTTCTAGTACACTGACTTGGCTTGTTTTGAGTTTGGTATTGCTATCCTGTGCTGCCTTTGTATCTATAAAATTCTAAAAGTTTACAGGATGGTAAGCAAGATGCAATACTAAGAATAGTCTTAGGATAGATTCTGTCCCAAAAGTGAGGGCCATGGTGTAGGAATTCTCTAAGAATGTTGTGAATTGTGTACATCTGCCTAAAGGTGCCTGAACAACCTCACCCGTGCCAGAAAGATTTTAAAGTCAAGGTTTGCTGCACTTCTGTGGGAAGACTGCATTTCTTTAAGCAGACAGAAATGGCCTTTCCTAGCTTACTTAAGATAATGGGGCATGAGGAGCACATATGCAACCTAATAGAAGCCATTTTTCAGACACTAACAATATATGGATAAAAGTATCTTGCTTGTGAATGTTATTTCTTTTTCCTAGAAAAGTGTGAAATTATAAAATTCAGTATGTTATCAGAAAACCCACATATTTTTAGGAAGGAAATTCAAAATCAAAATGAAAGAATGCTGAATGGTTCTGAAGTTTTGTTACTACAGAAAAGTGTTTAATTCCTGAAACGCCCTTGGATAATGTACCCTGTACTTTTAAAGTTAAGTACACTTACTGCAGTGGGAACAGTGAAAGTGTGCCTATATGTGTTTTTCTTTGAACCATGTCCTCAGCTGTACTGAAAACACAATATATGTTTCTGCTAGAGTGACTGTTCCATTTCATATTTATGGGTAAATCAGTACCCAAAACCAATGGCAAAAGCTAGCGATCTTTTAGATGAAGAAAACGCCCTGTAATTTGCTATTGGCATCACAACTCTTGGGATTTTAATCTTTATTCAAAAAATATATGTATTTAAGCACAGGATCTTCATAAAAAATGTTCAGACCACATGTAGACAAACACTGACTAGACAATTTACCGCATCCTATGCAATTCACAACTCTAAAAAGAAATTTAGCCTTCTCTCTCCCCTTCTTTTTTTTTGTTTTTCATTTGTGTATTTTTCCAAAACTGTTTTGCTTCTAGTTTTAGCAGCAAAGGCTTTGCTTGGACATGAGTCTAGATAAACAGTCATTTGAAGTGAACAGGTACATTCCACATCTCCTGCCAGAAAATCTGTTGATTCCCTGGTTACTGTCACTGCTGGAAAGAGCAGGCTGAACAGAACAACTCAGTGAGTGAATGGGTTAGCTCTGCAGGGGAATCTGGCTGTTTGGATGGGAAAGGACTATTCAAATTTGTTTAAAAAATAGCAGAATCTGCTGAAGGAAGCATCTGGGTGTCTCTCTCTGGAGCCATTCTGCCTGAAGGCTGATATTTTCAGTTTGACTGCTGTGTATGTACTAGCAGAGAGACACGTACATCGTACTTTGCCTTAGAGTCTTCATGTGTTTTATCAAATGGCTTAATGTAAAAAAATAGTGTCTTGGAACCAGGTTTGGAAGCCAGGTTTTCTTATTTCTCAGAGAGAGAGAGTGGCTTAAATGCTGTGGCTAGAAAGTAGCGTTCCTGGCCTGCTAAATCTTGAATACTTTTATGAAAAGCACTCTCCCAGACAACGAAGGAGGAGGGCTTGAACTCCTTTTGCTGAACACATCCTAGAACCCAAAGTTCCCATGTCCTGTAAATGTGCTAGTCATGGAGCTGTTGCTTAAAAAACCCAGCCAAAACTCAAATGGCTGTCCTGTCGTGTTAAAAGAAGCCTATAAGGTTAAGTATGGTGTGACATTTCTCATGATTGCAAGGTATCATGATGGGCACAGGATGGTTAGGAGGGATAAGCGAGGAAGATGAGTGTGGGCTGCACTGTGTAAGGAGCAGCTCAAACGTGGGAAGTTCTTGAACAGAGGAAGGAAAGGGCCATTTGAGCTTATGGGCAGGATGAGAGCAGAGGCCAGTGAAAAATATCATTGTGGTGGGAAACTGCTACAGAGTACCTAGGCAGGAAGGGGAGGTGGATAGAGCCCATTTCAGAGAATCAGAAGACCTAATGAAAGAAACAAAGGTCCTGATGATTCATGAATCACTCCTATATCTGCTGGAAGGACAGGAACGTGGAAGGCAAGTAATCCAGGAGATTTCTGGAGTTTCTCTGAGACAATTTTTGATGCAAACATTGGATGAACCAGCAAGGGGAAGGACTCTACTGGATATGTTTTTTATGAACAGGGAATAACTAGTTGGGAATGGGGTAGTCAGTGGCAGCCTTTGCTACAAGGACAATGAGGCAGTGGTGGTTGACCCCTACAGGAAGCAAGGAGAGCAGCTACCAAGGACCAGAACATGGACTTCATGTGAACACACTTGTTCACAGAACCAGCAAGCAGGATCACATGGGAGGCTTTCCTGAAGACTAGAGGACTTCATCCTTTAGAGGTAAGGAAGTTTGTTGTTCATCACGGACAATCTCTCTAAAGCACAAGAATGATCCATCCCAATACATAAGAAAATGGGCAGGAACAACAGGAGACCAGTCTGGATGACTGGGGAACTCTTAGCTTGGATCAAATGGAAAAGGAAGCTTATGGGGGTAGAAACAGGGATGGGCTAACAAAGAAAGAATATGGAAATGTCAGCCACATGTATGAGGATGGAGCTAGAGAAACTGAAGCTCATCTGACCTTGAAAATGGAGAGGGATATAACAGGCAACAAGGAGTATTTCTACAGGTATGTTGGCAGCAAAATGAAAGCCTGACAAAATGTGTCCCTATTGAATGGGAAGACAACCTAATGAAAAAGAGGTTGAAAAATGCTGATGTGCTCAGTGTTGATTTTCTCTTGCTCTTTTGTGGCAAGGCCTGTTTTAAGGCCTCCAACATCTCTGCAAAGTTTATGGAAATGGGGTACTCTCTACAGTAAAGAATGATCAAAATCAAGACCAAATAAGGGAACTAGACATATACAAGTCTGTGGAGAGAGATCTGAGGGAGATAAGTGTCCTTTTTGAAAAGTAATAGCAATTTTGGGAGATTAAAGAAGTCAAGTGTCACACATCTTCAAAGGGCAGAAGGAAAACCCAGGGAACTACATGCCTCACCTCAGTCTCTGGGAGACTGTGGAACAAATAATCCCAGAAGACATGCCTAGGCATGTGAAGGACAAGATAGTGAGGGGGAACAGCAGCACAAATTCATCAAGAGAAAATTGTGACTGTTTGACCTAATTGTGTTCTTTGATGAGATGAGGGGAGTGCAGTGGATGTCATTTCCATTGACTTTAACAACACAGTTGACACAGTCTCCATGGTATCCTTGCAGTTCAGCCAGGGAGATACAGACTATCAGTGCACGAGGTCGGTGACCTGACTGGACCACTACACTCTGAGAGTTGTGGTTGGTGGTTTGAAATCCAGTTGGTTGCTGAGTACTAGTGACTTTCCTGAGGGGTTATACCTGACGCTGATACTGCTTAACAGGCCTCATCAATGACCTGGGCAATAGGACTTCAAAATCAGAACTTTCACAGACACCAGTGTCAGCAGTGATTTAAAGGCTGCAGGTCAAAGCTCGCATGTAGCAGGACCTTGATAGTCTGGAGGTGTGGCCAGATAACCTTTGGAAGTCCCTACTATCCTAAACTAGTCTATGACTCTTTTTCCATGCCAGGGAACCAGCTTTCCAAAAGTGACGTGCTGTGAAATGAGAATAAGATCCAGCTTACATAACTGAGATTTATTTGCTTCTGAAGGGCTGCATTTGGCTGAGTGGCAATTTAATACTATGTTGAGGGAACCATGCAGGCAGTTAACAGAAAAAAAAAATTACAATGAAAACTCTAATATTTCTTTATGTGTTCTGTTAGCTTATTTGATAAAGAAAAACATCTCCGAATCTATGCGTATACCCAGGATACAAAAAGAAACCTAATTCCCCATTCCCACAGATACTGTTGGAAGGAACTGCTTAAGACAAATTCAATCTTGCAACATTTCTGAACATAACTGCCTCAAAAAGTGTCTTAAATCAACAAGTGAGGTTGTTTTTTTTAAAAAAATCTTTCAACTCTTTATTGAACTAGTCCTATTAAATTATTTCCAGAAGACATGTAATTCAAGAATGATCTGACCAACTTTGAAATATGTTTTATTTTAAATGCTAGGAATAGATCATACTTAGACACTCATAAATTACATTACTTTGAAAGGGGAACATAAAACAGCGAAAGTTGCTTAATAAAAAGATTATGGTGTCTTGCAAATGAATATCTGGCTACTTAATGTCAGGATATTCCAATGTAGAAAGTATTGACTATTCATTGAAACTAATGCTCATGGCCAAGTGAGTATTATTAAACTTTAGCAAATAATCTTTATAGCTTTTGAAACAGTCTCATTCTGGAAGATCATAATGTCTCAGTGGTTAAATGAAAATGAGATCGTAGCTATATAATGGCAAGCACTATTGAATTAACTTCTAAAAGAAACTCACTAAATGATTAATACTAACACTGGGCTGAGAGAAATGCAGCTGCAAAGAATTTCATTAAAATGGCAATAGCCAATGTTTCATTTGATTTTAATGGAAAATTTATGAAAGACTGCTATTAAGGCTGGGTGGAGGAGATGATCACTATCATTCTTTTATTAGTATAACCACAGGGCTAAATTTTCTTTAGCTCTTTAATTGTTCCTTCATCTTCCCCAGTCCCACGCCTTGCTTCCTAAAAGCATGTGCTTATCAAAATATATTTAGATCTAAGCTGGAAGATTGGTTTTAAAAAACAATTATTTCATTTTCAAGTTAGAACACCATTCATTTTTAAATGAAAGGAACAAATTCATTGCTCAGTGGTCATGGTCAAATGTTATTCCTCCACTAGAAGTATGTATGCCAATTCTACCAAGAGGGTTATTTGTATCTTGAAGTTATGTCTGTTGTCTAGGATGTGGGGAATTGGCCACTGGCCAACCAGTCAGAATCATTTAAAGGAAAGATTTGCTCATCAGTTTTGAACTTGGAAATGGTGACTTTTGGACATCTCATTCACTAATTTTCTGAATGATGACTCAAGACTCACCAAAACTTTTTCTTCCCACATTTACTGAATTGTGCATTGTATCCTTTTTTAATGACTGTACCAGATTTCAGGGAGATGTCTGCTTGAGGTGTGGTAGACACCACTTTTTCCACACTTAAAAAAGGTAAAAATTTTAAAAGGCATTTTTGTTCACTAATGTAAAAAAAAAGGTACAACAAAAGGAGATACTTAGCATGAGCAAACTGTAGAAATGTGAAGCACAATGTAAGCTAAAGAGCTCTGTTGACTTTAGTTTAACTCTGAAACAGCCAGCTCAAAGGTGAGTTGCAGTAACTCATGTGCAGCCTGGTACTGTGGTATGCCAGGAGTAGCAAGGGATCACTGTGTTGTGGACGTATTTGCCTGAGATGGGGAATGCAGAAAAGACCTTCTGTTAATATAAATAAGCAGCTGAAATGAACACAGCTACAACATTTCATATCAGATAAGTAACTGAGGCATAGGGTTTTTTCTCTCTGTTAATACTGGCTGACATAGCAGGTGCTCCCTACTTCACATGCTTTGGATGAACAGATGTTTAGTCCCCCTCACCGAAAGGGTTTGAATTCCCTGATCCTCCTCTAGAGCTATTTCATAGCCCTTGTTTCCTTAAGATTGTTATGTGCTTTGTGATTAGCATGCAGCCTTATGAAAGGGAGAACTGTACTCTTTAGCAGTAATTCATATTGTGTCAGTACACCACATAAATTATGGAGTTTTTAATGCTTTGTTTTCTTCTTGCACCTTTGTATTTCTTCTGACACTTCTACCTTAAATAGTCTGCCTTTTCCAGAGGACTAACCACACTGTCACAAAATGCTTGTTCACAGCTCTTGCTTGTAGTGTGATAGTTTTATGCTAAAGAACAGTGTTCAAAGAACAAATAATGCCCAAAATAATCAAAGAACAGTTTATGAGTTTCAGTAGTGTAGAAAGAAAAAACTTTAAGAAAAAGGATTACTTATATTTGTTGAAAAGTCCTCTGAAATTGTTGCTTAATGTAGCTCTACACTTATATATAATTTGTCCGTAAAGTGACAGGCATAACTATGGCAATGAATAAGGAGAGTATCTTCTATAGTATCTTTCCTTAGGTAACTGAATTGTAATTATTCATAGAGATGTATTTATAGGCCTCAGATAAGCAATATCCAGAGTCTTTTATACAGTTCTAACATGGCCTGAATATAGATATGCAGTAAAATTTAGCTGGATGTTGTTCATACTCCTTAGGTAAGGACAAAAATGGGTGCAATTGCACTTATTTGTAAATAGCTTTGCTCTGAATGTAGCCGTCAGGAAGCAGTGTCAGCTCTTATTGTAAAAGAAAGCAGGAAGGTTGACTACATGGTGTGTGTAGGACAACTGAACACATGTGGAAATGACTTACAGGATAGAGGCTTTTTAGCTGTAGTTATAAAATCTACCATTTGAATTTCTGCGTGAAATTCAAAGACTCCAGCTACCAGTAAATCAGTCTGCATTCCCATCTTCTTCCAAAAAACCTTCAATGAGGTCACCCACAAAGAGATAAACAACAATGTTTTATGCAAGTATGTGCCTCTTGTTGCAATGGGAATTATAAGATGAGGCATCTCTGAAAGATAACTTGAGCATGGTATTTCTTTTTTATTTTCCAATAAATGATGACTTGGAAGAAGACTTCTCAGCAGAAGCCAGAATTGAATAGTAAATTATTTCTTTTTCTTTATGTAATGTACATACTGGTTATGTGCTGGGGGAGGACTTGGGATTTTAAAAAGAACATTTGCAATATCATACTGTAATGTTTGAGAGGAGACCATTAAGAAAATTGGAAATCTTATATAGAGAGGAAGTATTATGTTCAAGGCTTCAGTGCTTGTTATGATTAGAGTACTCTTTCTGGGAGATTTGTTAAAATTTCTTCATCCTGGACACCTGCCAAGCTTAAGGCTTTAATGCTCTGAGATTGAGTCACAGAAGTGGGGACTGACTGCTCTCAGAGCTTGTTGATTTGCCAGGAGGTGGGTGTGGGAGGTAGTATGCAAGTAAGAAAGAAGGGCATGAAAAATAATCTCAGCATTCTGTGATAATCTTTTGTTTAAAATAAATAAACCCATGGCTTCAGTTTTTGATCTGTTTTCCAAACTTGCCAGCAAAAATGGGACATTTTAGAGATGTGATCTCTTTTCTTGTTTCAGAAAGGATGTCTAAGTATTTGGTACAAAATGACTCAAAAAAACAAATTAACATGGTACTGAACATGGATAGTCAAATACAGCATCAGTCCATGATAATTATCAAGTGAAATTAATAGTTTTGACATAGAAAATAAATTATTTCAACTTCTTTCAGTTGCTAACCACTAGAAATCTCCAGTGGATCTCTGCATAACTGATTTAAGCTTGCTGAAAATAGACTAGTTTTTCTGGATCATGTTTTATGGATTCTGACTGTACAGTCCCTGAGCCTCTTAGAAGCATACACTGAAAATCATTAGATAAACAGAAATTGCACACACAGTAAGAAATGACCCCATTTGTGAGAACCATTTAACCAAATTAGATCGATATAATCAAGTATTCAACATTTCTTAGAGCATTTGAGGTGGCTAATACACAAAGTCCAAAGGCTTTTGGAGGGACAAATGCTAAGAGGTGGGTTTTTAAAAAGCTGATGAAAACTGGGCTTTGGCTGCAGGGTACACAGAATCCAGAGCACTGGATCCTGAACTCATTCAAAACAAGGAAAATGCCTGGAATGTCTGCACCTTTGATACGTTAATATCCACAAAGCCAGGCTAGGGCAAGCTTCACAGATACTGCTTTTCAGCTGGGAGAAGAGGACTGAAGCCCTGGAGGAGCTACTTCATCAGTTGTACATCAGCTGTAACTAAACATGTCTGTGCTTCAAGTGAGCTGAGGACAAAGAAGCACAGGTTAGCCTAAATTGCTCTCAGTGCTGGGTTGGATTTTACAGTAGTGTACACTGCCTGTGCCTGTACATCAGCTGATACGATCTTGCTCAAAAGTTACAGTGGAGAGTATCATCTAATGACCTCTTAGTGATAATTCTCTGCTATTCATGTGTCATGTATGCTTATGTCTGATATACTGCAACTACATGAGGTTCAGACACGGCCTGGGAAGCTTGCACCGTTCCAACTGTCTACCAGGCTTGCCCCTGGTTTGTGTGTTTAGCTCCATGTTCAGGTTCAGAGGTGGAGGTAGGCAACTGTGTAGGATGGGCTTGGTTTGTGGCTGGCAATTCTCCTGTACCTAAGTGAAAATTGAGAAGGTAGTGACACAGGAAAAAGAGTTCATGTGTGTAAATGGGTTCATATAAGGCTCCCTGTGATCCCTCATGGAGGGATTAATAAATTTTGGGGAGAAATGGGTCCATTAACATTATAAATTTTTACCTCATTCAGAAAGAAGACTGTAGATCCAGTCCATTACCACATCTACTCCATAAATAAAGTTTGATCTATAAATGCCTGGCATGTACAGACATGGGAATTAATAGCACTAAAGAAAATAGGTATTTTCCTTCAGTGGATGGAGGGAAAAGAGCTGAGTATGTTGAGAAAGAGCAAAAGAATAAGCTCAAGAACTAGACCCTTGGTCATTACATACAGAGAGCTGTTAACTTGCTTTGTGGCTCTGCTCCCATCACCTATCTCCTAGACAGCACCTAAATATAGGGACTGTTCCCAATGATATTAGTGGAACTGCAGTAAATTTACCTTCCTCTGTCATATTCAGTCCTCCACCTCTACCCTCAAAGCCTGTCACCACTACACATGTCCTCTTGCCGGAGCCAGGGCATGCAAAACACCGACCTCAGCCCTCTCATTTCAGAGACTTCAAACGGGGAATATAGAAAAAAAATTATATTTCTCTCTTAACAAATCATAGTCCAGAATTCTACCTCCCGTATTTCATAATCCCAGCAGAGTTGTGCGTGGCGTGCTGTAAGGCAACTTACCCACCTTAAGCCATACTATAAGACCTCACCAGCCACAGGAGTCCCCCCCTACCAGCCTCTGCCTCTGCCAGCTGCCTTCTGGAAGTATCCTTGAGCTTCTTTAGTCCCTGATGAGAAACGGCACAGCACAGATGAGATACTGGGCTAGCTCTTGGACTGTTGTGGTGATTACCTCTCCAGCCATTAAGGTACAGAAGTGGCTTTGCCACTGATGAAACTCTCTCAGGTCCTGGCACAAGTCGCACCTGCTCTATATAAGACATCAGCATTAGCCACAGACGACTTGCGTGGGAAGTAAGCCCCACAGAGTTTTTTAACAGAGGATCTGGCAGGATAAATTTGTGATCTTCTCTGCTGATTTTAAGCTTCTAGAGCCTGTCTGTGTTGGCTGCCTGCCTTCCCAGGTGTTTTGCTCTTGAAGGAGGGACATGACTCTAAAGAAGCCCCTTCAAGCCCAACTGCTATAATCCTTTTAATACTCCTGAATTTGAGTGTATTCTTCTCTGCCTGCCTGCCTCCTGCTGTAAAAAAACCCAAGTGTTTGTAAGCCAGACATTATTTCCTGTTGGACTAAAAGTTTTAAGATAGCCTGACATGAGGTTTAATAGCAATAAAGTAAGTTATAGAAGGTTATGGGGTATTTCAGAGGAGAAGGGCAGTGATGTTCACAGATGTTATTGATTTGACTTTATTTATAGATTGTGGAGAATCAAATAAAACCAGAGCAGAAACAACTTGCTAGTTAAATAGAAAATTTTGTCTACCTAACCATCTGTTTCTATATTGCTGTAAATGACTTACAGTGAACCTGGAGGAATCTGTTCTTCAGTGAGGCAATTCAGTCTTTTCCATCAGAGATGGAAGCATTGGGGACATTCCGTTTCAGTCTTTCTTCCAGTGTTCATCTGCCAGCCCTTACCCCAAGGTAAAGTCTCATTGTTCTCATTTCATTTTTGGAGTCTTTGCAGCTGAAATGTTGCATTGCCCCTTTCTGAGTCACCTGTGATTGCAGCTGCTCAGCATAGATATGCATGAAATCACTCAATCTCAGTGGGGAATTTTTAGGTTAAAGCCTTTATATTATCGGTTGTGGGTTTTCTATTGTTTTGGTTTGGGTTTTTTTAAAGAGATTAAGAAGGGAAAGGGAATGGAGGGAGAAGACCTAAAACTTACCCTGAATGCATTTATAAGATGCAGATCTGTTTGAAGATTCTATAGAAAACAAAGATGATGTTTATTTCCACTGCACCTTTTACACTTTAATCTAAATAAACATTGCCCTAAAGCAGGAAAGGAAATTACTCTTCCTTTTGATGGTGTCTGAGGTAAATCTTTCAGTATGCTCCCCAACTACCTTTATTTCTTATTTCCTCTTTCCAAGGCCAGTATTTCTACCTCTCAGGTTCTTCAGGCTTTTTATTTGTCTATTGTGTGAGAGTGTTCCAGCTTGGAGAGCATCTGTGAGCACTGGGACAAGGGCATTCAAAAGGAAATTTTTTCTAGTGTAAGGAATGTGGACTCAAATGCTGGATTTTGCCGTCAATCATATATAATAAATAAGATACAGGCTCTACTTCCAGGAATACAAATAGCAGAAGAGATGGTAGTATACGTATATACATGTGCGTACACATATATGTAAACAGAAATACATTATATATATGCATCTATACATAATATAAAGACCTGTTCCTTCTTTCAATAGAAGCAAATGGAATTCTCACATGGATTTTATTTTGTACAACAGGGACACTGTTAGAGCAACTTAAAAAAAAACATGAAGGCCTTGACTGAAGGGCTTAGGCATCTGAGAAGCCTATTGAATTCATAGGGCTTCTTCACATGCTTACAGTTTTGCATGTGTGTAAATACTTCGCCATAGCAGAGTCGCAAGGCCTCAATTCAGCTCTTATAAAACTCAGTGGAAAAATTCCTTTTGATTTTAAAAGCAGTTGGATGGGTTTGCAGTGTGTCTTTTTTGTGTTAATGCAGGGTGAGCCAGCCATATTGTAGGAACATGTGGTACACGTTAAAAGTCTTAGGAGCTTGCGAGCAGTAGCAATCTCACACTGACAACATTTACCCGTACTGATTAAAAGATGCAAATATAAAGGCATTCCCAGATCTGCAGAAGGCAGTGAGCACCTTCCAGAAAGGGCAGCATGGAGTGAGCTCTGGCTGGGGAGCCACTGGTGGCAGCAGGAGGGTGCTGGGGGAACACAGAAGAAGGAACAGCTGAAGATAAGATCATTGTTAGGGTGTACCAGGAAGACAGCTGCATTGTCACACCCCACATACACCTGGGAGTGTGGGGAGAACTCCTGCTGTGAGGAGCTGACACCAGCCAGGGAGGAAGAGCAACACCCATCCATCTCAGAGACTGGGACTTGGCACCGGTCAGGGCCAAATTTCTGGGGAAGAAACAACACACTGGGAATTGTTTGCAGCCTAATAGCAAATGTAAAACTATTGCCACTTTGACAGGAAGCCTGCTGAAAAGACTGCATGTGTCTTTTGTACTGAGAAGCACTCAGGGAGCCAGATGGGACCTCGAAAAGTGAGGTAGGTGATACTACTTCAGCTCACATTCAATTGTTCCTGGAATGCTACTTCCAGGCATTTATTTAGCAAGAAAATTTGGAGGAAACCTGTAGAGGGCAATGCAGTTGTAATGGGTATGGTTTAGTAAAAATGATATAACTCTGTAGGGAGACCTAATTACTTGTGGCATTTGCAGGAAATGGATTGCAAAGAGTCCCAGATGAGTCATCTAAGGAGATAAAAGGAGATAATCAGGAACTGAAACTGCCTGAATATTTTCAAAATTTCACTATGAGAAAATGAAGAGAAGAAAAATCATTCTGTTTTGACCTGTTCTGTTGGCAAGGACAGGTGTAAGAAAGGGGGATATTCAAGCTGGCTGACATAAAGAAAGTCTGTTCCCAGGAGGCTGTAAGACATTCAATAGAAATGAATGGCAGCCTCCTCATACTATTATATTCAAAGTGAGACTCAGCAAAATTGAAAATTAGAATGTATTGGCAGGCAAAGAACAAGAAATGAACAAAAAATTTAAAGGTGTTCGATATCCGTATTTCATTAAGGAATCATCTAGGTTTCTGCGCATTTAAGTCAATTCTAGATATCCAGCCCTTTAAATATGCTGGATAGCATAGACAATCTTTTTTTTTTTTTTTTGTCTCCCCAGGTTGAAATTCAGCCTTAGATAGTACTTGTACGCAAAGGTGTGTATGACAGTCCTTTGGGCTAAGTATTTCCTATACAACCTCAGTTATTGTTGGGAGAAAATCTGCCTTCTCTTCCTCTGGTGAATAAGCACTGTTTTCTACTGTCTTTTCATTTATGAATATGTTCTTTGTCTTTCATTCTGCTTTTTCCATAATGTCATCACTCTTGTACTTCAGCTGTTTCCCTGTGCTTTATGACAGCCTAACTCTGACTGATATGAAACTATGAGCTAGTTTCCTCGACAATCTTCCTAAACATTTTGCTTCAAAAGATACAATAACATATAATTTGATTCCTTTTTAGTTCAAGGCTCAAAATTTTTGCCTGCATAAGGGTGGAGCATAGGAAGGTCAAAAGACAAATGGATATTTCTCTGTTTCCTCCTGGCATTTTTTTAACCAGAAAATCTAACCCAAAATGTAGCCCTTACCAGAATCACAGGAAGACTTGGCACCAATGGCACCTGCTCCCTGCCTGTGTGTGCATCCCCTCCCAACCGTTCCATCTATCGCTGACATGAACCTACAACATCCACAGTCAGCATCCATCTTTTGTCGCCATTTAGTGCTCCTTCCTGCTTGTTCCTATCTACAGCTCAGAGACAATATTGTTCTATTTCCTAATTATTTCAAGTTTCAGTTGGGTTAGCTGGGACTATACGAGGTATCTGGTAGACTGACAATCTCAGGTGGTGATATTGTGCAATGTTTGCTTAATTGCCTTGGTAGAATTATGCTGTTTATTTTGTTATTCAATGAGAAAAGATAGTCTGTTTAAAGTTTAGAAAGTCTGTTGATAAGTGGGAAGATAAACATAATAATATTGCCTATGGAGAGGGTAATCTAAAGCTACATTGACTAAAGAACAGCTATGCTCCATAACTGTGTTGAGTGGGAGGAGGAGTCAACACTTTTATTACCCAGGTGTGTTGAGGCAAGGAGGTCCAGTTTCACTTCGAGAGGGGCTGAGCTGGTTTTCCCATCCTTTTTCTGCTGGGTGTGTACGTTACACATTTGCATAAAGGTGTTAACGCCAGCATTGCAAAACACTGCTACAGAAATGGGTAAAAAAAGCTCCTTAAAACTCTGTGAAGATGGAGGTAGAATTTACACATTTCAAGCAATGGAAGCAAATGAGTGGACATGGGACTTGCTCAAGGTGAGGCATGGAGGCCATTGCAAAGGTGGGGGTGGAAACCTTGAGTCTTTAATCCCAGGCCTGTGTCTGTGTTTGGCAAAGGAAGATTTCTTGTTGAATATTGGATGCATGCTTAACTATTCCCAAGTGCCTATCATTCCAATCATACTTTCAGTTATTAGTGTTTAAGTGATTAATATTTAAGTTTTGTGCACACATGCTCTTTTGGCAAGGAAAATGCTATATAGCGTCATTGTATACAAGTGAGATTTGTTCTTCTAGCACGAAGTGCTAGTGAATTGGCCATGAGGCTATCTGGCTTTTTGATAGTGAGACCATGACTGGTAAGTCCAACTGCCTTGAAAAGAGTAACAAACCCAGTCTCAAAGTTTGTCCTGATGCTTCTGAAATCCCCAAGCAGATTCATGTATGCTTAGAATGTCAGTTCTCTCAAGTGCATGCCATTAAGTGTGCTGCTGCTAAGGTAGCGTTAGAAGCTTTAGGAGAAACTGTAGCTTTTCAGCAAGCTTTGAGCTCCTGCAGCATTGCTCTGCAAGGCACATGGAGGCTTAGTACTCAGGGCAGAGGCCCCCTACCTACCATGCCTGTATCCTCACATCTAGGCAAAATTTCAGGGGGAGAAATAAATACACCACCAGCACCCCTATTTCATATTTTGGCATGTTCTATTAGGAATGACAGAAGTAAGAGAGAGAAGTGTTATTCATGCCGCTTGGTACAGAGCCAGCACCCTTTGGGCTAACATGCTCCCACCCTGCCCTCAGGACAGGAGCATAGCTATACCCTGGCCCATGAACTACTGAAAGCAATCAAACCCACCCTTTCTTGGGAGGAGAGACAAGAGACCTGCAGGAGCCACGCCACAGTCTGCTAAAGGTGCTTTGTTACGCTCCCTATGCAGTTGGGTTAATTAGGCTTTTTTAATATCCTTGCTCTGCAGCTGACTTGGTTTAGGATGGGAGATCAGCTTGGTAGGCACTGAACAAGAGCGAGCAGTACCCAGAAGTCAGCAAGGCTCCTCCACCTCCTGGGTGGGGAGGAAGGGGGAGAGTAGAAAACAGGGAGGGGAAAAAGTCCTTTTCCGGATAAGCATGTTGAAAGGTTGAGAAAAGGGAGAAGTCTGCTTTTCTGCTCAAAGTTTACTTATTGATAGGGGCTCAGTCCTTGGCTGCTCCTGCTTCTCAGATGCATATGTTTAGAATTTGTAGAGCTTTATGTTCTGCTTTTGCAAAGTATAATGTCAAGTGGGGAAAATGGTAAGCTATCAGGATGCTTGCAGGAGATGACATCTGTTACCATTATCTTATATGGGCTTTTATTCAATTTTGTCATCAGGAGTACTCACGATTGCTTCGGTGTCGTTAGCATGTGTGCACGTGCATGCGCACACACACAGAATCTGTCTGGTTATTGACTTATCCGTCTGCCTTAATACACCGATTTCCTGTACGTTACTGACACTTGGTAGGAATCATGGAACTAATGCTACTTCTAATAAACCACTAAAACTAATTCTTACTTTACAAGAAGAAACTACATGTTGAAGACCTTCCTGGTCTGCATTGTTGGAATTCCTTATCTCATGATAGTAAGATAGTTCCCTTTCTAAAAATAGTCTTCTATTCCATCAAAAAAGTTTGACTTCCTCTGTTGCAATTAACCATACATATTTATGAAACAGTGATGAAGACATTTGCCACCTTTATCTCTCTCTTTTTTTTTTTTTTTAACTTCATGATGCCACAGTGCTTTGTGCTGTTGCTTTACTGTTTTCCCTGGATGTTGAAGTACTATTTTTTTTTTGTGCTGTTCTTTCACATAGCGACAAGAAGAAAATATCTTTCATAATGGGGAGATGGGAATATGACTACTAAGCCACTAACACTACCAAGAATTTTACAGGGAGAGGTGTTTTACATGAAATTTTTCAACCCTAAAATAGAGTTCAGTAACACTTTGCATTTGTCTGACTTTGATACAATGTGATATCAGTTCTTGTCAGTAGAGAAAAAAAACATATGCAAAATCCTGTCAGTGGAAAGTTATGACATTTCTTTCCCAGGCTTATATTTTTCCTAGACTAAAGGGCACTGAACTTTAGGATGTATATCAGTGCAGTTCCACACTGCTGTGCCTTCTTGCATCAGATAGCAATTCTGGTCATGAATTCAGTAGATATTAAGATGACTAATAAAAAACACATTAAAAAATCTTTTTATGACATAACAGGTTTGACTGATTATCCTTTATTTTAACAGACATCAATGTGAGAATATTGTTTGGTTTGAGTCAGGACTTTTTGAATTATGTAGCACTTGTAAATAAATTCATGCAAGTTTCTTTTATATAGGTTCCACAGGGGTAATAATGTGTTCATTAATTCTTGGTTTTCCTCTCCTGCTCTGTAAGACTTCAGAGAGCTTAAAGTATCCTAACTGCTGGTAAAGAGCAGTAAAAAAAAACAACAACCTGCTGGTAAAATGCCGTATTAATTCAGAACCAAGGCTAAAATTGTACAATCTGATCCCTGAATAGCACTAGCAAAATATATGAGACTGGTGTTCACTCTCCCTGGTTTTAATTATAAAATCTGGGTAACAGACAAGTTTTAATTATGCTGCACTATGGTTTTGAATTATACTTTCAGCTACACATTCAGACAGCATAAATTAATATTGTTCCATTGAAACTGTATGTCCTGGGGGCTAGATTCAGTCACCCACACACATCTGTTACCACATGAGATACCCACAAGTAGCCTCACTGCCCTTGTGGAAGGGTACCTGCCTCCCCCCCATAGGTCCTGTGCTGTATCTGCCAGCTCAAAATGCATCTCTGATGGCTCTACACACCTATGACCAGTCAACAGACCATCCCTGCCTGCTAAGAGCTTAGCTTATAGCCTTTTGAAATGGGAGAGAAGGAATGAACAGGTTAAAATACATGGCTTCTGGAGAATCTTTGGGGACAGTCCTTGCAGTGATTTCTCCAACTATAGCCACCTGTCCCTTCAATTTATATCCATTTCTACCTGACAGCCATTTTTCTTATTTTTCTTACTCTTTTTAAGTGCACTTAGTAGGTAAGTGCTGGCAAAAAGCCTTACCTACAATTGGCATGTAATGCCATGGATGTATTAACAGTCTTGGCCGACCTGTAAGGTCAGCAGGGAGGTAGGTGCTCTTAGCTGACTGTGTCATAGCCTCATCAATCCATCATGCTAGGACACAGCGAAGGTTTGGGTGTATTCCTCAGTAGAGTGCAGAGGACATAGTATGGATTTTCTGGCCATCAGTGGAGCAAGAAGTATTAATAAACTTTTAAACTGTGATTCATCTTCTCTTCTGCTAATATATTTTCCTGATGACTCCTCCCACTCTCTGTGTAAGTTTTAATGTTGGAATTGCCAATATAAGAGAATAGCTTTTTGTATCTGTTGTGAAGATGGCTAGAACCAGGTAAATAAATGAAAATAATAATTAAAAAACACAAGAACCTCATCTGATAGATGGGAGTTCCTTTGTCCCTGGGAAATGTTGGCAATTGGGATAAATTCTGGAAAATTATTTCATACCCTTTCCTGTGTTTTTGTAATATTAATATCAATTGCTGCAATACTGGATATCTTTTTCTTTCTCAAAATATCATTACTATTGCAGTTTATCTAGATTTTTGGCCTTGCTGATATCCTGGAACAATAAATTCCAAGATCAAATCACCTAACAAGATTTATACCTATTACTCCCTGATACAGGTGAATCCTTCTGCCCTTATTTCATATGACAGAGAATAGAAATGTAACTTTTCTTAAGATTTTCTAAGATGTATAGTTCCAAGCTTTGTAGCTGTTCCAGTTTTAAGAGATTTTCTATTTCATTGTCTATTTTCTGTCACCTTTCTCCAAGTGTCCCCTAATTGCAGAGTATCCACTCATACTGCATGACCCACTAATGCTAAGTATTCATTAAATATTTCACTGTTATTTTTTGACTGGCTTGCACTCCAGTCTGTTTTTTCATTCACTAGCTGAGTGGTTTATAGATTACCATGGGACCTGGGTTTTGTATTTCATCTGGCACTAGTGTGAAAACAGCATGCCAAGTAATTGTTGGAAAGTTGTCACCAACAGTTGCCATATATTTTGGGGGTCTTTTCCAGTTGATTTGGTAAGATTCTTGACTATGTTCAGATACTCCTTTATCTGGTTATGTCTGACTCTTAGTATAGCTCTGTTAATAGGTATTTCAGCATCAGCTGGAGAAAATTGCTTATGAAAGGGTTAATAGATGGTGCATGGGTAAAATTCTGCCTTTTACTTACAATGTTTGCAAGCTAGTGGTCTTCATTTGTTTTAGGCACCTAAAACCACATCGCCTTTCAGTGCCCTGGTTGTCTTTACTAAACAAATGAATACAGTTATCTTTGCCAACTTAATTAAGCACTCTTTGTTCTCAACCATAAATCAATATTGCCAACCCCCTGCATTCATGCTCAGTTTGAGAGGGTCAGGTGCCTCACAGCTGCCGGAGGGTGTCTATGCCTGCCGGGAAAGCCTGTGTGCCAGCAGCCTCAGGCCATGCTGGGGTGGTGGTGGAGGGGGCTGAAGGGGGAAGAGCGGTACCTGCACATGCCCACCAGCAGACTGCCAGCTCTGTGTCACCCTCCTCAGCAGAACCAATGGGCATCCATGAGGAACAAAGAGGTATTTCAGGATCATGCAGGTCTGACAGCAACGTTTGGCTTCCAGTAGAGTCATATGGATCCAACTGGCTATTTTTAAGCACTTGCCTAATTTAGATGAGCTGCATTAGTGATTCCTTTCTTTTCTCCATATCTCGCAGAAGTTCTTTTCAGGTCTTGCAAGTATAGTTCAACAAATATTAAGTAGTGCAACTGGAGGAGACCTACATTTTCAAGCCCTGTTTTCTGCTATCACAATAAACATCTTTTCAGCTCACTAATTAACAACACAAGCTTGAAAACAAACTGGTTTTCTGCTCTTATTATTTCTACAGAGTATCAGCCTGACAGTAAAAACTTTTCTCTAATTCCCTACGTTACTTTCTTCGCAGGCAGTTTATGCCCAGTTGTTTTCATGCACGTGTGGTGGAAGAGTTGAGATTACTCCCGTGACTCCCCTGTTTACCTTCTGGCACTGGTAGACAGCAGTCCTTACCTGGCTAGTTAGCCTCCTGCAAATGGGTAAAATAATTTCTATGGCCTTCTCCCACTGGATTCACTTCATTTCTCAGATATCTCAGTAGCCATCTCTGTACCTATCCCAGTTAGTATTACTTTTTTCATGATCGAGGTGTTTCAGAGGTGATCTTAATGAGGCTTATTAGCCATTCAGTTACTGAAATGCCCCTTTTATTGCATTCTGGGATTGTATTTGGTTTTGGTTTGGGTTTTAGGATTGGGATTTTTTTTTGTTCATGGTTGCTTTACATCAATAGCACAAAGCTGACCTGAGATCAAGTAATCTATTCTTTCTCACTCCTCACTTCAGGCCATAGTTTACTTTTTTTTTCTTCCTGCTTACTTTATTATACTTTAAAAAAAATACATCATATAGATATGTAATTGTTTTGTAGGGAATCTATTCACATCCTCTCCTGTCAATGCATCCCAAATTTGTGTAATTGGTCATAGATTCATAGAATAATTCAGTTTGAAAAAGACCTTTCAGATCATGAAGTCCAACTGTTAACCTAGCACTCTAAATCCACCAATAAACCCATAAGCACTCAACCCTATTGTCACCACCATGAAGCTCTAGACAACCAAAACTCTCCGTACCCCACAGGGCTACCCCACCACCTCTCCTCC
>JAVJGJ010000059.1:7954498-7979701 GCA_035590215.1 Microhierax caerulescens
TGTGAGAGTCATCCCACCCTGTTTCCATGATGCCGCTATGCCACAGTTTTCCTGCTGCCCAATGGCTTCCAGCTCCTCCTGTCTGTTGCCCGTGCCGCGTGCATTGGTGTAGATGCACTTCAGCTGGGTTATTGATCCCTCCACCTTTCTGGGGGGAGAAGTTTTAATTCCTATGTGACCATTCTCAGGTATTTGTGTAGTTTCTAACACATCAATAACACTTGCGTCTTTGCTGCCACATGGCTATCAATCACCTACTTCCACTGAGACAGCAGACCAAAGGGACATGCTAGCATACTGTCCCTTAAACTTTGGCATGCTGCCCCCAGGCTTATCTCTAGTAGATGTGGTTTTATCCCTTTCCACCTTCAAATCTAATTTAAAGCTCTTTCAATGAGCCCTGCTAATTCCTCTGCACAGATCCTTTTCCTACTTTGAGACACCTCTACCTCATCTGTAGCCAGCAAGCCTGGTGTCGTGTAAACAAATCCATAATCAAAAGACCCAAAATTCTGCTGGTGACACCAGGCTTGGAGCAAGGTATTGATCTGCTGGCTCTTCCTGTTTCTTCCCTCATCATTCCCTGCAGCTGGAAGGATAGAGGAAAGCACTGCTTGTGCCTCCGATCCCTTAACCAGTAAATAACCACACTACCATATATCTTGAGCCAGCTCACCAATGAAAATGCTGTGGAAGACTAGTCCCAAATGACATGATTTCTGAGTAATAAATAAATAAATAAGGTCACACAGCTGTTGGTGCTTTCTGGTTTTCATTAGGCAAGAGGAATGCATACTGAAGTGCCTGGTTAACAAATGCTAAATAAATGACGCTCTACATCTGTATTACTTTTAATGATGTTGTCATACCAGTACCACTGATATCTTGAGTCATGAGCAACTCTTCTGGAATCCATCAACACCACTAGGCAGGATATTAATATTAATACTTTTACGCTTTTCATTCAGCATCTGAATGAGACTCATTGTAAAGGCAGGAATACTGAGGGAAGCCAAGAAAGATATTTTTCAAAAAGCTGTAGAACATGAGTGAAATATAGGCAGCATTAGTGACTCTGTCAGGTATTCTCATCAGCCTGTGTAAGCCTTGTGACTGCAGATTGTGGACCCCATATCTGAGCACAGCAGCAACAACAACAGTAAAGACATTCACTTGAAACCAGTTGTGGACTAGCAAAAAGGAGTCAAATGATCCTTGGCCACAGCCAAGGAAATTACCTCTTCCACTTATCAAGTATTGTTTACAAGCAAGCAGAAAGGCAAATCTGATGGTTGAACATGATTGCTTGTTCACTCAAGAATGCTTTCCTCAAGGGACCTTTGATCCTGTCCCAAGGTAATCTTACCAATGTTGCAGTTTTTAACCCCAGCTTCTGCACAACCACAGCAAGCGGTGTACCTCTTGGAGCCTCTGAGAGAGGGCTTTACTGCACAGCCCAGGTTCCCCTAGGACTGACTAGGCAGCAGGCTAATGCCTTCTTTGTTGACCCTCAGACTGTGTGGCATAAGCAAAATATGTTCTTCATGTGCTTATATAATTATTTGCAAAGTAATCAGTAAAAACTATGAATGTTTTGGCAGAATATTTCTACTAGGTATTTCTATTCTATATAGTTTAATTGTGAGAGAGAAAGATGTTCTTCATATCTGCTATTAGAAAAATGGGCCATGACCTGTGAACATGACACCATGAAAAGTCAAGACAGCTGTCTAGAGATCTAAAGAACATATTCTGATCACCCATCTAACCACCCATTCATCAGTCAGATATAAACTATTTATAGTGAATATTTGTCAGGCTTAGCCATTTCCCCCATTTTTGTTTGCAAATTATCCAGAGAAGAATGAAGATTTTTATGACTAATGCACATTAGCTATTTCTGAATGAAGTCTAGTGGCTGAGTGTGTGACTTCTTTCTAAATCATAAGTTCTAAATACTACTAACAGCGTTGCTTCAAATGATGGAGAGTTTGAATAGCAAAACCAGAGAAAATGACTGGTCCAATTTACAGGAATAAAGTTTTCCTGGTTTCAGTTTTTTATATGAACTTACCTTTCTCCTGCTTCAGGACTCTACGGGTAACAACATGTAACTGTTTTCTAGTAGTCCTGATTTCTAAGGAAAGAGTGGGTTGAGCAAATGAGAGTTTAAGTGCGTGCTATGGATAGTATCATGCAGTGGCAATTCTTTGGAAGGTGAAAGCACAGCAAATGAGCAGGGAAAGACAGCTATTTGCAGAAAAAATGGGATCCTAGAAGATACTGGAATGGACTACCCTCACCAGCTAGAAGGAAGAGTGGCTGGAGCTGCTTTTTCCATAGGATAATAGAGAAGTGGAGTTTTAGGAGAAAGAAGCCTCTGGAAATCCCAGGGAGTAGGACTTGGATCTTGTAATGGAGAGTTTAAGAGGGAACTTTGGATGTGAGGGGAAAAAACTGACTTTGACACAGAAATGCCACTGTATGTTAGTAGCCTAGGTCTCAGAAAGCTATGCCATGGTGTGTAGAAACCCTAGTAGTGCTGCTCCAGTGGGAAGTGTAGTGAGGAGACAGTGGAGCCTTGTGCGGGGCTGGGTGTGCCATGGTCCAGCTTTGACAAGCAGCACATATTACCTTCATTAGGTGTCAAACTCTGTAAAACTGCACTGGTGCCTTGTTTGCTAATTGTATGGGTTCTTCCACTGACTGAAAGCATGGGAGCATTTTAGGAAGAGAATGATGAGAAGACTGCTCACTCCAAGCACATTCTTTTCTCTTTTTCCATAGAGAAAAGCAATGTATTGTGCTATATACAAAAAATCCAAGTAGCAAAAAGAGGAAATATCTGGATTCCTTCCTAACTAAGAGAGAAACCATATTGGCTACTTAAGAGAGCTAACATTCATTTTTATTCTGTCCAGATAGATTAGTATCTGGACAGTTCACATGCATGTGTACAGGCAAGCAAAATGGCCATCCATCTAATCAAACTCATTTATTATCTTTGTGTGAGAGACCCACAGAGCGTAGCTGGTTGGTAGATGTTCAAGGATGTTCAATACGTTTGTAGACAGCCCATTTCGCTTCACTGCCGTGGCCAGCAGCACTTATTTTTACTTCTGTCGGTGCAGCACAGCTGTCCTTGCAAACCATGGGGGCACACCATGTGTTCCCACCTGTGACAGGGAGCCCTGTGCAGCTTGTGTTCATTTGTCCAAGGGCTCAGCCGTTCCTTAATGCTTTTTCTCTTGAAGCAAACCACTCTCGCTCCTCCCCCTGTGCACGTCTGGGATGTGTGAGTGCGCATTCTGGTAGCACCCACACAGCTGTGTGTTTGGATAGTAAACACTAGTCTCGGCAGCAGCGGAGACTCTTATTTAAAGGTTGCAAAGTGTTCCGGAGTGTGGTTTTTGCTTTGTTTGCTGAGCCATATTTAAGAACAAACTTTCCGAGACCTTGAGGAACAGCTAAAATTGGCAGCCCTTCCTGCAGCGCTCGCTCGTCGCCCGTGGCATGCCGTGGGTGCCACAGCCTCACAGGCTTGCAGGCTGCCCAGGGAGCCCAGTGGCAGTGAGACAGATGGGGGGACAAAGGGCAGAGCGGCTTTTGATTTTCCATGCTCTGCACTACAGTCACGTGCTTCCTGCAGGTTTAACAGCATCACATTACAAATGGCAAATAGAATGTTTCTTTTCTATTGTAAAAAAAATACATTTCTTACATTTTACAATAACTTTCTTCCTGGTTACTACTGTATAATGGGCAGGCGATACGTCAGTGTACCAGAAACTATTGTCTTGTAGTGAACTCTCTCTATCACTTACCCGAGCCCAGCAGCACATGCTGTGTGACATCAGCAGCCCAATGACTCATACACCAAGATATCATAGGTGTGTTCCTATATCCTGGAGATCAGAAAAATCCTACGCAGAAGCCTGGGCTTGTTTTTCCTATCTTGTTATGGAAACTACGTGCATAGGTTCTAATAGCATTAAACAACTGTAAATGAAGTCTTTCTGCTTCTTATCAGAAGATAAACTGCCTGTTTAAAGAAGGTGTTGCCAAGCCTGGGAGAGCCTCTTAAAAGGGCACAGGCTGCTGATTGTAGCTGTCTGGGGAAAGATTATGCATGTGAAATATTTTAATACTTCCACAGTGAACACCTGTGCTCCTGTTCTGGGGGAGACTCCAACCAGTCTGAAGCATCTGACACATCTGAAGCTTGAACAAGCTCAGCAGTTTGATATATAGCAAAAGATGTATAACAAAGGATACAAGCTGCATAAGGGCAGGGTGATGCTACAGCTTCTCCCCCTTCTGCAAAAATAAAACTGTTGATAGAGAAGTGTAATTACAGGATGTTTACAACTTTTGTCCCTGACAAAAGGCAGCAGACAATTTTACTGAAGGCGATTCACAAAACACCCTTTTCCTTAAATTCTCATTTACTCAACTCCTTACACATCAAATAAGTATGTAGGATTATGACTTTTGCCTGCTTGTCTCTTTGATCTCACTGATAACTTTTCCATGTAGAGCTTGGTTCGGTTCCTCTTCCATAGCATACTGAAATGGAGGAGGCATTAGGGTGTCTGCTGAAGCAGACTGGAATAGTTCCACCCTAACAATATTTCAGAGGGAAAAACGGGGGGAAGAAAACTTGAAGGTTGAGTGTTATGGACAGTTGGCTGTCCCTCAAAAGGCTTGGTGGTTTAATGGAGAAAAGACATGCTTGGTTATCAAAAAAACAGGCTAAGAACCTTATAAAAACAGGCTCAGTCAAGAGGTTTCTGGAATTCTCTATTTCACGTCAAAAAAAAGGGAAAAATACCAACCTTTCTCATGGCATTTCAGGATACCTGCTTTTGTTCCCAGCTGGAACAGAGAAGGGCAGAGTCAAGCACAAATACAAAATAATGGGAACATTACAGCAAGAACATGCTGAACCTAATGAAATTATCTAAACTTCAGAAGAAGTCTCAGAAAGGGGGCAGCAACTGAATTCTGCTGTTACCTGAGCTCCTGGGTCTGTTACGTCTCGTACTCTCAGTGTCTTTGAGCTGTGAACCTCTGGAGCCTGTGGAAGCAGGAGGTGCTCTGTTTGTATTTGTATTTCCATGGCAATGTAGCTAAGGACTTGTTTGGTCTTTTTTCCTCAAGATATCTGCCAAATCACTCCTCTTCATAGAGGGAGTTCATAGAAGGAATTGGGTTGGCATTCCTGTGGAAAATTTATCCTTGTTGCAGATTCATGCATGGTTATGCTAGTTGTAGGTATAATTCAAGTATTTAATCAATATTTTTAATTACTAAAGATTTAGTGGGTTTTCTACCGATGCTATAAATGCTCAGTTGTCTCAACTGGTTCTTGATTCCTTAGGATGCACTTTCTCACTTTTGTGATATACTTGAATATAATTCTGAAGGTTCAGAAACGTAGTATTTTAACGCTGAGATTCCTGGATCTGAAAACCCTTTATAAGCCCTGCAATGTACTTGTGAGATGGGGCTTAGACTGGGAAACTGGAGCACCAGAGAGACAAGGAAGACATCTGCAAGTCTCTAACCTTCAGAAGCCCGTTAATGATAACTGTGTTGGGAGAGCCTCTACTGGGGCCGGTGGACCTGTGCACCTCCTGCCTCCAAAAAGCAGATCTGAGGGACACAGAGGGATAGCAGTGCCCATAGGTTTGTCCCCATCTCTCAGCAGCTCAGCAGCACAGTTCTGAAGAGCCAAAGCAAGCCAGGAAAAAACCTCCAAGCTCACTCCCATCCTTCAGCTGCAGGGTATGTTACATAAGTATAGTGAGCATATAAGGCAGCAGAGTGATCTTGCAGCAAGAGAGGTCGTACCAGGGTATTCGTACTTTATCCAGACATTTAACTGGAACATCCAATGGAGTGAGCCTGCCTCCTTGGCTGATTCAATGCAGAGTTACGCTCTTGCTGTGACCTACCCTGCTTTTCCTCGTGGGCTGCTGCTGAGGTTTTCCAGGATCCTAAGTTAGGTATGTGTCTGCTCTGACACTTCAGCTCTCATGCAGTAATTGCTAGCTGTGTGTGCTAAGGGCGAAATTGCAGCATGATGAATAGTTGAGATTAATCTGGGACATTAAATGTAGGAGCACACTGGCTTTTGGAGCTGGCTTATTTAATGGAGAATCTCCTGATCTACTTCATCTGTTTTGGTATTGAAAGTAATTTGGATTTGACTAAAAGCCGAGCGAAATCAGCTGAAATCTTTCTGTGGGTTTTGCTGTGTGTGCAGGTCTATATAAGAACAAAAGAAAGCAATTTAAAATGCTGTGTAATATTTAGCTGAGAGTGCCTAAGTGCCTGAAATCCAGAAGCTGAGGGCATGAGTCAGTTAAGGGATAGTAAGCAACTCCTCCTTCTGCCTTGAATCATGGCGTTATACTCTATGATTGCAGGGAGAACATGAGAAATGAGAAAAGCAAAATTATGCCTGACACGTGAAATGTCATGAGAACAAGTATCACATACAATAAGTATAATGAATAAAATAGATTAGCTGCCATGAATTTTCAGTTTCTGGAACAAAAGGGATCATGTTATTGCACAAAACAAATATGAAATTAATTTTGTTTTAGAAATATCCATGAATAGTCTAATACCAGACAAACTATTTTATCTTTTATTTTCCTGCACTCCAAATTTTAAATAGAAAAGTATGAAAATTTATTCCTCTATGTCTGACACTAAATAATTTAACAAAATGCTGTAACTACTGTAAGGGAGGATCCTGTAGACCATTAGCTTGTAAAACTAGACCAATGAACTAACAACTAACTGCTTACAGGACAACATCATATTTTCAGAATTTTGCTGCATGTTTTGGGTGCTCACTGTGCATGCATTTAATTCATTGTCAGTATTCTTCCACATGAAGAGGCTTTATACAATTTTTTTTTAATCATAACTCAAAATTCTTCCTGAGACTAGTAACATCAGAGTAAGAGGAAAAATGTTAGATAATTGGGGTCATTGCCTTTACATTTAGGTAAGTACTCCTCATTTTTTAATAGAATTGTTTTCTACAGCCATTGTCTTGGCTTTTGATTCACCTCAATCAAGTTTTCACAAATATATGGTTAATAACTGGAAGTGGGAGGGAATCTTAAATAATCTCAGTGTGATTTTTGTTAGAGATAGTTCTTTGGATAGTTCTTTCTGCCTTGAGTCTTTATCTATAAGCAGATTCTCTTATACCATTATCCTATGGAGTAGCATACCTGTGTCATAAATGGAATATGCAAGAAGCCTCATAGCCCTAATGGGCGATGAGGGCACATTTGTGCTGGATACAGTACGCATGTGTGACAGAGACACATTCCCAGCCCTGAATAAATTTCAGCTAGAGGTTACAAACACTCCGTAAGCTGTAACTACTATAGCATATAATGCTACTGACATCATTACAGTCAGTTGCTACCATGATGTTCGCATGTAAAGTTATATAAATATTTTAGGACTTGCAGACACTAGAGGACCTGGTCTAGGTGTCCAAGTCACTATACGTTACTAAGTGGGGCACGCCAGCTTGAGCTGTGTTTGTCCAAGGGTGATGCTGACAATCCATTTGCTTTTCTTTTCATCAAAAAGGTGAACCAGTTTATTTCCCATCAGAACTTCATCCTTGAATTTTCAAAAATCTAGCACTCACTCATACCAGTCTTCAGCCTGATCAATCATGAGATTCACTTGTTCGTGAATTAGTGGCTTTTTATCAGCTTGGATTAGCATCAAAACAAATTGCATTAGTCTTCCAAGGATTCTTGAGAGAACTGCTGTTTGGCCGTATGTACCAATATTGGTGGTAAAATAGGGTAGCTAGAAAAGTAAAAGTACACAACTAGGTGACCATAAAGGCAGAGTAAGTAATTTATCTAGCAAGCAGAAGTCCCTTAGTTCAGCAGTAACACAGTACTGCCTAGATATTTTTCCTCAAAGCAGACTACTTCTATTTCATTTTACAGTAGATATTATGTACATATGGAATACTTATTGTGTATAAGTTCATGTATACATTTCTTTCAACGTCTAAAATAATAATGTGTCTCCTATCTTGCTTAATTAAGAAACAGCAGTTTTATTTGACCAGATTAAACTGTTATGCTCATTTTGATGGAAATATTATCGGATGATTTCCTGGATGTATCTAGTTCATGCATAGTGGATTTTTTTAAAAAAAATAATTTTGAAGTTGTTTTGTTTGTAAGCAGTTCCCACTAAATCAGATCCAAACTAAATCTACTCTTTCCCAAGAAATGGTTTTCTGGGTAACAATATATTTTCAGTCTGGAGATTAGGCTTAAGATCCAAATGCAGGATGATATATTTTTCTGTTAAAGCAATTTGTCATTTTACAGAATTTTTTAGGTTTTTGAAAAATGAAATACTGGAATCAAGCTAATATATGGTATGATATGATATGATATGATATGATATGATACATAGAATCAAATGGATTTAGAGAAAATTTGTGCATGAACTTCATGAAGCAGTCCTGGATTAACAGTTTGATTTAATGATCTCAAAGGTCTTTTCCAACCTAAATTATTCTAAGATTCTATGCCTCTGAGTATAATAAGAGAAAAATCTGTATTTTAAAATTGGTCTTTGAACTGAAACTCGAGCCAGCTTTTAACGCAGTGAAACAGAGAAAGATTACATAGTAAAAAAAATATTTTTTTTTTCTCCTTCTTAATAAACCTTCCTTCACTGATGCCCATGCATGACACCCTATTTTTAGATGTCAGGAAAGCAGTGAAGCATATGCAGCGCAGTGGAATTCCCTGCTCCCATGCCTGATTCTCCATATATAGCTACTGCACTGCATTGTCTTCCCTGGATACCACTCTGAGAACTGAACTTGCTTTTTCTTGGAAGAATTGCCTCAGCTGAAAGCTGTCCTCACGGTAAACACTCAGGCAGCTACTCCTTCATTGCACCTTTCCCATCAGGATGCACAGAAGCCGAGCACTGATGAAACTCTCTGCAAGTGAAAAGATTTGCAAAAATCATGTGCAATGAACCTTCAGCTGTGCTCCCCCCCACCCCTGCCCCGCCTTTCATCTTGGTGTTGGTGCTAAGTCTAATTTTCTTTTCTTGTTATTTTTGGAAACAGCTTTCAGACTTGTAAGGCTGCCATGCACAGGATATGTGTTTTGGCTCTTCTGCCAGTTGCATTCTGTGGATGATTAGATCAAACCGAGTGGCTGCCAGATGACTAATCAACTTGTTGCAGAATAACAGGTCTCACTGGAGAATTAACAATGTCTTTATAGTCTTCCCTCAATGAAGTGTCTGGAATTTTCTTAGCTAACAGGATAGATCAGTTTAAGATTTTCCAGTGCTACTTGAATATGATATATCAGAGATTTTTTTTTTTAAAAAAAAAAAACAAACACAAACAACCCACAATAAAAACAGCCCTTCCCCCCAAAAAAAAACCTCCAGTATTTGACTCTTTCAATTTTACTTCAGGTTTAAAGGCCACCATTTCAGAACATCGTACCCTGCATTGTGTACCCTGTCTTTTTATACCTCCCTGTGTCAGTGGGGATGGCAGTGCTAGTAAAGAAGTACTTTGAAGCAGTGAATGCTGGACTTTGCACACTGGCAATTCAGAGCACTTGAGTATAATGTATAGCTGACTGTGAATCAGATTAGCTGCAATGAATTGTAGAAGGATCTAGAAATGCTGAGAGTCTGTGCAAGACAACATATGGATTTCCCAAATCAGCAGATCTATTCCCTCTGCTCTCCTCCCAGCCATCTCAAGGTTTTTTTCGCAAAGGGATACTCCTTCACTGTAAAGCAGATAGTCACAGGTATTCCCAAAACACGCAAAATTTGAAAATGATGAAAAGAGCAGAGAAAACCTTGTATTTTCCATTAAAAACATTTACAACAATGCTGTTCCATTCCCACTTCAGTCTGTAGAACTGAATATAAAGATCAGATTGAATTTGATCTTGAAGAGTGTATATGTATACATATGTCAATAATCACATGAGGAAAACATATCCAGTAGGAAAATGTTCTTTGACTTTGTAGTCACAGACACAAGATCTGGAATCTGAATGTTGACAAAATCAAATATGGTACAAGACATGGTATTTTAAGTAAGAGCCATTAACAGCTGTTACAATCTGCAAATAAAATAAAGCCTATATTATGTTAAATGTTTTAAAAGATATGCTCAATTTCAAGCACAAGTCATTACATCAGATGCTGGAGTTGCTGAAGGAAATTTTATTGCCTCTAACAATTCCCAGAAGGTTGGGCTTCTGGTATTGGTTTCTTTTGGCCTTTTGACCCAAGAAAAAATCTGGTGATTTAGCTACGCTCACTGAGCACATGCAGAGGTGGAAATATGGTTCAGATGGTTAGAAGCATGCTGCATAGAGCACTGTGGTAGTACAATCTGAGACCTGTAGAAGTCTACAGTTTTCTCTCCTGAGCAGGCCCAAAACTTAAGTAGAACTACACCCCGTGAAGCAAAAGGAGGACAATGACACAGAAGTCACGTGTTGAAGTCAATGGTGCAGTCAGCTACTCTTGGTGTTACTGGTGCTACACCCTTACCTTGATCCAGCCCAAGAATGGAAGATGCTGCTTGCATTTTTTGTGCCCTGCGCTGATTTCAGATTGGCTTCATCACACCTCACACGAGAAGTTAAAAATTAACTGTCTAAATCCAACCTAGTCATGCAGGCCTCCCTGCGGAGATAACGAAGAGGAATGAGAGGCTACAGGTTTCGATTCCTGATTCAATCACAGGCACAAGCTTCCCTGCCCTGCTTCATCTTCAGGAGCACCTGGTTTTCCAGGATTTCTGTGCTGCAGCTGGATGGGTGAGTGCAGCTGATTAGGCATGATTAACCTTGCTTATCATGCTGTTCATTGTCCTCCTGTGCACAAGCCAATCTTCCCTGATATCAGCACTGGGGCTGCTGTTGCTGTTGACATTTTACTCTCCTTGCATGCCTTGTCTGCAAAAAAGGGAGGCTAGGCAAGGCAAAAAAGTATGGAAAAACTCTCGACTGTTAAGAACATAAAAAAAGCAAAGGCTGGCACGTTCATCCACAAATCCAGGAAATAGCTGCATGGTTTTAGCTGCACTTGTTTTTGTATTTGGGTCAATTCCAGTCATGGTCTTGGCCAGGAACCATGTCTGATTTTGACACATTTTTTGAGCCTCTGAAGTATAAAATAAATATTTTAAATAATATTTATCTCTGTCTTACAGATCTCAGACCAAAATGATACCCACAAAATATTACGTTCTGAAAATGCAGCTTAGCACTTTCAACAGCTGCATTAATGACTTACTAAAAAAAAAATAAAATCATACAGAGACTCTCAGTCTTTAGCTATGCCAAATTCGAGTCACTTTGCATGCACAGTTTTTCTCTTTTTTTATCTCAGAAGGCTGTAAGGGAAAAGAAATGTATTTGGAAGTTTTCTTGTTAATAACTGGTATTATCATCCGGAGGGCATGGTTGTTAGCAACTTCTTTCTGACCACATAAGGCATTTACATAATATCAATATTAACATGAGATTAGGCAGAAAAAAAAGTATTGCTGAATGATTGTTAGTGCAAATTGAATTGTTTGTACTAGAACTGTATGAACAGTGTATTTGGTGTAGTGTTAAACTGGACTGCTGAGATAGGGGAGACATTACCAGAGATCCATAGGTGAAACTCAGTCTGTCTACATTTGCAAAGGTCCTTAATTCACGCTGAGCATAAACTGGACTGTGCTTTGAATATGAATGTTAGAAAAATTCCAGACGTTACTGCATGATGATAGTATTACTAAATTAGATCCTAAAAAAAAAAGATTTAAGCATGCCCTAAACCAAATCAAACTATACAATGTAGCAGACCTGGATACTCGGGCCTTCAGCCCTGAACAAATATTCCACATTACAATTCATACTCTGCCGCTAGAACCCACATGGACATTGATCGTCACTTAGAATTTGCTTTCCCTTCCCCTCCCCCACCCCACCCCCACCCCCGATGCTGCAATGTAAGTTGTAGCAGTTTGTTGTCACGTTTTTCATTTAATCAGTGTTAGTGAATGTGAAATTGAATAGGTGGTTTGTTCCTTTAAAGCAATTAATAGATCTAAATAGGGTTTTTGCCATAAAAGAGATTGCTAGTACCAATATGTTACACCACAGGGGTTTCATTAGGCATTCTAGGAAAAGTGGCTAATTATCACCATGTTTATTACCTGAAACAATGCCCTATGTATTGAATGCTGTCTGGATTCTGTTTGTTTAGTTGGTTTTGGCTTCAGTTTCAATAATAGAGAGCCTAATTCTCATTTAATGCTAATGTTCATTTTCAGGGGAGTTGCTTTGTATAGTAATGAACAAGTTATTTGTACCAAATGAGAATCAGCTCACCATAGCATGTGCTTTTTACTCATCTTTTTAACACCTGATACTTGTGACACTTTCTCTTTCACCTGGTGTCATGGGTAGGTAGATTTACTGGGCTCCTCAGTGTTTTGTTCTGCTGATATTCAATGCATTTGTACCATTATGCATTCTTCCCAAAAGAAAAAAAAAGAAAACAAGGAAATTTGTAATTTTCAAGCATTCCACAAGTAATTTACTGCTTGATCTGATAAAACTACAGAGGATGCCAACAGCCTATTTTGCATTATTTTAAAGGCATGTGTTTTTTTTCACTATTTTTGGACTCAAGTGATAAAACTTAATATTTTAATGCTGATTTTGAATGTTAGTTTTGGGAATGCAAGCGTCTGTTGGAACCCAGAGAACAAAAGCTATGAAGAATTCTTGTATAACACACAAGGATAAATAAAAGTGGTGGTGAAGTCAATATTTCCATTTATTTTTCTAATTTCTTCAGTCTATCAACATAATCTATGAAAAACACACAAAAACCTTGCTCTTCTCACAGAAGGGTTCCAGGTCATACTTAGAATTATTCTATGTCAACAGGAAATTAGGATAAGAGAGCTGAGACCCATCGTACAGATAAAATTTGGACCTATTCTGGGTGGAATTTCATTAAATAGTAGGCAGACGGAGATGAGGCGATCTTAAATTAATTTGAAAAGAATTCAATTTTAATGTCAGGGAAGCAGGGTTGTACTACCTGTGTTCACGTTTAATTTCCTATTTGGTGATGATAACTTAGAAGCACTCTATGGCATTACTGAAATCTTACTTTTGCATAACTTGGTTTCTAATATTTGGGTTTGGATTTGGTTGGTTGTTTCTCTCACTTTTTTGCTCTTAACATTTGTGAAAGAACATTTTCTCTGATGTGGCTAGAGCTATACACCAAAGGCCACCCACAACAGAACCTTTGGACAGTAATCTTCACCTCTGGATGACTGCACTCACAGGGGCATACGTATTTACAGCCACTGACTAAAAGAGGGAAATTGCCTGTGATACATATTCTGTAGGGAAGAGGGGGAGTGAAAAATGAACTGCTTAAGAGAAATGCAAGATGCAGGTATGGGGACTAGAATGTGATGGGGAATGTCTACATCTAGCCAGAAAATGGGTCTCAGATGCAGGTTACTAAGGCAAAGTAAAATATCCTGCTCTGAATTGAGTATACAGCTTGAGAAGCTTAGATTCAAGGTTTGGTTGGCTTTTGGACGAGCAGTCTGACAAAACTGGGGGCTGTACAAGGAGCAAGGGCAAGCTTTTCTCGTTGCTCTCCACCTGAGTTAGGTGATACACCTATGTCACACTCCTGCCTGGCCAAAAAATGTCTCTGTGGAAGCTGGGCTGGACCACTGACTTCTAGGCAGCCAGGATTTCTCTGCCTGACTTTCCGCTTCCCTCCTCACGTTATTTTCTTTTCTTGTCTGTAGCTTTCAACCTGACCAGGACACTTACCTGAGGAGGTGCTGCACCATGGGGGTGGCACTGGACAGCTTTTCTCCCCGAGCTGTGCTCTGGGGTATGCTGCCGGCCAAGTGCTGGCAGTACAGTGATCTACCACAACAGGGACCTCTGAACAAAACCCTGAGGCTCTCCTGTAATATTAATCCTAAAAACAACTCATACATGGATAAACTTTTAAAACAAACAAAATATCAGAAAAACCATTTCCTTGGTTCTGTTCAAATCCTGCTTCCCAAAAGTGATAGAACATACAAAAGAGCCAGCAACACATGAGAAAAATGTCCTGAGGAGGAAGAGAGATCTCCTTTAAAAGCTCTGCATTCAGCAAGTTGCTGTTTAGTTCCTGTGTGAACAATTAATCTTAAAACAAATATTTGGCCAAGGGGGATTGAGCTCCGGGAGGTTTCATAAGGTTGAATGAAAACACACACTGCCTGACTTCTTTGGGCCATTTTTTTCTTTTTCACCCTCTCCATAAAAATAACTAAGAAAAAGTATCTGTTACAATGACCCAGGTTTTGCCATTCAAACATCCCTAAATTACAGACTTTCCCTCAGAGACCAGTTACAATAGGGTATATAATGCATGGCTGTGTTGCACCCTACCAGTCTTTGAATTCACTATAACTGGTTATTACTACTTTAAAATGTAGTGATCTGGTTCAAAGGCTTTTCTATAAATAAATATCTTCCTAGCTGGGTAGATGACTGTCCCTACCAGCAGCTCCTGTGTTATCAGCTCACTAGTTTTTAGCTCTTCAGCTAGGCATGGCTTGGACCTGCTTTCAAAGGTCTGTGAATGGCTGACAGCTGCAAGACCTTGCAAAACCTGATTAGGAGCACGTTGGAAATCAATTACATGATTACATCGCTGGTTCTCATTCTGGCTAGTATTTCAATGGGGGTATTTTTGAATTTACCGTTATCTACATTTCCTGAGTTATATTTCTTTTTAAGGGAGAGGGGAGGAGACACAATATGGCTGTTCTGCTTGGGACACAAACATTGTATGCTGTGTTTGTGCTGTCATGGATGCTCTGTCCAAATCAATGGGGAAGCTCCCACTGGCTATAGGAAGGCTTAAAGTGCTACTTCAATAGCCAGTAGATGCCACCATATATTCACTGTATTCTGGATTATGCTATCTCTGTGTGCATTTAACCCCCCTGGAGGATGGTAAAAAACAGCCAGGGAGTATATAAAGCACCTGTAAATGTTGCTGCGGGATGCTATGCTCCCACAGTCAGCAGAGCCCTCTGCTTTCCCTGCCTATTGACAGCTCCATCTGGGGCAAGAGCTCAGCCACCCCCAAGAGCCTCTTCCAGTGGAGGATGAGCGCCGGGTCCCTTTGCCTCCTGAAATCACGCCCCTATGAGCCTCCTGGGCCATCCTTACATATAACATAGTAGGTGGTCCTGCACTAGCAAAGACAAGTGAAACAAAAAGCCCCTTAATGGAACAAATTGACCAGGGCAATCCATTTAGACCATGGTGTCTTTAGGGAAGAGGTTTACTTGTGCTGTGTGTGTACAGTATCTAATGGAACAGGCTGGTGACAACTGCAGGCTTCCTGGCTCTACAGTAATACAGATAATAAAGGGATAAAGAAGTATAAACAATATGTGGCACTGTCGGCAAACAGTGCTTTCCGTTTTGAAGATGCCGTAAAAGGAAAAAAACAACCTAATTCCTCCTTCAAGTGCTAACTAGCAGTAGTACTCACTTCATGTGTCCAAAAACCATAAGCTGGCTCTCCACAAGACTGAAAGTTCTAAGTATTGATTCCTTTTCAAAAATGCAGCACATTATTTGGGGTTTGGGTTTGGGGGTTTTTTGGTCTTCACGTCCTATTTTTTAGGCTTTTTTATGCTCAGTATTTTTTCTGCAATGACGGAGAAGGGAAAGGGGGATCAAAATCTTTTTCTTATTGCATAACTCCAAAGGTTGAATTTATTGAAGCATAAAGTATTGTATTTTAAATAATGAGATAGAAGCCACGTTGTTGTTAGGGAAAGAATACAGTACTGCCAGCTGTGAGATTAAAACTCATGAAGCATATCCTAAGAAATCATGGGATTGCTTTAAGATTTCACAAAAAAGATTTTTTCTTTTTTAATTGCCTTAAGGTTGCTGAAGTCACTTCAGACTCTCAAGTGTCCTTCTAAAACCATGAAAACTGGCAATTTACCTCTTTTTAATGAAAGACAATTCCAGTAGAGGGTGCTTCTAGAAAAACACTGAGTATTGGAAAAGTTAGTGACACTGAGATCACCGTGATTTGGTGGCTTCAGGCTGCTCAGTCTGGGCCTCTTTTCCCATAAATCATACTGCCTTTCAAGTTGTTGCAAAAGAATATCATGAAAAAGAACCTTAAAAAACAAGGTACTGCTTTAAAGTGTGCTAAGAAAAATCATATATCGCAAGTCTTCAGTGGGCTAGACAGAAACTGTCAAATTGACACTAGAGTTCAATGGGAGAGACAAAAAAACAGTGGTTTTGGTTTTTTAATTGAACTTTGAGTACCGTCCTGCATATTTCTTTTTCAGATTTTAACAGGCTGGGTTTTTTTTTAAATGCCAAGTAGGAGCTTGTATCTAGTGACATCAACTTCTAACATAGTAACTACAGTACTTCAGTTTGTATTGCACCAGCAATGCTGCATAAACTACTACAGGCCACGCAGCTTCCAAGGAACAGGGGATTTTAACTGCCCCTAAATTACTGGAAATGTTGTGCTTATATGCCATAATAAAAGGGTAAGCATACAGGAGATGTTTTGGCAACTGCAATCTGCTGCAATTATAGCAGATATGACTACACCAGGCGACCAATTTAAGTGAACGGCATTCAGAACACAAAGCCAGACAGTCCGTGGGGAATTTCAGCTCTTTTCTTCTGTAAGGACTAGTTTTCCCAGACATCCATGACCCTCACCCTCCTCTCTGGCATTTCTTTTTGATCTTGATAAACCTGTCCCAGCTTATGGATGAAATTTAAAACTAAGGACTTGACCACTTGCGGTCACTGAAAATCACAGGGCATTTGTAGTAAGAGTGGGGTTCCAGCTCTGGCATCACAGACACTTTGCTGGGCACAGCAGCTTTTTGGGGCTTATGTGGGAGATCCCTTGGGTCCAGGCCCTCCAAGCTGCCTCTGCCCCATGTGACAGCCTTACAGACCCAGCACGGAGGGAAGGGAGTCTCAGCTACCCGCCCATCTGCCTGGGGATGCTCCACTGAGCATGGGCCATGTGAATTTGACACAACTATTGACAAAAGGTCATCTCTTTGCAGGTGTACATCCTGTGCTCGTAGCCACTAGCATTTCCAGTTCTGCAGGAAGGAAAGGAACTCCAGTGCTTACAAACTCCTTAAAGAAACTTTAATTTCAATAACATTGACCAGAGCCTGTGTGAACGGCCTGATGCTTTGTGACTAGGTTACCAGTAAATTATTTTTTCCAGTATTGACACTGCCTGGAAGCCTGCGTATGTTTGAACATGACAGTGGTTTTGAAAAGTGGTTTTGTGATTGTTATAATTTTTTTAATTTTAAAAATTAAGTGTTATGTTCTAGTATTTTTCTGCTTATTTTGCCCACTTTTGCTTTACAGATGAACAAAAATATTTCACTGTAGACTCTTTGCATTGGTGAGCATCTGGAAAAATAGACTTTCTGATACAGAAAACTTCTGAAATGTCTAACTCCATATGGCAATCATAACCATCCTTAGCTTTGGATATCTCTAACATACTACTCTGCTATACATAAAGAATCCATTTGCAAATAACTTATATGGAGCTGACTGATTTGTCCATGAAAATGTTTAGGCATAGAAAAGAAATTTTAGGCTAAAAAAATTACCTTGTTTTAAGTCCTGAATATGGAAAAAAAAAAAGAGAAAGAAAACCTTAAAGAAATTAATGTTTTGACAGACATTTACATATAATTCAGAAATACTTGACAGCATCTTGTTCAAATTTCCAGAAATGTCTCTGGGCTCGAACAAGATTTAAAGAATTTTTAGTTCTTAAAGTGAATTGTTTTTCCAGAATGCTATGAGTATGTGAAAAAAGGGATTATTATAACATTCACTGTCAATAAAAAAAACCCCTATATTGATATATTAGTCCCATAGGAGGAAAAAAGTCATATACTACAAGATTGTGCTACTGCCTTTAACAGGTGCAAAGAAGGTGTTGCAATTCTGTATAGTTCTTCCTTCCTCAGAGCTGCAAATATTTTTTCTTACTTTCTCTGCTTGTGTTTTTATTGCAGGATTATATTTTCATTACTGGAATTTCCTGCTTACATGGTGACATGCAAGCCAGGACTTTCTTGGCTGTTACCAAACCATTTGATTTCTTGGTGGAAGAGCACAGAACAAATAAAAGTTAGAGGCTGGCACTGGGCTGCTCATACCCTCGCATTACTTCTCTTGTGAATTCATTTCTCTTCAATACCATGAATTCTGAAGCACGCCAGATTTTTTTTCTACTTGGAATTATAGGGTTTTCTCCTTGTGAGAGACATAGTTTCTAGGTAAACTTAGCCATGTCACTTTGCATTTGAGTTTTCTTCTGGACAAAAATGGGCTTCAGTAAGATCAAAGACAACTTTGGCAGCTCAGAGAAAAAGGTAGTGCACCCCTTTTATTTTCTCCCATGTTTATTTTGCTGCCAGCTCTCTTTGAAAATGTCCCTTTTTGCCAAAGCTACAATTTTGCTAAAGGAATTAGTGTTAATACTATGTCTTGTTTATTTGCACAAGTGGAACATGAAAGATGGGAAATACAGAAGTGAAAAGACAGCAAGAGATAGAAATCAGAACAGAAAAACATGAAGAGTGGCTGAGGTATGTACCACACACACTTCAGCCCTTCGGCAGAAGGCTGGCCCTCAAAAATCCTCCTGGTGGACCAGCCAAGGTGCCAGACCTCCAGGCCCTCCCCGCAGCCATCAGTCCTCCAGGTTCAACTTGAGGGATTTGGTGGAGTGAGGGTCACCAACCGCAGTGTCACAAATGTGCTGTGTCAGGCTGGAGAGGGGCGAATGAGGCCTCGCAGGTGACATCCAGAGCTTTGTGGAAGCAGAATGGGGACCAAGTGGCACGTGTTTCTGTCTCTACTCCTGAATGGGAAGCTAAAGTAGCCGAGTTTGATTTTGAGGGGCTTGCCGCCAGCTCCCATTTCATGTGCCTCAGTGAGACTGTGAAAGCTACAGGAGCCTGGACCACTTCAGTCAGGTCCTCATCCTTCAGTCTGCTGCTAGCCAGAAAGTAATAAATTAGATGTGGCTAAACACGATGACAACAGAGGACAGGAATCTGTCAGGATCCTTTGAAAGCTTAAAAATATGCTAGTCACCACTGAGGGCTTCAGAAAGAACTCATTCCTTTTGAAATCCTAAAAGCCTGCCATATGACCAGCATAAACTACATGCTTCCTCCGTGTGGTAACCAGCTGAAAATCATAGGCTTGTGCAAAAAAATGCAAGGTGGGGTAGTCCAGCCTCCTGCCCAAGGCAGGAGATTGCTCAGGGCTGTGCTGAGCTCAGTTTTGAAAGCCCTCAGGGATGGAGACTCCACAGCCTCTCCGGGCAGCCTGCCATTATTGCTTGACCACCCTCGTGGCAAGGAATATATTCAGTCAGGATTGTTTAATAACTGAAAAATGTATTTCTCAACTACAGAAATTATATGTAAAATGCATTCTTTTGGGTGTGACATTTTCTCAGAAAATGACAGTCTCAGAAAAAGAGTTTATTTAGAGTAAAAAATAACTGTTTTTAATCCAGGGAGAACATCAATGTTAAATGGTTTTACACTTCCATTTTCTTCTAGACATCAGTTTTTCTGGTCATGCTACATCACCTATGATGTAATTCTTGTTGTATATATACTCCCCTTATTTTAGGGGAAATAACCCCTTTGTGATGCCAGAAAAGTGATCCATAGGTGGAAATAAGAATGTAAAATGCTTTGTAACAAATCTCATAAGAATTTCTGGCACTACTGTGAATTCAGCTGCTTTGGTTGTTGGCCTATATGTGAATCTGTATATGTGTGTGAATCCACACATATATACATATATGGATGTACATCCACATAGCGATAGATACACATAGACATATTCACATATATATATATACACTTACATATATGTGCATGTATATGTGAAAACACGCACATATATAAAATGCTTCTTTTGTGGAAAAAAGCCACACAATTTGCAGCTGTCTGTGAGTAGAAACTCTGGCTTCTGACCTTTAGCATTATTTTCCCAGCAGTCTGATCATCTGGCTAGATGCAATGATACAGTCAATGAGCTAACCCCCGTAATAATCTGTGTGCTGACAGACCTGTTGCGGCTTTGATCTCAGCTATTCCAGGACAGCTTATTCTGGGCAGTAAAAGCACGGTGAGGAGACCCTGAGGCTACCAAGATCACAGCCAGTGTCACCTGCCCACCACAAGACAAGGCAAGAGAGGCTGCCAGGTAGGTGATGAAGCAGTGCTGGGCGGCACAGGGCTCCACAGGCTGGGGGAGGCTGTGTCTCATGTCAGCATGAAGGCTGCAGGAGATGCTTTTGGTATGAATCACCTTGGCAGGAAAATTGTCAGCCAAAGGGAATGTACTCATAGAAGAGCCACATAGTAATTAGAGGTGTGAGTGTGAGAATTTTGTGCAAATACATACAGAGAATAAAGGCACCTTTGGTATCATGTCAAACTCGGAAGCATGCGGTGGCATGAAAGATTATAAATAGGAGCACTGGGATGAAAACAGAGTGGTGCTGGGCTGAAAAGGCTCCTGGTGCTGAGCGCTGGCACCTAGGCAGCTCCCACCACCCTCTGCCACCACTCCTACTTCTCCTGCCTTCCCTCAGCCCACAGTGCCAGCAGCATATTTTGGGATTTGTCCACTGGGGGCTGAGGAACAGACTGGCCTAAGAAAAAAAACAAGCTTTTCTTTTTTTGGCTGTGTTTAACCTGATTGTTTTGCCCACCTGGCCCATCTGGACAACTGTACAAGGGGTTGTGCTGGCAGAGGTGGCAGAGAGATGTGATGTGGCGGGGGCCAAGCCTGCATGGGCCAGTCCTGCAGCCACACACATGCACACACACTTGTCCCTCCAGCTGGCTCCTGAGGAAGGTGGAAACCCGCCTTCAGGTAAGGAGAGGAGCATCTGGTACAATGCTCTGTAGAGAGCAGTTCTGCGCTGGAAGGATGGAGATGAGCATGTAGGTGCTGCTTCCATATGTCCTTCTCTTCTCTTGATTGTGCATGAGTTGCCTTGAGCTCCCTGACCCACCCTGAAACAACAATATTTTCTTGATCGAAGAGCAATGAAAACATCAACATTTCCAAGAAGACTCATGGCAATTGTATTAGTTCCATTTGATAAACAAATAAGTATATATAATTTCTCTCTGTCTTTCCATTGTTTCAGCCAGAAAGTACATTCCAGAAGTGGATGCTAGCCTTAAAGCACCGTCTACCTATAACTTGATCTCAAACACCGTCTTCCTCTTTAAATTTTGCAAAATAGGAACAAGTTCTGATTTATCATCAATTGATAGCTCAGTTGGAAGTGGAACAAAATAAATTACATAAGGACTGCTTTAATTCTGAACAACACTGTCTGCTCACTGTTTCAAAAAAGTTTTGCTAGTCCACTTAAAATGCTTAGATTAACTGTCTTTATTCTTTCCATCCAGGAAAAACCTTTTCTAAGGTTAACGAAACCTCATGCCTTAGTCTGAATAGTTGTAACTTTATTTCATATGACCTGCAGCCCCACAATATCATAGTAGGCCAGGGAAGGCAAGTTGATATTAATTTATTTTTGTGGTGTTATTGGACAATCCTGATACATGGAAATCCTAAAAAATTATTCTTCACCTCTGCCTAAAAGGACTGACAGTAACTTTCTGCAAAACTTGTCACTGATGACATTAAATAGCATTTCTGCTTGTCAGAAAAGCTGCTGTAGTTTAATTTCTGTGGTTGAACGTTATAATCCAAGGGCAAAATTCAGTGTTTCTAGTGGGAATTAAAACTGTGTATCTAAGAACGCCAGGTGGTCCCTAACAGCAGAATCTGGACTATTGTTTTTTAGATTTATGTCGTGTTTTTATGCCTATCCCAAATGCTGGCTGCTGGTAATTTCTGCTGCTATTGTTGCTTAAGGTCATCTATAAAGGCAAAATGTTTCTCAGTGGGTACTTGACAGCAGTAACCTAGATAAATATTTTCATTTACATAAACATTGTCTTAACAATTCAGAAACTGTAGTAAATAGTCTCAAATCCCAGAAGCCAACTAGACATTGCAAAAATTACATTGTTTTTTGAAAAAGATTGATGCACTGTATTATTTCATTGGTCCCAGTCCAACATAAGAGGGTGGACTGATGAAAGAGATGCTTAATACATCCAGGATTTGTGTTGCTTTCTTTTTTCTAACTGTGCTAATAGACAAATTTCCATTTGTTTTTCAAATTTTTATGTATCCTTACACAATAAAAGATAATCTAACTGGACAGGCGCAAACAGTGGAGACCAACTGGCTTTTAAAAGCAAATCCAAAGCCAAGAAACCTCTCTATAATTGACACAAAGTACTGAAAAAAATGAAATTACTTTCTGCCTACTTGAGAGCACAAACACTGGCATTTTATTAAAAATGGATGCTCCCCTCCCCGAGCTCAGTAAGTTCACGTGTGAGTAGTCGCAGTCCTCTGTACTTTGTTGTACGTGCTCCTCATGGAGGAAATGTACTCCTGCAACACCTCTTGGGCCCCGACAGGTCCTTCACCCATGCAATGCTGCACCACAGGCCTGTGCCAAAACCAGCCACACTCAAGGCATTTCAGAGAGGCAAAAGCTAACAAGAACTACACTAAATATGGTGTGGGCTGTTTGCATTTGTTCCCTGTAACTAGTATCTTGTAAGATCAAACAAGAAAGAGACCCTTTCAGTACACAGGCACTTTGACTCCAAGGACCTAGCTTTGTTTCAAAACAGCGCGTGTATGTGAACAGATCCAGAGAGGCCTTGGGTCCCCTCCAAGACAATCCCAGCCTGCTGCTTACGCGGCATGAGCTGAGCACTGCTCTTTGCGACTGGGCAGGGCTGCCTCCTGCTCACTGTCCAGCCTGAAGCCTTGTAGATAATGAGGTTTAGATGGAGTAGATGTGGTTGAATATATATCTAGCACAGGTTCACTGACATACTGTCTTCCAGGGTTGCCTTACCAGCTTAAGAAAGAATGAAATAAATGTGAGGAGGTGAACATCCCCTACTTGGGATACTGCTATCCTATTAGAAGAGAAACCCAGCATGCAGCCATTGATTGCCATTGCCTCTGCGTGTAGTTTCCAGACCTTGTGCTCTGTGTACGTTTTGCAGCCACAGCATGAGTGTGTGTTGGAGAAAAGCTCTCTGAGCAATTGCATTGTTGCTGTGATCTGTTTATACTGAATCTCAACAGCTAATCCTTCTAATCCTCAAATAATTATTTCAGCCAATACTGTAGCTGTTCAGAATTAGCTGACAGCGTTTGTGTAGTTCATACTTAAATAATCATTGCTTTATTATGCCTCCCCTATGACCAAATGACTTCACTCTATATGAACACATTAGAAATTCACTCAAAGTATGGGCCTGGAAGCACAGGTACACATATAGTAGCCATCTGTGTATGCGTCTCTTTTATGTGTTTGCATTATAATTTACAACTGACTAACGGTGTTTGGTGTTCAGCTTGGGGCACTTGAAAGGTAATTTCTTTTCAGGAAGGACTGATCACCCTACACAAAACAAGCCCTCTGATAAGGGGCTCTGGATCCATTAGCAGTTTCTAAAAATCTAGGGCAGACTTCCTTACAGTCAGAGGTTCTTCAGTGCTCTGTCACGGGCCACAAACGGGGATTAAGCAGGGACCTTCAGAGTTCGGGTTGTCTTGGCTCTTCTCTTCCTAATGGGTAGATGTTCATTAGCTGGTGTTTATTAATTGTGATGTGAATACAGGTCTCAAGACCCCAGACAAACATTTTAGAGGTATGTATTTAGCCCGCAGAAAGAAGAAACACGTATTTCGTTCTGCTTTCTTAATCTGTAATGTTAAGTGGTTGACTGTTGACCTATATATCCTGCAGTCCCTCTTGGAGGAGGTGTTTCTCTGTGCTTCATTTTCCCTCTCTGGGTGGGAGTGTGGCAGTTCCTGCTGCTGACTGCCAAAACTCCTGCCTCCCAGTTATGATTCCACTGGTTTGAAGCTGCAGCTTGTGAGTTAGCTCCCCAGCTCACACCCAGCCATGAGCATGTAGCTTCCCCCAAAGCTGCTGGACTTTCAGATTCCTCATTTTAACTGGGCTTTGACCACCGACTAAGATGTTCAGACAATATAATCATGACTTTTCTGAGTATTCTCTAATTACTGCAGGACTTTCAAGAGACTGACTGTCCAGGTACTATAAGTTTATACCTATATCAAAATACTAAAACAGAGATTAAATATCCTGATGCTTTTTAATCCAGGTTTTGTCACTGTCTCCAGCTACTGATGGAGCTCAGGCCCAAGTGAAAAGTTACGCTAGTAAAACTTGGTGATGACAACATTGCCAAGTAAACTTCATGAGGTATAATCTATCTTTCACAGAATATTTTCCATTAAATTCAATTTCCTGCATTATTATATTGTAAAGAGAGAGAAATCTACTTATTCACAAATTGCTTTGAAGACTCAGTGCAGAGGCAGTGAATTACACTCATTTGATTGCTAAAGGTCAAGTGGATAGAGAAAGCCCTTAATCATCCTTAAAAAAATATTTTACAGGGTTTTATTTTATACAGTATCCCTCGCAGGTATCTGACATATTGTACCATGTAAATCAATAAAATAAAAACTTTAAAAAATAAATATTTAGGCAGAGTTAGCTTAAGTGGGACAAGGAAAACTATAATTAAATACAGAAAAGGAACAAAGAAAGGATGAGTTGTTTCAAGAACAAGGGCAGGGATTAAATTTAGGAAGGTCTTGCACTGAGTTTTTACAAGTTAAATAAAATTCTGCTTCTGTGTCTTCATCTAAGTGTCCATGCTTAGTGAGCATCCAGGAAAATGAGATCAATTCTCTGTGGCTGAAAGGGAGACTAAGCAAAGAACAGTATTTTCTTGCCCATTGCCTATTTGCACATGCCGGAGGCTGTACTGAAAGGATCCTCTGTCTGTGTCCCTGTGTGGGGTGAGACACTGATCACCAGACA
>JAVJGJ010000059.1:7979801-8003833 GCA_035590215.1 Microhierax caerulescens
ACCAGACACGGGCCGCTCCACAACCGACTGGGCAGTGGAAAGCGAAGCCATCCAGGGCTGCCCCATGCCAAGGAGGAGGAGGAGGCTGCTGCTCTGCACTTTCATTTCCCGAGGCTCTCCCCGAGTGTCACTGGACATGTGCACAAGGAAAGGCAGCTGGCTGTTATAACAGCTATATTTTCTCCAGCCTGTTTCCCTGCACACTTTATATCGCTGCCTAATCGGACAAAGGGCAACAAAGCAGGTTACAGGGACAGCATGCCGAACTCCAGAAATTGATTTGGGAACAGTAAAACACTTTTAAACTTGAGGCTGTTGTGTTGTTTCAGGGATGAGTTGGTGCCTTATAGTCCCAGCATTCATTATCAGTGTCAAACAAATATTCAGAAAGGTCTCTTGGGTCTGCTGTCTCGCTAACACACCACACATACAGCTCAAGCAATCTATAGCCTGCTGAAACAACTTCTGCTTGACTATCCATTGCACTGCTGCTGACCAAAATACTTAAATACTGATTCAGAAACATCACAGCTAAAATGCCATGTCACTCAACAAGGCTACCTTACCATAGTTTTGTCAGGCTTTCTTAGAGTTACAAGCAGAATTACCTGTTGAGCTTTTTAGAATCACCCAGATTGGTAATGGGGAGAGAAAAAGGGGAGTTAATTTATGGCAGCAAAGAATCACTTATGAAGGGGCACTGCTGTTCTGCACGCTGATGTTGCCTGTCTGTCCTCAAAGAAATGTTGCCAACTACAGACAAAATGTTTGTGCACTTAGTGAAATGTGTGGATTTTTATTAAGACTGAATTATCTCACAGTTCTCATTTCTACCATGTCATTATATTTCTGTAATGAAAACAGTTTCAGACACTCAATAACTCTGACCCCTGTTACAAACTGCACTGTTATGCCAAGGGGAAAATGCTGGAGAGATGTTGCCTTGAAAGCATCAAAAAGGCCATTGCAAGAGGAAGCCCCTGATACACCTCAACATTTTCTTTGCTGCTTTGCTTATACAAGAGGCACCGGAACCATGGACTTAAGGCATGCTGCCTCCAGTGCACAGCAACACCATAGGCCCTTTCTGCATTAGGTTGCAAGAAAGTTAAGAGACCAAACTCATCAACAGCCAGAATTTTGAGCTTGCATGGGGTGTGTGAAGTCACACCAAAGCCTCTTCTCTGCCTGGTGAGGAGCAGGAACCTATGGTCTCCAGCACAGAAGTTCAGGTGTGCTGGTGCCAGTCTATTGCCCTGTCCCAGGTGGTTCGTCCTCTCTTTTCTGACCATAAATGCCACCTCGGAGCTTCCTTCCCTTTTGAAACTGAGGCACATGGCTTCTGATCAGATGCCTCTTAGTGAGCTCCTTCTCAGCCAGCTCTGCTGGTGACCACCACTTAAAGACTGTTCAGCCCTGTGCCTTGAGAAGATCCTCGTGCTTTGTTCTGAATCCTCGCTTGGCAAAATCTCCCAGGGAACAGTAGGAGTTTTGACTGAATGAGGTTTCTAGGATCAGGCCACAAATAAATGATGTTTGTTGCCTTGCAGTCATATGGAACTTGTCTGATCATTGTAAAAATAAGAGTTAAGACTGAAGCTGAGAAAGAACAGGACACTAAATTATCATTGTAGTATACAGAAAAAACACCAAGTGTTCAGTTTTCCATTGCAAAACTGCTCTTTTTATGCTACTGTTTTCACAATGGAGCAGCCTGAAACTTGGCTCTGAATGGGAAAATGTGCCACTTTGAGCAAATGAACTTCTAGCCTGTACGCTTGTTTGTTAAACTTGGTAAGCAGGGGAGCCTAAAGCCTTAATTAATGTCACTTGTGATATTAAGAGGCAAATAATAGAACAGCAAGTCAACTTGCAAGAGTGAAGACAAAAAGGCAATGGGGAGCATTAAAACAGTTGTGTCAGTTCCTAAGGATTTCCATAAGATTCACAAGCAATGCTTTGAAAAAGCAGGGAAAGGAGAAAGCAATTTTGCCTTCTTTTTTTTTTTTGTTTTGTTTGCAGAGTCTCAGGCTAATTGTCCCATGTAAACAGCTCATTTGGTAGAGGAGAGAGTTAGGTCTATTAAGTTGCTCAGCAACTTCAGAGTTTAATTTATTGCAATGTTTGTTTTAAAACAGATCTGCATGCTTTATATAAAATACTTTCAGATTTGAGATTGTTACTTTCCAAACCATCCAAGACTCAGCTGGCTTGTTACACATTTAAAATTCAGCTGGATTTTGTCGAAAAGTTTATGTGCTCTTCTCTTCTCTAAATAAAGCTGAGCATCCGAGTCAGGAATGGGATTTCTGTCTTGGCCTGATCCTGTATCCAAAAGCTTTATCTATCATCTCGGATAATAGAGACTATGAACACTTGAATACAAAACTGATGAGACTCTCGCAGCACAAGGTGCATCCTTGTTTCTGACCTTTCTCTCACTGAGTCAGACAGAGTATTTGCCAAGTGGAGTTTAGTTCAGGTCAGACACAGCCACCATTAGCTTTAAGAGAAGTGGCAAAGTCCAAATCTCCAATACAGAGGCTGTTGTCTACCTGATGACTTGTATTCCCTAAAACTTCTTGTTATCCTTCTCTATTTCCCAACTTGAAAAATAACCAGAGGTACAAACACTCCGGGCTCTTTGGCTGCCTGAGAATTTGGATCTTTCAGGAAGTTAATGGGATTACCCAAGTGACGAGGGACTCACTCATTTGAGAAGAGGTTTGGGAGGGCTATCCCTTAACTCGGCAATGACGTTCTGCATGTGCGTCAGGAACGTTTCAGTTTGTATTGCTCCTTCCCAGCCTCTCTACACCGTTAGACCTAAACAGACTATTCTCAGACAAAAGGAGTCCCTACAGCGGCAGTGGTTTTCACTTTGGTCACATATCACTTAGCTTTGTTGGAGCACTGGTGTAGTGTCAGTCCTTGAATCCTGCTAAGCAGAAGCAGTTGTCCTCTTTTTTGCCCCTGGACATCTGGTCACACTGTGGCCACAGCTGTAGATCTGGCACCCACAGCAACTTCTCAGGATGAAATTGACAGCATTTATTTTAATATTTTAAAATGTAAACCCTTCTCCCTGAAAGGCTCTAAAAATTAAGAGAAAAATGTGCATTTTCCCTTCAAGGGTCAACATGAAATATCTTGGAAAACAAAGGCAGAAAAATTCTCTATCTGAGAGATAATTATGTTTTGTAAAAACAAAGCATGAATTAATCAGAACTTTTAGACCATACCAAGTGATCTCTTTATGCACTGAAGTTAAAAAGCAAAACAGAGGAGTGTCTCTGATTCGGTGTCTGAAAATAAAGTCGTTATTCTCTGCAGTACAAACATGACCATGCATTTTGCTGCCAACACATTTTTCTTTTTTCCCCAAAATCTCTGAAGTGCTACAGTATTACTATGTGAAAGCAAATATTAGTGTTTTAGATAGATGGATCTATCTCTTTAATAAGTTTATGCTGTACAAATATTTGTGTTACATGGGATTTTAAGTTTTTTGGGTTTTTTTAAGTATTATTTTCTTTTTAAAGTAATGTACCAGGAACCAACTGTTCTGGTAGTATTAGATAAATATAAACTAGTACAAAGCCCAAGACACAAGCTAAAAATGCCAGACACCTAGGTTTGATCTGGGCAGTCCATGTTTCTGTATTCCTCAGGGTGATGGTCAGATGGCAAAGGTGAAGTGTGACCCAGCCCACTAACAAGGTGGCCATACCTTGAGCGTAGCTCAGAAGCAAGCTGGAAACTTCACTCCACTCTGAATGTCACTGCAACCCATCTTCCCTCACTGCTTGAGGCTCAGCTGAGGCCAGGCTCCTCATAGGGAGCCTGGGACTGCAGTTACATTCCCTAGGAGTTCACTTAAATTGCTCGGGGATACCCATTATCTTGCAGAACTAGTTGCCATTATTAATGCTGAAGTTTATGGCGATGCAGACAGGTATTTGTCTGAATGTTGGAGACGGAGGAGACTAAACCTCCAACATCCTCCAAATTCATATCTTGGCTACAGTTTGGTCTCTGAGCAGACAAAGAGGTGAATAACCTAAGTGCTAGTCCTGTGCCCCTTTTGTTACACCATTAGATACTGCTGCTGTCAGCCTTGGCACAGACACTGAGACAGAGAAGGGAAAAAGGTGTGGAGAACGACTAAAATACAGCAGTTGTTGTTCTGAATGATCTGATTGCCGTGGTTTCCCAAGTAAGACAAGGTGGTATCATACCAGGAGGAGACAAGGGAAAAGAAGTAGGGGAGGCTTGGCAAGAATTTCCTCTTAAAGCAGTGCAGATTTGTAGTACAATTAATTTCTTCGGAGAGTGATGTCCCTTTGATAAGCTGCTTGGGAGAAAGGAGGGGACTGAGTTGGGGCTACCCAGGCTGTGAGCAAAGCCCCGCAGGTGGCCACCCATCGTGAGCTGGGCACTATCGCTGCTGCTTCCTCAGGTCCTGCAGCCAGGTCACAAATGGGCATCCAGCATCAGCACGGCACAGAACGATCCTCGCCTGGTCTGAAGCCATTTCTGTAATACTTTGCTCAGTCATCTTCAAGCAGCTGCTTTAAAATTGTTTCAGAAAACCGAAGTAAACATCTCTCTGGAATGAGTGTTTTCATTCTCCTGGATCCTGGGGAACACAGGGAGAAAGTGAAGGAGCTGGCTGCAGCACAGGGGCTCCGGTGCTGCTGGCCAGGCGCTGGCCTCCTGTCAGCCCCCAGCCCTTCTGCATCACTTTGCAACTAAGGAGCCTGAAAAAATCCTCAGCTGGACTCCACAGTTATGGGACAAGGAAGAATTTGTTTTTCTGCCTAAAATCTGACAGAGTTACAAACACTAGGGTACCTTTCTTTCCAAGCTGATAAGGTCTCTATTTGATTTTTTTTAAAAGGGATTATTCGTACCATCAAGCAAAATACACAACAGTCAACCTATTGAGGTCTGATTGTGGCTTTGCTTGGACCACCTGAAGCATGCAATAATTGCTCTGAAGTGCATTTCCTGATAAGCCATTTGTTATGTTTCTAAAATACAATATACTTATGAAGGAAAAACCAACATCAACATCCAGGAGAAAATGGAGAGAAGGATTCATTCTTTGTGCTGGCACTCTTTGCCACACAGTTTGCCATTCTAACAGCCAGTCCAAACCCTCCAGTTCCACTGAAAAGCTTTTAAGGCATTTTAGGTTTTTTTGGTTAAAGACTTGGCACATTGATTCCTATTCACAGCTCCTTTGGGGGGGTGTGGGGGGGTGTGCAGGGGAGGGGAGGAAGATGCAATGCAAACGCATGGTTCTACAACCCTCATTATGACTGTCTCTGTTTTGGCATGCAGTTTGATTTATGTGTTATCTTTTCCCATCTGTAGAGTATGTTGTTTCCCTTACACACACATTCATATTAGAGAAAACAGAAGGATGAAGTATGGTTTAGTGAGGCAGGATGTCAAGACACAGTAAATATTAAAAAAGAAAAAATAAGGAAAAGAAAAAGGAAAGGATTTAGCAAAATAAAAGCAAGAGGTTGGTTGGGTTTTTTTCCCTTTGGTGACAATAAAGGGTTTTGACATCTGGCCTTTATCCACGGGAAGAAAAATACTTAGCCTGAAAAGTCCCAGAGGGCTGTGTGACCAATTTCTAGTCAGATGAAGAAAAAAAAAATCTTCCAGAAAATTAGCAAATGAGCTGTTTGCAGTGCAACAAATGCCTACGGTTTTAACATGAATTGTGAAATCCCTGGCTGTGACTGATCAGAGTTCATTAAAAATAAATCTTGGCCCAGCAGTTTTAATAAATGGAATGAGCAATAAAGGCAGCAACGATTTGCTCTTTCTTATGCAGAAAACTGCCTGATTTTGCATTTTTCACTCAGCCAAAGGATTTCTGCTGAATAAAATTGATTCTGGCATCTAATGTAAAAATTCAGGTCTCACCTTCCTGGGGGCAAGGAGAAGATGGATACGGAAGCTTTGTCAACACTTCAGGAGCCTTTTAAATTTAACTTTTTCTAGAATTTATCTTGGCATTTAAGACTATGTGGAAAAAAGTAATCAAAGCCACATTTTCTGTTCTGCCTGCTCAGGAAAGCTTGAGAACACAGGTGTAAAAGAGGGCTCCGCTCACTCCCATCGAGGACAGCTCTGCCTGATGGTTGCAGGACTGCTCACGTGGAAATGAGTGTTACCTTGGCTGGAAAACTCACCATAGAGACGAAAGGTAAAACACTTTTGGAAACACAGGTGCTGTACAGTCATTATATATGCACCTCACCAGGCCAAGGGCTGAACGGATTAATAATGGATTCCTGGCCTGGAAATACGGTCTGCATTTTACTCTGCTCCATCACGTGTGAAGGCTAAGAAAATTTGATGGAAAAGGCATAAGAGTTACCAGCACTGTGCTGCTCGGAGGTGCAAGTTCTGAGGTGCTAATGCTGCCCCAGAAGTCAGCCGCTGAAGTGCCTCAAACCTCCGCCTGGTTGTGGAGTGGCACTTGCCAACACTGGGCACAGCCTGAACACCTACAGTAGTGCCACAGGTCTAATCTGGCACCTGAACCAGAAATCCAGTCAGAGCTTGCTGCTTTCTAGTTCAGAAAAAAGGAGCAAGTGGCACATAGGCACAGTGCACGAGTGAAATAGTGGCATGTGAAATAGCTCTGCATTTTTGCTGTTATTTTTAATTCCTCACAGCATCAGCAAATGGACATTCTCAGTCCCAGAACATGGTAACGTCTTCGTATTATTTATGGCACACACAACACAAAACAAATACGTCATCTACTAACAGTAGCAGTTCTCTGGCACCAGGACATAGAGAGCAGTGAGAGTGGGTGGACCTTGCTGGTACAACAGAACTCCCATTGCAGGAAAGCTGTCCAGAAAGCAATAAGCGAGAAGGGGAACAAACCCAATTGGGATTATTCTTTCCCTCTCCACCATCCTTCCTTCCTTCCCTGCCACCTTCCTTCCCCATTGCTGTCTCCACATAGTCCCCAGCCTGGTTGCACCCTCGAGGAGCAGCAATCCCTACCAGAGCTCCTCTGACCCTGCAGAAATTTTGCAGCTCAGCAAGGCAGCTCCTAAGAATTAGGCTGTTCATGACGGAAAACTTTTACCAGGAAAAACGCCATCAGCAGCAAACTGCCCCTTTAAACCAAGCCCGCTGGACAAGCTGAATAGTGCTGTGGCAAAGATGACTGCTGTAAGCCAAGATCACAAGCTCCAGCCAGCCTGTATCAGGCAACGTCCACTTTTGGGTACAGCTAGTGCTGAATTCGCGGGGGAGTCAAAGAGACAAAGGTGTAGTTATCCTGGTCTAAAGCCCAGCAGAGTGGGTGGAAAGTCACACACTGGTTTCAGTGTGCTTTGGATCATATCTGTAAGTGGGGAGGAGCAGGCACAGAGCACTCTGTGGACCTGTCGTAGTGGCCCTGGATTTTGGGGCAATCTCTCTTTTAAATCAAACTGCTCGCTGTGCAAGCTCAAACTCTGCGTGCATGTGCAAGAAGTGATGCCTGGAGGGTGTTGGTCATTTATACAATAAGGAAAGGCACTTGCTAGAATAAATGGTTTTAATAAAGTAACAATGTTTACTTTTCCTTTGCTGCAGCAGAACACGAAGCACCTTCATGAAAAGGTCCTCGAGGTTAAGTAAACTATACCTAGTCAACTACCTTACAGTTAAAACCTGGGGCTGCTCTGCGCGTGAGATTGGCTCTTTGCTATTCTCCTTGGTAGAATAACATGTGCAGCTTATTTCTTTCCATTGGGTGTCTCTAATTAGAAAAGGCAAGTAAATAAAGGGCTAAAGTAAGACTGGCACATGTCAGCAGACATGCTAAAGGTTTATATATTCTGATGATCTTTCATCACTAGGGTTTCTCACATACGAAGTGCTGGGCAAGAACTGATCCTACAAGCTGCCAGTGCATGTCCAGAGAGGTACATCACAGACCTATTTTCAGGACTTCTCTTTTGAAACTTGATTTTGTTTACTATTTTCATTCATTTTCTCATAACTGGCAAGATGATGATGATGAATAAACGAGGTTGTGCCTTGTAGATTTGATAGTAGCAGCCTGCTGCAATAATTTCTGTCCTTTAAGCTAGCCAAAGCACGGTTGTTGGTTTTGGTTTTTTTTTTTGTCTACAGTCCTTCAGTCCTTTTAGCAGTACAGCTCACTCCCTAAAATGTTTTCCCTCACTTTGGTTTCATAAAGATCCCTGTTTATCTGTTTTATAGGCCTTAGATGAAGGACAGTCCTGATTTATCAAATCGGAGGAAGGCTGTGGGGAGGAGAGAGCAGCACTGCTGTGTTTTTCCACACAACCTGTTACGGTAACAAGCACTCCCCCACAATGTTTGCTGACAGATGTTCAAGGCTTGGAAAAAAAGATCTGCTTTCAGCTGATGGCTGTACCACCACTTTTGAAATAAGTGTTAGTTCTAGGCTCTGAGTGCATGAGGGCAAAGAAATGGCAGGAGGAAAACAGAGAATCTGGGTAACGAGGCGGAATAACAAAACAGCAAAATAAAACCTTGGTGCTGATAGAGCTGTCAAACGTAGCATCTCCCGGGCAGCAGGGGAGACAAAACAGCCACAGAGCTGGATATGAAAGAGCTGGAGCAGTGACCTTCAAACAGCTCTCTGTGTCTCTGACATTAAACCACTACGGAGGTCCAAGCTTCCTACCTGGTCTTCTTGGACATTAAGTATTTAGTTATCACATACATGCCCTGACAGTGCCTGGGAGGACCTGGGAATGGATGTTCCTTCTTGGGGCACTGAAAGGCCATCTGTGAGGCATGGGCCATGCCAGGGGAGGACAGGGACTGTGCTTTTGTGGGGCCTGTGCAGCTGTTTGAGCACAAAGTGTCCAAGGAGTCTGGGTGACGCCAGAAGGAGGTATCCCGTTAGGTGATCCAGTTTACCAGTCCTGGCTGTGTTCTGGGGCATAATCCTGCCCTGGCTTAACAGAAATTCAGTGTGCAAGGCCCAGATCTTCATGGATGAACTTGCTGAGATGGACAAAATCACCAGGCTGTTTGAGACCTGCTGATGCCAGTGGGAATTAGGCAAGCAATCAGTTTAAATGTGAGGTGCTGCACGAACTAGGCACATCAGCAATCTGCAGTTGCTTCTGAACTCCCGGTCCTCAGCTAGGGCGGGTTTTGCATCTGGCATAGCCTGGATTTTCTCTGAGGCTACTGAAGCTTATACAGCTATGGCCTGAGTGACTGGAGCATGCTGGGGAGGATTAATCTAGAGCAGTGAGACTTCTTGCCGTTGCCAGTTTTTTGGGGTTTGGTTTTTTACTAGGATGACAGAGGTATGTGTGTAGGAACTGGAAATCCTGGGAGTGTATCCATTTCAACACACTGTTTGCTGGAAGGGGTTTCTCTGCTTGTGGGCAGACTGTAACAACATGAGGATAATCCTTTTCTGTCTTCAATTCCTTCTTCCCCTATTCCAAAGCAGGCAGGAGTGACTGGAAGACTACTCACAGCCTCTCAAAACTTCCCTTCCCTTGCCTTGCCTTCCCTTCTTTCCCCTCATTTTGCCAGCTCACGTATCTATTAAACAGTACAAATGGGTATTTAAACCCATTTAAACCAGTTCAAAGTAAACTATCTGCACTATCACCTTGTACATATCCCTATCTTCTCTTGCAGTGTGGGAGTACTTGTTTACTCACTGAGAATGTTGCAGCAATTTGCATGTCCACTTAATAAAAAAAAAAAAAAAGAAAAGAAAAAGAAAGTATTAATAATTTACCACTCAGTAGCATTCATTTTTGTGAAGTTGCATCCATAGCCCAAAATGTTGTATGAGCAGCACATCGCTGAAGATAAGAACTGCAATATAAGACTAACAATCAATGTCAATTTTCAGTTCTAATAACCCTTGACATTACATGTTTAAATGTGTGGATATGTAGTTTCTATGCTGTTATCCTGGAAGATGGATTATTTCAGTAAAAGTTAGCAACATGTGGGTTGTTTTTTTCTTCTATGCACAGCACTTTTTACAAGTAATGTTTCCTAAAAGACAGGTGAAGCTTATACCTTCTCCTTTTCTCCTGCTGAATCATATAGCCATTTGGATAGACTGGACTAACGGGAATTCCAGTAGCCTGAGCCCTGTATACCAGAGTGCGAGAGAGAGGTGTGTAAGGTGAGTGTATCATGTGTGCGTGCATGCATCCCTCCCTCCACACATACATCCAGTTCTGATATATCAAAGCAATACTGGACAGGAAAGAAAAACTTTAGATGAGGAACTATTCATTCCGTTGTCTCTGTGACTGTGGAGGTAATCGTGATGAATGGTGCTAGAGAAGTTTTTGAGTTTCATGAAAGCACTTTGGACCTCCTTTTTTTAAATTGAATCCTTAGCACTTTAGTAAAGGCAATAATGTTTTCCCAGGGTGTACTGGAGAAAGAATGTCTCAAAATGGAAAAAATAAGTAGTTTCCATGATTTATGCCATTTACTTTGCAAACATAATATGTAGAGCAGAACTTTGGCAGGTGTTAATCAGTATATTTTTCTTCACACCAGTAGAGCTGCTTCAGCTTATACCAGCTGAGAATCTGGCTCCATGTACTAAATAAAAAAGTGGGTCTGGCTTCCTAATCTTTTGTAGTAGACACACAAAACTGTTCGTTATTGAGCTGTGGGCTTGAAAAGCGATCTCACTTCTCAGTATTGGCAGCAGGCTGGAGAAATGGGGACATGGTGTGCTGAGCTCCTGGGTAGAAGAAATGTTTTCTTTCAAACCATAACGACCTTTTTGGCCGTCTGAAGGAATATGTTCAAGCTTCCTTGGCAAGCAAAGGTGGGACAGTAGCCAGTTACTACATGAAGGCTTTGAAGATGGAGGGAATAATAAAAGGGGAAAAAAATATTAGAGGAAAATCTTTTTGTTCCCAGACGGGTAGCTAAGGGGTAACCTTGCTCCATCTGCTTTGAAAGCAGAAACACAAATTGACCTAATACATCAAAATCCATACATTTTTTTGACTGTTCCATATCTTAGGTGTTGTGTCTGGATTTTACATGACCACAGGGTTTAAAAATAGGTCGTTAGCTCCTAAGTGTGGCTTCAGGTGGTGTTTCTGATCCACACGGTTCTGGACCAAGTTCTTTGGAAAACGGTGTACTGTAATAAGTAAATCAACTGAAATCATGCCCAATATTCCTGACGTAATGTGGGGAAGAGGACATAATATTGGAGAAGAAATTGGAGATTCCAGGGGGAAAACAGGAACATTGTTTTGGCCAAAATTATATAGATGCACATGTGTAATAATAGAAACTCATCTGCAAACAGCTGCTGTCAGAAAAAAAAAAAACAAAAAAACAACCCCCCCCCAAAAAAAACAAACAAACAAACCAAGTGAAAAAGTAGGTAGAAGCTCAAAGGAAATAGGGGAACTATAGAAATATATGCGCACTATTTATTTTTTCTTATACCTAAACAAACTTCATTTAATCAAGATGATTACTCAGGATATGCACAAAGAAGTGCTTGTTCTTATGTACTGAAACATGAAACAAGGTTTTCATAATGTGAAGCTCCTGTGAGATCTTAAGGTCACAAAAAAGTGAGCTTTATATAACAAATTTTTGGGGAAAGGATACGAAAGCTTGTTGGGGTTTAATGTCAAAGTCTGTTGTCCACTGACTGAATGCTTGGATGTTGCAATTGCTTGTTTTGGAAGGAATACACTTTTGAGTATACAGAGCACACTATTTGAAAGATTAGATCTCTCCTTAATAAGCAATATTTTCTTACCCCAGAATTTTATTTATATCAGAGTGATCTTTAAGTGATGTCTTCTGTTATTAGAGTTTGACCTAAACTCCTAAATAGCTTTATTATGTCCAGCGACCTCATTCTTACCAGGTTTTACAGGCCAGTGGTGAGTTAAGCAGCCAGCTTCCTGCTAATTAATCCTATTTAGTTAAAGAACTGTTAGACTGCATTATCTTATCTCTGTTAAAAGGAAGTTTTTACAGGATTGGCACCAGATTATTGTTATGAATGACAACCCTCCGTCCAACTTTGACAGACAGTACATAAGCAGAAAGGGAGAAGAGCAGAAACAGAGGTCAGCACACAAATGCCGTCTTGTTCTTCAGTGTTTCCCCATGACACAAATGCCCAGAGTTATTCCAGCACCCAGGTGGCTTTGAAATTACACAGCCCCCAGATCTTCCCTCCTGGCAAGACAGTGCATTTTGGCATGCCAGAGTCCAGGTGCCCTGCCAGAAACCCAAGCCCCCAGCTGGTGTGACCGCAGGTGGGAGATACAGACAAAGTCTACAGTGTATTTGCGTACATGGTCCTTGTTTTACTCCAGAATAGCAGTGGCCTGACAGAACTGAAACCCACCAGGCGGCAGAAAGCCCCTATTAAAATAGCTGATACCGAGATCGCACAGCTTGCTATAATTGTGAGGCCCCAGAGGGGCCTTTTCTGTGTCAAGTTTTGAACTCAACAGGTTACGTTAAATATAACGGAAGGTGAGCCAGCCCTGGTGGAACATATCCGTGAGTACATAAAGGGTAGGGCACTCAGCAACTGTAAGCCAGATAGCAGAACGCAGTGGTTCTTGTCCAGGGGTGAGCTATACGTGCACCAATAGGTTTATAGCTGCTGCATTTATTTTTTTTTCCCCTTTCCTTCTTGCCTTTAACTGCTCACCACCCTTATGCCTTCCACTATTTTACCATTTGATCTGGAGTGAAATGGACAAAGTCTATGACAGGCAGGGTTCACCCTGCCAACAAGCGTATCTTGGGAACAGGGCAGGGAGGGAGAGGAGCAAGGGGAAGGAGGAGATGTTGATAAATGGCCTCTTTTTAACTGATATTTATGTATCACATGAAATTTGCAGATCTGCATCTACGAAATGTACACATTTAGTAGGACAGCCAGCCATTGGCGTGGGGGGAACATGATTAGCTGCTCTGGGGACTGTTGAACAGTGGATGTATTTTCACCTGAGCTGCTTGAAATAACCCTCCGAAGTGGCTTGTATGTCACCCCTTCCAGTGTGCTTCCCTGCCAGGAGCTGCAGTACCTGGCTTCGAACAAAGATTGGGCAGACGTCCCTTCCAGGATGGTGGCAGGAACAGGCAGGGGCTGTAAAGAGGGGTGTTCACTCTGCTCAGAGTGGGGAGCACCAGGGTTGGGGGAAGCCCTTAAAAACTGAAGAATTAGAAGTGAAATCATCTATGCAGAAAGTATGAAATCCTGCGCTCTCTCCTAGGAGCACTGAGACATTTTTGTCTGTTAGATACCATCAAAGAACCCAACCACTTGTGCTTGGTGTCTCTCCTCAGTATCAGAATAGGAAATCCTTGGTGGATACTTGAGGTGTAGCAGAGGGATATTTAATGGTAACTGCCAGATATTTAACAGTAACTGCTGCATTTGTACTGTTTGGGGTGAGTGGGAACTTTAGTTTTAACACTTTGGGCATCTCAGCTACCAAAAGAACATGTATGTTAGCTAGCAAGGGGAAAAAAGAGGGTAATTGTTAAGTAAGAAGGACTAAGTTAGGACATCAGCTCCACTAAAAACTGCTTCTAACAGCTGAACATCCCTCATTTCCCCTCTAAAATAAAACCACTAAAAGCCAGGGCCAGGCTTCAGATAGGTATAATTAAAAAGGTAACGAAGAGAGCTCTTTACCTGGGTTGGCAGCAGGCTGACCATAATGTAGCAATTCTTCTAATGTGAAGAAAAGCTACTGGTACCTGAATGCAAAATGATACATTAAATTACATGTGCCTTGTGATGAATTGGTAATGCATTCTAGAGTGTCCAAAATGAGTTTAAAGAGCCTCTTTTCAATAGCACAAGAGATATGTGACATAAATCTCCTGCTGTACTAAATTTACATTGAAAGACCATAGAAAGTCCCATTTCATTATGCAGAAATGAAAACACATATACAAGAAAAAGACATGATGAATAAGAAGGGCTTAAGATACATGAGCAGCTTTTGCTGCCACATGACTGGCGCTTGCCTGGCCTGCGTCTGAAGGCTGCAAGCACCTTCTGCATTAGTAGGTACAGAAGGATTATGACCTGTAGTTAAATGTATGGTGTTTGCCCAGCGATAAAAGGGAAGAATCACATATATTCTGGAAAAAGTAAGAAATCATTTGAGGCACAATTTTTTTTTTCATAATAGAAGTGATACATTTTGGAAGGAAGAACATGCTTTTTTTTTTTTTTTTTTTTTTTTTTTTTTTTTCTTTATCCTAGAACTTTGCTTTCTTCCTTTTGGATGGCTGATTAAAGATCTCTCCTTTCTTAACTAATTCCTTAGCCAAAAATGCATTTTGCAAATATAAGTAAACCAATTGGAAATTAGATTTTTGAAATTTCACCTGCATCTTTTCTACATGGCTGGATACAAGCACTTCTGCCTTTGTGGACCATGCATTTGCTGTGCTGCACTGTACGATACAGCCTAACACATGCACAATACAATTACTTTGAGCTAAGCTGAGCTAAGTATATCCAGGTATGCTACTGGCTTTCATCACGTGCAGTTAAAGCACTGACCTATTGAGTTCTAAAATGAGTGCCTGGGGGTTTTTTTCATGCTTCTATATCCTAAGCTGACCTGTGAAAACCGAAGGAGTGAGATATGTACTGCATGGCTCCCTACAGCAGATTTACTGAACAGCCCATTCTAGAACTCAGGTACTTGCAAATAAACCTCCAACTGAGCCTTAAACCAACCAACCTCATGTCCATTGACATAGTTATTTTCTGATCTTTGCTTCATTTTGCACACCAGCAATAATCTCATGCCTGGAAAATTGGGATGATCTGGCTTAAAAGTTCAGCTGCAGCCATGTTAAAAAGACCAGAGGAAATGGATAGCTCATCCCTGGAAAATGCAGCCCTTTGGAGAAACGCCAGAACTCCTTAAAAACAAATCAGCTCAGGATTACAGTTCATTAGAGGCAAAATGGCGAAATAATTTCCAGGCTATTTTTTGACCCATTACTTCCATGCTGGCGTTAGCAGAGAGCAGGTTTGCTCATCCCTAGTTTTGTGCACTCGCCAGTTGTGGTGTTTTGAAGGGCATGTGATAATCCTGTGCTTTTAGTACACGAGCACATAAGCAATCAGAGGCAACTACTGTTAAGTAGAGAAGCTGCTGGAAGTGCTGTAAGAAGCTTCCTGGCACTGCTTTCCAAGTCCCCAGCATGTCACCCACGGGAGAAGAAACATAGGAGGAGGCAGCCGGAGACTAAAGCTGGCGGAGCAGTTGCAGCTGCCATCAAAGCAGAAACAGCCTTGGCATTTTCCTGAGTTAGATCTGGGTTCCTGGTGACCACCTCTTTGGTCAGCCCACTCTCGTGAGCCTCGGGGCTTCTTCCTCTGCCTACCTGGCCACCTGCCCTGCTGCCTTGCCTTGGGCTTTCTGTTTGACTGGCCAGGAGGTCAATGGGGGACGCCTGTGCCCCTGCCTCTTCACAGGGCTGGCAGAGGACGGCTCGGCGCTTATTTGATCTCTGGGCACATCCAGGGTGAGTGTGGTTCACGACAAAATGCTACCCTTCTGTGAGACTAAAATTTAGGTGAGGAAGGTAGTGAGTGATGAAAAGCTGCGCACTTCAATTAATAGGAAAACGGAATCACTTTGCCTGCAAGGGATCAGCTGCTTTTAAAATGCTACTGGTTTACTTACACAGATGATGTATTCTACGACGAGCTGGAAGGATGCATGCAACAAAAACATTTACTGGGCTTGTGCTACCTAACAGCCATCAAGGTACAATTTTTCAGAGCAATAGTGCCGTAAATTATGTGGTGGGTACTTAATCATCATAGAAAGATAGAAATGTCTTACCTGGCTTAAGTGGGCACATGGTGTGATGTGATCAGCAAAGAAATGATAATTCACCGCTCTGCCCTTGCTGTGAAATACCATGTGGGATGGCTGGCAGAGAATGTCTGGCACGGGAAGCTTTTTCCTAAGTGGCCCCAGCAGTGGGCTGGTCAGAGACACGGGGCTCTTACCAAAACCATATCCTGGGTTTGTTGGGCAGGGACTGGTGGGGAATCAACCCTCTTGAATAGAGAACTTCTGTGCACCACCCCAAGGAACAATCTAGCATTGTTTGTGGGACCTTCTGTGTAAAAGCACAGATTGTCTCTTCACAACATTCTGCATACCCAGAGCCAAAATCCTTCCTCTGTTATTCTAGTAGGAACGATAGGAGCATTTGGCATGTGGAATATAAATCTTTCTTTGAAGCTCTGCATCAGGACAACAGGTTTCCTGGGAAAATAATTATTTGGAATTCAGTGGCAAATGAAACAACTGTTATGCTGGTAAATAGGAACTTCTGAGGGTTAATTTTCTAAAGCAAGACTGGTCCTCAGCAGAGAAATAAGAAATGGACAAACACAATTAGTGTGCCATTCATTCTGATTTCATTCATCAGGTCACATCACAGTAACTGTAAAGCTCAACAGCATGTTCAGATGCACACTGATACAAGCACAAAGAAATTCCTTAATGTTGGGAAAGACTTGAGGAGATGGTGTCCTGGCCTGGACTGGGAGGGAGCTGAGGCTCTTGCTCAGGATAAGGTTAGGTTTGGGTGTGAGAAGGAGGCAAGCTCAGTGCTCTGTTGCAAAAGGATGAAATTTCACAAACTGTTCTCCATGCTTTGGCTCAGCTGAGCTGTCCTACAAGATTTCCACTTCCTCCTTATTCCTTAGCAGAGGCCATCTGAAACCTTGCATGCCCAAGGAACCTGTCCAAGAACAAGGCAGAGCTGAAAGGGCCACGTACTGCAGCAGCTAAGGGAGTTTTTGCACTTGGACTTCTAGTCTGTGCCCCTTTAGCCTTGTGAGGGCTTCACAGTAAAAAAAGAACAGAAATGTGACAGTTGCCCTTATTTTGGTGTTAATGTTATTCATGCTTTACTATTTTTACTCATCCACAAAGCCAGTTTACAGTTCAGAGCTCAGCTGGGCTACTGCTGAGCTCAGCAGGACTGAGGAGCTGGAGCTGCTGCTCTGAAGAAGCGGCTGCTTCTGCATCTTGAGGGGGGGGGCAGCAGCTGAGCTCCAGGCTTGGCAGGAGCTGTGAGCAGGAGCTGGTCTGGCCCTTTCCCAGTCAGGAAAAGGCTCCCAGCTCCTATGTCTTGCTGATTTCTGAGGTCTTCAAAAGCAGTGAAACCCATCCCTCGGGGGCAGAACTCAGTGAAGATTGTTGTGCTCTGGCAACTACTCCTCAGGGAAGAAACAACTCTCCTCTCTGCACAGCAGGATTTTGTAGCCCTCTCTGAGCTAAAACTGGGTTGCAGCTGCTGCCGTGCAGCTGCCCATCCCTCCCAGCAGTAAATAGTGCTAGTGATGCTCGGGTGATGCTCGGAAAGGACTGCAGTCCCAGGGTCATTGCCTCACTTTGCACAAAGACCAAGGTAACTTGCTGCTGTGGGAAAAGATAGCCCTTGATGCAGCTGGCTCCATTTGGGATCCTGCAGGGTCTCAGTGAGAACAGTGGCAGCACAGATTTCAGTCTTCTCATCAGAAGTGGCTCTCTGCCCTTCCCAGTGAGATGGAGGCAGGGCATACTGCTACAGAATAACCCACTTCAGGTATCAGTCTGTACCATTTTTGCATTCCTGGAGGAAAAATCTTCCATGGGAAAAAAATCCCTTACTTTATTTGCACTCATGGCATGCTCCCCTTTCTAATTTGTAAAAAAAATTGTGGGTTTGTTTGATTTTTTTTTTTTAAATACCCTACTTTCGCTTTGAAATGTAGTTGATAAAGTGCCTAGTTCTTTTTTCTCCATACTCTGGTTAAATGCTTTTCTCTGACAGTATTTTTCTCTTTGAATCTAGCATACCAAAGCAGTGCAGGGTTTGGAGGAGCTGGGTTTCCCATGCAGGAAAAAGAGACCCATGAATGAAAAAAAGGAGTGTTGTAGGTGGGTGCTTTGGCAATGTATATCGCTGCATTCTTGTTTGTGACCGCAGCTTGTCCTGTCAGGTCCTTGCTCCAGCTGCCATCGTTAGCAAGCGCAGAGCTGGAAATCACTCATGGCAGGGAAAAAAGAAAAGACTGAGGCAACGAAAGAGAAAGGGATGGCCTCTTATTTTTTAGGTAACAGTTTGGCTGGAGACTGAGAAACATGCAAAGCAGATTAAAATTAAGAACAGATCCCTGCTGACTTCTTGCGGTTTTGGAAAAGCCAAGGCAGCACCGGAATTCAGGTAAGATAGCAGTGCACACCAGCCCAGCATGGTGGCATCCTGTGGGCACCAGAAGAGTTATTGCTTGCTGAGATGTCTGATACAAACTGTGATTTTTAGATGGTGGTGTACTGGGGCCATCAGAACCCTATTCGTCTCTCCTAATAATGAACAAATTCACTGTGATACCTTCCATCTCTTTGCTTCCTTGGACGAGGACTCTGGCATCCTTTTTTGTCCATTGCTGCACAGTGTTTTGATTGCATTCCCACTTGCACAGCCCTAAAATGTTGTGATTCATTCTTTCATATTCAAGGCACTTTGATTCTTTGCCTCTAGGCCAGAGGCCCAGAACATCCATATGACTCTAGATGACCAGAGTCTGTTCTCGTATGTGTAATGGTCGTGTACTGGCTGATGATGTATGTGCAGCTGTAAACGAATTCATTGCCTCCCTGGGAGGAGCTAGAGATAGGTAACCTTCTTTAACAGCAGTCCTCTATCCTCAGTAGGCTTGGGTGAGATGCAGAGCAGTGTAGGATGCCAGCTGAGGAATTTACATTGTGCCTCTACCCAGATGTTTGTAAATATTACTCACAGCCTGTTAAATAGAAAGAGCACCAAATGAGTACATCTCATTTTTTGGTAGCTGCTAAGAATTGCTTCCTCTTAATATACATGTCATTTCCATGTACGGCAACTAAATTCAGTGCAAACACTACCATTCTGTGCAAACATGCCCTCTGGCTAGGAACATTATGCACATTTTTAACAGTGAGGTTAATTAGGTAATGGAACAAATTTCCTGTAGTGATCTAATTAATTTTCAGCATTTATAGACGTTAATCAAGACTGAAAGGTGCCCTGACTCCATCAGGATTCATAGTGTTGATTGTGAAAGTACTTGGTAAAATGGCTTTTGTTTTGTAGTAGGTGAAACTAAATTATGGCTTTGAATCCATGAAACCAATTCTGAGTTGAACAGTAAACCAATTTCTGTTAGTTCACATTGTGTATTTTCACACTGCGGTTTGCTGTTCCAAAAGCAGGACAGCTTGTTTAAATCTGAAACGATGAGCCTCTCCAGCTCTCCTGAATAAAAGGCAGAATGCTGAAATCCACTGGAGTATTCCTACACGAGCTTAATGCATTGTAGGATAAACAAAACATGGAAAAGTAAAATGGGTATAAAATCCTATCAGTCATAAGCAACTGGGATTGCACGATTACATGAGTCATGAAATGTTGGGGGTCTGCCTTTCCTACGTGGGAAGAAAGACTGAAGCTTTCAACTCTCCTACATATCAAGGAAAAATATGTCCTCTTCATTTAAAAAAAAAAAAAAATAGTCTTATTTTTGGCTACTACATGGATAGGAATATCCAGATCTTGCGTAGTTCATTTCAATCACTTTTAAATCCCATGGGCCAATATGGACTAAAACCAACATATCTGAGCATAAAACACAACTGAATCCGAGAGCCCAGCTATTTTTTATGCAGGTGAACTAGAGAAGAGGGGTTTGCCAGGACTGCACTGCCCCGTGCCTTGCAGGGTGGGATGGCTGCCGGCCTGGCACAGAGAAGACGAGAGGCTTGCTGGTGCCTCTGCTGTCTCCCATGCCCAGCTATAGCCCCAGCTCTGAAAAATCCTGCTCAGGAGGTGATCCTAACTCTCCTTCTTCTGGGAGCAAACAGTGGTGGTTTATCTAATTGAAGGTACTGCCGTTTTCTGGTATATTTAGGCTATGAACTCCCTAGATGAGGCAGGATACTCTGACGGTACTTTTGATAGATGAATTGTTTGGTGCCCTGGTCTCTTGACTTGGCCTGCGGTCACTGCAGCAACGCACAAGTTGAATGCTACTATTTCATCTAACACACACTTTCTCAGCAGAATTGCAAAAGCTGCTGGCAGGCTTGTCAGAAAATTCTGATAATTTGGCCTACTTTAAACTGTACCTTTTCAAAACAACACAGCATTTAGTCCAAACATTGACATTTTTCCCAGGATGAGTAAAACATCTTTCCAGTAAAAACTGGCAGGAAGAAAATAAAGCTAATAGAGCAGTAGTACTTTGAAGCACAAAGTTTTCTTTTATTTATTGCCGAAAGTTAATTTTCTAGATTTCTCTGATTTTCATTTTATTCAAAGAACCTTAGTATTGACTACTCTAGTAGTCAATGCTAATTCCGGTACTAATTCCTGGCACAGACTATTCTACCACAAAATGTAATGATTTTTGAAAGTGTCAAGCATGGAAATAAATTCTGGAATTAAATCAGTATGATGAACTATGAAATATCAAGGTATCAGAAGACTACTTTGTGCAGGCATGCAAGAGAAACAAGGTCTTTGAAAAGAGTTTTAAAATCAGACTTGAGTACTTTTCCAAGAAAAAACCAAAATGAAACCCAAAAACCCCAACAAAACCTGCCTTTGAGCTCTGCTTCCACACCTGTGCTCAAACGTTGCCCAGACTAGTTCCAAGGAAAGATACGAATGAATCGAGATTTGGAAAGGATTGAAAGTACGTCTGGTATAGACAAGGTCTGAGAGTTGATTTTGAAGGTAGTTTGTTTTGTGCTATTGCTGATAGCGGTACTGGTCATTCTGGTTGTCAAAGTTACTTCCAGCACGTCTCCATTCACCACAGACTGTTTTCATGGAACTAATTTCTGGGCTCTGTGTGTGCACTTACACGTGTGTGTGCAAAGGCCAAGCTGGGCTGTGTTCAGAACTGACAACTTTGTGTTAATTCACAGCATTTCCCACCCATCTCCAGAGCTCTCAGAGCTCTCTGAACTTCTGTCCTACTGGCTGATGCCTCCTCGGCATCTCGCCGCTCTCGCCGGGGCAGCACCCGCAGAGAAGAGCTGTACCACACCGAGAACACCGGCCGGTCACCCGGCTCTGCTGGGGGGACGCTGGACGGAGCTGGTGGCTGCCAACAGTGCGCACAAGGTGACGGGGAGGGAAGATCAAGGGTGCAAAAGCCTGAACACTCCAGACCTGGACATGAGCTGCCGATACGTTGACGTGCTATCTGGGTGGAGAAAAGCTAGAAATACTCTTCAGTCGTATAGCTGCTGCTTCCAGCAAGATAACTGTGTAGCAACACAGCGAGTAATAGAAAGAAGCTTTCCAGCGATTGCTACCCAGAGATACCTTTCCATCTGTAGCAGGCAGAGAACAAAAACCTAGGTCAAGATTTCATTTTTAATCTTTTAGTTGCCATTGAAATCTGACCGCTGAAGCATCGTTAAGCAGAGACGGAGGAGCTGCTGTGCCAGAGGTGAGAGGACGCGGGATGCCGTACCCCTGCGTGGCTGCCAGTGCTCCCATTGCGGCCAAGGCTGCCAAGGGAGCCCCCCTCGCCCAGCCTGTTCACCGTGAGTGGTACACTGCACGCTCAGGCACCTGGAAATGGTGTCTCTTGGCATCCATCTTGCTACAGCCTCTTGCTTTTTTATTATATTGAACATCTATTTTTAATTTTCTACATTGTCAAGAGGAGATAGGAAAAATCACCCTGATGGTACCTGCCATTTGTCTCTCCACTGTGAATAACTGCCCTCATTAGAAGGATTAGGAAAAAATAAGAGAGAGGAGGAACAATACTACTACACTTTTCAAGACACAATTGTGATAAAATTGTGCTGTGTCTTTTTTTCAGATGACTTCTGAGGGAGTTTTTTAGACTTTCTAGGCCCTTCCTAGACTTCTTTTTTTCCTGCCAAGTCAATCTGAGAAAAAGGCTGCTGCTTTTAATATCTAGTGATGATAGCAGTGTTGATGTTGATTATATTTTTAACAAAAACAAACACCCCTGGCTGAGCAAACACTAGCTTTTGGACTAAAGTAGCGTTGCTGCTCAGAAGTGGATTCCCTGATCGTCCACAGGTACCACAGGTTGGCTGGGTTGGCTGAGCAGCTGTGGCACACAAATTCAGTTCCTCTTGGAAAAAAACTAAACTGGAAGTTTTGCTTCTGCTGGGGCACCAAATTCCTAGCATAGACACAGCCGAAGGTTTACAGTTTTTTGCTTTTTTTTTTTTTTTTTTTTTCTTCTGCCAAAGAGAGCATGTTCCTGTTTTAGGCACCATGTCACGGGCAGAAGGGGGGCAGAATGATGTTACAGTCAAGGTATATGTAGTTCAGTCAAGAAAATACTGACAATTCTTAAATTCAGCAGAATTCACCTAGCAAGTGAGCTCTCTGCTATGCGGCTGAGCTGAATGACCAGCTGACACCAAGGACTTTATTAGGCAAATATTCACAAATGCATACAAAACCACATTTATCACTATTAATCTTCATTTGTTCAGGAGCAAGACTGAGAGTATGGGTGAGGTGAAGGGACTAATTGAAACAATGTTATGCGGACATACAGAAAGACACGATTCACATCGCACATCTTGCGTTCCTATTAATAGCTTGGGCGGTACGAACAACCTGTGTGAGTAATACAATCAAAATTCTGTCAGAGCATTACTGATCACACTGGCAAATTAATAAAAAAAACCCCTTTTCCTTCCAATAATATGTGCTTGTCATTAAAGGGGCAGAGCATGTTCATGAGCTGAATTAATGCTTCTATTAGCAGCAGCATTACTAGTATCATTCATAATTAGAAAGATCTCTTTAACTCATGCAAATATTTCTAATTTTTTTGCAATGTAATTCACGCCAATTCAATTTCTTGCTACAGTTCTTAATGTCTACTGATTCAAAGCAGTGTGGGCTTTCACATTCAAGTAGGGCAGAAGAGTAAAAAACCTAAAGTATACATGTACCCGAGGTGAAGTGCTGTGCTGATAAAGTTCTACTTCCCCTATATTTAGACAGTTTTTTTAAAAGAAAAAAATATGCACCTCTATCTAGTGTCTATTAATGAGGGGAAGAGAAGTGAAAAGAATTGCGTATCAATGCAAATAATCCCTAATTTGTACAAAGTGCCTGTGTACCTTTATGCGCTGAGAAAGCGTTAATGCAATGATTCCGCCTGGGAACGATCTCCCCTCTTGTCTCCCGCGAGTGGGGGGGATTTGTCGGGGCTTACACCCCCTCCCCGCCCGCAGCCGGAGCGGTGCGGAGCAGCGGCCGGCGGTGGCTCCGGCCCCCGGCCCGCGGTGCGGGGTCCCTTCTGCGGGCTGGCTGCTGCCTCTCGCAGGCCGAGCATTTATTTTAAATAAATGAATAATCTGGCAAACCGCGTCCAGCGCGCCGGCGGCTGCTCGATACTCTGCTTCTGCTTTCCAGCAGCATTCGCTCGTTCGCTTGGACACGTTCAGATCGTAAAAGCTTCCTGGTTGCCCCCCCTCCTTTGTTTGTTTGTTTTTTTTTTTTTTTAATAAATGCATTGGCACAGAACACTACGAACCCTTTTCTCCTGGACAGCTGGGTCGCCTTTCCAGAGGGTACGCTGAGGCTCACCCGGCCCCCCGCGAGTGGCAGGCGGGGTGGCGGTGCTCCTCGCTCCCTGTCCCGCAGAGCAGCTGAGGCCAGCCCGCGCTCCTGCCCTGCGGGTACGCGGCCATAACAGACTCACAGGGAATTTGGGCGGTGAATCAAAGCTTAATCCTCCCGCCCCTGCCAAAAACAAACCCTAAAAGCCCACCCGCCCCTGGCCAGGGGCGTCTCTCTGCCCGACGCGGCGCCGCACGGCTCTGCCCGCCGGCAGCGCGCCCGGCGCCCGGCAGGGGGCGCCCGTGTCACACGGCTGAGATAAGCGGCGGCGTGGGTGGGGGGGGGGGCTTCCATGCCTGCCCCGC
>JAVJGJ010000059.1:8006741-8021883 GCA_035590215.1 Microhierax caerulescens
GTCGGGGTCCTGCCGCCGCCCGGGGGCCGTTCGCTCGAGTCGGCCGGGCTGGATGCCAAGCGCCGTCTGTGTTTTTCAGAGGCATTTTTTTGCGGTGTGCGGCGGCTGTGCGGCACCTGCGCGAAAGAGGCAGGACTGAGGGCAGTGAGCGCTGGCTGCGGTTTTTTTTCGTGGGGAGGGGAGAGAGAAGTGGAAACGGGGGTAAAAAAGGTTTCTTACGCGATTGGGTCGGCGACCTTATGTGTGAGTGCACGCGTGTTTGGCGTCTGTGCCGTGGGCCTCACGTGTAGATGTATTTGGAAGTGACTGAAAGCAGCGGTGCTGCCCTGCGCTCCCCCCGCACGGCACGGTCCCAGCAGAACACCCTCCCCTCCCCTCCCCGTCCCCTTGCAGTGACAGCTCTCCAGGCTCTCACACGAAGCGTTTCTTCTCTGGTTCGAACGTGTCTGCAGGTTCCGTGACACCTTCCATGAAACACAAGGCTGGGGTGGAGGTGGGGGCACGTGTGGAACAAACGCAGTGAAGGGGAAATGGCATGCATTTGTGTCTTCATTTGTTCGTTTTGTCTTTCCAATTGTAGGAGGCTTACGTGCAGAAAATGGTGAAAGTATGCAATGATTCAGACCGATGGAGTCTCATCTCTCTGTCCAACAACAGTGGCAAAAATGTGGAGCTGAAATTTGTGGACTCTCTGAGGCGGCAGTTTGAATTCAGTGTCGATTCCTTTCAAATCAAGCTGGACTCCCTGCTGCTTTTTTATGAGTGCTCAGAGAATCCGATGACTGAGACTTTTCACCCGACTATCATTGGTGAGAGCGTCTATGGGGATTTCCAGGAAGCCTTTGATCACCTCTGCAACAAGATAATTGCAACCAGAAACCCAGAAGAAATCAGAGGAGGTGGTCTTCTGAAGTACTGCAACCTTTTGGTAAGGGGCTTTAGGGCTGCCTCCGAATCCGAGATTAAGTCCCTGCAGAGATACATGTGTTCGAGGTTTTTCATTGACTTCTCAGACATTGGAGAACAGCAGAGAAAGCTGGAGTCCTACTTGCAGAACCACTTTGTGGGATTAGAGGACCGCAAGTATGACTATCTCATGACCCTTCACGGTGTGGTGAATGAGAGCACAGTGTGCCTGATGGGGCATGAGAGGAGACAGACTCTGAATCTGATCACCATGCTGGCCATCCGGGTCCTAGCCGAGCAAAATATCATTCCCAATGTGGCCAATGTCACCTGCTATTACCAGCCAGCCCCATATGTAGCAGATGCCAACTTCAGCAATTACTATATTGCACAGGTTCAGACGGTGTTCCCTTGCCAGCAGCACACATACTCTACTTGGCTGCCCTGTAATTAAGGACCGAAATTAGTAGATCCGGTGGGGAGAACGTTTTCTAAGACGTAGGAAGGGGCAACGCGTCCCTTTGAAATGGGGTGTTTTGTGCAATGATGATCTGCTCTGGTTTTCAAGCTTGGGAAAAGCTTGTGGGTATTCTAATAAATAATGGGAGCACGATCGAGAAAGAACCCCAAAATAATTGGATCCTACCCCAGAGCACAAGAGGCCTGTCATTAAAAGCAACCAGCTTCCCCTGAAATAAGCGAGGGAGGAATGAATGCTTGATGACAATATGGGTTGGCAATATCTGCTCCCATAGCTTTGGCATAGAGAAGGTGGGAAAGCCTTATTTTATTTTTATTCTTACTCTAGAATGGGATCTGCAAAAGGGAGAATATGAAAGAAACAAAACAAAACAAACAAAACAAAAAAAACACAAAAAGAAAAAAAATTACAAAAAACAATTCTATATATATTCAGGAATTAAAAGTTAGAGGCATAAAGCAGAGATAAGCTGAATAAAAATGTATATTGGAATTACTGCATTTGGGGCTTGCAGCAAGTGCTGTCTATGGATTGACTGTGTAGAATGTATAGCTTGCTTGACTAGAATGCTTTACCAGAAACAGCTTGCTCCAAATGAACAGTAGTGGGTTGGTACAGTTATAAAACCAGAAACACGTACGATGACAAAGTCCATTATTTCCAGCTGTGTGCACGCCTCACATTTTAAAAATGTGAGAATGCAGGAAAACCAGCTGTGGCAAACAGAATATACTCAAGGACCAAAGATTTCACAAATAAGTTATCCGAGCAAAGAAGATACAGTAGAGTATATATATATATATATATATATATATATAAACAAAAAGAAAGATGTTGCTATATTTGTACACACCAACAGTAATCAAAAGTGCCTGATGCCTTCATAAAATTTGAAGTGAGAAAAAAATATAGTTTTGTGGTTTAACCATGCATTTTGTTTTATCAGGGACACAAAGATTAAAAACAGAAAAAAACCCATAAGCTTGTGAATAAGTGGTGGAGGAAATGCCCTATTTTTTTTCTTGGCAAATAACCTGTATATAGTTAATGTTATGTCGGTGTGCTATTGTCCTAGGTACGTGTGTGTATGTGTGTATATATGTTTGTGTGTGTATATATGTACATGTTATAGGTGTATATCTATATATATACACACACAATATATATTAATGTGGTCTAGGAAAACGTAGCAATTAAGGAATGTTTAAATAAAGTACTATGTGTTTTCCAGTTTGCAACAGGATGTTATAGGACAGTGGGCACCTTGCAGTGAATTTTTAACCCACACCTGAGAAATTTGGAGTAAATGAACCAGTCAGGATTGAGGTGGGATTCAGATGATGCCTTTGGTTGCAAGAACAAGGATTACAGTAATTCAGTGGGTTGCTTGTGAGCCATAATAATTCCACAGATGGAGAAACATATGACTAGCTGATTTTTTTTTTTTTAAACTATTTTGTACTGTAATGCCATTTTGACGTTTAACCCACTAATGTTGTGACTGCATACCTCCATGATGTGTAATTCAGTGGAACGTGGATCAAAGATAGGTTTATTTAAACCCCCTGACAGCTAAAGAATATTGTATTAGTTGGTGATTTGAACACTAATTGTTAATATTTAAAGGAGTATTTTTAATAGAATGCGTTACGCATTCCAGGACCACTAGAATTTAGCAAATGTGAAATGAACCCTTTTTAAGTGTTGCACGATTGCTTAAAATTATATTTTATATATATATATATTATATATATATTTTTATGCAAATATTAAACATCTTTGATCTGGTTGTCACACTGCATTTACAATTTCAGTACTGTACTTTATTTAAATGGAATCACTTTACATTGGAACGGTAACTGTTCACTTTCATTTCCTCTCCCAGAAGACCAGCAGGGGGAAAAAAAAAAAATCAGCCTCCGCTGTTGTTTTCACTTCAGTGCCATCTCTGAAGGTGTTAAATTCTTTGTTGGACTTTGAAAACCTAATGACTAAGTGACACTTGACTGTAATATTTTGCTTTTTCTGACTGAGGGAGGGGGGGGGAGGGAAGAAAAGAAAAAAAAAAAAGAAAAGGGAAATCAGGCTTTTGAAGGAAAACTCACCGTGCCCTGGCTGGTTGCAGCGGGGTCTGGCGCTGGGGGCGGCGGGGGAGCGCTGGGGGGGCTGGCGGTGTGTTTTCGCTGCGGGGGGAGCAAGGTACAGCTATTTTTGTCGCGCTTTGTACTTTTCACTCTGGAGGCAGTTTAATAGGAACGCGATTTGTTTACCGAAGCACCTTCCCCCGCGAGTCCTTCAGGAAGCGTAAAAGCTGGTTCATTGCCATTGCTGGCACTGACTCGCAGACCTCGTCCCCACCTCCCCTTCCTCCGGCGCTTGGCCGCAGCCTCCCGCCGGCCGCCTGGTCCCCCGGTCCCCGCGGGGTCCCCGGGCAGCCCCCGGGGGTCCGGCCGGCGGCTCCTGGCCCGCTCTTCCCCGTGCCTCCGGCTGCTGGGAGGGTTTGCCAGAGGAAGCTACGGAGAGGGCTGGGGAAATGGGATCAGCTGGTAACGTGGTATGTCTTCTCTGCCACAACTATTTGCAGCAAATACATGAGTCATCTGCTCTTTAAAAGGGTTCGAGAATCTATAGCTGTGCCACAACCACAAAACACTGATAGTACATGACGCGATGTGTTTTTCCTTTGAAGGACCCTTTTTTTTTTTCTTTCCATTGCTTGAAAGTTTTGATTTTTCCTCTTCCTCTCAGCTCGAATTTTATTGTGTTTTTTTGTTTGTTTGTTTGTTGTTTTTTTTTAAATGATTGACAGCAGCTAGTTACCTTATAGTGCATGCAGCGGGGCTCTGAGCTAAACTGCACTTTTCAGCATCTGCATTTTGATACATATATAATGTGTTTTTATTCTGGATCTCTTTTGCATATGTTAATGATCAAGTGGTGGAACTGGTGGAGCTTTGTTTTATTGGTGACTGGTAGCTTAAAAGGTGCCTGGTGTTAGAGGTGGGAAGAAGGCATGAGTTCAGGCCAAGAGTAAAATAAGAAGCCCTTTTCAAAGATGGTTTATTTCTGTGGTTTGCACACCTTCCCCACTGTAAAGTCTTAACTTTTTTTGGACTCATTTTTCCGCTCCTCTTCAGCACACTGGTACTTTTAAAGTTAACGACCGTGTTCTTGCTTTGTAGACTTCATTTTTCCCATCCAATCAGATGTAAGGTTAGAACTTGTGCTACAAGAGACAGTGCCCCTTTTAAAGAGCTGAACTGATTAAAAACATTGACCTGATTACAGTAAAACTGCTTGTGCTGCAGCTGAATTTACTGCTAACCAACAGGGTGCTGAACCTGGTTACATGTAGCGATGGTGAAACAACCCAGAGCTTTGAAATGGGATTTTTTTTTTTTTCCCTTAGAAGTAGCTGTCCTCCCAAAAGCAAGAACATTTCTAAAAATAGAAGGGCAATTAGAAAATCAAAACAATGGTATTTTCTAGTTTCTCTTATTGCACTTAAAATATTTTTTTATCTTGCACAAAGGCCTTCACACAAATCTTCTAAACACCTCTTATTATATGCTTGGTTTGCATCATGCCCAAAGCTCCTACCAGTTCAAAAGAAAAAAGCTTTTTTTTTTTAATTGAGAAAATTAATTGTATTAAGAAAACTGCACAGAAAAGGAAAAAGTGTAATTGCATATTCAGCTATTTGAATATATTCTTTTGTATGGTTTTCTTTATGCAGTTTCCCTTGCAAGAAAGAAAATCAGTGTACTGTTTTGCTGTTGTAATAATGGTTTGCTAACAAAAAAAATATTAAAAAAAAAAAAAAAAAAAAAAAAGCCTGCAAATTTCAAGACAGCTTGGCTAAAGCACTGCAGGCTCCTGCAGTCTGTAGGAGTCTGTGCAGATTTGCTTTCCCTCAGATTTCCTTACAACTGTTGCCTTTCTGCAAGGCATCCTGTTGCAGCAAACTGCTCCTTGGGTTGCTCTTTTGGAACATTTTGACTATAGGCTTTGTCACAGACAGAAAAAGAGCTGATGGAAAACAGACTCTAGAGGGAACAGATTGTGAATTTTGTTTACAGCATCCAATATTTGGATTTTTTTTGTAAATAAAAAGAAGTTATTTTTTTCTATTGATTTGTGTCTGCTGTCTTCCGTGTCTGAAATAGCTCTGGCCTGCTCCTACTGAATACCAAGTTTTCTTTCATTAAAGAGGGACAAGGGCAGCACTTTTCTGCGAAGAGCAGCGTTCAGCTGCTTTCCGATTGGAGCACAAGACGCTTTGAGAAGCCCTGCCTTGTGCCAGCCAAGTTGGACTGGCTGTGCTCAGCTGCAGAGGAACCTCCCCAGCCACTGCCAAAAACACCGACTCCAGCGCTGGTCGGGCTGTGCACATGGTCCCAAATCCCCAAACCGGAACAGCTCTGCACCAGCCCCGCGCTCTTGCTGCCTTCCCAGTTTAGGTCTGGGACCGGGATCTTTTCGTGATGCCCGTGACTTGTGCGTCACGAACCACCATGCTGGCAGCCACATGAGGGTCCTGATGCCCTTGAGATGTATTTGGTAGGGGCCAACGCTGCCGCCTGAGCATTTCAGTAGGTCTGGGGAGCAATGGGGTGCTGCTCCTTGGGTGTAAAGGCAGAGCTGTCTGTAGTGGATGGATGCTGCACATAGTGCAGCTCGAGGAGCTGCTGGAGGGTGGGGATGCACATGCCCATTTGATACAGTTTCTGAATCGGTCCAGTTCTTCCCACAGATTCAACATTTACTCTCCTTCCCTGCCCTACAATGCTGTCCTTGTCAGCAGAAGTATTTTCTATTTTCTGTATTTACAAGGGAGATGCCTCGGTAATGAAAGCTAATTTCCTCAAAAGGCACTTCAAAGGAATGTAAAATATTAATTTACAATGCTCGTGGCAATAGTTTTTTAGCCAGGGTGCCTCGGACTGACCCAAATTTGAAAAATATTGACTAAGACGCTGCAGTGTAGCTCTTACTAGGCTCATTCATGCACATGGCCTCGGAAGGCTCACACCAGCTAAGCGCAAGCGTGAATGTGCTTATTGTAATGATGAGTGAACCTGTATTCCCCTGTAAAAACAAACAAACAAGCAAGCTGCTGGGACTGCTCATTTTTCCAGGCGCAGGAGCAACCCCCTTACTGAACGCCGGGCGCCTTCTGCACAGTGCTTCTTTTGAAACCTGCTGGGCACGGGATGGGACTGTTGGCCAGCGTGGCTGGGAAAGGGGGATGCACTCGGCATCCCTGCCCACGCGGCATCGGCATCGCCTTTCCTCCTGCCTTACTGCCAGGAAAGGGAGGGAGATGTGGCCTAGCGCTTCCTCCTGTTAGCTCGCTCAGATATAAAATATTTCAGGCAGCCTGACAAAGGTGGCTGCAATGCCCAAAGACACAGATGGAAACTGGGGGACTGGAAACCATCTAAATCCAAATGCCTCTATTTGCATCTAAAAATCCAAGCCCAGATGGATGCTCTTACATTTTGGAGTTAGCTAATTCCAGTTTCTCTGCTTAAATTTTGGGGGATTTTATTGAGAGATGAATGCCGGTTGAGTATCTGGAGTGTTGTGAGTCCTCCATCCCAAACTGAGGAGGAGTATGATGGGGACACAATTTAGTAAGTTGTGGTTTTGTGGAGGGAGAAGCATTCAGGACTGAGGAAGAGGGAGGGCAAAAGCAAGGTGTACGAACGGGGAATCAGCTGGGTGACAACAGTGCAGAAAGCTAGAGGGCATACTGAGAGACTGGAGTAAGGGAGGAGCAATTGCTCAAGTCTTTAACTTGGGTTCGCCGTGCTAAAATGAGTCTGATCAGGGAAGCTGTCACTTGCAAAGATGGTCTGCAGTTTCTCTTGGCTGCAGGAGCATATTATTATTTCGCTGTGTTAAAAAAAAAATACAAAAAAATACCTCGTAACCCTTTTGCCCAGGAATGAAGTGGAGTGTTGGTTAAATCGACCCTACATCCTCTTGTAAATGTATTTGCAGTTCCCTGGAAGGCAATAAATTAATAATGCTGTGTTCAGTTCTACAAACCTGCTCTTGGGAAACCCCAATGAAACTCTGCAGAGATTTTTGTAGCACAGTCATGTGCACCTTGTTCCCAAGTGTTTGCGTGCATCCAGTCATGCCTTCCTGAAACTGCCACCAAGCAAACTTCTCCCTTTTATTTATATGATTTTAGTAAAATTCAGTGCACATGGCCATATGCACTTAGGTAAAGCACGGGTTATGGCTATGCACTGCTGCATTGGTGCTGGTGTAGTTTTGCCGCAATCCCCTAAATATCTATAGAAGTGTGTCAGAGGCAGCTCTGCACGCAGGGCTCTAGTCCACCTGTAAGAGCACAAGATCAAAGCCTGCACTTTACAGAAGAAATACTAAGCCTTCAAAGGCATGATAAGACATGATGAACAGACTCATCTCCTACACACTTACGTAGCCTTAGGCTGTTCAGAATGATTGTTTTGTGGATGCACAATTCCACCATTTCATGTGCCTGCTATTTCATCAGGACTGTGCAATGCCAGTACCTGCCAGACAGTTTTCCTTTTGCAGTGTTTGGGTGAAAAACTACGTCCTAAATACACACCTAAATATTGTGTGCAAAACATGGATATTTTCCACAGTAAAAACATCCCTTAGATTCCCATAATGGCTTGGAGGGCATAAATTCCTGATTTTCGAGAGGATCGTATACTTAGACATGCTTTGCCTTCTGTTGGACTTGGGGGTGAGCGACTCTCCTGGTAATTAAGTTTGTGTTCTGAAAATGGAGAAATCCAGAACAGCCAGCACTTTTAAAAAGTGAAAGTCTCTGGGTCTAACCTACATAGGCTTCCTTCTCTTCAGATCCGCTTTTGGAGGGTGCAGAACAGAGTAGATTCTAAAATCACGGCTCAAGACAGTGGGCAATGAGTATGTTTTGGAGACATCTAGCTCGCCCTTGTCAGCATGCGTGTCTGGTTGCCTCTCTGCCATTTAAACAAAGGTGATGAGAGGTGCCTGGAGTAGAAAGGCAGGCATTCCTGGGGGAAACGTGCATGGCTTTGTGATGATTTTCTCCCAGGGAACGTGTTACTTAGAGAAGGTGTGCTTGAAGACGGCTCATGCCCGCAGTGGCTTCATGGCCTTCCTTTTATCTGTGAATCCCTTGCTTGGATCATTCCCTGAACTCAAGACATCCATGGAGTTCCTACAGCACAGTCTGACGTGGAAAAGTAATTGCAAGGAAATCTTTATGTAATTGCAGCCGTTCCTAATTTAACTCATGCTTTGAGGAAAAAGTAAAGCCACAGCCATTTTTTTCTTAAATCTTTTGTTCTTGAGTAATTTCTTTTGCTCTCACTTCTGCATTAGTGTTCTGTGTTTGCTTCTCTGCTGCCTTCTCATCCTGATTCTTGCAGCAGAAGCAGAGGGACCAGCATCACGTGTTCTTCAGGCTATCAGTAACCCTGCTGGTCCCTGGTGTTTGACAGCCACTGACATAAGGTCCATGCTAGGTGGGTTGTTAGGTGAGGTTCATCAAGAGGTGGAACATCTCCGCGTAAACAGGGGTCCTGGGTGTCCTATGAAATGCTCTTGAGAAATACTTCAAGTTCTCCACTAGCAGTTCCTCATGGCAGGGAGATTACTGCATACAGGCTTGAACAAACTGTTACCTGGGTGTCTCAAGAAGTGCAGTGTAACATTTAAATGAATAAAAAAAATTAGCAGAATAACAATTATAATGAAATCAGGGGAAAAAATGGGCTGCAAGGTACTTATTAAAAATGTCAGCATCCAAACTAGTAGAGGAGCTCTTCATTGGCTTGAAGGCTTTTATGTGGGCTATTCTTACTCTTTGAAAACCAGACAATTGGCTTTGGGCTAAATTACCCACTGGAAAAGCATATGCATCTCTTATTCCTCACCTCAGGCTTTGTCATTTAGGAAACAACAAATACATGATAGTTGTCTGCTTTGTGATAGTGGTGTGAGCTGTGCATTGGCTGATTTATGTCAGTGCTGTTTACAAGTAACCCTATAAATGTCAGCCAGTGGTGGAAGTGAAACCAAGAGCTTGGGCCTTCCTCCTTGCCAGCTGTGATCTGCTCTTTTGCATTTTTTATGGCACTGTAAAATTGAATCACTTTTTTTAATTTTTTTTTTTAGGTTGATCTTTCTGACTTGCTTTTCGTTTCTTCCCAATCCTCTGTCACTAATAATCTCAAATATTTAGAGTGGGATTTTCTAGTCTGCCAGACTCCTTCTTGCCTATTTATGCTGGTCATGGACCCCTGTGGGGCTGTGCAGAGGCATTCGTGCTCTCTGCAAGATGTTTGAGGAGCAGCATCTGTTTTTTTGCAGCCACCATGGGTCCTTACATATGCCACATTTCATAGTGATTAAAAAATCATGGAAGTCCCAAGAACTTGAAACTAACCAAATTTCATCCAAACCTAGACAGCTCCAGGTTTGTCTCCAGGATCTGACTTGATGCCACTTGTCACCTGCCATTCTGTGCCCCCAGGAAGAATATCTGTATTTTATACATGAATGAGGAGTGCAGCATCCACCTTGGATCAGGCTGTGGCTGTCCTTTGTATGAAAACAACCCATTAGGCAGCAAAGCCTCTGCAGGGCTGGACTGGTGGCCATCCCACAGGTAATCTGCTACAGAGAAAACAGGGCTTCAGGTGCTGGTGAGGAACTACTGGCAATCTTTCTGTGAAATGCACACACAGTATTGGCTCAACACTGATCATCTCTTTTCTGGAGTTCTGTGGGCAGCCACAGTCATATTTGTCTCAGATCACCTGGTGCATTACTTGCATTTCAGTTGTCATGGGTGCACGTTACTGACCAATGCACATGGAAGTACTCTTTAAACTGTGCTCTTTGGCTGCTCAAAATATATTCTCTATAAGCAGCGCAAAGCTGCCTAACAGATATTTTCCACTGCCAAGAGCTGGCTCTTTAGGCTCTGAAGACATTTGCGTAAGTCTTTTCTATGGGATGACAGTCTTCCACCATCCCAGAAATGCCCTCCCACAGCAGTGGGAATGTCCATGAATGATGAGAAGCATCTGACAAAATTCTGGCCAATGCACCAGACACCTGAGCAAAAGCTGGTGAGGCCAGCAAGAGATTTTTTTTCCTTTGGCTGTAGCTGGCCTTTGGATGCAGCGGTAACGGCTACGTCAGTACTCGAGGAGGCATGCAGGGAACACACAATGCAGATTTGGTAGCTGAGCTTGACCCTAGCGTTACTTGCTAGTTCTTTGTTGTTGAATGTTTGCTCTGCAATAGCAACCAAAGGGCATGACCAGGTTAGGACCCGTTGTACCAGGCACTGTGCAAACACCCCTGTGTGAGTCCCTTCCCTTAGAGCTTCTCCGTGTGGGGATTTCTATGAGCTTTTTCTTTTCCTTTAGCTGTCTTGCAGTAAGTCAACTAATTTGCTTAAGGCAAGCTCTCTTGCTTTTCTAAGAAATGGGATATACACTGCAAAAAGTGTTCCCAAAGAGGCAATTTTGATGAAATATTATGGACTTCTGTACATTTGTTCACTTGCTAAGACTGTCATGTCAAAATTTCAGCTTGCTTTCATGAATAAAAGTCGCTCTCTTAAAAAGCTCTGTGCTTGATGCGATACATTTTTGTGGCTGAGAACTGAAATCAGTACTCTTTCTCTGTAGTCAATGCAGAAACAGGTGCATTTCTCTCCCCTCCATCTTGAATTGCAATCACATCAGGAGGTGAAATGGAACAACCGAGGAGTAATGTGCAGCAACGTTAAGTGACTGCAGAGACACAAGTTGCAAACATGCTGAAGCAGCTGAGCCCATATTTTGGCTTCCTGACTGGGTTTATTGCTTTTTGCTTCTATGAAGGTGACACCACAGGTTTGTTTTGGTTTTGGGTTTCTTGTTTGTTTGTTTGTGGTTTGGTTTTTTTGGTTTTGTTTTTGTTTTAAGTTTTGGGTTTGGTTTTTTTTTTCAGTTAGGCTGGCTAGCAGACTCATCAGGCTCAGGAATTTTCTTAACAAGCAAAGGTTAACTCTACTCTGCAGGGCTTCCTTCACCGGTTGGCTGAGGAATCCACCTCCCTAAAAGACTCACTGTCATAAATCCACAAAGTCTCAGCCCTAAACTGACAGCAGGAAATCATTATCCTGGGACACACAGTCTCACCGAATGTGTATCATCTCCTGAGTGTATCAAATTGCAGTGTTCAGAAAAATTGTGATATGCTAAGCAGTTTATACACAAAAGTTGTTAGAAAGAGGGTTTAATGATGGCAAACCACTGTATGTAATGAGGTCGAGGGGAGGGGAGACTAATAACAGCCCTTTCTGTAATTCAATAGAATAATTTGAAACTCAGCTGTAAGCCTGTGACCATGGCGGTGCCTGTGAGAGCCGTGTGCTGTGGTTATGGGATGGTCTGTGTTTCCATCATCATTCCTTGTTTTCAGGGTTTTTAGTTCAGCTGTAAACCACTCATCTGAAACTTGATGAGTCCACATATGGTGTAAACCCACAAAAGGCAAGAAATTCAGAATTAGGGCTGGAAGTCCCTGTTCTGCCCCCCTGCCAGGCTGTGCAAACTGCCCATCTGGTAGGACAATAGCCTGTGGGTGATTTCCTCCATGCACCTCTTCACAGTACAATTGCTGGCTAATATGAGTTATTTCTTCAATATATAATTCCATGCTCCCCCAAAGTATAATGCAGTGCACTGGCAAAAGTTTGGCTCATGTCTCTGATGTTGTGATAAACTAGTGGACATTTTCCCTGAGAGCTTGGCAACAAATACAGGAATTTATTTAAGTAAGAACTTTAGTTACTCTCTGAAAGGCATATGGATTTCTAAATGATTCAATTTGTTAGGTATAGTTTAAATAACATGCCAAGAAAGACCAGACTGATAACCTTTTTTTAAAAGCATTTCAAATACTGTTCAGTTTGGTTGTGCAATAGACAGAAACATTCTTATTTGGAAAGGCTGGGCCCAGACCTATTTATTTTGCACCAGTAAGATCCATTTTTTCCTAGACATAGTAAAAGCAAAAATTGGCAAATCTAAAAAAAAAACCAAACCCCACTGATTTCTTGGGAAGGAACGGCTTTGCTAATCAGAGGTCTGGCCAGTCCACCACAGAGAAAGTCCTTCTTATACTGGTCTAAGCTGACTTTTCTGAAGACCAGTGACAGCTCATGGCTCAGACTCCTTCCTACATAGAATGGGGTTGATGTCATTTCTACTTTCTTCATTAGACAGATGAGAGAAAAAAGCACGTGGGCTGGAGGAAGCCTCCTGCCCTGTCCCCTTGGATCTGATGGAGGCTTGAGATAGAGAGTACAGCTTGCTTTTTTAGTTATTTACTTCTGGTCACCCCAAAGCTTCATGGGCAGAATACATCCTCAAAGTTTACAGCCCTTGCAGGGCACTGACAAGAGCCTGGAAAGAGCATGGCCAGGCGAAGCATCAACACACAGTTAGCCTTGACCTGTGCAGGAGCTGTGGTGCACATCTAATATGCTGGACGTGCACCAGGGGAAAAGTGAAATCTTCGTTATAATAGAGCTGGGTTCTGCCAGCTTTCAGCTTATGAAGGAGAACTGGAGTCTGGTGGAGCTGTAGGGAAAACCCAGGTGTTACTTGGTGGGAATATGTGATATGGGATTTCATACACTGCTTATGATGGGGCCTAAGGTTGGCCAGGGTTTTCAGGTGGCCTGCTTGGGATCTTTTCTTACACTGAACACACCAGAAACTCCACTCTTACTTCATGCCCACTGCACACCGCACTCCAGCAACTGCCCCCTGGACCATGGTGTTCACAGGATGCCCTGGTTTGGAGCAATTCAAACGCATCTCCACCTACCTTGTCCCAGCAAGGGACTTCAAGTCAACCAGAACGTCCCTTTGTACGCAGGGAAAGAGAGTGACTGAAGGGAATGGAAGCAGGGTGCCACGCTGCAAAGCTGAGGGTCATGGACACTCTTGGGGGGCACTCCTGGTTACAGTTGGCCCCTGTCAGGAGTGGGAATGATGAGTAGAAGTTGATAGGAAAACCATTTTTTGGTTCTGGGACAAAACCTGAGAAGGCGGAAGGGGACAGGAAGCGGCTTAGGTTAGCACAGTTGTAAATGAGGCTCTCCTCATAAAGGAGGATCACGGATGGGGAAAAACTGGGACTGAAACAGGGGATTTAATGATAAGTACACAATTCATTTTTGTCTTAGCTTTGTTTGAGGCATTTTATTCTATCCAAAGCAGATAAAAATATTTTAAATGTGCTTCAGCTTTTTAAAGGAAGAGGTCAATGTAGAAATAAAAAAATGTGATTTCCATAATAACAACTATGTTAAGTCTTTTGACATTTCATAGTCTAAATATTTACTGGAGCTGTGTGGCAAATTTGTTTTGAAATAGCAAATTTTTCTGGCAGCGTGTGCATGTGTGTATGTCTGCACTCACGTGGTTGTGTGCATATAAGGACTGGATAAAGCCTTTTAAGTTTTCCTTTCCTGCTTTTAATTACGTGATTTAAAAGGCAACTTAGGTAAGGCCTACTCAGTCGCAGTTCAGTGGCTTCTGTGCAAAACCAAGTCCTCTTCACTGGTTGTCTTGTGCTCGAAGGAAGGAAGCATGTGCCAACAAAGCTGTCTGTAGGGACTTGCTCTGCTCATCCCCCAAACCTGCAGAGTTAGCACCTCGTGTGCAGAGCTAGCATGTATGGCTTTCCCGCCTCCGAGGGAAAGAGTCCCAGGAGGGCTACGAGTGAAAACTCTTTGGGAAGTTTCTTTGCTGTTCTGTCACTTTTCTATTCATCTTGAAAGCCATAAAAAGCAATTCGGCTCATACATCTGAGGGCAAAGCCACACCAAGTGTATGTATGTTCCTCATTAATCTTTTATGGACCAAACTTTCTCTCTATTTGCTTCTCATATATTAATTCTATTTATTTCCTCATTAATCTTCAGTGTCCTTCCTTTTTGCAGCAGGATGCCTGCATGAAATACCTTTTCTTTCTGTGCCAAATCCTAACTTTTTGTTGCTGAAATTTGATTTCGTGTGTCAAATTGATTTTTCCCCCCCCATTGTGCTTTTCAGTCAAAACCCCTTGATTATCTGTTTTTATGGGAAAACCAAACCAAAACAAACCCCAAACCATAAATAGGAAAAATATATCTCAAATAAATAATCTGGCACTGCTGCCATAAGAGAATGTTAATTCTCACAGACATTGTTATGTCTTTAGAGTTTTCCTCTGACATTTATTAACTTTTCATGAAAGACAGGGGGGGTTCTTTCTCCAATGGACACCTCCCAGCTTGCTTTACAGACTCCTGATTTTTGGCAATAATCTGCAGAAGGAAGGACGTCTGCTGTCAGAGCCCTGCTGTCTCGAAGACCACGCAGAGATTTTTAGCTTCTTAGCAAGGCAACACTGCGTCTGTGGAAGTGTTTCCAGGGACGTACCAAAAGCTTTAGCCTCCCGCACGGTGCTGTGGACCTGCTGCAGAGCAGTGTTTTCCCTGCTGATGAGCCGAATGGTTTGGGGAGCACACGGAAACCATGTCGAACCCTACAAGTACCTGTTGGATTGCTCAGCAACCCCCAGGGGCCCCAGTATGTTGCTGGGAATATCCAAATCTGCTGAGTGCAGTGGGATGGGGAGGAGGTGAAGTGGCAAAAGGCATTTATATAGGCTGTTTTGAGGGCTAGGGGGTGCTCAGTGTTATTA
>JAVJGJ010000059.1:8021983-8046557 GCA_035590215.1 Microhierax caerulescens
TGTGCAAGTCCTCTAAAACCGTCAGTCTGTGTAATTCCCTTATCAGAGAAAATGGGGTGGGAAGAATCAGCAAGAGTATTCTGCATCTTCCCTTTGCCCAAAGGCAGGATCAGCTGTCCTTAAACTCTTCCTTATTGTGCACTATCAGCCAGAGCAAACAAATATCTAAAATATTTTCTTGTTGAAGAAAATGAATCAAACCCTTCAAGTGGGGTGGAAGAAAGTTGGTCCATGATAGCTCCTCCCCCCGAGAGTCTTATGCCCTCTCTGTCTGGTCAGGCAGCTGTGAACAAATGAACCAAACCTCCCTGCCAGGACCAGGCAGAAGGAGATCCATCATGTCCCAAAGCTGACAGATGATTAGTGTTTCATATCTCAGACTAACAGGAAACAATGTGTGCTGAGGGTGGGTACAGGCAAGGGATCGGTATGTCTCGTCAGGATCTGGCCAGGAAGCAAAGAGTGGAAAGATTTCTGTTTAAAGACTTTGCACAGCAGATGTAGAGAGAAAGGATCTGCAGAGTGGAGGCTTCTTCAAGCCAGCAGGTCTGTTTGCCCCATGAAATTCCAGTGCGCTTGAGCCTTTGAGATGGCTCAACACTGAAAGTGAGCAAGGCTGGTGTAAGGTACAGGCATTTTGCTTAAGACACCAAGAAAAAAATAATGGGAGAAGTGACATCAAGCTTTATTGCCATGTTTTTGTTTCCTGATGCCTCTATCTTGTGCCTCTCAGTGTGTAACTGCCTGCTTGACATGGCTGCAGCAATTAGTGTCTGGCTGAGGAGAGAAGCCATGCATGAATGTGGTGTTGCAGCACCTACTGCCTCGAGCTCATTCTTGCCCAGGAGAAGAGGAAGAGGTGATATAAAACCCAGAAGCAGAGGATTGAGCAAGAGAGGCTAGGTCTGGGGAAGGCTGCAGGGATGAGGCCTCCATTGATAACATCAAGGTGACTCATTCCTTGTCTGGGTATTTTTTCTTTCTTTTGAGATGCATCAGTGTGAGGATTGGTGTATTGGAGCTCAGTCCTGCAGAACTGCTTCACCTGTACAGTCACTGGAGATGGATATGGAGGATTTGCTTCCTGCACTGTTTCCCACTTTTGAAACTGCTTTGCAATCTCCCCTACATGGCTTCCTATATTCGGTACTGAGGACTCTTTCTTAAAACAGTAGCTCCTTAGATACATCCCAAGTCTAGTCCTGACCATTAAGTGCCCAAAAATAGTGCAATAAATTCCCATCTCTTCCTTTTTCTCCCACTACTTGCACTCCCTTTTGTTGTTTTTTTTTCTGTCCTAAAATAGTTTTTAGCCCCTTTTCACCTTCCTCGCACTGCTGGGCACAGCCCAATAACAAACCCTTCTCTTTTGTCTTTATTGCCATGTCCCTCATAGTGTCTCCTGATGGTTTTGGTGTGCCTGGCAACTAAGTGTTCCTTTCACATTTATTTTGGGAGCTACCATTATACCAAACAGAATTTGAGGTGTTTGTTAGTTGGTTTTTTCTTTTTTTTTTTTTTTCATTTTTGCACAGGGTGTCTGTTGCTGAAAAAGACTGTGAAGAAAGAAGAATGATTAGAAGCCTGGGAACAACAAATTCAGACTGCTACACTGAGGCATAGGTGCAGTTTATGGGGTGCTGTGGAGACTCACCTGGGACATGCATTTCACATTGCATTTTAACTCCCAGCTGTGCCAGGACCTCTGGTCACTGAATGGATTTTGTTTGCCTCCTTAGATACCTGAGCAGAGATTGAAATCTGGTATTTATTGGAACAGAATCAGTTGACTTCTGATATGCACAATATATGTTTGATCTGTTGTTTCCCTCTAATAAACAACTACCATTTAAAAAAAAAAATGCATCTGCAGGGTCCTGTGACCTGACAGACCAGGACTAAGGATGGAAACTGTTGGGGAGGACATTTCACTTCCATAAAAGCCCTTTTCAAGATCTGGGTCCTCTTTGCAGGTGACACTGGCTTTAGTAGAGGGAGCAGAAAACAGGATGAATGAAAAGACAGGTTTTATTGATATGGGTCTAATTTTGAAAGCCTGTCCTGATTGTGTGGTATCTGTAGTCTTGTCCTTTTTCTAACAGGCTTGATGGAGACTGTCTTCCACTGTCCCCTTTCCTTTGGCCTGGTTAATGGGTGGCAGTTCAGATTTTACCTGAACCAGCTCTGTTCCCAGTCACTCTCCCCCTGTTATCCTCTGGGGTCAGATTACCCTTTCACCACTTCTAACTCCTCAGGATATTTTTTTACCTTTAGGTCTTGGCTACAAACAGCGCAGGTTATTTATATATATATATATAAATAAATTGTATATAAATTTATATATTATATATATAATATATAAATTGTGTATGAGAACCACAAAAATTCACTCAGGGCAATACAAATGCAAAATTCAATAGGTCATGAGACACCAAAACCCTCACAAGAAACCTCTAGGGGTTGCCCATTTGTCTGGAGTTTCTACCAATAAAGGATGGCTTACTTCCCTGTTCCTTTTCAAGCTGATTACTCAGCAAATCTGTTAACACTTTGCTATACTTTGTGTCAGGGAGTCTGAGCACTAGACTTTGTCACATCCGGAATTTCATGTGCTGTCCAGCAAATTCTTTTCTTCACAGTGAAAACTGAACTGAAAATTTCCTTTAGCCAGCTGAGTATACTGGAGAGCATGATATAATCCTGAGGTCTTGCTGGTAACTGATAATGGCAGCAGGTGGCATTACGTAGGAAAACGTGAAAAACTGAGCATCACTAAGCCCGGTAAGTGTAAGCAGTAAGGAATCTGAAAGATAAGCAGCACAAAACTGAAAGTTGCACTGAGGCCAGTATTTGATTCTGTAAATTGAATCATACATGGTTGTAGAATTGCCTAGAAATAATAAGTAACAATAGCACGTTGATGAGAAATTAGAGTATTGCTAAAAGATTCTGTTTTCTGAATGCTAAAAGATTCTGTTTTCTGAAAAACAAGGAGAACTTAATAGTGAGAAAAGCAGATCTGTGGGGCCAAACCAAATGGTTTACCACTGGCTGCAATGGGACCAAGACTTGTTTCTTGTTCTGCATTTTGAGCAATTAAAACCAGCTGTGGCAATAGTGCAGCATCCTCGGCCTCCTGGGCTTCCTCTCCACCAGTGCTGGGCGCCCAGCATTCCAGAGCGTGATTACTTGCAGACTCCTGGTAATTTCAGACACTTCAAGATGCCCACAGTTTCTACTGAGGCAGGCAGCCCTGCATTCCCAACCTCAGTGTGTTTGGCGCACAATTGTTTCTGTTTAGTTGCCGCTGTAGTTTTGTGTTCTCCTAGCCCCCAGAGTAGTACGCATTTAATTCCACTGCTTTTGCTATCCAAGAGCTGGCAGAATCCACAGGATCCAAATACATGATCCAAACCCCTACTGAAGTCAATTGGTTTTGACTGTTGGGTACTAAGTAGGATTCCTGGTTGGACTCCAGCTGTCACTTACAATGTCCACACAGTATAGAGCACATACTCCCTTACGTGAGATCAGAGCGTCTGCATTTCTTCTGAGATTGTTGGGAAACCAGATCAAAGCAGTATGTGAATCTGTGGACTTTCTTCTGGGTGAGATCCTGACCATCACTTGCCTCGTGGATGGATGTGAGAAGGTTTGGATTTGGCTTGCCATCTCAAAATCTGGATCCTTAGCTATGGTTTATCTAAATATCTGAATCTTAACCATGCCCAAAATATTCTTTGTTATCTCTCTTTCCTTGTGATGTAAATGACCTTAAAATCCTGCTATGAATAAAGGAAGGTAAAAAAAAAAAAAAAAAAAAAAGCAAGCTGATTTTATGTTTCCCTAGGATAGTCTTTTTAAACAGTAGCATTTCTAGGCTGAATTTTCCAGTGATGTGCTCCACTGCAGTACCGCAAGTTCCACATTCTGAGAAGCTGAAATAAAAAGCTGAAGACTGCTCGTATAGACATTATTTTTACCCATTAAGTCACTGTTTTTCCACATTAATCACAGGGTAAAGATATCGGGCTTCAATTCAGATTATGACAGTATCTAATGTTTTTTCCACATACAGCTTCAAAATAGGAGAAGACTTCCTCTCTCATTTTCATGGGAATTTTCTGAATTCCAGTAGGTATATTTTTCCAGCTGTAGTATTTTATTTGCAATTGGAAATTGCCAATTGAGATATCACCTTTCCTATGGAAAAGTTGCTAATACTAAATCTTAGAAACATGCTTATTCCAAGTTCTCATGTTAGATAGCCTCTATGCATAAAGCAGTGTCCTGTAACGCTCTGACATCGTTATCTATAGGTGTCAACCCGTAGATCTTGGCTTCTTTACTCATACAGAAATCTGTTGCTACAAAGTTGAAGGACAGAGGGGAGTGGGTTACATCTTTAGTCTAAGGTCATTTGAGGTAAACCTTTCCTTTGTAAATCTGTCTTCCGACAAAAAATATTTTGGTTGAAGTGGCCACCTGGTTTCCTTGGGAAGGACTTCACAAAAGCAGCGACTGCTACATTTGTGGGGTTGACTTTTTGTCCTCAAGCTCAAAACTGCATTTGGGGAAGCAGGGGACAATGGAAAATCATGGCCTATATCATATATGATATACTTTATAAATATATGGACTAACATTCATGTTACAGAAAAAGTTTGTTACAAACCCAGAAAGAATAACCTAGCAAAAATAAATACTCTTAGTTGATATTAGGCATATTCCTTCTCCAGCGCATCTAAAAGCGTGAGATTCTTGACATTTGGCCTCTCCTGTGTTCCCATCATGGGGTCTTCTCCAGCTCCCTTTGTCCCACAGCAGTAACAGCCTTGCCTTCTGTCCCTGCCTGAAGCCTCTGGCTAGGCTGGCAAGGACGTGATGCTTCCTCCCACTTGCCAGGCTGCTTGGCTGGTCCAGCCTTGTTTCCCCATGGCTTTGAAGTCTGGCAGATTTAAGAGCCTGGTTGGTGCAGCCCACCATGAAGTGGGGTATCACCCCCAGAAGCGGGATTCTCAGGCCAAAAGCAGTTCGGTTCCTAAGCTGCTTGATGCAGAGATCCAGTCTCTCGTGAGGGTGAGGCAGGAGTGTGTGCACTGCCACCATGGGAACCGCACCTCCGTCAGACTCCAGCAGCCCAGGCTGAGTCAACCCACGCGTGACCTCCCAAGCTAAGCAGCGAAAGACCCACTGCAGAGGTGCTGCTGAATAGGGCGTACTGCATGGTGATGACTAATGGGTTTAAGTGTTGACGTGATCCTGGTAAACATTAAAATGTGATGGGCACAGTGAAGTGGAATGACAGGCTTCGTTTAACTGGAGGAACTGGTCTGAGGGTTTGGTGACTGCTTAGGAGGACTGTGGTTTTCCCCTGGGTTCATTCTGGGCTATTTGGTTGCATTCAGCAGAACAGATGCTCTCATATGTACTCTGCCTTCATCTGAGAGGCAATAACTTTAAGAAGTTGAGGGATTTGAAGGTTGGGTGTCTTCTTGACACTAAAATACATTCCCAATAAAGGAGACATTGACAAACTCCACTGCCAAAGGTAGGAAAAATAACGTCAGATTTCCTATTTTATGGCTGTTTCAGCACACAAACACTTTCCATCTACGACTTCTCCAGATGGCAAACACTTTCTGCTCATTCAGAGCAGCATGTATGTGCAACATGTATATATATGAAGCAGCTTTTACTCTCATTGGCCACATGTCTAATTGTTCAAGCTTCAAATTTGCTAGGCACACGGAGCACAGGCTCTCCAAATGCTCTTTTTTCTTGAGGTTTTGCTGAGTGTGCATACAGAGCAGAGAAATCTGTCAGAATCTTGTCACCACCATCAGTAGCTGCTATACACAACATCAAATTTAGTAAATAATCATACCTATTAGTTTTCATTCTGATTGCCACACAGGCACACGCTCACACAAAACTCCTGAACAGAGAGGTTTTGGTAAATCCTTGAAGACTGTACATCACTTGTTTTTCTCCTTCTCAGTTTCATCACTAAAGAGCCATTTACCATGGAAGTTACAATTTCACCAGTTGCCCTCTGCAAGGATAATCAACTTTTACCCCCCTCCTTTTGCCTACATAAGAAAAAGAAATACCCAAATGGGCACTATCTTTTGCCCATAAAGCTGGCCAGTCATAATTTTTTTATTCATCCTTGTGCTGTTGCTGGCCTATGTTTAAATGTTTTGGAATTTTACATGATCAGCAACTTGGACAAGATCTAATGGACTCTGAAAGGATTATATTAAATGCAAAGAATAAGATAATTTCTCGTTTAAATAAACAAAGAAGACAATTTTAGGGACCTTTTGCTATGACATAAAGCATCTTGGACTATTTTGGAATGAAAAGCAATTCCTAAATATAAGACTTTAAAAACAGATAATCTAAAACTCCAAAATAAACCCACCCCTCCTACTGGAAACAGTATCTGTACTTACTCAAGCTAGACAATTTCGTAAGTCTTCTTCATTTTTTAAAAAAGACATCCTAGAATGGCTGGCAAATCCAGTGATCAGATGGAAAGAATTTCTGGATGTTCAGCCAGTCTCATCCATGTTTTGACATTTTATGCAAAAGAATAAAAACTATTCCCCCCCCGTTACTTTGGGCTGCTCTTATGAATCATTTCACACAGATCTGGTTACACACTCACAGAAAAGTCATCAATGTGTTGGAAGAAGGTGAGAAGAGAAAACTGTTTCTGGTTATGCAAAACTTCTGGAGATGCAGTGCAGGTGATTTGCTGTTTCATTATGCAGCTTGCCATGGATCCAAGCAAGCAATCCAGCTCTGTGCAGCAAAGCCCTCGCCAATGGCTGTGGCTCTTAGCCTGGAAGTCCAAATAATGCTGGTCCTATCTAACTTGTCCCTGGAAGATCAGGGAAGTACATCCCCACACTAGCCCACTCAGGGAATGGTGGATGTATTGAACAGTCTATCTAAAAAAGAAGTAAAAAGATGGTACATGTCCTTCTAACAACATTTCAGAAACTGCTTTATTAAGTGAGTTCTTAGGAAGTATGTTGAGTGCGAGACTTGGGGTGGGAAGAGTGTTTTGATTAAGCAGCGTTTCATTATGTTCTCTTCTCTGGAAATACACACATTTTGTTGTTTGTTTTTTTTTTTTACTTCTGACGCCTTCATACCAGGGGGACCCATGATGAACATGAACACATGAACCTGAAATTTCTGGCATGATCATGGTTAGTAACCTTCCTTCTAATGCCTTCTCTGCTAGCTTCTGACCTACCTTGCTGTAAGACCTGTGAATTGGCTGCAGTGAGATGTAAAAAAAGCCCATCATGCACTTAAACTGCATAGCATCTTGGGGGCAAAAAAATCCCTTTCTCAAATTGTTTTCCTCTTCAGTCTTTTGAAGTGAAATTGTATGAGTTAGAGGTAGCTGATCTTGTCAGACTCAAGACTGAGGCTCTTAGTCAGAACTTGGGTGTCACAGCCAGTCCACAAAGGACAGTTTGACCCTTTTGGCAGACAAAGGGGATGTGGAGAAAGAGACTGGGAAGCAGCAGGTGCTGAACAACCCTGGCTCCTTCTTGCAGCTGAGGGAAAATCCATGACGCTGAGAGCACTGGCAAGTTGGATACCTTGGGTTTACCACACCTCAGCCGCATCGGCACTGCCCGATGAAAGCACTGGATGGATGCAAACATTTGTACATTCATTCTCCGCTGTCTTGTGTGGTCTGCCTGCTCTGTGCCCACAGCTGTCTCCTCCTCAAGATTAAAATGCTGCTGTTCTCCACTTCTGACTTCTTTTCCCACTTGTCCTCTTAAAACCACTTGTTAAAGATCTTTCTTATGGGTCATGCAGGTTAGAATATATTTTAGCAAAAAATATCACCAGGGTGATCTCCAGTCCCAAATCTCCAAAAACACACCACATGGGTCCTGCTTTTCCTGCTGCAGTGCTAGTACTTCTCAGCTATGCACCCTGGTATATGTGGTTATACTACCCATCAGAGTGGAGCCACACCAGTAAATACCCAGACTTCAGGAAAGTCCTCACACTAAAGGAGAGAGAGATTCCTAGTTAACGGGAAAAAAATGTTTTCATGTGTATTAATTTTTCTTGGGTTTAATGTTTTAAAGATCAGCTCAGCAAGGCTTTTATATTTTCATAAAACTTCAAAGTACCTTTACTAAAACCTGCATAACAATTCTTTAAAGCACAAATTTGGTTATTCCCATGGTTTACAAGGCCCCTGTCTGGTCTAAACTTCTTAGAGTGACAGAAGCAGAAAGGCACTTGAATGTCTTTGATAGCTTGTGTTTGCGTACAGAGGTTTTTCCATCTGTTAATGAAAGGAATATGTGCCAGTTTAGATAACTGAGGTAGTTTAGATAGCCTTTGGTTGGGGTATCCATATATTACATCCAAACATGCAATTCAACTGAGCTGGTAATATGACCTTTTATAGGAATATCAAGATTTTTGTAGATATGGTTCTGACTATTTATAAAGCAAATATACAATTAATGTGGGCTCATTATATTTTTAATAATGTTATTGTTGGTTACTTGAAAAAAATATCTAATATTGGCTTAACTTTACCAAAAAACAATACTAGAGAAAAAGCAATAAAGGCTGTCTTCATTAACATTCAGTATTTTTTATTTCTTTATTTTTATTTTTTATTGCTCAGTCTTGGAAAGAACTAATGAAGCGGCTAAAATGGGTCTTAATGCTGAAGTCCAGAACTTCTTCTTGGCAGATAAATGGTCTTCTGCTTCTCCAGAAGAACAGCAGTCTCTCTGACTCTCTCCTTGATCTGTGGCTGTTCTTGCTGTACTGCCATGGAGGGTCTGGCTTCATCTCCATCCATAGGGCAGCCTTCTCATCCTCAGGCTGAAGAAAACCTACCTCCAGACCCCAGGGACCTTGGTGGCCCTCTGAAGGACTTCTCCCAGCACAGTAGCCTGGTGGAAGCCATGTTGTCTCATCTCCTTTTCTTGGGGCTTGGAGCAGAGGAGGTGGCACCCTTTCAGAAGGTGTGATAGTAGAGGAGAGGGTGGGGAACAAGAAGGAAGGGTTCACAAGACCTTCAGCCATCAAGAAAATAATTCTTGATGCCAGGGAAATGGAATACATGAGTCTGCAGGCTGGGCAGTGCCAGGTGTGGAGGCTGGGCCAATGATAGGGAGCTGGCTGGGTGCTCATGTGGCACTGTGTTATTGACGGTGTCACAGAGGGGAGCCCTGGCATGGTGTAGTGGTGCCAGGGAAGCCATCCTGGAGGTGGATCTACCTCCATCAGCTCTTCTTCATCTTCAGGTTCCATGGGCTCCACACCATCAGCTACCTGAGTGATGGCCATTTTGGTTGAACTGTTAGTGGATTGATGCTTCTTGTCCAAATGGTACTTTCCAGCCCTACATTCCCAGGTTTTGGCCAGAGCCTTTCATAGTTGGCTTCTCAAGCCCCAGAACTGCCTGATAAGCTGTACTAGCTATTATTAATTTGAATCTGTGGTATCCCTCCTCCATCATTTATGGTAGGGTGCTTTGGTTGCATGTGTGTCAGCATCAGGGCACTGTGAGTTCAAGGCTCCTGATTTATATTGGCCGAACTCTGTTGCCTTTGCCGATTAGGGCTGGCCTTGCATTTTTCAGGCAGGAGAAAGGTAGTTCTGATACTCTGGCACTATTAAAAACCATCAACTTTTGTGTTAACACAACACCTAAGAGTCCTGCACCAACAGTCTGGAACTTCACTCCTGAACAGTTGCAGGATCCTGATGAAGTGGTGGAATGTTTGAAAAAGAGCGCTGTGGCTATTCCAAAGAGGCACAAATGAGTGCACTGTGGTGGGCCCTGGTGGGCATCTACCAAACACTGTTTGATGTTATGCAGCACCCTCAGGGAGAAGAGGGGGAAAACATACCAACAGATACTATGGCTAAACCAGACTCTATATCAATCACCTCTATAACTGAAAAGGAACAATGGAAGTGGAAGTTAACTTGTTTAGTAAGAGATGAAGAAGCTTCTCCTAAGAGGGAGCAGGAGAAAGAGTCAAAAGAGGCAGCCTGTTCTACATCAGAACAGTCACAAGAACAGGAGGAGGAAGAGCCTGAAGTGACACAGAAACCACCTGATCCCTATCCCTAAGTGAGCTGCAAGAGATGCAGAAAGATTTTAGCCATTAAGCAGGTGAGCTAATTCTCATCCGGTTAGTCCAATGCTGGGGTATTGGGGTCAGTAGTCAGGAATTAGCGGGTAAGGAATTCCGGCAGCTGGGATCCCTTGCCGAGCATAAGGCCATTGACGAAGGGTTTGGAAAAAAGGCAAGAGTCCTCAGTCTGTGGTGGCAACTCCTGTCAAGTGTGAGGGACAAGTATCCTTTCAGGGAATAACTTGCAAATTCCTGAAGCAAATAGAGCACTATTGAGGAATCCAGTATCTGAGGGAATGGGCCGTGGGGGAGGAGATCTATAACAACCTCCGAAAGCATACACCCTTGGAGATATTGAGCTGGACAGACATGGAAGCACCAACTATAGATGAACTGACCAGACAACTTTGAGAATACGAAGATAATCTCATTTCCTCCTTGTAGGCCTGCACCTTGGCTGTGAAGGAGCTGATCCAAAAAAATGTCTGAGCAAATTGAGAAGGATAGGTCTTCCTCATGCACTCTAACTGAGTTCTCAGCTATTAAGTCTGCCTTTTTCTGTTCAAGGGAACTTTCCAGTAGCCTCTTTCCCAGTGTTGCTTCTAGGTCATAGACGTTCGTAAAGCCTATCTGCTTTTGCAGACTTTCTTGATTCCTTCTGCTTCATGCAGTCTTTGCAAGGGATCCCAGAGTCAGTTTACTGCTTGTTTGGAAGTAAGTTTGGAAGTAAGAACAAAAATGTAGAAATGTCTCCCTTCCAATTATGCTACCTTCCTACTGGGTGCCTGTGTACCTTCGTGCTTCATTTGTAGTCCTTGTGTCCACAGGCAATAGAAATATAAGCAGGGATGGAGGTGATATGTTGCTTGTTTTGCTGAAGGAGTTTTCTTGCCAGCTGTGAGCCTGCAATGGGGCTGCAAGGGGGAAGCACATGGACCAGTGAGGCCATGACCTCAGCACATATAGTAGAGCAAAAGCCATAATGGAAATGCTGAATGACATGGTGCCAAAGCCATGCCATTACCTGCAGCATGTCACGGTATTACTCATTGCCACTGCAGTGAAATGGGTCTTGGAGTAAAAAGCCCCAAACCCTTGTAACATCAACAGGCATTGCAGTGTGCTGCCTTCTGGCATTTTTCAATTATCTCCTTGAAGTCTGTGAAGTATCTTACCATTATCTACAACATAACTACTATGAGAATGAAGGTGTAATTCTGACCTTGGGCTTCTGGATTGGTGTGACTTCAAAACATACACTGAGTAGAGCCACCGAGTAATGATGTGATGTGACAGTGGCACAACTTCTTTGCAGACACTTACCTAAGAGCCTTAGAAAGCCAAACACAGCAGCTGTCCAGTCCCTTTTCCCCCACAAAGCGGTGTAAGAAGGCAGTGCAGGGGCAACACAATCCTTTCTAGACAGGCAAGTGAGAGCAAGGGAGGACACAGAGCTGGAGGTTTCTGTGTGTCTCCCCTTTGGCTACAGAAAGCCTTGTTGTGCAGCTGAAACTAGAAATTCAGTTTTTAGGTAGCTAAAATGAAATGAGATGGATTTAGTCCTCTGACGTTTTTTATAGGTTTATCTTGGGACTGCATGGACCCTAAATAATTTGTACTTGCTTACATGAGCAACAATGCGTTCTAATCAGTATCAATTCAAGCTTCACAGCTCATTCCTCTTTTGCTAACCTGCCATCAAGGATTTTTTTTTTTTTTTTTTTAAGTTGGACTTTTTTATTTGCTATCTCCAAAGACTGCTTTCAATTCTTAGGCTACTTTGGCTCCCCACTTCATACTGAATTTAAGTACCCAGCTCTTACATACCATCGTGACACCTCCCCACAGCTGCTTGGGTACCTACCTGTTCACCTCCAGCCTTATTTTGATAGTTTTAATGCTACTTAAGTTTGCATACTAATTTTGTGCTAAATAGAGATGATTTCCTGAACTGGGACAGAGAAAGAGGAGAGTGTAACGGACACACTGAGCATTTGATCCTGATGGGTAATAACTGGAAGAGCAGCGCAGATCAGGAGCCAGGCTACTAGACTGTAGCAACTGTGTGGGTATGTTACCCTTCTTCACCCTACACTGCTTGAATCAGCCCCTGCCAGACTCTTCTGGGAGTTTGAAGGTGTATTTATGCCAGAGAAGAGAAGCTGGCTCTGCCTTCCCAGGCTCTGAGAGAAGAGGTGCCAGGGAGACGGGCAGGGTGAGGACGGGTGTGCTGTGGGATACAGCTGAACAGCACCAGGAGCTCTGCTCTGCCCTCCCGACTGCAGCACGTGGGTGCAGATACCACTCTGCGATTTATGTTGATTTGTAACTACTACAAGCATTTAAAAAGTACCTATCTTTTTTTCCCCAAGCACTCTGCTGTGAAAGCGTGGTACAGGACAAGTAAACTGGAAGCCTTCACGTATGCCTGCTATAGAAATAAAATCAGCTAAACAGTACCTCATTTGTGAGGAATAAATAGTAGCCTGTGTCTTGCAATTGCTATTCCTGTAAATGAAATTTGTCTTGAAGTGAACAGATATAAGATATTGCAGTTCAAACAAGTGGAATCAATTGCAAAGCCAAGGGGCCATTGCAACAGCATGATGGCAAGTCACTTTATTTTAAATTGTGAGGACTTCAGCTCCTGTGGCCGCATTAACCAGTGCAGCGGTGGCACCTCAGTGGAAGATGTAACCAGAGTCCAAGCCAACCAGTGTTTAGAGAACAAACCTGCAGTTTATGTTACCTCTGGACAACCAAAGCAAGTGCTAAACCCTAGTATCACCAGTGACTTCCACTGCAAGCTGAACTGGGCTGTCATCTACTGATCACAGTCAGGCTGGTGGAGTGATTTAAGGTATGGAGCACATGGCAAGACCCTGTATCCATACAAAGAGTTTAAGATATCCAAAGCCAGCAGAAATGAGAGATATTTTCCCAGACTGATGTCTGTTTGCAGAGGAACAGCAAGGGATCCAGTATAACAAGCCAAGCATGTAATTCTGGCTTTAAGAGTCCATCAAACTTTTTGAAGGGCAGTGGGTGTAACAACTGCTGTGCTGGATATCTTTTGATCACTTGCTGTCATTTGTTAGATATTCAAGCAATAATCAGTGTAAGCAGGAGGACACATACAGTTTGACTTCAGGCTTGGTAATATTTTGAATTTGCTGCTGTCATGGTCCTGCAACTTTCATTCAGCATATGAGAAGATGGTCCTAGCATGAGGGTTACAGGCCAATCTCTGGCTGATATATTGAATTCAAACCCCGTCCAGGAATTTGGGGAATTCCTGTGAAGTTTGCCATTCCCTTTCAGACTTGTTGGAATAAGTTTATGTCAGGCTTTTGATTCACGACATGATGTTGTGGAGCAGAGCTGAAACACACGAGTGGTGCAATTCCCAGGTGAGTAACGGACCCGCTGAGCATGGTAAGAAATACCACCCTCCGAGGTTCGCTAGAGCAGCCAGTGTTCGTCAGCTATTGCTGTTTATTGTGGTGGCATGCACAAAAATAGAAATTACAGTCATGTGGATAACTTGCACTTGGAGTGGCCTGGGATTTCCTCCACCAGCCCACAGATTCAGGAATTTCTTGAATTATGGCAATATAATTATTCTAATACTGGTTTTACTTGGCATAGACATACTAGTAAAATAAGTAGCTCAAATTTCTTCACTATTTAGAAGTCCATTCAGCGTCTGGTCAACAAACATAATGGAAAAATTACAGTTTGATACAGACTTCAGTTAAAATTCAGGGAGAATAGGGATCTAGGTGGAAATGCAAATTGTGCAAGGACCCTAGAGACAGGACTGGTATATGCAGCCAAATTTGAATGAAAACAGTTTTATCCTTCAGACTGAAAACTAGAGCACCATATTGTGTTTGCCTGCATTCTGCTTAATGCACTAACTAAAGAAAACAGAATACTACAGAAGTTATTCTTTTGCTTTCATTATGAAAACCATTTGAAGAGCAGTAACACTACAGTGACAGGAAAGTGCTACAGTTTAAGAGTCAAGATAAAAATTCTTAGTTTGATGGACTGTGATACAGAGCTCAAGTAGAAATGAGTCTCAGCAGGTAAGTCAGTAAAGGGAGGTGTTTTAAAAGACTTCTGTGGAGCACAAACAGTGTAATAGGGGAAACACCAGCAGAGGAAAGGCCACAATAAATGAGACAAATGTATGTCTGTGGATGTGTCAACTAGGAAAAAACAACATTAGGTTTTTTAGGTGTAGTAAATTGCATTTTGCTACAGTGGAATGGTTGTATAAGTTTGAAAAGACAAGACAGAACAGAATGGATTTTTATTATTTGTCCCAGTCTGTTGACATTGACTTAGATTCAGGCATGGTTCACAAGTTTTTGCTAAAGGTTCAAGTTTTTCATAGAAAAAAATATGAGATGGTCTTCTCCAGCAGTAGCTCCTTCCTTGAAGAGTGAGATGCTTAGTCAGAGCACAACTGTTTTTGTTTCTCTTGGCCTCCAGACACTGATGGGATGGTGTCATCAGTGAATCAGAAAACTCGCTGAGATAGTTTGGAGTTATGTGTGTGTTTTTTGATGTATGTAATGCTACAATTTGTTACACTTTCTTTAAAAAGGTTCTCGCTTTCTGTAGTCTTCATGGCTGTTGCTAAGGTAATTAAATAGCTGGAATGGGAATTTGTATGTCTATGCTACAAAGTCTTGCAACACCATAAAAGAATCCTCATCTTCTGCAGGGCACAGTCCTCCTCTTCAACCCACAGCAGAGCACTGTCTGGAAGAGATGATTGCCTCAGGATAGGACAGGGCCTGTGCCAACGAGGAAGAAGCTGGCCAGAGAGCTCTTGCACAGCACACTGGGGCTGGGGCTGGTCCTGCGGCAGTAGACAGCAGTGGGAACGAAAGCCGGAGCTCAGAATCCTGAGAACATACCCCGCGAATCCAACCCAGGGGACCGACAGCAGACCCTCTGCAGCCAAACCCAACAGACCCTGGGACTGCAGATTGTCTTGACAACAGATGGATATATGTGTTTGCCCTCAGTCTGAAGTCTGGTCACAGTCCTTGTCAAATCCCCAAAAATGCTGCCTTCTGCCAGCAAGCATTACTACTGTTTTATCTGGATCGAACCAAGAGTATCAGACTTTCATCCAGACACTGGGGGCCACTCTGGAGTTACACTGGAATTACACCAATGTTACTGAGATCAGAGTCTGGCAGTGGGTGAACAGAAACAGAAATAGCTGCATATCATGAAAAGGAGACAAAGGAATTTGTCATGAACTATGACATGACAGGAAAAATAAGAAGGTTCATGAGAGTAGATGGACTTAAAATGTATTTTATCTTTTTTTAACAAACTTTCATGACATATAATTTAATGCACAATATATATATTTATTGGTGTTTATTATTTGAGCTGTTATATATAATAAAAACAGTGAGAGCAAGCTTTGTAGATTAAAAACCTGTATAAACCAAGGGAACACACTAGCTATTTTTCGTAAGAATGTTACAACACTAATGTCTGTCTTCTACTTTCCCAAAGAATGGCATGGTCCAGCTGATAAAAAAATATATGTATGAGAGTAGAACCCATGGACTGAGTACCTCAGAGCCTGTGCACTTCAAGCCAGGACAAGAAAAGTAACATTTATATTTCTGCAAGATAAATGCAAATGGAACTACACATTGGAATGATTACTTAGTTTAGCTTTAGGCCTTTTAGAGTGAGAAATCTTCCCCCAAGCAGAAATTAGAAAGGAAGGTAAAAATAGGGTTTAAAGTTTATTTTAAGAAAGAAAAAGTGCACATAGAAGGATAAGAGAAAGCTCTCAAATGCAGAGAGACAGTTTTTGAAATTAATCCAAAAATAAGAACAGATCAGATTGTATTACTCCACCAAAGGGACAAGTTCATTTGTTGTAGGACAAAGGACTCAATTCATTAAAAATTACTTAGGTGGATACTGGTATTTCTGATACTTCATCCTTTACACTGGAGTCAAGATGGTGATTTTCTACCTGATTTAAAAATTAAAAAGGCACTTTTGTGGCTGCATAGAAGATACATGAGAAGGCTAAATTAAAACATAAGACCAATAGCCTTTTTCATTACATTAGACTGTTTCAGCCAGATACCCAGAGGACTTTCAGTGACAAACCTTGAGCGGGTATAGGTCTGTGCCAGAAGTGACTTTTTCTTCTATGCTCTCGTGATTGCAAATCACTGTCCTTGCACTCATAAGCAAAAGCAAGAGGATTGTGAGCATAAGAGGCCTATACCTGTTTTTAAAAAGCCCTCTCTCTTCCAGAAAAGCCCTCATGATAGAGCACATCAGCATGGTCAGGCTACTGCAGTGGGATCAGGAGGCTGTATGAAGTACATCCTGACTGTACCACCTCTGAGGTTTCATCTCCACTCACTTTTGGACTGCTACGCTGGCTCTGCCAGTAAAGCTGACTGCTAGGGAGAGTTCATCTGTGGCACAAAGCTGGGAGCAGAGCAGAGATCAGTGAGCACCAGGGAGTGTGAGATGCCATTGTAGGGACACTGCTGAGTTGAAGTCACTCCTGGGGGCTGCAAAGCTCTTTGTAAATGTCCACTTGTGATACGTCTGGTCTTTTCTGATGGCCAGTAATTGTGCCAGGTGTGCCAGACTGGCTTCCTTTCCCTTTCTCATTAATGGTAAAAATGGGGAGGAATATCAGGCCCTTTTTGTACATCTGGGCACTGTCCTGTTTGACACCTTCATGAATGACCTGGAAGAGACTGCCACTTGATAAACCACATGATTCACAGAGGTAGATTTGATTAAGCTTGACTAAGTTTTTAACTCCAAACTCTCTGCATACCAGCCACCTGTCTGCCTTGGTCTTTGAGTTTCTCAAGACCCAAAATAGTTTTTGAGCCAGACCCCCAACTGGAATGACACCACGAGTCCAAATTATGGGCATTCAAAACTAGCACTTGGTTGTGACCTTGCTGTAGGGACACAGACATTTCAAAGGTCTGTGGTTCCACCATATTCTCTACATGTTGGAGTCTGAAGTCTAATAAGCTACACTAATAGACCTGAGAGTCCCAGCCCAGCCACATATGATCAGTTCCCCCCCCCGATAGACATTCTCAGAACATGACTACAGAAAAAGGCTTCCCATAAAAAGCAGGGGGCAGAAGTAGTGCCATTGATTTTGCCACAGGCTCTTCCCAGAAGTGTAAGTCTTATTCAAGTGTCTAAACAAAAACATAATAAAAATAATAGAAAAAAATAAGATCATAGTGGAGGTAATAATAACCAAAGCAACCTACAGAATTTACTGCTGTGTCTTCTGTTCAGCTTTGTAAAACCCAAGAACCAGTACTACCACTTTTTTAGGAAGTGTAAAGACATTCATAGTTCTGCACTCTTCTCTCCTCTGACAACCATTTCTTCCTTATTTTTAGTTTGTAATAACTTATTAATATAAAATTACTTTCTCACAGAAGCATTCCTTCAGCACAGCATATCTAGTACTAGCCCTTTAAATTTGGTGGTAACACCTGGAGGCACTGTCAAAACAGCTAATTATAGTTTTCTCCCTTCACCTCTTACAGCTGGCTGCCCCCCTTGCTCTTGCTGTCCTCTCCAGCTGCTTCCTGGGTCTCTGGGGAGAAAGCCTGTTCTTGTAAGTCTTTCTGCCATAATACCCTATAATATGTGCCTTTGTTTGTGATGCTGTGTCCATTTAGGGAGCTTATTGTCTGTGTAACTGCATGCAAAAACATGGGTATTAGCAGCCTTTTCTCAGCCTGTGGTGCTGCAAGGTGGATTAAGTACTGAGCTCTATAGACCCACCTTGTCATTCACCTGTGGGCAAAGAAGTATGAGTAGTCTATGAAATGTAAAGATGTGAATTAGTGGAGTTAGTAAATGTTTATGTAGGCATAGAGGGAAGGTCCAGTTTTCCTTCAGGTTGGTGTGGGACAGCAGTTCAAGGTGAATGCAGAAGGCAAACAGAGTCTGTAAGGTTTTGTGGTGTATGCTTTTTCAGGCTATGAGAAAATATAACTTGTTATTGTGGTTGAACAATTTGAGGAGGGCAGTGAAAGGTAAGAAACAATTACATGAGCAAAATAATTTTGTAAGCAATCAAAATTCTTCTAGTGAAATTCAGCTGAAGTGGCCATTTCAAGGAGAAAAAGCAATGAAAAATCTTTTCCAAATGTATCGAACAGATCAGCGATTGGAAAACTACCAATATGGTGAAAAAAAACCCCTCTGATGGTCAAGAAGCTAAGGAATGAGAAAAAAATCTGTCTTATTTTCCAGTCAGTGTTCTTAAATTTCTCCAATGAGCAGTATATATTTGCTGATCCAGATTGTCTATGAAGTAATATGGATAACTTTTGGTTGCTAGAATAAACGCCTGATGAAACTTTGGCAGCAGGATCTGGGGCTGAATGACTATCCCTGCTCAGTGATGTGAGGAAGGTTTATGTAGTTCGGCTATCAAAATGAACTATCTGCTTAGTAAAAGATCTGCAAGAACACAGCTGAACTTCAAGTTCTAATGTGCTAAGTGGAGCTGCTTCTTGGTTCCTTTGGGCTTAGTTTCTTGCCTTGCAGAGTTTAATCACCACTTTGCAGGATCAGGCACTAGGTGGTCCTTTGATAGGCAAAACTATAACTGAAAATGCTGTTCCTGTTTGATGAAAAATAAATGCCATCCAGCTGAAAGCAGCTACAGCCTCGGAGTCAGTAGCAGTTGGAAAGATGAAGTACCTTTACAGCCCTCTTGGTCCATCAAGCATCCTAGGAAGTCCTGGTGATTAATTTAGAATAGAAGCTGCTCTAAGAGGTACTGGTGTTTTCTCTGTCTCAGCCCTACCCATTACACCAAAACTCAACCAGTGCCATTAATTTTACATCTGGAAAGTATTACTTTGGCTGTTCATTCAATCTGCAATGATGTTTTGTGCCTAAGTAGATGAAGGAGCTGGACTGAAGTATTCAGAAGAAAAAATGGATTGTATTAAGTAAACTGTGCCCAAAATTTTTGTGTCCTATCCATTAATTGTTAAGTAATAATAACATCTGTGGTAAGGATGTATTATTTTTCCCAGTTTCCAGCGGTAGAGCTCAAATTTTTTCCTAATTCTCAGTGCTAACTTCTGCAATTCAGATTCTTAGATACTGCACTGAAAAATGAGTTCTCAGGTCTTATGGATCTATGTTTCCTAGCATGACAATTGCAGTTAAGAGTGTTTTTTTTTGTATGTGCCAACAGAAAGATGAAAGATTTCTAAAGGAAAGATTATCTTTGCAGTCTATTGGGGTGAATGCTCAGCTGAGTCCAGTTAGTCTCCAGTGTATTAGATCAGTGGCTTTGGGTTGTTGCTTTATTTGCTGCCCCTACTTCATGCTGTGCCCCCCCTCCCCCCATCTTTAATGTTATCCTTCTTCTATTGAACCAGACTGCTGCCTTGGGACACAGGGTTTCCATCTCTTGTACGGTAGGCAGTGCTGCTGCAAGTGGTTTTGATAATTCAAGGGTGCTGGGGAGATAAAAATCAGCAAGTTTGTAAACTCTGTGTAGTTTCCTAAAAGAGAGTTTAGTATTAGATGAACAGTAACAGTATTAGATGAATTCTGTGGAGTGCAAGTTGCAGAACAACAATACACAGTCCAGAGATGTTTTGCTTAACTAGGGAATATTAGGCTTTTGGAAGATTTGTCCCAATGAAGAATTTAGGATATGCAGTTTGGCTCCTGGGTGAGCGGGTATGACGGGCTTCTCTTATCCAGGAGATCAGAGCAGATAATCAGAATTGTCCCTCTTGGTTGAGGGATATGTCAGGATGCAGCTAAGTGGGATGGTTGACGAGCTGAAAGGAAATGAGCCTGCTGGGACGTCTGAGTCTAAAATAATGATCAGCTATTAAATTGCTGCTTCATGTGTATTTTGAGGCAGGAATAAGTTTAAGATATGTGGAAGCTGTGCAGTGGTCCCACTGGCTGTCACTTCCAGTCTTTCATGGAGCTGGGATTATTCTAGGTAAAGTGAGATTATAAATACTCAGTAGTGGACACTGTTCCATAATATTTTCGTCTTTGACACCTCTTCTCCCTTATGTATGTTTTCAATCTCTAATTTTCACTCATGTGGGTGTCTTCCAGCTGACTGTGTTTCTCTCAATCATGCTACTGGTTGCACTAAAGTCAAAGATCTTCACTATTCTGCACTCTGTGTATGATCTAACGCTGTTTAGCTGTTGAAATTTTGTGCTGTGGTTTAGAGTTATCAAGCTGCATACTTTCTCTGGCTTCTTTCAGTCTTTCAAAAATAATGTTATTTATTTATATTCGTCAGGCAAGTGAGGAGTGGTGAGGACTGAGTGAGACAGGGAAGGCTGAATCAGTCTTACTCACTTAAAAGTAAAATTAAAACTTTTTTTGTGAAGTGTGTTCTTTCAAATTAGACCTCTGTGTCTCTGCTCAGAGGCAGTAGGTGTTAAAAGAAATTTTTACTTCCATTTTGCATCAAAATACTCTCACTGAAGCAACTACAGAGTACTACTTATCCTTTCATTCCTTTTCTATTCCATGTTGAATCTATAGTAGTTAAATGGTTCTGTGCATGGAGTACGTTCCCGTCTCTCACCAGATTGGTATTTGTGAACTGGTGAGAAGAGTGGGAAATTCTCACTTGCTTTGTGTATGGGCACGCAGTTTTACATATAATATTTTTCCTCCTCTAGGTACTAACACCTCTGGAAAGAGCCTTCTTCATATTTCTGTGCATTTTTATTCCTTGATATTTCTTAAGCTGATGCTGCTGGAAATCAAAGGTGGGGAAAAAAGAACAAACATTTAGAGATGAGAGTAAGGATTTAACTAAATGCGATTGACTTTCTTTTCCCGGGCTTCCATATTGAATCTAATGGAAGCTATTACTAGGAAGATAAGGGAGGCAAGATCTGCATTAATAAAAAAAATATATAAAATTGTTAGATGTAGAAGTTGGACCCACGAAATACAATTCTGAGATCCTCTGGGGCTCCTGCCCTGATTTCTATAACGTTTAAGTAAAAAAATTGACAGTATTTGAAAACGAGTGATTGCTGACATGGCACCAGCTAAGAGGCAGCAGGCCAAGTACAAGACAGAGGCTATATTACCTTTCACATATGCCAGTGAACTGCGTTCCTGAGTTACCATGTCTATTATTCCAGACCTGAGACACTCCTTACAGCAAAAGCTGTGATTCTATAAGTGGTAGTATTTAAATCAAGAACATTTTTGTTTTTCTATATTTGATCCAAGATCTGAGAAGACAGGGTTGGGGGGGAAAGCTTCTAGAAACTCAAATGCCAAGCTGGTGATTATTCTGTTTCTCCTTGAAAAGGATTCCAGAGTCTTCTGTCACACAACCTTCCTGTACTGCTTTTCCTACACCACTGCTTGCAGCCTGTATATGCTATGGCAGGGGTCCAAGTGACTTCAGTAAGAGCAGGCCCAAGAGGGAGAGGGTGGAGTGAAAGGTTACAAGTTCAACAAGAAGCAATTCAAATCAAATTGAATCATAGCATCTTAAAATAGTTATTTAACATAACCGTGTTGTCTTAAATAAATCACCCTGAGTAATAATCCATTGATTCCCAGGCTGCCTTTTTATTCCCTACCTTGACGAGAGCTTTGATGTCTTAAAATCTGTTATATAAAGCACACGAGAAGTTTCAGCTGAAGAGTGTCACTGAGTGAGTTTAGTGAAAAATGTGGGGAACCACTGTGTTCAAGCCATAGAAAGAGGACCCTGTAGTAGATGCTGGAATAGAGAACAAAATATAATTTTTATCTCCCTTGAGTATTACCTGCACCATTCCCTTGTCCAACATCTAGTTATCACAGAGGCCAGTTCATTGTCTATCCATGTCTTTCATGAAAATCAAGATTCACATAGGGCTCCTTCATTTGCCACACGCTTTCTCTGCAAAAATAACCTAAGCTCTCTCTTAAACATTAGAGACATTAAAAGCTGTACCATAAAAGATAGGAGGAAAATTTGGACTCATAAGAATTTGGTCTCATACACGTATAGAATAGCATTAAGCATTTCTGCAAATGTATAAATCAGCCTTCTTTTTTTCTTTTTAAATAGTGTTATGACTTTCCTATTTCATACCTTGCAAAAAAGACAAGCAACTCTGTTCTGGAAGAAAGGATTTTCAATAAGCGGGCTGGCCCTGCCAAGCTTTTGCTGTTCATGGCATTTATTGTGGGTCAATGGGCTGTAGTGTAGCAGCACCTCTTGCTGTGGGCTGTGTCTGCTGCTCGCTGGAGTGGAGTGCTTTCCCTCAGGGGCAAATTGCTTCACGTGTCTTTTGTTCATTTGAGTTGCAACTTTTTTTTTTTTTTTTTTTTTTCTCCAGGGGAGCTGCAGGAACAATTTGAAAGAAAATTTCAGTGTGTTTTGTAATGCTTTCTTGTTTTGATGACTGGCATCATATTCAGACGACATGTAATAGGAACATAAATTAGAGCTTCTGATACTTAAGTGAGACCCCAACGTCTTTACGACTGTCAAGAAAGTCAAGTATTGGCATGTGTTCAACAGGAGATCTGAGCTGCTCATTGCTGTCTTGAACTTCTTATGCTATGGTAATGTGCCTTACGAACCCACAGTTGCATTCCTGCAGGGACTGCTGGTTGTCATGCTTGGCTCTCATGCACTGACCACCTAAAGGAAAACAATATTTATTTTTTTTCCTGACACCTTCTGGGTTTTGGCCAACTAAAACTGTAAAGTTAATTTCATGCTTATTCCTGGAAGCAATATAGCAAGTGAAAGGTGGACAGCCTTTGAGGTCAGACTGATTTGGGAGCGGGATAAGGGTCTACATCTGTATGGCTCCTAGTGCTGTAACACTGTGACCTGTTCAAGTATTATCAGTGTGACTGCAGTGCTAATGTTTGTATGCAATGACAGGTGAGACAGTGGTGGTTGTGGTTGTGGCCCTATCTCACTGACATGATCTACGGCAGGGTTTAGCAAAGGGTAGACAGCTCCCAAAAATCTTTCAGGGTAAATTACAGGATTGATTGCAGCTGAGGTGGTGGGAGGAGGAGAGAGAAGAATAAGAGGTTTGATGAGCCTCATGTGTGTTTCTTTCAGGTCAGCAGATGTAAAACGTGCTATTAAGCTGTGAAAGGTCTGGTGCTAATGCTGCATCAGAGACAAGCAGAGAAGGGGAATGAAAAAATAATTACAATTTGGAGCACAGCTGGGACCCTGCCCAATTTCACTTGCTGTGGGCTGAGACCAGGAGTTCTCCTCTTCCAAGTCCCGTCCTTCCCAGCTTTGCCTGAAGTGTTATGCAGGAGCCAAACTTCAATACTGGTGGCAAGAAATCCACCCCTGGTAGTGTCAGGTGTGACTACAGATGTTAGTAGTGTCTGCTGCCTGTGTGATCTGAGGCTGGAGCTCCTTGTGGAAGTGTTCACTTTGAAGCTTATCATGGTAAAAAGGCAATGTTTGTTCAATTTAGACCATACTGGGACTGCTGCTAAGAAGGAATTACACTTAGAAATCCATGCAAATACTCCATAGTAATATTTTTTTTTAGTATTCCTGCCTACAGTTTATTTTAGTCTCTATACAAGTTTGCACACATGGATTTAAATAACATTTTAAAAGTGTTTTCTTATCAGATGTTTAGGCTAGTTTCTTGATATGCACTCTCAATCTGAGTTATGCTTGCTGGCCTTGCTATAAAGTTTGTGAGTTGGGGCAGCTGGGTAATACATGCCATTTCTTATGCTCTTGTAATCACCCTTTCATCAAAATGTAATTAAAAGCCTACTAATAGTAAGTCAGTAAAGGTGTTTTTACTTTGAAGCAAAAAGAATACACAAAATGGGACAGTCAACTTTTCCAACCTTTATTCCAAACTTTATTAAAACCTTAAACAAATTCCACTTAAGTTAGTTTGAAGTCCTATAGGGTCTGATAGATGGGGATCTCTATTTTTGGTTTACTTAATATTAATAAAGTATGGTTTTTACTTTATTTTATACTTATTTTAAACATTGTATACAAAGGAGGTATTAATAATCAACAGAAATGTGTACAAGGATAATAGATTTTAGTTTAGTTACTCTTCCAATAGAGATAGCTGAAAGCGTGCCTAATCATCAATTACAGAGACAAAGAATCAGAGGTAATTTTTCTGAATTCTTAAAAAAAGAATACTCCTGATCATAATCCTAGGGGTCAGTACTGGGTCTGGTCCTGTTCAACTTGGTCATCCATGACCTGGATGGCGGGACAGAGAGCACCCTCAGCAGGTTTGCTGGTGATACAAAACCGGGAGGAGTGGCTGACACACCAGGAGGCTGCGCTGCCACTCAGTGAGACCTGGACAGGCTGGAGAGCTGGGAGGAGA
>JAVJGJ010000059.1:8052464-8064339 GCA_035590215.1 Microhierax caerulescens
AGGAAATGTGTGCAAATACAAAGATCTAGGAGACTTTGTAGTATGTGTTTCTTTCCATTTCTATCTCCTCTGTAGAGCTATAGAACAAAAATCTCAGAGCCACAGGAAGAGGGGTCGTCTCACAAGTGTTGTAGTGACAATATAGTTTTCTCACAGGCTAATGAAGAACTGAGCCTTTATAGTGCATTGCTGCTTTCTCTCCTCTGGTGCTTTCTGAGGTAGTGACCTGAAAGATAAGCTTCATCTGGCTGATGGGAGAAAAGTGGCAGTGCTTTGCCAGTTTAGCATGTTCATGAAGGAAAAACCATCAGGGATCATCCACCACTTGGAGCCTTGAGCACAATACTATCCTACAAGACACTAATGCATTTTCTCGGGCAACATTAGGGTGTGAAGAAAGGAATCATGTTACTCTTGAAGAGTTAATGGAGCTGAACCTTATGTGCCAGGCGTTCTCTTCTTGGGACATGACAAGTAGCACCTTTTATTGTGGTTTGTCTTGCAGAGATGATCAAGGAACTGAAAGCTGATGGCAGCAGCAGGAGGAAGTGGGGGCTGTGGTTGTGTGACCTCAGGGTAAACTAGGTATAGTAGCCATAGGGCTGGTGTCCCAAACATAGTAGTCATACTGTTTAGTAGAGTTTAGAGGTGTACTGGAGATGTCATTTTGTCCCTGAACATCTGACATAGTGACTACATTAGTGTGACTTTTTGCTGCCTGCTGTTGCACTGCTGCTACAATACTACCTAAGTATTCTACCTCACAGGACTGTTGCTTGCTGGAGGTGACTATTCTCTTTAATGTCTGGGCTTTTGAATTATTACTGTGTTTTAAAGCTGGATGAGAGCATGCACAAGATTCTCTGTACATGTATTTCTTTGCCTTTTAGTTTGGTAGTTGTCTTGTTGCCAAGGGGATGTCTTAACATTATGCTGCTTTGCTAGTGCATGATTTTCTGATAGAGCTTGCAGTTGCCTGATAAATCAACTTGCCATATCATTTGCACACCTAACAATCAGTCTAAAAATAAGCTTATTTCCTGATAGATTGAGGTCACCCTTTAAAGTGGTTGCCTCTTTCCACCTGGATCAGAAGTGCTTGAGGAGATGTTCTAAGTAAAAGTTAACACTTATTGAGCAACAGAGTTTCCATTTCAGCAGAGCAGATAGTCGCGAGAACAGGCATACGGAGCTCATTAGCAACATAAAAGGCCTTGACATGCTCTGTCATGAGACCTGGAATTGCCCTGCAGTGAGCTGTGCCACTGTGGGTTCTGTTACAGGGAGCACTGCCAGTGCATCTGAAGGAGTTTGCTTCTTGCCAGGTGTGCTTGAGGAAGGATTCTTGCTGGCGGATGCTCTTGCAGAGGTGTGCTGAGTTTGTGCAGTCTGCACTCCCTAGCTCTTATACCTCTCAGGCTGTTTAACCCCTTCTGTTCTCTGGCTGTGCTAAGTCAGCAGGGCAAGCTATTGTCTGTCTGCAACTGCTTTCTAGCAGAGGTCCTGAGGGTAGATCATATTGGCAAAAGGTGTAACGAGGAATGAGTTTAGTCCAGTTAATGAATTTAAATAAAGAAAAGGTTTTCTTTTCCTTGGGTTTTTTGCTGCTTAGTCCCCCTTTAACAGTTTAGTTAACAAACACAGGCTTAGGGGATGTAGAAAGTAATCTAACTTTTGGCTGCCACTAACAGATCACGTAATCTGAAACAAGCTTATCTGAACCATCAAGAGAAAGTATTTGTCTCTTACACTGTATGTTTTCCACTCACACAGTAATAGCAACAGGCTTTTTTGCTGCGCTCCCACTGTTTATTTTCCTTTGCTTGATAACAGCAATACTGTCTCATGCTATAAGCTCCTGAGGAAAAGCTGAGGGGGAAATTGTACCTTCCCTCTGAATAGTGCCTTCTGTTCTACATCTAACAACTAGAAGCTACAGAAATCAGGATTGTTAAATAGTCTGACAGGCAGCACAAAGGAATGAGGTACAGAGGAGATTGAATGGAAATGAAGGCAAGGCAGGCAGCAATGCAACAGCAGCAACAGGAAGGAACCTTGTAATCTGCATTACTTGATGCCAGATACAACTTCTGTGCAAACATCCATAATGTCTGTGGCTTGTCAGAGTTTGCCACCCATAGTCACATCTTTCCATGAATGAGATTTTCTATTTTGTTTTATTTAATCTTTTGCACTGGATAAAATTTGATTTCCTGCCTTTAAATAGCTTTTGCTGCTGAGACATTCCTTTGCTCCATCAGAAAGCTGAACTGGCTTAATGGGTTTTGGTCATGATTTCAAATACTCAAGCTGTGTTTTTATTGATAGTGAAAATCTTAATATGTATGTAGGGCTATTTTATGTGTTTGTGTATACATATATATAAAATTATGCTTTGCATAATAATAAATATATAATATATATATAAATATATATAATTATATATAATATATAATAATAATAAATATATAATATAATATAATATAATATAATATAATATAATATAATAATAATTTGCATAATAACAATTGCAATAGAAATGCTTCCTATCATATTTAGAAGATTAACTATATTTTGCTTTTATGAAATTCTAATAAGGAAGTGCTTTGTCTGAGGTCTTCATGGCATCAATTACACATAAAAAAAACCCAACCCAAAACCCAAAAGAACCCCCCCTACCCCTCCCACCCCCCAACCTAGGACATCATTGCTTTTGAAAATAATCATGCAGTAATTGCTAGCACACTGGGGTTAACTTTCATGTCCTGGCAGCTTCAATTGAAAACTGGCCATTGCTACCCATTGTGGGAACTTTAAAATGTACACAAGATATATAACCTATAAGCAATTTCTAGAAAAGTATAAATTACTGTTTCCCAGAATTATTGTAAGATTTCTCTTCTGTGCATTATAGAAGTACCACACTGAGCAGAAACTCCTCATTTGACCTCAGTTAGTTTCTGCTGCACTGCATCTGGGTACCAGATAAAGTGATCATGTATCCAGGACCTGTTGTTAAAGCAGTTTGCTGCTGTGCTATGTGTCACCTCCTGCTTGTAGGTCACAGCCCTAAGTTTGGTCTATTCTGTTTCAGGACCTTTTTTGATAGGGCCCTAGAATAATTATGTAAAACAAGCTCTGCTTTTACTTATCTGAAATTATATGCTACACAAGTCACTATTGCCAGTCAAAACTTTTAGTGTCAGTTTTAATTAACTGGGCTCTTTGTGTAGGCAGAGAAATGTTATGGGCTTTTGATTGGACTGGCAAGATTTTTGCTGGCTAGTTCTTTGCTGGGAAGTGGAAAAACAGCAGCATGTGATAGATATGCCAATTTTGACTAGCTTATTCCCCTCCTTTAACTACAGGGTGATATGGAGTGTAGGGGTACTACTGAACACGCTCACATTAGCATGATACTTGGTTTTGACTCATTGCTGATGTAGCAGCCAAAAAAGTGTTCATGCAACAGACTTTAAATCTTTTCTAATGTCATTTTATAAAGGCCATGTGCTTTTTGATCTAGTTGTCTGCTGTGCCAAAATTGCAATTTTTGCCTTCTCATATTCGAGGTTCTTCAAGCAGCTTGGTATATGCTGTGCAAAGAGAAGTGACTGAATTAATATGAGATTTTTAAAATACATAGAGAACACTGCACAGCAGTGCGATAGATGACCTTGTCACCTGTGTACTCTTTCAGCTAGACAGCTAATTCCTTGCCCTGAGCTTGAATAAATTCAGAGTTCATGTAAAAGCTAACAGCTTAAAGGTTTATGACATAGATACTATCTAGGGTTTTGAACAGTTACCGTATCTATGTGAAGCTTTTTGCATCTCAACATGTGGTACCAGTGATGGTATTCTTGGTTGAGTAATATTGATATGAGTCAACACAACAATCTTGCACTGCCTTTCCTTGGAGATCTTTCTTCTCCCAGTTTCTCTTTTCCTACTTAGCTTGAGCTTTCCACTGGATGTTAACTTCCAAGGCATGGTAATAAAATGCTATATTCTAATGGACATGAAAATATCTAGAGTATTATACACTGCTGTTCTACCAGATATCTTCTGATTTTGCTTTCAAGATATGATGCATCTGTTATGTGGAAAATAAAACTGTTGTTCTCCCTCAGCACTCTCTTCCCTATAACATCTCTGTTCTTTTTTCATGTAACTGATTCAAAATTCAGAGAGAATATAATCTCTTTAGTTTGAAGAATCTCAGGCTATGTGGTTATCTATTCTTAACCAGGTAGTTTGAACTGCCTTAGAAAGCAATCAATGTATGAAAGCACTGCAATATGAACTGTGTGTGATATTCTGACTGTAGTGGAAGAAGGAATTAATATGAAATATAGCCAACCATTTATAGTGGTTGCTTCAAAAGCTACCATTTGCCCCGAGACATTATTTTCCAGCTGCATCCTTTTGTGGTCATGTACGCTACAGATAATGCAATGATGATATAATTTGTCTGTAGTGCCATTCTTTAAATTCAGTTCCACGTGTTTAGGACACTATATTCTTCATATCCTGTTACTTTGATGCAATCTGAAGTATTTAATTTTGGTTCTGTCTATTTTTTTTAGAGATGGAAAATATGCGTGCGTATCCACTGCAGATTGAACTCATATATAAGTGTTGGTATGTACTAGAATAATTGTTTTGATGTTGCTGTTGCTAGTAATATGTATTGAAACTCTTGATAAAATATATTCAACACTTGATGAGTTAAATCTGTTAGGTGTTTACTGGAATCTGCCAGATGCAAGAATAATGCTAACAGAATGTGGAATTGAAAGATTTACTTGGTTTTGCTTTTCTTCCTTTCATTTCAAAGCAATTTCCTATCTATAATTTATTTTCATTTGAGCTGATTTCCAATATAACAATGTCATGAATTGGGCTGTTGATGGATATATGACATCTTCTGATTTGGTGCCTTCAGGGGGCAGTTTATAATTTCTACATTATCCAGCTTTACTAAAACTTAACATTGCTAAAACCATATTCTACACTGACTCTTGCAAGTATATTTCTTCATTTCCTTCATATCCACAGAAGGCAACTCTTCATGGTTGTGTTCAGTCTCTGAACACACATGACAGAGTCTGGCATCCCCCCTGCAACAGTAATATGTAGTTTGAAGAAGAATATATCTTTTCAGAAATCTATTTAAACATCTGATAAATATGTACACTTCTTCATAAATATATGCTTTTCTGTCCTTTGAGTTCAGTGGGTAGAATGATTATGTAGCATTTGTCAGTTTAAGACAGGGTTTAAAAATGCTGCTGTAAATCTGCTGCCAGATGTTTCATTTCTGCTTCATATAGCAAGCAGTTCATGTATAGCTAATGACACCTAAGGTAGACTGAAAATAAAGGAAGATGGTAGAAAGAATGGAAACCTTGTTATCACTCCTTTCAACAATATTATATTGGATTTTGACCTTGTTTAGAGCTCTCGTAACCTATACAGGTCCCGTATGTGCAGAGAAGCAGAAATAAACAGGATAGAGGTGAGGAAAACCTGTGGGGGCTTTGAACTACCAACACCCAAACTCTAATCACCGAGTGAGAGTAAAGCCAGCTCAAAACTCCTTAGCAGGGCAAGCAAAAATTAAAGATGGCAGGGTGGAAAAAGGGATCTGGGAGGCCATGGATGTGCAGCAGCTGGAAGAAGGAGGAAACTTCGGGAAGGCGGGACAGAGAGAGTCCCCTTAATAACATCACACTCGCACCAGATCTAACAGCAAAGCATGGCAGTCAGATCTAATCTGGTCTCTGAGAGACACCCTTCCCTTTAGCTGGCAACAGTCCCCCTTGCTGTCAGTTAACAACAGAGGTATTGCAGTTAGAACAGATCACTTTGGGATTTCGTATGGCTAAGAGAACCAAATAACCTCCCTTCCTTTGGTGCTGTCATCTCAGAGAGCTGAGAATGTCCATAGTGTAGCTCAACACTTAGGAATATTTTCCATTTTGGGTAGAAGTCAGCCATTGGGAATCATGAAGTTATTTGAATTTTGAAATTTGAATATTTGGATTTTCTTTCTGTTAAAAAAAAAAAATAAAAAAATGCTGAGAGGAATTGAAGGAGCTGTTCCAGGAATCATTTTAGGATTTCTTCTCTCTTTGGTGAGATACAAAATTTTGAGATACAAATCTTTGGTGAGATACAACCAAAGAAGTAGGTTGCAGTGCTTGTGGACCTGAAGGAAATAAAAGCAGCTAGTGATTTGGGGTGAGGAAAATCAGTACCACAGAGAGGAATTGTGTGATGATGAGTGATGTGTTAAAGGAGAAGGGCTCCACATAGTAGAGGTACAATTGCCACACTGGATCAGTGGACAACATAAACTTGGCAGGAGTGAAGGAAAGAGGTTATAACTAGTGTAAACTGAAAGTCACAGACTGCATATTCATGGACACATCAGCATGGCTTACCACAGCAGGTGATGTCTGAGGTTCTCTGATACCTCACCCAGGACTCTATGTTGTGTTTGGAGAGTACCCAAAGAATTAGACTTTACATTACTGAACTCAGAGGGGTCACAGTTTGTAATGTTTTAGAGCGCTTCCTCAAAATGTCGAAAACCTAGGAAACATGCAATTTTGTAAAGTAAGTGCTAATTAATATAGCTTGTATCTTGTTCATAGCATAATATTGTATACAGGAAAAGGGTTACAGTATCTATGGGGAAAAGAAATGGCCTTGGTCTACCAAATATGGTTATTCTGAACTGGTACCTTTAAGGCAAGGCAGTGTCACTTCTAGGATGCTCTCTGCACATAAATCCAGTTCTTGGTGGTGCCCCTCCCTCGTCTGGGATTCACTGAGCTTTCAGAGACAGGACAGAAAAATGCTCACTAGCAAACCTACTCAGGAATGTCTCTGTTGGAGTTGAATTAACTCCTCCTTTTCAGTACCACCTCTGAAAAGTCAGAAAAAGGTCTAACGCAGTCCTTTAATGCTATAATAAAGTGGGAAACAACATAAAGACTAGAACAAGTAGCAGTTGATAACAAAATAAATGAAAAACACCGTGTGCATTTCTCTAAGAACATCATAGTGTGGCAGTTACATTATTAAAATGTGGCGCCTTTGGTTGGTGGGTAGTTTTTTAGGGTTTGGGTGTGGGGTTTTTTGTTGTTTTTGTTTTCTCTTGCAGAGGTTAATGCAGTAGAAATGTAATAGATTATTAATCTAGGGACTCCTGCACAGACCAAGATGGCACATTCCAGTGCCCCAACTCTTTGCTGCAGCACACAAGGAGCAGAACTCTGCTGAGGAAATGAGACTAATTATCATGCCAGGGATTCCTATTTAATATATTTGACTAGTTTTTACTAGGAAAAAAAAGAAGGCTGCTAAGGAACACACCCCAGTATGAATAACTTCTCAAAAGTAGGTCAGCCAAGTTTACATTTCGTGCTTTGACTGGTGCAGAAAGCAAGTGTGATGCTCTCGTTAGAGATGCAAACGCATCGTTCTGGGACCTAAAGCCACTTCAGGCTTCTTTAGCCAGACTTACCTAGAACTGTGACTACTTCTTTGGAAGTGCATTCTTTTCATTTATATGTAAAAAATATTTTCCTGAAACATTTTACAGAAGAAATTCTAGTTCAGACCTTTTAAATAAAACAGAACCACAAAAAAATGTGTATTGCATATGGGATGAATAACTTATTCAGCACTATTCAGGCTTTCAGTTACACAATGAGGGGTATTCCTACATTTTGCATGATGATTTTTTTCAGTCTCTGATACCCACTTTACTTGTATTCAGCTTTCATTTTGGTTGAGCTTTTGTTTCCAAACTATAATTTTGTTAGCATCCCGATGACTATACTTAAATGCCTTTGTCATCAAGGAATCCAAGTAAAAGTGGTTTCAATTTATTCTTCTTAAAAAATTGTGTCAGTGGAGCCTTGTCTTTTGTTTGCCACTGTATCAATCACACCCTCATTTTACATTGTATCAAGCCTATTTGTTTACTATAACCCATCAGCAGCAATCAAGACTGAATGGACTTTTGTATTGATATGGGACTGGAAAGACAATATGAAGAAGACTGCATTGTGAGAGCCACTCATTCAGTCAAAATAGCCTATATGGACCAGCTGCCAACTTCTGGTCACTTTGACTAAATTCATGCCAATGAAACTGCTGGTTTTTTTATAACTGTAAACAAAATGCTGAATTCAAAGACCATTGAATTTTTGGTAAATAAAGGTCTGGATCTGATTTATGTGGCTGGAAGTCATCTCTTTCTGTGAGCAGGCTACTAGTAAAAAGCAAATATGGTATTTGTAAACAGAACATTCAAATGCTTGGACTCCTTTAAAGACTTTATAGCAGAAGTTATGGACAAAGGAGACTTGGCTGATATATTATAGCTGGTTTCCCTAATGCAGTTGACAAGCTACATGCCTGAAAATCAAAGAATTTAAGTTTCTGCAGTAAAAGAGATAACACTTTTACAAGGATGAAAACTTGTTAAAAGCTAGGAAACTATGAAAAATCAGAGCATTAGTGGGACTTTATGAGAATCTGTGCTGGGATCTGTAGTGCTCAACATCTTAGTAACTGGTTTGAATAGGAGTGGAGGGTCAAAATTTGCTGATGACATCAAATAATTTAGAATAGTAAAGGCTGAGTGAAGAATCACAGAAGCATCTGTTGATACCAAAGAATAAACCAGCTGAAGTTTGGTCCAGTTAAATTTCAAACAAGGTGGAGAGAGAAACAGTCTGAATCCTGAATGCTCTATGCTGGCCTCTGAGCCAATCTATATTGGTCTCTGGGAACAGGATCTTGGGCCAGAATAGTCTACAAAAACATCACTTCATTGCTTCTCAGGGAGGTCAGGGAAGAAAGCAAGTAATGCTAGAAGAATTAGGAACCAGAATATAAAATGTTAAATGAATCACTGTTCCCTCTACTTATTTAATTTTTTAAATTTATTTATTTATTTATTTTCCTTTTGGGTTGTCTAGTTCAAAAAGATGTGTTAAGGCTGGAAAAGAAAAAAGGAAATAAGGATCGCACAGGACTAGAAGTCTTTAGCCTGGAGACAGATGACAGAAGGCCATACAGGTATAAATAGTATGTAGAAGATGAACCAGGAACCACTGCTCCAGGCCTCACCAGAGAAGCTAGGAAGCACTGAGTGAACTTAACAGGCAAGGTAATACTGCAGTGAGTGTGCAATAACTGTGCAGAACTCATTACCGTGGGACAATGTAGATATCATTTCATGTCACAAATTTGGTCAAGGAAATTCACAGAAGAAAATCCATCTTGGCAGTTGAATTCAAGGAAACTACTACTGTCTCAAGAAGCTTTTGTGCCAGAAAGCACTTGAGGCTGGAAGACAGTTTGGTGGAGTGTGATGCGCTTTCTGCCTCCTCAGTGTCTTTCTCAGATACTTGCAGTTTGTCCATGTTAATTATAGGGCCTTTGGGCCTGGCCTGGTGTGTGTGTAAGTAAAGATGGAGTAGAACAGTTATTTCTTTGCTTAAAGATGTGCATTTTTGTCAATCAACAAAATACAACTATCATTGTATTTTGTGATATAGCAAGGCAACAAAATCTTTGCCAATATGCCTTACTCTTACAACCAAAAGCATGTGTATTTCGTTCTTGCCTGTCAACCAGAATGTACTGCATCAGATCCAGATGTCTCAGAGAGGAAAAGTGAGGCAGCTGATGGCGGCAAGAGAAGGCTTTTTTTATGGCCTTTTTATCTTCATAAAATACCATTCTTCTTTTTTAAGAACGATAAAAAGTGGAGCGAAGCAATTGTTTTCCCATGTACTTTACAGATGTTTCCCAGAATATTCTTTTAAAATACTCTGATGACCATTCATGCCTTTCAGGTCCAAGAAATTTAATTTTGTTTTGTTTTTAAGGATTTGGGGAAATGGGGAGAGAAGAGTGATAAGTTAATGCTATGAACCTGATGTCCTGGCTCCTAAATTTCTTTTCTGTTTCACTAGTCTGAAATGCTGTTGATAGCAAAGGGAATTCAAGGAGATAATAGAACAGAAGGAAATGCTTTATGAAGCAACATAAAACTTCTTTATAAAGAATAACATCTTAGTTCTTGTGGAGACAGTTCACATGAATAATCTGCATTAGAACTGTGACATACTGACTGAAGCTAGCTTGTTTGAAAGCACAAACATGCCATGTAATGCTCATCAAAACAATTGGGTTTAGGCTAATCTTACTTTCCTTGCCCCACCGCTGTCTTGTTAGCTGTTATGTGGAAAGGGAATAGCAGATGACTCTGAGAGAAGTGGTGGCTTGGAACTTTGTGAACTGGAAAAACAGGGAATACATCTAATTAGGTTATATAACGCTGATTATCCACACAAAGTGAGCAGTAAATGAATAGCCTACCTTAATAATAACAACTCACAGGAATTAATAGCTGTTCAGATGATGTGGGTTTTTTTGTTTGGTTGGGGGATTTTGTGGAATTGGTGTTTTTTTAAAATTATTTTACTGAGGAAAACCGGGAAACCTTTATGTTTATTACAAATATTTAAATAAAATAAGGGGGGAAATGTTGTATTTTTTCTAGGTTTTTTTGGCACTTTTTTGCAGTCAGATACATCTAAACCTGAAATCTTTAGTGTTTTAAATATGCAAAATTAGTAATTCTCTGGAAAATTAGTTTTATGGCTGCTTGTTGATACAGATTACATAAACGTGAAAGCTACTAAATAGATGGCAACACTAGCTTACATTCATATCATGATCTACCATATTAGCAGCTCCTTAAGATCCACAGCCTGATTTAATTTTCTGGAATTCTTACTATGCGAGAGGAGATAAAAAGTCAACATGAACAGCAGTGAGGCCAGGGTAATAACTACTGTGTGTGATCCCACACTAATACACAGAGAGTGAATTTCAGGCTTAGATGTTAACTCCCACCAAAGTGTAGCCCAGCCAATAAATCATTTAAGATTTTTCTCTGGGGCCTGTGCAATCTCAGTGTAGGTTTTTGGTAGCAAGTTTGCAGCCACTTTTTATGCAGCCACATAATATTAATTTTATATTCCTTTCAACGTGGCCAGCAGAGGAGGTTAAAAGTGATCTTTCCTATTACAAGTGTCTTACAAACAATCTTAGGATGTGATGGAGAAACATCTGGAAAGACTGGAAGACTTGAAATTGACTCTTTCTGGGTCTTGAAAAGACCCAGAAATTACTCTTACAAAGTGCAAGGGCTCTTTCCTTGCTTAATCTTCTTTGGGCTGGGGAGTGGTGACTGTGTCTTCCAGATGCTTGCAAAAAAAGTCCAGGCCTGTGGTGAACATTGACCTGCAAAACCATCACCGTTTAACGTATATATATCTTACTGTGAAGTATTGTAGTTCTTTTACTGATCTTGTACAACTATAAAACAGGATGTTTGAATTACTTAAGCCTGTTCAAATGATTTACTAATAAGATATCACATTTCCACATGACAAAAGCAGAAACACATAAAGGTAATGGAACAGCTCATTCTGGGTGTCATCTCTAAGCATGTGGAAGAAAAGAGGGCTATCAGGAGCAGTCAATGTGCTTTCACCAGCATTTACCAAGGCGAATTTACACCTGACCAACCTGACAGTCTTCTAGGATGGAATGACTGGTGGGCAGACAAGGGGAGAGCAGTGGATGTTGTCTGCCTTGATCTCAGAGGGCTCTTGGGCCTGTCTCCCACAACATCCTTACGGGTAAGCTCAGGGGGTTGAGTTAGATGAGTGCACAGAGGGCTGGACTGAGAACTGGCTGGATGGCCGAGCTCACAGGGTTGTGGTCAGTGGTGCAGAGTCCAGCTGGAGGCCTGTAGCCAGCGGTGTGCCCCAGG
>JAVJGJ010000059.1:8070521-8165429 GCA_035590215.1 Microhierax caerulescens
CAGCCTTTTTGCTAGTGAGGCCTGAGGAACTGCCAAGTGTCATGTCAAAGCCAAAACACAGCACCACACCAGCTCCTCAGAAGGTAATTAACTCCATCCCAGCTGAAACCAGGACACCTGTCCACCACAAGCACCTTTGTTGTAGGGTGTTTTTACTTGAGTCATGTGCTCTCTTTCCCCATTTTTTTTTATGCTTTTTGGTCTTTTCCCCATAGATTTAGCAGTCTGCATTTTGGAGCTGGAATGTTTTTTTACCCCTGTGAACATTTTTCTCTTTTTTTTTTTTCCCTGTGGAATCTTCCCAGTTAAACTATGTCTTTTTTGAACTGTGGCTTCCCAAACTACACTGCTTATTAGTCCAAGTCTTTCAGTACTGCTAAAGCAGAATGCTATTTCCACAGGCAGCACTCTTGGTTATACATGACAGTAATTTTAAACTGGTTTCAGATGCATCTGAAGGATCTGGATGGAGATTGCATGCAGATAACTAAAAGTTTAAAATCAAATTCTTCAGTTCACCTCCTGCAAATTTGTCTTAGATAAATTTTTCCTGCTTTTTATTTTTAGGTGTGACCAAGGACTTTGTGAGGACTTGACTCTTGAATATGTTGATATACTCCTCAAGTTTTTATTTTTTATTTTTAGTTAAAAGAAAGCATCTGCAAATTGTAAGGGGAATTTAAGGTTTTATGTTGTGACCTAAATTGCAGATTAAAACGGCATTTCTCATCACTCAAGAATTATTTGGTTTCAGAAGCAAACTCACTGAGTGTAAAGAGGGGAAAGACTGTTTGAATTTGTCCCCCACCAGCCATAGATCCATTTATATGGCCTTTAAAATATGAATAATAATCATATATTTTCATATATTATCAAGAAACACTAGGTGATTACTCATCACTTGAAGGTAATTGTATAAATAGATAATACGATTTTCCATAGTTAACTCTATAACACGTTCAAGACTTCAGGGTTTTTGATTTATTCATGCTCTCAGGAGAGTCATGGAAGCTGATCGTATTTGCATGCAAACACTGACACTTGTTAGAGTTTCCAGCAGCCATCTACAGAGACTGTCCTTTCCATCCTGTTTTGCCAATTGCTTATGGTGCTTTCTGGATATATTTTTGTTTGCTTTGTTTTCAATCTGAGATGATTCACTGATATGTCTTTCTCATGTACCTGAAGCTAAACTAATGGCTAGAAAAGGTTTTCTCTCAAATTAGCAAGAATTGTTGCTTGGGAGTTTTGGGGTTTTGAGCAATTTTCAATGCTTGGTGTTACTTGGGTGTCTGGTCCAGCAGGTGGGAAGCTTCTGGCCAGTCCATCATCTTTTTTTTTTTTTTTTTTTGTAGAAGCAGAGTCTCAAAACTTCAGTCTGAATCCTGCAGCTGAAATAGGTGGATTCTTTTGATGTCTAGGCATTTTCACCAGAGAAATTGCCTGCTATTGCAGGAAATTTTCCCCTGTCTGATGACATAATTGCTTTTCTTGGGGTTTCTTATTTGGTATGTGAAGGGCTTGAAGCTTTTTATAGAGGGCATGGTGTGTGTTTTTGGTGAAGTGAACCTGTGGGCTGGTCTAAAATTCTGCTATATGGTTATGTCCTGTGCAGGAGGACTAGATTAAATAGCCCAGATCAGATTAGAAGGTGTCATGATCTCATTATTGTTATTTGTATTGCTGTAGCACCTTCCTTACTGGCACTGCAAAAGCAGCAAATGGTCCCAGTCATAAACCAAAGAATTATAAAACACAGGACTGAAAAGGTCATGTTATTCTGATTAAACAGAATTCCTAAATTCCTTTCTGTTGTATGGTGCTAGGCAATAGAGTGTTTTCCAAACACTTGAAATTTAAATAAACTGAAGCATTAATCTAATTTTAGTACTCCCTTCTTTTTGAATCTGTTCCTGAAATACTTTGGTGTTTGTTTCTTTTTTGTCTTCCTCTTTTGTGAGTGAATAAAGAGAAGACTTCTGTGATAGGGCTTTTACTCACGAGATTTCCTCTTCTTTCATCCTCTAAACCCTGACCTCACAGGTCAGCCTCCAAGAGATATCTGACCCCAAACAGCACTCGATTGATTAATGGGCAGCTGGAAACAGGGACATGTGAGGACTATATTTTGATGAAAGTTTTGATCTGACACTGTTTCTGCATTTCCACTTAATTATTTATTTATCATGATCCCACCCTGGCCATTCATTCTTGCCTTAGGCTTCCCTGCTGTGTTGTGCTGGAATTTTTACTTAATCTCTTTCATTCCAAAGAGAATTCTGCTCATTAAAGCAGCAAGAATGATTTTTAGCAGAGGATTACAGGCCCGGGAGCTGCCTGTGGGTGTGTGTATACTCTGTGTGTGTGTATGCTGATGGGAAAGAGGGAAGAGGAAGTGATGAAAATGAGGAAGCTCCCTTAGGTCTTTTAACATAGAAGGTGGTATGGTTTTATCTTTTGGGTTCTCTGGTTGCTACTTCTGAGAGTCAAAGAATCACAGAATGGTCAGAGTGGAAGGGTCCTCTGGAGATCGTCTAGTCCAGCCCCCTGCTAAAGCAGCTTCACCTGCAACAGTTTGCACAGAAATGCATCCAGGCGGGATTTGAATGTCTCCAGAGGGGACTCCACAGCCTCTCTGGACAGCCTGTTCCAGTGCTCTGTCACAATAAAAATGAAGAAGTTCTTCCTCATATTCAAATAGAACCTCTTGTGTTGCAGTTTGTGCCCATTGCCCCTTGTCCTGTCCTGGGCACCACTGAAAGGACCCTGGCCCCGTCCTCCTGACACTCGCCCTTAAGGTATCTGCAGACATTGATCAGATCCCCTCCCAGTCTTCTCCTCTCCAGGCTACACAGCCCCAGCTCTCCCAGCCTTTCCTGGGAGTCTCTGCCTATCTGTGTCTCTCAGGGAATGGCAAACACAGTTCTTGAAAATTTAGTGTATTTTTTAAAGTTTCACTCCAATCTCAGGCACCACTTGAACCTTTCTTAACTTCTTTTCATGAAATCAACAATAATAAACAACTGCAGCTGCTTTAAAAAAGCTTTACAATCATCATGACTAACCAGTTCCATGGTTTCTACTTCTTTCCATAGAAAGAGGTCTGGAAATGGATAGTTTTAAACATTGTTGTTTTTATTATTAGTTTCTTTTAATATTATGTTTTTAAATTTATATTTTAAAGATTTCTTTTTATTCGAATTTGTGCCCTCCCATTTTTTATTTTTTTTTTAATTTTAGCCTAAGTTTGGTTAGTTGAAGTGAAGTAGGACATGAAGATAGATTAAAGTTTTCAATTAGCTTAAACTTCTTAGGGTTTCTATAGGAGAACTGTACTAGAACTGAGGCTGGAATGATTTCTCCTTCCACTTTAGCCATTGCTTCAATGAAAAAGTTTCAGCTCTAAATCTAAGGATCTGAAGTGTCTATCTTGCCTTGCGTTTGCTTGCTACACCTATTGATGTGGTCCTTTGAAAGCTCAAGTAGGCAAGGAATGACTTTGTATGCAACTAAAATATCCCTGTACAGAGATGCATGAAGAATTCAGTTGAAGGAATAGGCAGAAAATGTTGAGAAAGTTTGTTATGGGCCATTTTCCCACACCAAGGCCAGTATGTTGTTATGACTAAATCTTCGTATGCAGACCATGTCCAGCCTGTGATGTACCAGACTCTGCAATGTCCCTAGGTAATCCTGTTCCCAGTAACTGGGCAGACATGTGTAACTCATGGCTAGAGCTCATTACTCTAATGGGCTTTAAAGAATGCCATTGGGTAAGTCATCTCCCAGTACATGTTGTTGCAAATCCCAAGCAAAGAGCTAAGGTTATGTACCAAATGTCTACTGCAATGACAGGAGAAGTGTTGTGAGAACATATGTGCACATAGAAAATACATGATATTTCTTTTAATTAGCTTATGAAAACAAACTTTTGAGTGGAAGTATTTTTAAATTGGTTGGCTCTTTGTTACTTTTAACTTATGGGATCATCTAAAAAGGATGCTTGTCTGAGAATGGCCCCCTTTTACAGTAAAGCCCAAAAGGTGTTTCAAAGGAAATCTTTCAATCTCTGTTTTCTATCAGAAAAAAAAATGGTTAAAAATAAAAAAAGTGATACATTTTTTAAACTATGGTAATCCAATCAAGACTGCAATTGGGCCTTTAGATATCTTCAATTTGAAGACGGACTTGGAAACAGAGCCAAACCCACGGTCTCTGACATATGCCTTTGACTTCCAGATTATACTTCCTCACTGCCATGTAGAGGAGGAAAACAAGCCCACTCTTATGCAGCTCATGTCAGTGTTGTAGGATTTCTTGTTTCTAGCTGGCAAGCAGATGTTGATTTTATTGAAACAAAATAGTATGTCATCTATGGTTTTTATTCCCATATGCCACTTTAGACAGTTCTTAGCTGAAAATGGGAAATATTTTACCACTGAGGAACCCTCACACTGAATTAAATGAGCAGCATATTCCTGTCTGAAACATCAAAACTGGGCATTTGATTTCTAATTGGCCATCTGATTATCCTCTGCTTTTTTCTTGGTTGACAGATTTTAGATGTTTGACTCTTCCTGTGTGATCTTAATTTTTTTTCCTGGAATTTAGAACATGTTAATAAATTTCTTACCCGCTGTCAGGCTATTGAAAACATTATTCTTGAATTATTGAATAGAAAATTAGCAACTGCTTGCTCACAATTTTTAACCAGGAGTCTTCCTGGTATGAAAATGTTTTAATCCTCTCAGTAGGAAGTCCTTTTGGTTTTAAGTGGTAAAAATATATACTCAAAATATGATGTCTTCAATAATTATTTCCAAAAGTAGTATTTGATAAATACTATGATGTTGGAATGAATCTAGGTACAGGAATTTGATTCTAAGTTTAATTTTAAGGTAAATTATCATATCATATGCAATGTGCAATAACAATGCATCCAAAATTACAGTAGGCACTGAAATTTTCACTGTGTGTGTACATATATGTAAGCTTATCCATGAATGTGTCTATATCTATGCATTTAAAAAATATTAAAGTGTTAATGTAAAAATATATTATATGAAATTTCTATGTTTCTGTGTATTTATACATTTGGGGATTTTTTTCCCTTGGGCAATGTCAAGTATTAACATTTCTGTAGTCAGAGTCATTCAGCCACATTGCGCTGGTGGCTATTTTCTCTTCCTGTTTTCTGTTTCTGACCGTCCCTGGCAGATACGCTTCAAAGAGGAAGATGAGAGATCCTCCTTCTCATTCTCCATGTTTGCAAACAAAACGATCCTCTGAACAGAGAGAGGCCCGTTGGATTTGTATAGAAACTGCAAGGTGTACAGCAAAGGCAGCCAGTGTCGTAAATGACAGCAAATCATTTCATCCTTTTTCATCCTGGTTTGAGAAGTCCTAACTTTGTGGCATATTTGTGCATAGCTGGCTGTATGAGATAGCCCGAGGAGTTACTGCTGCTTTCCTTGTCTGCCTGTCTGCCTCAGCTCTACACAGTACGGTTCTCTTCTGTATACGGATGTGGATGAGATAATAGCTAGTTCTGCTTTTCTGTTTCCTTTTCTCTCTTATGTTTACAATACAGTGCCTGTATTGCAACTGCAATGAATATGCTGAATGGTCTAAACGATGTGATGGAGGGACTCACTTCCTTTGGTGCAATTTTTTTTTCTCGGGGAGGTTTTTCAGATGAAGTTGAGCAAGCTCCTAATGGAGCTTTTATTTCTATTGCAATTCAGAAATATAAAAGCAGCTTTCTTGATCCATGTGGAGGACCCCCCAAGAAATCAGCAAGGTCTTGAGTTCATGGGAGATGACTCTTCTGTTTCCCCACATGCAGCAAAAAAACTGGCTGCAAGGCTGGGGGGAGGCAGGAGAGTGTGGGAAAGGCTTCCTCATCTATAAGTGTTCTGCAAATACCAATGAATTTGATGGTCTAACACAAGGCTCCCCACCACTTCACAGCACAGACTGTATCACCTGAGAAGGCTCATCTTGTAGGTGTGTTTCTCTTTCACTTGTGAGGACATCAACTTTCCTTTTCTCCAAACAATTGCACAAATGCCTTTCTGCCGTGGCCTGCGCACACTGAGACAAATATTAGGAAACTGATCTGGTTTTTAATGCAATTTACCACTTGGAGATGAGATGATCCAGCACCATGTAACCAAGCAGTTCTTTTATTTTTTACCTGCCCCATTTGGAAGCAATCACAGTAGAGGGTGTCTGCGGCATGGAAGGTGGTTCCTGTGGTTGTTTCTTTATAAATGTACCCATGGTTACACATTTGAAAACCTGTTTGCAGATGGTCAGACTTGTGACAGCTGACAGTTAATTTTTCTGACAAAGTTGTGTGTGTGTTGTGTGTGCTCCTACCCCTGGCCAGCACCCACGTCCCATCAGCAGAGCCGGGCTGAACACGTCCCTTCTGGAGGTGGACCCATCGGTCCTCACCATGGCTGGGAGTTGCTGTGACACTGGGCTTGGGACCTTGAACTCTTGATTCAAGGGCAAACAATTAGGAGAGGAGGAGGATACCAGACTGGTGTGGGGAATGGAGTCTTGTGCAGACGGCAAGATGGGTGTTGGAATTGTGAGGGAGGAAGTGGGGGCAGGGGGAGACCAGGAAATGTGGAAGCAAGACAGCTGAAAGCCTAGCACTGACTGCTGCCATTATACACCTTCTGGAGGAGTTAAATGTATGCATGTGTGCACACGGTTGTGCAGTTCTGAACTGCAGGAGCACTAAAAATTTTTTCTGTTTTTAACAAGGGTGTCCAGTGCTCAGAGGGTGAACTGGGAATGTGCTTTAAAAGCAACTGCTCCCTGCAGGATCCTGTCTTCCTTTGACAGGTAAAGTGGAGGGATGGGGGATCACTGAAGAAGAGAAGATGGATTTTGTGACATGATTGTGAGTTGTAAGCCACACTTCTGCTTTGTTATTAATATGTTGCTTGGAGTATTTTTGTTGTTTAACTAATAATTGTTTATTGTAAAATACATATTACGCTGATGAACTCCATAGAAATAAGGCCTTATGAGACTTATTCTGCCTTCAGAACAGATTTTCAGTAACACCATGTAAATAACCCATGAGACTACATATTTAAACATTTAAGTATTTTGATCTATTTTCATTAAGTGTTTTTTCACTGGGAACAGTCCATCCTGTGCATTAAACAGACAGAGACTCTCTGGGGGGAAATAAGTGTATTATACTTGAATGAAACATTGTCTTGGCGTGTAGCAGAGAAAAGAAAAATGTAAGGTTTCCTGTGCAAACTTATTTGGACACTTTTTAGATTTTGAAAGCTTAACTGTGCTACCCTAGTACTGTATTCAATTACATTAATTTCTATTTGTTATTTAAGCTAATCTGGAAATTGTTTCTCTGAGTCTTTTCACATATGTGTATGCTCAAACTTGTATGTGTTTATGTAGAGTGTATTTATTAGGTATGCATGGAAATATGTGACGAGATATATGTTGGGCCAGAACTCTCTCATTCCTTATCTGCCTCATGAGACTTTCAAAATGATGGTTTCCTGTTTACTTGTTAATCCATCATTATAAAATCCAAATGCTATTAGTGTTCTCAGTGTTCCTGGTGTGTATCTGGAGTTTTAAGCATATCCTTTATTTTCATAAAACAAAAACAAGACATTATTTATATCACTTTGAAGTTATTGTAACAAAGAGAATGCAGAATGTTTTTAAAAACCATTTTCCCATCATCTGAATGAATTACTAGAGGCATTCATCAGAGATTTTGGAAACACAGTCTTTAAGCTGTTCTTGTATTCCTGCTATTTTTGTATTTAAAAGTAAATTCATGTGTCACTTTGGTGTTACCACTGATTCTGCAAGGTGAAAGGACATGCAGTGGTCTATGCTGAATGAAGAGGGGGAAAAAAAAAAAAGGATTGCCTTGGCTTAGTAAAATGTAAACCTAATGTTTTATCTCTGCCATCCAGTGCCCTTTCCCAGCTGATTCTGAGACCAGCTGTCAGATCTGCCGAGTCAGTTTTCTCTGAAGTTCACTGGGGATTTGGGACAATAATAATGATGAAATTAGATGTGGGCATTTCAGTTCTGTTCCCTCTGGATCTTCAGAAGAGTGCAGGTTTGGACGGCTTGACCTTGTTGTAATTCACACAGAGCCTGTGCTGGAAATTCCCATTTTCTGCCATTGGAACAAGCACAGCTCCTATCCTGGAGAAGCCTCTGGCCATTCCCAGACATTGTTTATGGCAAACGTTCAGGAGGATGTGAGCCAACTCTTTTAGCTATTTGTACCATTTATCTCCCCAACCCCCACCCGATCTCAACTTTTTCCACTGTTATGAGAAAAAAAAAGATTTCATGCCGTCTCTACAGCACAGTCTCTCTACTGATGTCCCCAGCAAGCATAGTCTTATCAATACAACGTGGTAAGTCAGTCCTAAGAGGGCTTTCAAATATGTGGTGGGTGACCAGTTTTGCGTATGTTTCCTCTCCACATCTTTAATTTCCTTTCTGTGTGCATACTGCCCTCAGACAACAATGGATACTCAGCTGAAGCACGTACATTGGCAAGACATTGATCCCTGCTCTGCTTGCAGTTTGGCTGCCTATCCCCTCCTCTGAAGCATTCTCACCACTACAATGATTAGGTTTGATTGGGGCTTTGACACTTAACACGCTATTTTTATTTACAAAGTCTGTCTTTTTCGAAAGCTTCACATGTAGATTATAGTTAGTCTTCAAAAAGATTTTTTACCTTTGTGCAGCTGAAGAATGACTGTTTAAACTGATCTTCATTTTCAGGACAATAAATGGTTTAACGGGTCATTTAGTGGTAACCTCTGTAGAGACTTGGGAGTGTACTTTCATCTTCCCCCCCTCAAAAGAACCATTGGTTGTTTTGACGCTCTTCTTTTCTCCTCACCTTCATATTCAATGCCACAGGTTTGTTATCCGGAGATCTTACTGGCTAGCTGGGCACTGCTGTACTCTGGATGCTCTTTCATGTATTTGTTACAAGGGGAAGTCAGATCTCTGCTAATCCGTTCAAACACTTCTTTTGACATTAACCACGCTGTGCTCCTTGATGAAAGCAAACATTTCATGGATCCAGCTGGAAATCCTCTTTCCTTCTTTGGTCAATGCCAAAACCTCAGCTGCACATCATGTTCTTGTGTGTGAGCTGTAAGATAAGAAGGAACTTTGAGAAACTGAATCTGTCCTATAGTGGTACCTGGACACCAATTATTGCTTCAGGTGATGATGAAATCTATCATTTACAGACTGTGTATTCCTGTCTTTGGCTGACACTGCTGCCTCTGTGGTGGTTGTCCAAATTGGATACAGGCATGAGGCATCCTGATTCCTTCTTGGGAATCATGCCACAGTCTGTACTGATGCTTCTACTGTGGGCCAGTTGCCCACAGATGGATGATGGACAAATTCTTTGGATGGGCTTGTTAATGTTGTGATAAGGTTCTTTAATTGTGGAAAACTGTTTTTTAAGAACAACTTCTTGAAAGATTATAAGAAACTCTTCTCTATGGAACGTTTTAAATTTATGAACAGCTCAGAGATATAAAATAACATGTTAAAAACTTGGGAAAAAATCTTTCTTATTTCTGTCCTGAAATAGTTGGAATAGTGTGATAAGGAATGCCAGGCAAATAAAGACAGAGTAAATAAAACTAATTAAAAATAAAGCCCTGAAACTGTTTAAAAAACAAAATGAAAGAATTCCCCTCAATCAAAATTAAAAAGCCCTTTCTGCATTTCTATAAAATTGAAATCCAGAGATGGTGATGTGATAAACACAGCAATCCTTTCATTCTGGGTACCAGAGGTTTGCATCGAGACATACAAATAGAAATAGTTTTGTGGTCACAGCATGTGCCATAAACAGACAAGTTTTGAGCCTGAGCCTTTTGTCTTGGATCCCAGTGCTAATAGCATTTCTGTTTAAATAGCTCTGCATCCTGTTTAAGTGGACTATTTTTAAAACGTGCAGTAGGTGGCTTTAAGTATGAAGACTGAACAAAATTAATTGATGGCTTATTTTTCTTAAGCTCCAATGCACTTTCTTAAAGTACATTTTGTCTATTTAATCAGCCAACTGTTACCATTAATTTCGTTGGCGAACTTTATCTTTTCATTCCACTCTTCAGAAATGTGTATTTCCTCATATCTTTAACAACATTGTGTAGGTTAATGAGGTCAAACTCATCTGGAATAATGGGGAGGTTCTGATGCTTCATGTAAAAACTTACAGCAAAGCCTGTCCTTGTGAAGTTGCTGAGTATTTTATACAAGATCATTCACTGATAGCAGGAATGCTTATTTTGCATTTTGCCAGCAGGCAGCTCCTTAGCTATTTAAAACTTAAGAAAACAAACCCCAAACCCATCGTTTTAACTGAGTCTAAAGTTGTTTTATTAGAAATTAAAAAGGCATCAATGCTTTCTCTTGCTTGAGAATTTGGATAAAGCAAAGAATGCTGGTGGCGAGTCTGAGAAATATTGGTAAAGCCAATCTGGAAATGTAAACATATGGTGAATTCTTATATTTAGATCTCAAAAGACCATTATATTCTTAGGCCAACAAAGAACAGAAATCCTTTTAACAGTAGTAAATATATATTTTTCTTTTTCCTTTTGTGCAAAGAAAATGAAAGCTGTCTTGTGCAAATACAGAAAATATTCTGTATGTGCTAGTTAACTTTTATTCTTATTTTTATTTGCCCTCGCTTTACAAATATGTAAATATAGAATAGTATGCTTAAAAGATGAAGTTTTGGGTGCTAATCCAGTCTACATGCATATCCTGATTTGCAGGATATTTTCTTGTTGTTTTCATGCTTATATCAAAGGGGCTCTGCTTAGTGCAGAAAATAATGAAGTTTCCTTTGAAATTTTGTAGACTCTGAATTAGTCTGTAGCCAATGCAGTTCAGAAAATAGTCGCTTCACCTTCATCATTGTTTATCTAAAGAGAGCCACTTCCTCTTGCTATCTTGTTTGATTCTGATACATGCTTCAAAGAAACAAGAAGAGATGGCAGAACAGATAAATTACAGAAAGAATTCACAGATAACTGTAGAAGGAGAAGGAAAGAGCTGAAGAAAGGACAAAATCAGTCTGGTAAATAGGATCTGGCATATTGCAGAAGATGCTGTTATATACCAAGGTAGATAGCTCTTTCTACACCCAATTCAAAATGAAGGTAAAAGTTCACAAGCTGTGCATGTATTTTGTGTGAATTAGCTATTATTATTTGTATATTTTCACAGACAGCGTTTGTCAATAATCTATGCAAGTCTACTGTAATACTTACTTAGGTTGCCTGCAACAATCTGACATGAGAAAGTTTTAAATACTACCCAGGCTCGTAATGGAGTACTCTATCATCTGTCTTATTGCAAACTTCAGCAAACATTAGCCTATAAATAGACTTTATGAAAAGAATTGAAGTGTGAAGTCAATATAGTGTGGGTGGGATATACTGCAGTGTTATCAAAGATCTGAGTCACTCAAGCCTTTAAAAGGGAAATGACTGAGGCTCTGTGTGCAAAGGAAACAAATTAGGAAGAAAAAATATTTGAGGCAAAGCGAAACAAACCAAAACACATGGTTGTTAGTGCCATAGCATTATATTTTAAATGATTGATGAATGATAAATGTGTCATGGCTATTTGTGAAGAAATAGATGATAATACCCTAGAAGAACGTACAGGAACAAATTTCTTACTGAGCCCTGAACTAAGACCCTGAGGATAGAAACACCTTGGCCATGGTGCTACCTGTAATGTTACCTAAAATTTGAAATCATGCATGTCTAACTGTGGAAAGGTCTTTTTAGATACATTTGAAATCATCTCACAATTTCTTGAAAAGTATAACCAGAGCAGATTTCATGAGTGAAGGGTCAGAGGCAGGTTAGAGTCCTCTTGGGGGAAAGAAGAGCATGAAAGGAGATTTCTCACATAGGATCTGGTTGCTGCCCAGTCTCTGGGTGCAAGCTAAAACCCACCAGTTCATGCAGGCTCTGGGGCTACTTCTTATATGGGAGCAGGGACTTCAGAAGGGGAGAGAGAAGAGCTCGTAGGCGATCACCAGCTTCTTCTAGGTGCACCTTCTTCTAAATATATGCTAAGGTGTGAGCTCTAAAACAGTGACACAAGGGAACATAGCAATGGTTTCCTGTAGTGAAGGGGAAATCCAGACCATTATTGTGCTGCAAAGAGATCTATACTTTTTGGGGTATTCAGAAATTAAATATTGCATGGCAAAAGATGACATATAAAAAGATAGGCACATCTCAATATAGGAAAGTCTTGCTCAGATAGAATGTAGAGGTTCTTGGATAATGGAGAGTGACATTTCATAGAGGACAAGGACAGGAAATTCAGATCTTTGTCTTACACTTAATGGAAAAATTTATGTCATTTCTGCGGTCACCAGAGTATTAATGAAGGAAGAGGATTTTTCTGTCTTCTGCAGGATGTTCATTTTCATATTTGGTTCTTGGTTCTGTACTCCTCATGTCCAGGGCATACACCCTTTATCTAGCACAGTGATTAGTTTTCTTATCCTACTTTCAAGATATGAACAGACACTAGTTCTCCAAGTTACTAAAGATTCATACATATTTCCAATTTTTCTTTTTTTTTTTTTTTAATTATGTACAGTATTCTTTGACCTGGAGATGTCAGAATATAGTTTTTTTACAGCTCTTTTGTTCCCAAGATACTTGCTGCTGTTCTTTTGATTTTCTGTCCAGTTTGGCAATGTGATTGATAATGCATTCAAAATAATATATTAAATTTAATGTGAAGTATTTAACTGATAATATACTTAGAAGTTTAGGAGTCTTTATTAAATTAAGGAAAGTATGTGATTTCTCTATTTTGTGTCATAGGATGACTTTCACAGGCAATCCTGAATTTCCTTAACTACTTTAGCTATTAGAAAGTATCAGGCAAGACATAGTATTTTCTCGTACTGTCTTTGTGAACTGTGTGTATGTTTGTGTGTATAAACATGTCTTTCTCATCCTTATCCAAGTCATCCTCTACCTTTTTTTTTTTTCTTCTTTTAAGTAGGAATTAGTCTCTTTTCACAAGACTGTCAACTTGTTTTGTTCCAGGATGAGTATCTTTTATTTTCTTTTTTCCCCAGTGGTGCTTATATATACCATTGAATAGGGGAATAATGCTGTTTCACTCCTCTAATTGTTACAACTGGTCTTCTTTCAGCTCCCTACATATCAGGTGTCTCCTGGCACACTGGGTGCCAAAGGCATCTGAGTTGTCTGCATAGGAATGGCAGGTATGAGAGAGGAAACTACGGGTGACCTGGGTACTTCTTGACTGGCAGCTGGATGCCAGATGGGATCATTAGGCACTGGACACCTGTGCTTTGTTGATTGGAGTCCAGTGGCACCTTTTATTTACTCAAACTTTGCTCTAGTACAGTCATGGCTATGTTGAATCTGCTGGAAGGCTTGCCATTCACAGCAGTGTCATCTGTGCACCACCCATGGCGTTGAATGTTATTGTTTGCTTCTAATTTATTTTGTGTTTAAGTCACAAGAAGCAAAGAAGCACTTTGCAGTGGAATGATGCCCGTTTTCCACACCTGGATTTGTGTGTTTAATATTAGCTAAAGAGGTAAAAAAAACCACTGGGAAAATGAATACTGAGAAATGCACTTACTGATTGTTTTCACAGAATTTCATTATACAATCCTCTATAAATCCTTGTGCCATTAGAGAATCAATTCTAAATGTTGTGTCATCTTTCTAGTAAAGTATTCTAGTAAAACTGTGATAGTAGTTCTTTGTTCCTGGACTGAGCTCTCTGAGGTGAAAGCATGGGTTTAATTTGAGGGCAATCAGATGCTAATTTTTGAGACACTTCTTGTTTATCTAAGGTAATGTAGTGCAAAGGAAATTTCAGTGACACAAGGCAAGCGGGAGAACAAAGCAGTTTGGCTCAGATTTCACTCACTCTTTGAACAGGGACTGTGCTGCATACGTAAATCAGATCGGTGATCTAAAGGAAGCCTGGAGGGCTCTCAAAGGCTCTAAATGTATGTCTGGTCCCTGCATCATTCCCACAGTCCTGCAGGCTAACAGCACTGAACCTGGCCTCTTCCACTGTTCTCTAGCTATAGTCTTGCTCTGTTTCTTCGTGTAGGTGAGGGGACAGAGGCATGCCTGTCCTTCTGTTCAAGTCTTCCTCCCTTATCCCTGCCTGGCAACTATGCCAAGAACAGGGCCATTTGAGACTGATGGTTCAAAAGCTAACCTGGCATTGGGGTGACAGTGGGCATTGCTGCTCTTCAGAAAAACAAGGAGTTCTTTGAAAAACAAAGTTAATGAAACCACGTTTCTTACAGCTTCGTACGCTGTGATTTAACCTCAGTGTCTTCAGCTCCTGCTTCTCTTGTCGTTTTTTCAATGCTCCCGCCACCCCTCTCCCCAGGAATCACATTCCAGCAATACTCTCCACTTCTCACTTACAAAAGTAAGTGTCCCTTACTTTTGTCCCCCATTTGGCATGCTATCCAGAAACTACATAAGCCCTAGCTGGCCAGCTGAGCACAGTCTGGCATAAAGAAAATATATGTTAGGATATCTACCCAGTATTCCTTTAAGAGACAATTTCTGGGGATCTTGTATCGCTCTCCTTTGAGATCTCATTAGCAGCTTGAAAATCTGAGGTCACTTGAAAAGAGCAGGAAAAACCTGAAACTTTAAACTTCCCTATATCTTTGTCATTCTGATTTGGATTGGTATTTGCCAAGATTGATTCACCAACCACCGATACTTGCTGCCTTGGGAAATGTCTCAAGTGCTATCGAAGAGTTAAGGCAGTAGAATGTTATTACTTTTTAGAAACCTGCTTCATTATCTCATTGTTAACAAAATTACTTCTTTTTCCGTTTTTGCTTTGAAAACTCTGTGTGTGATCTGTTTTTCAAACAGGACTAATTAAAATTTTATGGGCTTTCTGTGCTTTCATGTGGGTGGGTATCTGGTTGACCACTGGGATATATTGATACTCAATTCTAACCATTATTACATGAACAACTTAGTGGTTTTTTTGGTGTGCCTTTTTTTTTTTTTTTTTTTTTTTATAATTCTCCTAATGCAGCAAAGCATTTTTTTCTGATTTTGTCTACAGCTGCACATTGACATGAAGGCATAAGTATTTTTTAAGTTGTGTATTACACTAAATTCTTCGGTACTTTGTTCACAGTGTTAATGCATTGCCACATGAAAAATTATGTGCTTTTAATTTATTATAGGGAAAAGGTCCTGTATTTTACACCTCATTTGGCTTTCTGTTCTGTAGGTCAGATATTCTGAAAGAAGTATCAGAAGATTTATGCTTGAAATTGTGATATAGATTTACTGACTGTATTATATTTACCATTCCCAGAATAATTTTGGTACCGTGATAAAATTTAAGATTCGTAGAGTGAAAGGGCAAAAGGAGCCTTCTATCATCTTCCCTGATCTGTGGATGCCTTGTGTTTAATTAAGCTACTAATATATCTACTAAGTCAAGAGCCACGAACTTGAATAATTAATGCCATCCAGAAAAACTGTAATAGAGTGGCTCTTGTTACACCTTTCATGGAAGCCGAGAGAAGTTAATCCCACCAGTCCTCTCTTTCTAAAGGCCCAAGTACTGTAACTACGGAACATAGAACTCTCTACAATGTCTGAAATAAACTAGACATTACAACTCTGTCTAAAAGGCATTTGCTCCCATTCCCAGTCATTTTTGTGGACCTCTTTGGAATTCTTCAATATTTTTTAAAAAATCCCCTTTTTACAGTAGGATTAGCATAAATATATAGTAAATTCCAGTGTACTTTTAAAAAAATTTATATATACAGATAGTGTGATATTTTCTTTCTTCTTTCTCACTACTGTCCTTTTCTACATCCTTCTTGCCTTATCAAGAGAAACTCTGATTTATTTATTTTTTTCCAAAGCTCTGACTATAGATAAAACCCTTGTTGTCTAAGACATAGTTCTCTTTTGTGTCGACTCCTTGGGTCTGTGATTGCAAGGTGGTTTCCTGTTACCTGTAAAAAATAATGCAGCTAGGGGAGTTCCATGATGACTGGCAAAACCTGAATGTTACACTGATCTGAAAGAGGGACTTGGGAACTATATGTGGGTGAACCTTATCCCGGTCCATGAAATATAATGCAGTGTGTCCTCTTTGAATTAATTTCCAAGCATATGAGGGACAAAGAGGTGGGCAAAAATTATCTACCCAATTAACCAAGGCAAAAATATGCTTGACCAGCAAGGCTGTCTTCTATGATTAAATGGCTTTTGATGTCAATGAGCTGGGAGCAATAGATGAAACTCATATTGACTTCAGACTTTTGATACTGCCTCCCTCAACATTCTCATTTAGAAGGTGAGAAACACATGAAGGAAATAAATGGGCTGTTTTAAGTGGTTTGAAACTGTCTGGACTTCCAGGTTTAGATGTTGATGTCTAGTAATGAGTGGATAAATACTGTGCATTAAGGATAAATATTGAAGCTCCGATTATTGTATGACTTTATCCACAGACTGGAGGATAAAACTCCTTAGAAAATTTAAAGAGACTATTAAAGGAAAGTTTAAACACCACATTAAATTTGGAGGGTTGACTGGTGAATGGCAGGACTTCAGTCAAGACAGTCTTAAGGTCTGGGTCAACAGGAATGTTGTGGATTTCAAGAAAAAGCATATATATCCACACCAGGGGCAAAATAATGACACATAACATTGTCTGGGCAGGGACAGTCAGAGCTTACAATGCTGTCATGGCCCTGACAAGTAGGAGAGGTAGTTATCAGATTGAGACAAGTAACTTTTCTCCTCTGCTCAGCCGTAATGATACTGGAAGACTATCTAGACTTTAAGAAATTGTAGACTGTTAAGAAATTGGCTGGCATCAGCCGAACATTGCCAAGATGGTCAGGCAAGTGGCCTACCTGGAAAGGTTGAAGGACCTGGGAATACTAAATGTGTCAGGAGAAAGCTAAGGCGCAGTCTAACAGCTGCCTACAGATACTTGCAGGCGGTTACAAAGATGATAGAGCCAAACTCTTTTCATCGGTGGCAGATGGTATAAAGAAGCCAAAACCTGCATTTTGGGAGGTTTACTAGCCATGATTTTAGGAAGGAGTCCTTCATTTGGAGGGTTGTGCAGCACTGGAACAGGTTCTGTCCTTGGAGGAGAGGGACTGGGCAGACAAAACTACAGCTAACCTGACCTTGTGTAGGAGATTGCTGTGCTTTGGACAGGAAGCTGGGGTAGATGACCTCCAGACATGCCCTCCAAGCAGAGTCCAATGACTCTGTGATATATACTTGTGTTTCTCTGGATCAAAGTACCAAATATTCCATATGACCCTTCAGACTTCTACATCGTTTAATATTTTGTCAGCAATCTTATCCCATCAGTAAACTTTATCAACGGTACGTAGTCTGTACTATCAAATTGTTGTTGATAATGTTAAATGCTAGGCCTCCTGGAGAAAAGCCACTGTTCCCTTCCTTTATCAATGATGGCGTTATTTAGTTACATAATTCAGTTACTAAATCTATATCCCCAATGAGGTGTTTCTGTTTAGTGATACTGCTAAGGCAAATGGCTTATATTTTACAGAAGTCTAAATGTAAAAAAAGCACAATTGCCTTTATCAATCAAGCATATAATTTTCCCTCAAAAGCTGAAATCAGGTTTGTTTGTTGTGTGACCATTTTTCCATAAAATCCTAGTGTCTGGTACTTATTATCTTTCAAACCTGCTAGTTTTGCTTCAGTTTATTGTTAATACAATCGTATGTCATCTGTTCCATCATTATGCCTGGGACCGATGCCAAGTGACCTTGAGCTTCACAGTGCTTTTTTTGTAAAAGACTTACATATAGTTTTCCATTCTTTTGGAATTGTCCCTGTGTTCCAGGACTTGCTACACATGATCGGTAACTCTTAAATAATTTGTTCAGCCCTTTAATGAATCTTAGATTCCTCTTATCCGGGCCAGCTGGTGTTGAAAACATTTAGTCAATAACATCCTTAGCTTTGTGAAACTAGCCCCGTAGAAAGTGGTTGCACGTGTGCACGCACATCTTGTGGACGCTTTCCTTTTCCTAATCCTGCTCCAGTCTAGTAAGTGGGTGATTTTTATTGATAATAAAGATATCTGAAACACCTGCCTTGTTTAAATACTGAGGTGCATCTTTGGGTGAGATCATTCTATCCCATCCCTTTAAAAACTTCTGATCACTGTCGTTTGGTTGGTTGGTTTGTTTTTTAACCTATCTTGTATTTTACTTCCCATACAAACTTGGGCTTGAGGAGTAGTTTATCCTCTTGCCTACTTTGATCATACTTTGATCAATAGACTTCTTAGCACATTAATCTATATTTATCTAAACTCCTTCAGGTTTGAGTTATGTTACAGTTATTTGTAAGTTTTGGTATGCATGTACGTATAGGTAAGTGTATATGTATATGTGTATTTGTCCAGTCCATCTTTCTGAAATAAATTAAAGACAGATATTTAGAGATGAAGTTTTTGGCAGAGTAGTCCCCAAAGTTTAGAAAAGATCAAGCGGTGTTTCTGTGATGAGATGGAATACGTAGCCTAAGTTAAATTATTTATATTATTGCCATTAGCACAGGATCTCAATACCATCTATACTTAGCATTTCCTACTTGAATCTCTAAGTAACCCTCTTTGCGTTGTTGAAAAAATTCTAAACCTTGGTTAGTTTTCCTAAGTGATAAAATTAACCTCTTGCCTTTTTCAGCATCAAGGTAACTAGAGTTCTTTGAGAGAAGGGATGCTCTTGCCTATGCTCTCATCCTTCCTCTCTCTGCCTGGGAACCAGATTGCATGAGAAAGCAACGCTACAGCTGCTCTTCCTGCCCTGCACCACTTGTCACCCTCTTCCTTAGCACTAGTTCTGCCCTTGGGACTTACATAAAAACAAACCACTTCTCCTCCAGCTCCCGGTGCTACCATCAAGTTTTTTCAAGGTGGGGCTTACTTTCCACTTGATAAATATTTTTAAATATTTAAATATAATTGTTGGTACAAGTTAGTGCTGTGCAAACACTTCCATGGTGAAGGAAAATATACAGAAGGACAAATGGAAAAGAGCTGTAAGGAGTCAGAGGCTGTAAAGAAGAGGGTTCTTTACTTCCCTCTAGTTATGTAGGTACAAACCTCAAAAATGAAAAGAATCTGTATTCTCTCTTTTTTTCCCCTGTTTCAAGTTTTTGGACTGACCCTGCTTAGTAGAGCCCTTAGAAGGGCAAGTAACCTCGTTGAAATGAAATATGGAGACTTAGCTCTATGTTGTTTTGATCCCACCCCATTTGCCAACCATTGCTCTGATCTTACACGGAGAATCACTCACTGAAAAATTGCTGGTGAAAGAGTTGCAGAATTATCTCGTGAAATTGTCAGGATCAAGCCAGATAGAAAGTACTTATAGGAGCAAAGGCAATTTGCTCTCTTTGAACAACCCTTCCAGTGTTCTCTGGGAACACCTTTTATTTTAATTATTATTTTAAATGTTTTTATTAGACATCGTGTCATGTAAGTAGAGGATATTCAGTGACACTGATGAATTTGGCAAGGATAAGAGAATGCTATAATTTCAGTGGCACTTTCTCAACTAATCAGTCTTTTTCACTGACCCGAGGGATTTTGAAGTTTTTGTCTAGCTGGTTAACTGAAAATATTTTGAAGTGCCCTTCTTTCTTTTTGTCTCATTTTACTTGTTGCTGTCATTCACAGTACTGTGAAATATGCCCAACTGTGGGCACAGACTGCAAGCAAATCTCTGAAAACTACTGAAAATGTAGGTGCTGCTAAAGCTGCTGGGTAATAAACTCAGTTGGACTGCTGTGTAGCTGCAACCTGTAATGCTTCCAGTTGCTGAATTTATTCATGTGGAGCCTGCTCGGACACCTTCTTATGCCACCTTGCAGACAGAGCCTAGAATTCAGCTCTGCTTAGTTAGAAGCTGCTGTTTGGTTGACTTTGCAAAAAGCTCCATATGGCAGGAGCCTTGAGTGTTTTGAGAACATGCTTTTACTTGTCACTTGTGTTCCAGTAAATGTCAGCATAATTGAAATCCCCATGATCAATGTCTGGGCTTTTTACAAGTCTCCCTTTTTCATGCATAAATGCTTCCTGTTCTGCATTCTAATCCTGCCCTGGAGACGCTTAACAGTTCCTTATGACTGTTGTTTTTTCACTATTTTCACTCTCATCTCAGTCCAAACTCTTTCAGCTGTGGTAAGCAGACTATATTTGTAAACTTTTCCCTCTGAGATAATGTCCTTCCTCACATGTGTTTGCATATAAACATAGTGTGTCCTGCTACTTGACTGCTAACATTGCCAGTTCCTTGGTTTATTGATATAGAGATGGGGTAGTCACTATCTACCACGCCATTATTTAAGGTAAATGTGTAAGGATAAAGAGGGAAATACACCCTGGACCTCCCTGTACTTTTTTTTATGATTCTGTTTTGTAAGCAGGGTGAAAATCAAAGTGAGCTGATAAAAAGACTGTTTTATTTACATATGAACATTTCTTTGCAGGTCTGTGACAGAAGATAATGTCTTAGAAACTTGAGGAACTTCTGGTCAAGTCTTATATTAAGATAGAGGTGACATTTTCCTGACCTTGGGAAGTTTTTGCAAGACTGGTGATTCTACATGTTTGGTTTAATATCTTGTGATGCTCTCTCAAATCTCATGTTTTGTTCTTTTGGACATCCTTTCCTATTCCCCGCTCCATTTCTGTGCAGTTTTCTCTCATGGTGCTTCCATAGCTTCACAGACCAGCTTCTGCTGCCAGCAACCACATCTGTTAGATCCAACAGACTGCACATGTGAATTAACTGTCCACATTAAATAAGGGAATTATGTAACCTGTTCTACCACTTTTCCTCCATCAGGAGAAAATGCTAGGTTATTCAGAAGCACAGACACTGAGTCACCATGAAGCAAGCCTTTTTTTTTTTTTTTTTTTACCCTACACCTTCTGCTAAAATTTCACCACCATCACCACCAAACCCCAGCCCCCACCCGCCCTTCTTTCACTTTGGGTATGTGGGTTTTGTTTTTCTCAAAGCTAAACAGCAACTTCTCCTTTTCTTTGAAATGCTTGTTGATGCTGTGGTCATGTCGCATGTGCTTCCTGGAGCCTCCATCTCTGACGCCGCCCTTCTAGTGGTCCAAAGCAGGGACACTTGAACATTCAGCTCTGCAACACCATGCCTGGGTTGGGTTCCCCCTCCACATACTCTTTGCTCATTCTCCTAACCTTCAGCTTCTTCTTACCATCTTCACGGATTTGTGCGGATTTCACCGACCCTCTCCAATGCCATTTCTTACCATAGCCGTTTCACTTCTTTCACAGCACTTGCTGTCCTTTGGACCAGAAACCTCTGTCTGGTGCTTGTCTCTCTCTTGTGGCAGCAAAACAACCAGCATCTTCATGACACAGCAGGTCACGGGCTCTTTGCTACAGAAATCTTTCTTAAAGTCTTGCTATTCTGTAGCAGACCTAAAGAGTGATGCATCAGAGTACTTTCGCCAGGGAGGTACAGAGGGAAAAGCCAAGCCAGATGGACGGCGCTCTAGGACACACGCTGGGCTGTCTCTCTCGCGGCTGGTAGCCTAGTAGTGGTGGGGAATGGCTTTATTGTTCTCTTCTGTCTACAGCTGCGTATTCTTTCAGAGACTAAGGATTAAATGCAGAGGGTGATTTTTTTACTCCCCCCAGGTATTAAAGGGCAGCAGATGCAAAAAATGAAAGGAATGCAATAGCTGGAATACATTTTTAGAAAAGTGGATACAATGCAGACCATGATTTCAGACGCATTTGACCCTGAGACACTGTTAACTTCTCCATGACCATGTATTGATATTATTCTGCCCCCCTCCCCGCCCCCCCAAGGCTTATATCTGGGCAACACTTATTAGGTTGATTAATGTAATTAAGATTTTTCTGCCTTTTTAAAATACAACATAGAACTTCAGATACTTCCTTCAGTTAATGCTGAACTATTTTATATAAAAAATGAACATTTTGATTTCATCTTGAAAATGAAAGCACCAATGGTAAATAATGTAAGACATTCAATTTTGTTTAATACAATTCTAATACACCTTGGGGAACATGAACTTAAATACAGGTTTAAAATGAGACGCAAATTTAGAAAACAACACTCCCAAAATAAATGCATCAGCAGTAGAGGCTAACACTCTAGATGTGGCTTTGCAGTGTAGTCCAGCTGCTGGTAAGCCAAGATGATATTGGCCTGCCAATACCACATTCCTCAGGCAGGAAGCGATGGGCCTGATGTGCTGACTTCAATTTTTTCTGTCCTGGAGATAAGGAACTGCCTCACTGAATAGCAAGAAAAGTAAGCAACTTGGAGAGAGTGGGGTGAGGGGTGCTTTTAAAGAAAGCTTAAAGACAGCAAAATACATAAAGATTGGCAAGTTTGACCACAGTGAATAATGTTGGAATCCTGAAAATCCAACAGGATTGGTATATCCTTGCTCTTAACATACCTAGAAGCATCAGGCAGGGATTAAAAGAGGGTCATTTAGCTGAATCATTAGGGGGAAAACTTGTGTTGCTTGGTTCTGCCATGTTAAATGCTGAAATGATTTGCCAAGTCAGGTGTGCAAGCCTTCATCTGTTTAGACACACAGTGGAAAATGCACTTTAAGAAGCAAATCTGTGACATATTCCCTACGTGTGTTTCTGGCTATTCTGCTTTTCCTATGCTTATCTTTTATATCACAATCCATGAGAGTTATCATTATTATTATTAATTCTATTTCTGAGTATCTGGGTGCCGTACAGGGCACTCCTATTCATCTCAGGCTCATAATGCTGCTCGTGAATCAGAAGATAGAACTAATGGCAGGGCAGTTGGACTTTTCAGGAGTGAAGGAGGGGAACCTGGGCAGAGAAATTCTTCTTTCCATCTGCAAGCGTGATGCTGACCTAGGATATCCCAAGCAACAGCTAAACTTTCTCTCCCAGACTCTTTTTGTAAAGGTCATGGTTTTCAGTTCCTAGGGAATTGATGTGAGGTGCTGGAATAGGTTTTGACGTAGTTTTGGAACAGATAATATCAGAGATTTTGCAAGAGTCATTCTGACACTGAAATTGTTCTTTTCACCTCACTTGGATCAAATTCTTCTGCAACATCCCTTGATAAAAAACAAAGTGTAGGGATCAGCTAGAATATAAGAACAATGTTGTTGTATAGAAGGGTGTAAAACAGGAGTATAAAAGCATAGGAAATTAGACTTTCATAAACTGCAGCAAGCAAAGCCGGTGAGAGGTATGTTGCAGGCTTGTTAAATTCATGAATGATGTGAAAAATATAAGCAAGGAGTGATTAGTCATCATTTTTCACTGTGGAAGAACTAGCGGGCCTCTATCCTGCAGCAGGTTTAAAGCAAACAAAAGGAAATCTTTATGATGCATATTAAATTGCAGGAATCCTCATGGGACATTTTGAAGACCAAAATTATAGACAGAGCTGGAAAGGATCTGAATAGATTAATGAAGGTTAAGTCTGTCTGTGGCTATTCCATGCAGCCATTTAGATGCAAGCTTCTTATCAGACACTGTCACAGATAGCTAGAAACGGGATTACAACACAAGAAGAACATTTTTATGTGCTCTGGTCTTATAATGTTCTGTAAACATCTGTTGCCGGCAGCTCTTGGAGAAAGGACACTGAATATATGGACCTTCAGTCTGGGACACAGCAGAACCATTTGTAGGGAACAGCTGATAGCTTTCTGGAACCCAGGATGAAACATATCTTCACTTGGCTGTATTTCAAGCAAATGGTTAATGTGAGATTTGGAGTGAACTTTACAACTGACAAATGTAAGGTTATTTGGTAATAATGCTATCATAGCTGTATCTCCTGAGTTAACTGCAGTGTGCAAGGTGGTCTTTCAGCTTTGTAATCGTAACATTAATTGAACTACAAAATATTAATATTAGTTATACATTAATATCAGCTGCATAGCATGTCCGTCATACATAGTGTAAACAAAAGCAAGGATTCCCAGGGGTTTAGAAATCCCTCACTGGAGTCCTGAAAATTTGAGAAAATAAGAAATTATGATTAATTAATATTTTTCAGGTGCTATTATACAGAAAAATAACATTAAGTTTCATAGCAGAGACAGTAAAAGGAATTGTTTCTCTGGGTTCTTTTCTTTTTTCCCCAAAATGGAAACATAAACACCACATTTTCACAGTCTGGGGAATTTAATTTCTTCTCTACTCATTGGCAACACCCCCCACGCCCCCCACCCCACCCCCTAACAACAACCCAAAAGGAACAAACAAACAAAAAATTAAGAAGAGGAGGTGGTGAATGATGTTTCAGGCTGGCTAAGGGGAATTTGAAGGGTGAGCACTGCACCTGTGCAAAGCACCTACTCATGCACAGAAAACCCTCCAGGACATATTTGGTGAGCTAGACAGCCCAGACAAGGACGAGTCCTGTGCTGCACTCTGAAGAGGACAGCTCTTAGCTGAAAGCTCTTTTACAGTGAGAAAGGCAGCCACAGTTGAAAGCTTCCCGCTGCAAATGCTTTTCTCCAGTCCTTGTTATGTCTGCCCTGGAAACTAACTGCTGAAATCCTTCTGCCGTCTGCAGCTGCAACTCACGGGTGTAGAGAGGTAACCTCTACGCAGGAAAGCACGCGCTGCTTGAACTGTAGGATGTGTATGGGAACGAAAAGTATTCTTTCCGAAGCCTAACAGTGATCTGGCAGTGGTTGCTGTATGCAGTGGAGTGGTACCAAGCAAGAGCATGTATCATAATGCATGAATAATTTAGAGCCAGATGCACAAGGCAGGAAAAATGTTTCTGTATCAGGTGATTAAAGAGAAATGCTTGCAGGACGCATTATATGAATGTATCTTTGTGTTCTGAAACATATTCACTTTGGCAACGTTTGTGTCACTATTTGTTTTAGAGCGTTTGCTAAAACCAGTTCTACTGGCAAGAATTTTTACAGATCTAGCAAAGGTCAAACAGCTATCACAAGCTTAGAAAGCAAAAGTTGTATTTATGGTGGTTGAGAGCTCATTGTGAAAAGGGCACAATCTTATTCCTTCAGGTATGTGACTCATACAATACCATGTGACATTCTTTTCCAATGGAAAAAGGTCACATTTCAGATAGCAAATAGTTTCAGAAGCAAGAGAAAAAATATTTTGAAAATAATTTTTAAGTACAAGAATGATTTTTTTTTGAGGGAGAGTAACTATTTAGACAGAATAACTATTTTTTGAGAAAATAGCTGTTTTGTGACAAATGGTCCTCTGAACTCTGTTTTGAGCATGAAATGGATATTTCAGTTATGCTATTGTGAACTCCACTCTCTGAGACAATCAGTAAGATAAAAAGGTGAAATATTTTCTATTATTGTGAAATCAGAGCACATGAATTTGAACTCTTTAAATTATTCCCCTGGAGATCTTGGAAAAGGAGGTTTTACGATAGAAAAAATTGCCTACATATTGTAGTCAGCATACAGTCATCTGGCTTATTTCCATGTGGAATTCAAAGATTCCAGGAGGATTAACTTTTTGAAGAGGTGAATATTTGATAGACCTACATTTGAATGGAAGGGGTATAGTGACAAATTCAGTGAGGAAATTTAAGTGTTCAAAAAAAATTAATGCTTCAAATATACAAGGAAAACCAAACTTGCTTTCTCTAAATAAAACCCACTTCTGGTTCCTTCGCTCAGAGTAGATGCATCTGATTATATAGTAAAATCCCTAAGTTGATCAACTTTTATTATTTGTTCTCTATGGTCCTGTATTACAAAGAGAAAAGAAAAGAAAAAGAACCCACAAACCCTGAAAAAACATCCCAGAACAAAACAAAAAATCAAACCCCTTGAAGAACCCATCATGCACTTATTTGCCTTTTTTTTTGGTGTTCTTTTTTTTTTAATTATTTTTAATTTGAAAGAATGTTAAGGAAGGCTACTCCTTACAGATGGTCTGGAACAATGAGCTTAAAACTGATAAACTCTGCCCTACAGCATGAGACAGAGAGGAAAGTTCTCATACTAGCCAGAAGTATTGGAAATAATATTCAGGTGCACACAAAAGTCCATTAAATCCATTACTTTACATCAGTCGCAGAGTCTTTATAGAAAAACCAGGAAGATCAGCCCTTGAGCTGCTAGTGTTTTCAACTGAGTGGTGGCATTTATTCACTTGTGTGAGTGACAGAAGTAGCCATTCCCAAATGAAAAGCAGAGCTTTAAAAAAAAATCATGAAGGAACTCTACTCAGCTACACACTTGTTTGGCATCCAGTGTTCTATTTCTTGGCCTTGTTCTGCTTTGTGGTCTCAGGGCTAGAAAATATATTTTGTTCCAACAATTAAACTTTAATTTTACATTTCTCAGGACCAAAATTTCTGGCTGGGAGATTGCCAACACCAGAAAGCTAAAACGTTAATCCAAGGGTGGGGCACAGCATTGAGTAAATTGTACGTGTTCTCTCAGAGATTCTTTTTTGCTCCATACTATATCCAGCACAGAAATTATAACATATTTAAATAGGTTAAATTTACACTTTTGATTCGTTCCCTGGGAATATGTGATTGCAAGGTGCCAGGCCTCACATTTGGTCCTCAAATGGCTCTCAATTCTTTGCCTGTTGGAGAGACTCTGCATTTCCCTGGGTTCAGTTATTACGAATTTTGAGGAAAAGATAATGTACAGCCCCGTCAGACATGGAGTTCATCCAAGCTCAGAAGAGAAATTTTATAATCAATGGACCTGCTTGACAATTTTAGGAAGATTAGATCAAATGTGTTTTCTACCATCCCATTGTTTTCCATCCCATAGTTAAAAAAAACATTGTTAAGCCACGTTATCTGATCAGGTCCTTGTAAACCCTATCATTCAATGAATCATGATTAACCAACCAAACAAAAACATGTTTTAACTTTTCATTATCTTTTCCAGTGTCGAACATGTGCACTTTTTTCCTTATGTTTCATTTTTCCTTGTCATGTTCACATCTGTACTCTCATCCTGTACTCTCTGTATTCTCATCCTGCCTTACCTCACCTTTTAAAGGAGGACAACTGTGCTGTGAAAGTCACAGATCACTAGATTTCTCAGCATCATGTGTCTCATGGTCTAACTCGTGGACAATCTAGCGAGCAGAAGGAGGACTTGGTGGCTCTGAGTACAGGTCTGAGTGATGCTCTTGAACTTTGTAGAAAGGTAGAAGTTTTCAAATTGGGATCTGCAGAAAACAAACACTATGATGAGCTGTTTAAACTAGTTTTCTGGAAATGCCAAGGGGAAGTTGAAGCAAGGTGTATCCAACTCTTGGCACATATATTTTGAGGTAATGCCCAGGCTCCAATAGCTTTGAAATAGATGGCTGATGATCTAGTAACACGGGGTCTGCTGTCAACTACATATATCAGCAATCTAGACAGTGTGCCAGAGTTTTGAAGGAAGGGCTCATTTATATACTTTCTTAAAATATGTAGAAATAAAAAGGAGGAGCTGCCCTGCTCTGTAACACAATGTAGTTGTTTTCAAGCTGCATACTTTCTGAAGAGGGAATTAAAGACTGTGTGATGGCACTTTGCATTTCTTGATAACCACTTGCAGAGGCTTTAAAAGCAGCCTATAGCTAACCAGAGGCCCAAAGTCTAGTGGGTGAACCTCTCTGAATCAGCGGCAAAAACAGTCTTCTGACTTATGGTCTCAAACATAGCTGAGTGGCCTTCAATATAAGTACCGACACAATCACCTAAAAGATAGTCTGGAATGATACTTTTCTTAAGTCTTTTTGTTGCAGTACTGGTTTGCCTGATTCTTTTTTTTTTCCCCATTGAGTCAGAAAACCAACAAAAAGTGTAATACATTGGGTAAGGAACTCGTTTAGAAGAAAGGAAGGGGATGATCCACCTGCTTTCAAACCCTGCATGGTTGGACTTACTTTCATATATATATATATATATATGTATATATTTATGTATGTATGTATATGGGTGGGAAAGCAGAAGAGTATACAAGTTACTGTTTTTATTATTGTTTGCATTCTGAGTTTTTTCTGTGCAAGATTAGTTATTGCTTTTCTTTATGGTATATCATACTGACTACAGAAATGATGTTTTGTTGCTTGCAAGAAATAAAGAACTGGTGCACGTACTAAGTAAACCTCTTTGTTGTAGGACTTGGCTGAAAAGCTGTTCATGAGTCTAAACAGATGTTTAGAACAATGAAAAGTTTTTGGAGTGTATGTTTATCTTTTAAAAGGGAATGTTTAAGAGTTCATTCAGGCTCAGGATCCAGCCTTTTCTGGAGGACTTTGCCTAGCTAGGTCAGAACAAAACTTAATGATCATAGAAAGATATTTTTCAAATATCATAAAAGAGATTCCTTTCCATTGGAAAGCAAACAGTAGAGCGTGTGGAAACTGCATTGCTCATTCTGTCTTTTTTGAAGACCCAGACTGACTCTTTGAGTCTAAGAGTTTTGGGTTTTGTTTTTGTTTTTTTTTTTCCTACTAGGTTTTCAAATAAAATATTTGTTAACTGTTTACAGTTCTTGACAGATTTCTAGGATACAAATCTTAAAAATATTCCTTACTTAGAATAAATTAATGTTTTGCATCTGTATTTAGAAATATTATAAACAATATTAATGCTTACAGAAGTGATCAAATATCTACCTCTGGAAGGTCCGCTTGTGTGCAGTTCTACAGTTCAGATAAAATAAAACCACCTTTCTACCCAAATTTTATATATTATTCAAATTTATCCTGAAAGAAGATATTTCTTTGTAAATAACCTTATATATATTTTAATAGATTATATGTTTGTATCAGTATTGACTTTGTCATTCCCCCCCATATCTCCCCTTTCTATGTGATCTTTTCATGCTAGTGATCTTGTATTTACCCAGTGAATATTTCATTCCTCTATCCAGGTTTTTAACATTTTAACACAAATATTCTGTCTGTAGATAAACTTTCTTTTGAATTACAGTGACATTAAATAAAGAGTTCTTCTGGCATGACAGCCAGAGAGAGCATTAATAAAACTGTAGAATCAGCAGATCCATCAAAATCCATCAAACCCCTTCCCCAAAACATTCATCTGTCAGAGACAGAGGCAACATGTATTGCCTGCACAGCCTGATATAAAAAAATACAGTTTCCAGAATGAAGTGATTCCATAATAAAAATGCTATTATCTTGGCAAATAAATATCTGGGCTTCATAGCAGTGTGCAGCAGTCAGGCTCTGTGCTTTGTCTTCTGTGAAGAGGAAGCATGGACATGTGACAGCATTATAACTTCTTGAAGTGATCTCTTCATTATGTTGCAGGAGAAGTATATGTGGTGATACAAAGAATGTTTTATCCGCAGAGAATGGGCCTCTCTCTGGTGTCAGTGCTGACTGTCATGTGCTATCTGCACCCATGCTCCAAGCTGGGAAGATGCAGACTGTTTTTTAGTTCAGAACTGCATCACCACTTTAGTGCCCCCACTCACTGGTTCATCTAGGAGGCAAGCTTTGTTAGCAAGTAAAGAAAAATTATTAGCCTGGAGGCACTGCACAGATGAGCAGGCTCATGTTTAATTGCCTAAAATTAAGGGTAGAATAAGAGTATGACTTTCTGACATGTTTGATTGTTGGGATTCTTGAATACTTGGGAAAGGAATTGTTGAAGTGGGTTGAATGAATAGATGGGTGACTCATTGCAATGGATGAAGATCTGGAAATGATTGCTGGCTTTACAGCATCTCAGAGAGCAGTAAAATTTCAGTACCACCTTCTTGAGGCCAATGATTTGCATCAGTAGCTGCCTCTTAGTCTGACACAGCAAAAAGATGGATGCTTTAGATTTGTCTTACAGGGCAGGACTTGGTGTACGCTGACCTCAGACTGCTTCGGGATGGAGTTATAGTCATAAGTGAGATTATGAGCGAGAGAAGATCAAGCATCAGGTGGGGTAGCTGCATCCTTATTCAGGGAATGTGTGTTACATTTAAATGCTTGGCATGTAGGTGACTCTGTCCATGTTACTTTGCCTGCAGGAATCCTCACCCATGAGATGAATATTTGTAAAGACTCTGTCTCTCTTCAGTGATTTCAAGACATAGAGAAAGGAAATCACTCAGCAGAGGCTAGGCTTTTATCATCCCAAGGCTGGTACTAATCCAAACCATTCTTGGGCAAGGTGCTTAATGCAAGTAACAAAAAAGCAGCTGGATGTAAACCAGTAATCTGGGCTCTGGCATCTGCAAAAGGAAAATAATAATAGTATATTTCCGTCTCCGAAGTTGATGACTGGCAGCCAGAATATACTATGTAGGACAGCAATTTAATACCATGTCATTTTTTCCCCAGATATGTTTTTGGGCACAATTAACTCATGAAATAGTTATGAAACTTAACAGTGTCATACTGTCCATTTAAAGCAAATTCAGCTGTGAAGTCTGTAGTTTTTACACAGGTTAACAGGACAATGGGAAAGCCTAGGTTTAATTTGACTTGCACATATATGTGAAATATGTAGATTCTTGCTTTCATGTGAGATTTTCAGTTAGCTATTTGAACTAGGCACTTTTTTTTTTTCTCCCCACCCCCTTCTTGTAATGAAATAATGAGAACCCAGAATATACGTTGTAGACTTGGGAAAAAGATTCACAAAAGCTCATTTATCTGTGCTACTGATTTATTCCCTCTGAGGTGGCTCTTGACCAGCCCACCAATATATTCTCAGCACCCCAATGCCATTGCTTAACTGTAGGTTGCAAAGAAATTAAAACTATAGGGAAGATATAGCTTAAATAAACACTACTTTTCATGTGATAGTGTACAGTGGGAATGAAAGAGAATTCAATTTATGATGGGAACACTGCTTTTAATTCAATAGCTTGGCACATTAATAAAGAATTATTAAATGTCAGTATTTGGAGAAACTCATGTTATTCTAGAAATGTAACATTCTGCCTGACAGTCTTGAACTTCAATGAAGAGCAGCTCTTTAAATCTTGAAATCTGACGTCCATTTGCCTGGTGGGCTGTCTTATCTGATGGAACAAAGGCTGACTAAGGGTCTCCTTAGCTGACCTTAATTTTCCTTTTAATCACCTATGGCTTTAAATCAAGATGCCAAGAACTGTCTTGGCATCCTTCCACAAAATGCTAGGCCAGACTCTGTTTCAAGTTACAGCAGTATAAATTCAGGATCTGATCTGTCTTTCGCTCCTTCAACCTTGTTGTCTGGATCTCAGACCTGTTTCTGCTTCTTTATAGATCTGACATCTCTTTGTTCCTTGTCTAGAATGACTTACCACTAACTATTGGGTTTGAGGGTTTTTTTTGTTTGTTTGTTTGTTTTTTTAATCTTGGTGAAATAGCCATTGTTCTTGCCATGTCTTGTGTGTTTCTTTGAAAATTTTGCAGTGATCAAAGTTTTCATGCTGATTTTATATAGTGGTCATCCAGTCTGACAGATCTGAATTTGGTGTTTTTCTATAATGAGTATTTCGTACATTCACACATACATTTGAAGAGCAGTACATTTTTTTACCTCTCTGCCATTGTAATTAAGGCTATATATATGGAGAAAATATATTCAAATAGATATTTTTATGGTTGTTTCCTTCAAATATCACTTTGTCTCCATCTTTCATAAACATTTGGCACATTAATTAAATGGGCTTTAATATTCTGATTTGTTATTCCATTTACATATGTGAATATTCATTTTGGAACAGGCTGTAGTCTCATCTTACGAGGTGAAGGGAAACATGCTACATGACTTATTAGTATTTCAGTTAATCTTAAGAACTGGACTGCAAAATATTGAACACCCAAAGAACTCCATGTTACCAATTAAAAGTTAAGCATTTGCACACACAAAAAAATCAAGTATTAATATTAAAAAATCTAGAATGATTCTAATCTTCTTAAGGCTATTCCTTAGGCAGAAAATCTGAAGGGAATCAATAGTTCATTACAGCGTGCTTGTTCAACTCTACCCTGAAATTATAAAGTTCTTGCTGCTTTGTTTAGACTCAAGAATTTCTGTAATTCAGTGCTCTAACTTTCTTTTAAAGGCTGTATCAGCTAATCCACAAAAACTCCCAGTGTGGAGACTGCTGAATTACTGAGTGAAGGCAGTTAGAAGTTCAGGTGCTGAATCATTGGGTACCCAGGTACATCACCTGAGTAAATTCAGCTTGTGGTTGGAAAGCAGGTGGAAAGGAGCTGATATTTGCAGGCAAAGACCACTGTGTTTTCACTTAGCAAGTTCAGGTTGACCTCCTGACTCTGGGGAATCAACATGGGGCAGTGTTGCTGAAGGTACGAATTACTAATAGAATCTTGATGAGTTAATTAATTCAGCCAGAGGCAAATCCATTGCTTTTAATTGCTATGCTTGCTTTGATAGACTTGGAAATTAGCCTTATTTCAAAAAGGATATCACCTCTGCTATCCCATGGGGTGCTGGTTTACAAGATTTAAACTTGTGTGTAAATTGATTAAACCTGCACATCAAATTAAGTTATGATCTATTGCCAGTCATGATCAGATCCTGAGGGCATATCCCAATACCTCTGCATCACAGTTCTGGCACAAGGAAGGTCTCTCTTCCCTTCTGTTTGGAAAATATTTTTTCATTATAATAGAGTTATAACTTCACAAACTTTGAGGCTGAATTTTTGGAGGAAAAGTCAAAACACAGTGTCTGTTTCACAGATTTCTATGGACAGGAATGCCTCTTTGCTGTAATACCAGAATGCCTGGTAATCCTAATCCTCACTATTGTCTTTCAAACATAAATGGTTTTGAAGGAATCTCCAGGTTGAAGTGAAACTATTAATTTTTACCACTCAAAAAATCTCAAGAAGATTACAATACCCAGCAGCTAGTCAGTTTTTTCTTAGCAATGTGTTTGTTTGGTTCATATTTTTTTTCTTGTGCAAAAGCATTTAATATCTATTTAAGCATAAATTCTCGTATAATTTATGAAAAATTCATTCAAACTCTAGAACTACATCTCATTTCTACCAAACTAAATCTCTAGCAAAACAAACAGAAGTGTCTTCTTACAGCTGTTGAAAATACCATAAAAGTTTGATTTTGCTCAATCTATAATTAAGAATAAGTTCTGAAAAATTGTGGGATTTTTTCTCCCCATTGCTGCCTAGGAATCTCTTCCCACCCTCTTGCAAACAGGAAATGCAGAAAGTAGGATTAGAATTAATTTTAAGGAACTGGAGAGATAGAAGTGTTTTTATTGATCCCTTGGTGCTTGAGTCACAATGTTTAAACAGACTGCTGCCAAACGTGAATAAAAAACCTCTCTTTCCCTTCAATGCTTTCTAGCTTTATTACAGACCAGTCCAAGTGGGGCACATATAACTAGAATTTGTAGTACCTAAGAATTGCCATGCTGGGCCATATTTATACATGAATGTCAGGCTATGTATGAGGAGAAAACAACAGGTTTATGCCAAAGGAAGGTACTTTCCAGTGCAAAGAATTAAATTCAAGACTGTAATTTTTAATTAAATCATTGTAGAAAGTATAAAGAGTAGTATATAAATTCCCTCTATAAGAGGAAAATAGCATCCTTTTTTTCCCCAGAAAGTATTACAATATACTTAACTACCACATAATAATTTTAAAATATCACATTACCTTAGAAGGGCAACGGCCTCTTTAAGAGGGGTGACTGCAAAATCTTCCGAGCAGGCAAAGCTAGACCATTCACAGCAATGATGACCTGAGAGTAATGAATAGTCCTTGATTTACAGGCAGATGGTCTGTGCAACCTACTAAATCCCTATAAATTTTTTCTTTTTTTTTTCTTTCTTTTTTTTTTTTTCATGAGGTCTTTCTGCAATCTTGGCTTGGTATCAGTGAGCTGGTGTGTGAGATTAGTTGTTCTTTGGACTAGTGTTAGCATGTTTTATTTTTCAGCTGTAGAATAATTACTTGGCAACATAAGCCAAAAATTTCCAAGTGAGGTGCTTAAAACTGATTTCTAAATATATTCTGAAGTATTAATATGTCTCAAGCTTCTAAGTGGACACAGGACTCCTATAGCACCTAGATTCACTGAGGACTGAAAGAGTTCATCAGCTTTAAAAACTGCATTCATTCTAAATAGGAGAGACACTTTCAAAGGACTCTAAATCAATGGCCCTTAGATCCCTCAGTCACATGAACATTTTTGAAGATGTTGTCCTGGCTGTCTTTTGAGCATGTGAAAAAAGAATAGTAAAGAATGAATTTTCTAATTGATTATTTAGAATCTGTACAGGAAAGCTACTTGAGATTAGAGGTTTTCCTCCCAAAATTCATGTCTATTTTTGAATTTATTTAGAAATAAATACGACTATATTGTGGTAAATTAAAAAAGGTATGGGTGCAAGAACGTGGAAAAACTGGTCCAGGAAGACCCAACAGTTTGAAAGCAAAATGACTGGGGCAAGAAGCATATCCACTTTTTTTCTCCTACACTGTGAAAGTTGGTACTTTTTGATTAGAAATCACTTTTAAAAATCACTTGATGCGCTTAAATGCAGTTAGAATACTGCTTTTCTACCTGTTAAACTGCAGGAGAGGGGTTTGGTTTTGCAAAACACATCACAGAATGAAGGCAGCATTTTCATTGCTTGGTTTCTTCTCTAGAGCAGTCTGAGACTCACATCAGTGTTGCAGGTAGTATCCTTTCTGCAATCTGGGTTATTGAAGTTTCCCCAAATGAGATGTTTTCAGACAATTATTGTCATTTACACTCTTCTTTTTTTCTAATTCGGAAGTGATTAAGAACCTGCTTTCTCATTTAGGTCTCTCTACTTAAAGCAGCGGAGGTTGAAATGAGATCACATCTTGGCAAGGCTTTTGTACATCTGTATACTTTTTTGATGCATGCAAAACATGTTTATTCTTCAACTTGCCACCAAACTAAATACTGGGAAAAAGAATCTTTCCATCTTTCATTATATTCTGCTTGCCCAGGACTTTGTATATGATTTCCCACAGCTAGTGGCTTCTGCTGTGGCCTTTTGCTGTGCCCACTGTTTTTAAACTGTTACGGAAGAAAAGCAGAACCAGCAGGTTTTCAGAAATTCCTGGAGCCTGTTGTAATTCTACGTTGTTGTTAGATCTTGTGCTGAAAAACACTCCCAAGGGCTATGTTGGCTGGGTTTGAAGACTTTCTGCAGCTTTAGATTCTTGAGGTACTAAAGCAGAATTTCAAATGATTTGGGCACTTGGAGAACATGTGCCACTGGTGCTTCAGTGCAGCCGCTTAGAGGAGAAAAGGAAGGTCCACAAGTGCTCAGTGCTCATTAAACTCCCTATCACATCAATAGTCTGTCAAACAGTTCAAAGTATCCACTGAGTTTCCTTGGTAGATAGTCCTACACATTTTGTGTGTGTGCGTTTGACCAAATGTTTCTGCTGCTAACTAGCTGAAATTTTAATTAGTTGAATATGCAAGGAGTTGGTCCTGATCAACTAGCTGTTTGTGGGTTCAGACTGAGAAGATCACACTGTACTTGGATAGGAATACTTGTGCAAAGAAGAAACCAGCAACACCTTCAAGTATAGAAACGCCTGAAGTTTAAAGCAGTGGTTCAGGTGTGTGTGTGTCCCCTATCAGGAATGTTAAGTTCAGCCTACTAAGTCAGCTGCAGAATTGGGATGGGACTTCAGAAATTCATCATACTTTTCTTTCCCGTCCTTCCTACCCATCCCTTTTATACATACACAAATAAAGGACATAGTTTAAGATACACTTTTTCACAATATCCTGCACTATGATAAAATGAAAATTTAAGACTCTTCTTTTAGAACATATTTCCAATATCCTCCCCAATTGATTTAAACCTGGATCATAGTAAAAAATGCAAACTAAAAATGTACTGTGTAATTTATGTCACTTTTCTGTTGACAGCTCTTCTTCTCACAGGTAAGTGTTGTAAGTGCTCATTTTAAGTCTTCAAGTAATTTAAATTGTTCCTGGATGCTTTCATTAATGTTGATTGCCTTCATAAAATTTTGTCTGAGTCCTTGCACCTTATAAGCCATGTCTGATTGCAAGAAGGAAACAAGGAACTCAGAAGGACCATTAGAAACAAGAAAAGAAAAGAGGTCAAAAATTACAAAAGAATGACATGAGGAAGAAAGGTAGAGGAATGAAATACAGAGTCATTGTTTGCCTCTGATGGCTTCAGCATTTCTAGATGATGGGACTTGGCTTTCTTCATTATCCTTGCATTGACTCTTGTGGTGACTTTTCCACCCATGATTTCATCAAAATGGTGAAATTATAGTGCTAGCCACAGGGTTTGATCAGCAAATGTAATTTTATTTTTCTGCAGAACTGAGAGGATTTATAAATTTTGTAATGTGTCCTTGGTGTCATGTTAATTCCATGGAATGGACACTGAACATCAGGAAGGCAGCATGGGGAAATGTCGTGTGCCTGGAAAAAAAGTCAATGAAATTAGCACAGGTGCTAACCTCAGCTGTGCAGCTACATTTACCCTGCAGATCACTGGCACTAAATGGGGGGGAAATTATCAGTTTTTTTTCTCAAGTGCAAAAGCTTATAATCAACACTTGCGAGGAAGGGACCGAGATGGTTTTGCCCCTACATGTCTTTCTGACGCTAGGGAAGACAGAGGACAGAGACACTCAATGATTTTGTCCTGAGCAGCTCGGGGGCTGGCAGACTTGCACAAAAACCAGGTTTAGGTGGTGACCAAAGGCAGGCTGTGAGAGAGCAGCCTGCCTGCCCTGCTGGTGTACCGAGATTTTCTTAAACTGTCTTGATGCTGGTTCAGAAAACACCTTACCTGAAGTTTTGGTAAGTTAGGAAGTAACACCTGGCAGAAAAAAAGCATGTATAGTTATCACTAATTAAAAGAAATAATGAAAAGAAATGCTTTCACTACTCAAAATAATTCATACCTATGCTTCAAATAAAAGGTCTATCTTAAGATGTATTCTTACATAAATTTAGCACTTCAGCAAATAGCATGCCCCCTGGAACCCATTTATATTACAAATTAATTTTCTTTATGCTTGTTTATACTCACAAACAATCAGAAGCTTATCATACATACAAGTGTATCAATTACAACGTCACTGAGTAGGTTCAATGATTTTCTTTCTATCAGTTGCTCATGGATTGTTGATTTTGAGTCCTCCCTATTCTCAATTATTTATTCTTGACGTATGATCAGTCACCTGATTCATGAGGCATGCAAGAATCAACCCTCTGCTTAGATGACTGAAGTATATTTAGAAGTATTTTAGACAGTAGTGAAAGGCAAATATTTGGTGATAAGCAATGATTCAGATTATGAGCTGTAAAAACTGGTGTAGTTGTTGGGTAAGATGGCAGATACTATTTCAAGTTATAGCTGATCATGCAGTACCAAAGCCTTCCCCCGGCCCTCCCCCACCCCAAAAAAAAAATACAAGAAAAAGAAAGGAAAAAGAAATTTCCCCTTACCTAGCAAGTTTCCTTCCCAAAACAAAATGTAGAAAACTATAAAATATGGAGGCAAACTGTTTATGATTATGTGTTCATAATTTGTATTTGTGTTCAAGATGAGATATTCTCTGTCTTATGGCTTTCCAGTGTTATACAAGAAATGATGATGTGAATTAACTTCTGAGGGTTGCTGGGACACAGCACATTCAGGAGTCATGTACCTTGATAGGGTAACTGTTTGGTATCTGCATTTTGCCATCAAAGGACATTTGTGCACTACGCAATAAAGTGAATTTTGCTTGCCAGTTTAATACACTGACTGCAGTGGGAGTCTGAAGGGTCTAATTTCCATTTAGCTGTCTAACTTTTATAAGTATGTTAGATTTTCATTATTCTTAGAAGGACAAAGGCAGATTAGAAGGAAAGCACTTGCTGGTATGAATTATTGTCAAGGTTTGCACAACAAAATGATTCTGCAGATCAAGTGGAAGCTGGGCCATTCTCTGCCTGAAGAACATCTTAGATGGAAACACACTATGATTTTTAACATCTGTGCTTTCAAGGGTATTTGAGCCTCATATTTCAAAGGGCATTCACAAGTTCTCAGATCTGACTATTTACAATGAAATAATAAAAATCATGATTCTGAATTATGTGATGTGCATTGAAAAAGAAAAAAAAAATATCACTGTGTGGGGATACAGAGCAGATGAGTCAAAAACCTTCTCCAATTAGAAAATTACTTTATGTGTACAGGGTTGGAGGAAATGCCATGGAAATTTCACTGTCATTTGTTGGGTTTGAATTGTATTAGCATTTGAAGGCCTGTGATTGAATTTAAATCTGTGGGTCTATAGCGATCACAGGCAGTGCTTTCGTAGTGCTGCTAATTCAGCAGATTTAGCACTGCGTTAGCAATTGCAACAGGATGAACCAGGACATATGGTCCTAGATCTTCTTTCTAATTGAAGAGTTATCACTGGAATGGCTTCCAAGATGAACTAAAATTTTTCCAAACAAAATATTTGCACTAGGACATTGTGAAATATGAAACAATTGTTATATTTGATAGGCAAATGTTTCCTGTCTAATAAAACTGGCTCATGAGCCATTGAATTCCTCTCTGAGAATTATCTCGGTTTGAATTTGGTACAGGGCACTGTGTCTGCAGTGAGTCTAAAACAAGACTTGAACTGGGAGGCAAGGCAGCTAAAATGAAAACCAGAAATAACTGTTCTTTTCAGCTCTGAGAGAACAAAGAAATCCTAAACAGATGATCTATTGAAAAGTCTTCATGGGCCAGATGCTTCAGCAGTAAGAGGGCAGGTTCACAGAAAATTTTCCATCCAGCCATCTGAAAACTACAGCTTATTCTGGGAGCAAATCCATCAGAAGAACCAAATTTGCAGAGTTAGGATGCCTGAGTTTTCCAGGAAAAAATCCTTAAGAAAACACAAGCAAGGTCACGTGAACCGAGCTACTCAAGGAAATTTTAAGTTCATTTTCCTTTCCAGATTCAGTTTCTCGTACCCAGGAATATACACAAACATTAGTGAGACTCTTAACTTACTGCAGCCCCAAAGAGAAGCCCCAAATGTATTGAAGGTTCAGTGTCTGGCTTTTGATAGTGGTCAGTACATCAACAGTAGCCAACCCCTTGCTCACAGAAACATTGCTGCGCTTGGTTGAGAAATATCCTGATAAGCTCAGTCAAAAGGGCCATCAGCTGTTTTTTTCAGAACAGCATAACTGATGAAAAATGTTTTAGATAAAACCTGTGCTTGAATGAGTTTGGTTACAGTGCTTCACATTGTATTAAGATACGACTTTCATCCACTGTGGGACAAATGTGTTTGAGCAGTGTACGATTTCAGACATACACTAGGACAAAACCCATGACTTCCAGCTTAGAGATTTTGTAGAAGCTCAAGATGAAAATTATAATTTGGAGCTTTTTTCTGGCTTGCAGCTCATTATTTTTACTTTTGTTTTGAACAAAGGAGTGTGTTAATGAGTACTTTTGTACCATGAGTATCACTGTGAGATATGAGTGATACTGTTCCGAACTCATCATGCCTATTCCTCTATTCCTGCCATACCTAATCTAATATTCCATGGTTTTGTGAGTGTTAGTGACTCCCATGTTCCCCCAAGCCCATGGCTGCCTGCATCCTCCTGTTCTTAAATTGCAGTAAGGAAAGATGGAGTCTTGGACCACTGATATCAGAGAGTTTCAGCATTGACTTTGAGAGGAATCAGGTGAAATTTGGAGGTCAGACTGCTGAAGCCATATATATGAGATGGATCAAGACTTCAGGCTGAGGTGGGGTCAGACAGGACTAAGCATCTTTTATCCTGTCTTATCTTTACCTGAAAGCAGTTTCTATACAAGGACATTTTGCTGTAACTGTAAAGCTTTTCTTTCTTCTTTTTTTTTTTTCTTTTTTTTTTTTTTTTTTTTTTTAAACTGAAGCTTTGGAAATTTGAAAATTTGCAAGGAATTCTACTCTTTGGTTTATAGATACCCAAACTGCAAGGAGTGGATGAAAAGGAGTTGTCAGCTTCATCTCCACAGGGTGCTGCTCTAGGAAACCATGACTGGGATTAGTTCTCCTCTTCTCCAGCAGGGCAGCCCAGAATGACCTCAGAGGGACCACGAGGCTGACAAACCTGTGGCATACGCTGCACGCTGCCTGGGATCCTGAACAGTTGCAGGCGGCTTCTTATGCATGAAAGACATTCATGTAAAATACTTACAACTGAACCCCTGTTAATCTGACCTCCATTAGTGGTGGTGGTGAAATTTTCTTTTATTCACTGTTCCATCAGCACGTGACTTTTAAAAACACACTGAAGGGGCCCTGATATGGACATGTTTGATCTACAAAGAACATGTGTTTTCTATTTTAAGGAATATCAATTTAAGCATTTGATTAAGAAGTAGGTATATCTGGTGTTTTAACTATATATATTGTAGTTGTTGTCAGCCTTTCCAAGCTAAAATTTTAATTTCCATATAGCCACAAATTCTACAAATTACAAGCACAACCCATGTCCACAGTACCTCATAGCTGCTTTAATCATGAATCCCAAACCGTGCCATTGGTTATTTTCCTTGCATCTATGTGTCAAAAAGCAAGGAAGGAAGAAGCAACAACACCAGAAGCATACTAAATGTTTTTACTTTTCGTTTTTTACAAGAACGGATTTTGAACATTTGAGATCAAAAAAGCTCAGAGCACATCTGTAAATGATAACTCAGCTGTCCTGAGGAAAATTTGCTCATTGGCCTTATTACATCAACTGTGTGTGCCTCCCTGGAAAGTAAATAAACAGATAGTTTGCCAAGATGAAACGTCAACATCCAGAGTACAGAGCTGGACATGGGATGCTATAGACTTAGCTTCCAAACTAAAATGGTCTGCTGACCAAGCCTGATAGGACATCTTCTGGGATAAAATAGAGTAAAAGCTAAACTGCATAGCTCTTGCAGCTAAACAAACAAACTAGTGGTTTGCCTACTATCCAATTGCTACTAAGAATAAAATTATAGTAAAAAATAATTTAAAAAATGCTAAAGAGTAACTTTAAATGGTGCATATTTTATGTCAGTATCCTCCATCTCTACCATTAAACCTAGTATCTCTAGTACAAAGTGTGTTAGCTGGAAGAGATAATCTATTTCATCCCAGAAGAGATAATTATTTCATCCTATCTATAATCAGCGTAATTAGGTTATGTGAAATCCACATCTATTACCTGAAAGAGAATAGGTCAAAGACTAAATCACAGCTTTGCTCAGGTTAGAAAACATGACAAAGGTGCACTGCTTACCACAGCAGATAAATTAGTTCCCGGTGTGGCAACTTCTCATCCTGTTTTTTAAAACATATGCAGTATTTGACCTGAAGTCCTAGTTCATAAAGAAGCCACAAAATTTCATGCAGTTGGTAGAGATAATGCATAATCTGAAGTAAAGCAGGTTCTCTTTTATTTTTAGAACAAAAAGATTTATTTGAAAGAAATTGCACAGCATATATCTTCTAATATTGGATAATCACCTGTAGTATTAAGATAAAATCAAATGGAGAGCAAGTATCGCTGAGACAGAGATTTGGTTCTATGTGTCTATGAAAAGGCTGTTCAAGGAGTTTCCAGGCATGGGACATCATTCTTACTAAACCTGAGGTGACTAACTGACTTGAAACAACATAGTACATATATAAACTGTTAAAATTAAATAAATGAGTTGCAGTGGTGTCCTCAGCTTTCATGTGTTTTACGGCAGTTATGCTGTATTATCAGTTAATAGTTTTAAGAAGAGAGAAATGCAAAATAATACCTATTACCATGATCAAATGATAGAGAATAAAAATCTGACCTGTATGCCGAAACAGTCCTTCACGATTTGTTTCCAGTGTGGATGGCGTGTTGGTTTAGTGAGCTCGGCGAGTTCAGATCGTGAAGTCGTTGTGGAGTTACTGCTATAAAAATTGCTGTGTCATGAATAGCCCTCTGTCAGCCCAGGCTGGCTTGAGGATACCTGCCTACCAAGGTGGTCACCAAGCCCTAACAGGCAGCTACTGAGCATGAAACACCTGGGGGCAATGAGCTGGCCCAGCAGGCCCTGGTGATCAAGGGGGTGGGGGTCTGGAGCAGTGGGCAGTTTTCCAAAGGCTAATACAGAAGCCAAGTGTTAGGAGAAGAGGATTTAAGCAGAGTGAAGGTCCACAGAGATGGTAAGTAAACGTATGCAATGAGTAGGAAGAGTGTAGCAGTCAGGTCTGGATCCAGGAGAAAGGTGCTTGGGGGTGGGGGGTCTTTTAGGTGCTTAGAGCAGTTGCCTGCTGAATCTGTGAGTGTCCTGGAGGGAAGAGTGTGGGGTAGTATGAACCTCATGGTCTGGAAATATTCTTTGATTTTCTAGGTGCTTTTTTCTAGTGGATGAGAAAGTGTCAGGACCTCTTTCTAAGATCCTGAATTGTAATGTGGTGGGCACACTATGTGAGGGAGGCTGATAGTGAATTTTCTCCAACCACTCTCCCCGCCTCAAGGACAAGGACTGAAGGACTTCAACTTGGGCGCGTGGGATGAAGTAGAGACTGTAAATGTAGCTATTGTGGACTGCCCATTGGCAGAGGCCTGCTTAATCCCCCCAGAGCTCTGCAGTGCTGTGGAGGCAGGTAAGAGGGACAGAATGATCACTCTAGTGTAAAGTTCAGGCTTTCCTGCTTCTGCTGCTGACCTGTTTGGATCTGCTTTGTTTTGCTTCACCACAGTGTGTGACACAGCACTGGCAGCTCTGTCAGCAGCCACCCGCCAGTCTTGTGTGCCAGGAGAGACCCTCTCATGCATTTGTGACCTCTGGGCTTGATTATTGTCTGCAGGAATGAGATGACTAAGCTGTAAAATGCTCAGCTGGTTCATAACTCAGCAGATGAACAAGGCTGGCTGCTGAGAAGACAGCACCCATAAACCATGCTCTCTGGAGATGGGTCCCTCTCGAAGACGGAGCTAGACTGATGTTTTCAGTACCCCACATCAAAGCCCAAGAGATTTATGCCATCTACTCTTCATCCACATTGGCTAATATTTCACCTGAAGAGGAGAATCCTACCTTCAGAGTGATGTCTGCTGGTACGAAAGGCAGGACTTTCTGGGTGTTCATCTGTAAACAGCCAGAATTACTGTAGGCCTCATCATTTTTACAGCAAAGTGCAGTTTATGCTGCTCTGAGCTACTCTGCTTGCAGTGTCAAACAGACAAAACCCCAAAACCATTTCAAAGCTGGGACTGTGAGGAAAAAGAGTCTTTGTTCTCTTGGTTGGTGGTGTACAAATGTGGCCTGAAGAAGGTGAAGGTGAAGTTGGGTGTGCCTGTATCAGCACTAGTGATTAGCTATTTTCTGGTTTAGTCCCAGGCTATGCTCTGGAGTGAGCTAGCTATTTCCTTCCAAAAGGAGACCTAGAAACAGTTGACACAATAATTTGTTCCAGGGTCTGTTCCTGGATGCAACTCACGCCAGCGTTGACTCCTTCCATCTAGGACATTCCTCCCAAATTATCCCATGTGGTAATGCAGCACATATCCTTGGTGTCATGCTATGAAAAACACAGCTGTGCCAGACTGCATGCAGCACAACCATCACATTATTTTAGGCACTCTGAACTGGAAAATGATGACAAATTGTCTATCCTTGACATAAAGGAATCCCTGTAGGAGGGGGGTGCCTTTAGATTTACAGCCATTACACCCCGGGAAGCGTGGTGAGGTCAGTGCTGGCTGTCCTGTGGTGCCTGTAAGTGCTGAGATTGCTTAGCTGTTAACATGGGAAAGATGCTATGAGACCACCTGGGCCACCTTGTCAGATGAAAGTTCTTCATCTGTTGGTAAGATCTTTGACCTCTTTGGTATACAGAAAGAGGAGACACCTCTTCAAGGGCACAGGTAGTAAAAATAACAGGAAAATAAGAAAATATCAGTTAGAAAAATGTGATGACGCTGCTTTAAAGAATGAATCACAGAAAAGTTGTTTTCCATAAAAGTCTCCTGATGGATTATTTCACTTACTTGTTGGGACACAGGCATATAATATTCTATCATCAATAATCCACCTTCTTTCATATATAAGCCAGCACATGCTACCTCCTCATCACTATCCAGCTGAGGATCAAGTGTAATAACTGGTTTTAGGAAATGTAAAATATGCTCAGTAAGGTTTTTTTTTTTTTGGTTTTTTTTGGTTTTTTGTTTTTTTTTGTGAAAACAATGTGCCATAGTTCCAAGATTGAATAGTTCAGGGAAAACTGGTGGGTGTTTATAGCGGTAAAATAACATCTTGCAATTAAATTTCAAGACCGTATTCCCAAAGAGATACAAACTGTATATCTATGTACATATGTATGTACTTATATAGAGATTGCTTCGCTCATCAGAGAAACAAGAGCCAGTTGTTGGGAGGCTGGAACATGACAGCTGCTCAGTAGCTGATACTCCCACATTTTACTACAGGGATGAAGAACAATAGCACCCTCAAGAAGCATTACAATTCTGTTTTCACCAGAAGTCTTTGGGAAACATAGCAGCTCTCTAGCATGCTGTCAGTGACCACTGGTAGCTCACCGGGTATACAGAATTTTAGCAACTGAGTAAGTATTGATGGCAACATCATGATTTTTTGTTGGGTTTTCTCTCTTCCAACTACAGATGTGTCCTTTTTGCTTACAGGCTGTGGCAGTCAGTTTCACACCCATTATTCTCTGAATTGATGTAGAAGTTCTTATACTACTTTTGAACACACAATAAATAGCTTTCTGTGTTATTGTCCTGAAGACAGATGATGTGATAGTTTACCATAGGTTGTACAATTACCGCAGGACAGAGAAGTATATGGAATACAAGTGAAAACAACTATATGTTTCTCAATGAAACATATCATAATAGTATAGACACTATTATTTGACCATATAGTTTAGTTTCCTGACAATATTCTTCCTGGCAGTAAAATCACCTTCAGTACAGTTTGCAGTGATTATTCCAATACTTTTCCAGCTGACACCAGCCAGGACTGTGCCTCCGTAGTGACACTAAGGCTGGACTATTTATGTAACTATGTTTAGGGAATGCTTCTATATGCAAGTCCATCCAGATTTCATTGAAAACATCTGAACACATTTTTTTTCCTTATTCAGTGTCAGTGATATGCTTTAGATTATAAATTCAAACTTGCATAGTTACTAGATTCACATGGCACAAAACACAGGCCAGGCACAGTTTGCAAACATCATTAACATTCTTTGTATTTAGATTTTGGATGTTCTAGGGTGGTTTTTTTAAATTGTTTTAAAACATTGGCGAAAGTACAGGCAATAGTATCAAAGCCCTAAAGGTTAGAAAATGAAGCCAAATGCATGAAGGACTGTTACCCAACTAACAAGATACTTAGGGAATATGTCGGCTCACAAAGACAAGTGAAGCTTCTTGTCATTTCCCACAAGCTAAACTGATTTTCGCTGCAGTCCTTGTGCTAATCACTTAACATCGTATGCAAAACCAGAGCTACATCCTTCACTTATAAATAAAGGCACATTTTTAATTTAGAAGATAAGTGTCAACACAATGGATAATGGACAAAGTGAAATAAAAAAATCGGTAGAAGAAAGGGGATGAAAGACAAGGGTTATAATAGTATCAAGCAGCTACACAGCAAGGTATTTAAGTATTTTAATGCTAATGGATACAAAGGTAAAAATTGACTACTGCCATTTTTGCCTATAGCTCCAGTGAACTAACTGAGAAGCGAGGAAACTTGCATATGGAGCTGCATTCAGAGCAGTGAGGAAGGAAGCTGAGTAGATTTTTGCGAATGCTGGAACAAAGTTCTTAACTAAATATGTTTCCTAAAGATAGACTTCATTTTGATTTTGGAAACTAAACCAAATTTCTCTTAAGCAGATATATTTGTTAAACAAAACAAAAAAAATGAATATTAAGAACTTGAGGATAATATGAACAATCTTAATATAGCAGGTGTATATTTTAATATACGAGTTTTTATATTTTTCCTATGTTTGATTTTTCACGTGGTGTGAGCACTGTCATATGTAGCCATTACTTGCATGTTTCCTTTGCTTCAACTTCTTCATTGTAGTTTTCTGCAAGGAAGATTTATGACAAGTCACACTATGGGGATGACTGGCTAAGGCATCAAAAGCAATGTTGCCTTGAGCTTATTTCTATATTGCATAAGATTTGAATCATACCAAATGTTTGTCCTTATAATGCAGTCCTTGTTCTTACAAAGTGCCATTGACTGGTGCTGTGAATGACCAATCTGGGACCATACTTGCCTTCTTTTAATGCCAAGAGCAAGCTTGTCATCAAAGTAAGTTGATTAAAATCCTCAGATAAAAAGTAGTGGTGTGCCTGTGAATGCATTGCCTTTGGTTCTAGGATAGTCTTTACAGAAATTCTGTTCGGATGCTAAGGCTTTGGAAACAAACTTGGAAGTAGATAAAGTTGCTTGATTGCTGCCAGTCAGTGTGTAATGATATTTCTGAGAAAAAATCCTGAACATTATGATATTGCTGATACAAATGTGGTAGTAATACAGTCGGGGGGCTATTTGAGGAGAAAGAAAAATGCTTTCATTGTTTACTTAAAAAAACCTACAAAACACGTAAATGACTGGTTTGACTATCTTGCAGGAATTTTGCATCACAGGACTGTGTATTAATTTTTCAGGCAATAACGACTCAGTCTGGATTACAAAATGAGGTATGTGACTTTGAAAAGAAGTTATCTTATGTTAGGAATATTTATTATGTTAAGAATATTTATTGTAATGTTGCATTAAGAGTTTCTGGGATTGAGGTTACAAACAATAATGTCATGCCTTTGTAATATACTATTAACTTTGATTCTTTATATGCCTTTACAAGCTTGTATCTTTTACTCCTCCTTATGCAAGTTTGTGAATAAATATACAGTTCAAATGATTTAGGGAACTGGTGAATTTCTAGAAATATGCAAAAACTGCCTTATATAAATCGGCTGAGTAAAGGAAAAGATCAGAGAAAACAGAGTTGGCAGAGTTTTGGGGAGGTTATGTAGCCTACATTCAGCTTCAAGAATTCAGCTCTGCTTTTGCCACCCCTGGCAAACATTTGTCTAACCCCTCCTTAGAAGCTCCCAGTGACAGAGATTTCACAATCACCCAAGGCAATCTGTTCCCACGCCTAGTGATTCTTGCAGATAAAAAGGTTTTCCTGATATCAAACCTGAATTTCTCCAGCTGTAATTTGAGTGTGTCTCTTCTTGTCCTCTCTCCAAGGACATGAACAGATTATTCCTTTGCTCTTTGCAGCAGCCCTTTCTGTACTTAAAGGCTGTTACCATGTCTTCCATCAGGCTTCTCTTCTGCAGACTAAACAAACCCAATTCGTTTTCAATTACAGCTTAATGTTACTTAACTGTCTGTGAGATCTAATGTTGGAAGGAGCATTTTCAAACAGCATTAGGACAGTTAAAGTACATTTTCAGAAGACACACCTGAAGAGTGTTTAGCTTTGAATTTTATGTGCTTCTGTCCCATTCATTTGCTAAATTTAAATTTAGAGCCTTGTCTCACATTTGCTTACAAGGCTTTTGCTAATTGCCACTCCAGTCCACATCTGCGATCAGGTTCCAAGGGCCCCTATAACCAAGGGAGTACGTTATTCAAGACTCTTAACTGGGGTCAGCTACAAAAAGTCAGTTAAAACCGACAATCAGAACTGCCTGGAAGAAAAGAACAGTGACTTAACATTGTCGTGTGGCTGAAAAGGAAGATAGGGTGATTGGACTTCATAGGATTTTGTTCTCTGACACAATGAAGTAGTTCTTTCCATTAATATACTCTTTCCACACCTTTTTTTTCTTTTCTTTTCTTTTCTTTTTTTTTTTTTTCTTTTTCCTGAAAGGAATGAGGGGATTCATAACAAAATTGCCAAAGACATTTAATTTGAAAAGAACATGTGAGTAAGTTTATATCCATTCCTAAACTGTCTCTCATACTTCATGAATATCTCAAAAATTACTCTACTAAGACTGATACCTGTGTTAAAAGCAAAACTTAATGTTACCAAGCCTGTTTATATTCCTCATGATTCATAGTATTTAAAGTAATCTGGGTTTTGTATTAAATAAAATATCAGCTAATCACTTTCTTACTACCGTCCAAGTGCTTTGCTTTCAGCTGTGTTTTTCTTTCTTTTTCCAGGTGTACGAGGAAGGGCTTATGCAGTTGTCTTTGTTAAGTGACAAAATATTTATATTGTGATTTGCTATTTTTGCTGTGGTTAGCATAAAAATGTCTGGCAGACTAATAAACTGATAAGGCTCCAGGTAGAATAATCAGGAAAATGTAATAACCTGGACTTGCACAAAATACTATTTGAAGATGGTTTATCTAAAACCAGATTAGGCAATCTATACAGTCAAATAGGGAACTGGTTTGGCAGGCAGTAGTAGGTTCTGGGATGAGAATAGACAAATTGCAAAGTATGTGACTTGTTCACCTTGATGGTGCAGGAAAAAAAAAAAAAGACAGTGGTAGGAGAAAGGAAATGGTTTTGCTGTTGTCCTTTGCATCAGTGAGAAAGAGGCTGGAATTCTTTTTGCAGATCTGGCACTGGATTTGAAAAAGGGTCAAAAAAATGGGAGCAAGACTGGGAAATACTACAGTGTACAATCTTTTTTAATTATAGAAATATTTAGAGATGTCTTGAGTGGTGCACAAACATGTTTTGGAAACAGCAGGCATTAAAGGCTGTTTAAATGACAAAAAAAACCCAACAAACAAACCAAGGATGATTTCAAGCCAAAGGCAGACACATTCAAACAAGAAATGAGGCACGTGGGTTTTGAAATGAGGTAGGAGCAACCAAGATAAGGTAAGAAGAGAAGTGATAGGCTTTCCATCTCTTTGTGACTTCAGATGAAGATGAACTGCCTTCCTGTGAGATATGCTTAAGCAAAGCACAACCAGGCTTTGCTGGGGGACACTAGTGACATGGGTGGGCTTGTAACATACAGGCATTGAAAGCAGATCACAGATCTCTGTGGCTCCTCTTTCTGTCAGTGAGCTTAAAACTGAATTATGAAGGACATATATAAGTTTTCTATTCAGATCCATCATCTCGTTACTCCCCTCTACAAAAGTGGCAAGCAGACCTTTATCCTTATGCCAGTTACTCAGTGTCAACAGTTTGCCTTTCACCTTGCTCACAGAACCACGGTTTTGAATTCCTCCATTATTTTGTGAGCAACCTTGCTGAGTGCTGGAAACATACTATCAACAAGGTTTTGGACAGAGGAACATTCAGTGAGAGATGAGCTGTTTCTTCAAGTGCAGCTCTCAGGCTCAGAGGAATTTGCTGTGTATTTCTGTACACTCAAAGTATGGTGGGTCAGCTGGTGCCACCCCTCCAATTCCTCTCCATCCAGGATTCCAGTGGGAGGAATGAGGAACCACTTCAAAGGGCCACTGTTTTGTATTTTTCCCACTGATAATGTCACGTCCCCTGGGCCAAACTGTGTGCACCACAGTTCACAGGAACTGAGATGCTGACTTTGTCCCCAATCCTGGCAGATGCTTCAGAAAGCTAAGCTGGGAGCCATTGAGGGTGTAATTGTCTGTGACTCTGAACAGGTAAGTACAGGCAATACAAAGCTGCCTTTACCTTGTATGCATAGTCCCTACTTGTAGCGTTTCCTTCCTTACCCTGCTTTTCCTTAGCAGGATACCTTGCTTTTGGGCATTGCCAACATGGATGATTCTGTGTACTGAGCCCCACCCTTCATCTCAGGCTTTTCCTGATGCTTAACAGCAGCCAAAGGAGACCATCTCTGCTCCTGGGTAGCTTTGCCCAGGGAAAGGGAGCATAACAAGGTGCTCTTGCTGAAGTGCCTTGTCAGGACAAGATGTGGCAGAGCTTGGCTTCACCTCATTCATGTGGATCCCAGACATTTTCCCTGTGTGTTAGGGGCATCTAGAAGATTTGTTTAATGAAAGAAGCCAACATTTGTTGGACTCTTCTTTTACCTTCACTGACAAGAACAGCTTGCTCCTGTGAGAGACCTCCAGCCAGTCAAAGGCATGAGTGTCCCTTAGGCAATCAAGGTACCAGTCCTCCAATAGGCTGTGCCCTATCAGGGCTAGGAGGGTCCTCATGATGTGTGTTCAGACCACGTAAATCAGTGGTAAGCTCTTTCATTGCTCAGTACTCTCTTGTTTCTATGTTGTAGGTGCGTACCACACAACAGACGTTCAGTTCAGGCCACCCTTGCCCTGGACACAAAGACCTGCTGCATCTGAGTCCTCCTCTCTGGGGAACCATTGAGCCCCACATTCAGGAAGGTGTTGTGGGGAGAGATAGAGCTGCCAAATACATGTGCAGTCCTGCCCTCTTCTCCGGCCAGGGCAGATCAACCAGAGGAAACATCCTGGGCAGGAGCAGCAGTTCCTCACACAATTGATCCCTGTGGAAACCATTTCTGCAAGGAATGTAAAGCACCTGTTTACCAGCCTTTATTCATCTTGTGGAGTCTGTTTCTTGTTTACTGCTATCATTTCCCTTTTCCAGTTCTACCTAAACTCTGTTTCCAGATCTTTCTTTTAGTTTTTTATAAGTAGCACCTAAAAAAAATTATTAGTAGCACACTCTTGTTTCTGCTTTGCTTCCCCTCTCCCTCTCTTACCAGCTCTGGTTTCTGGTTTTAATTCTGTTTTGCTTTGCAGAAGAAATGAAAGACTGTTTACTGATCCTGTCCCCACCCTTTCCTCTGGTGTCACAGCTGGTCCTTGAAACATGATGGAATAATAGTTCTGCATGTTCTCCCTGCCACCCCCCACCCCTGTCTATTAGCAATGAATTTTGGGATTGTTGAAAGATCCCAGATGAAACTGCCAACTCAGAATGTCTCAGACCCTATTAAAAGAAAATGGACTTAACTTATAAAATTATAGTTGCTATTTAATTCTTTATTTTAAAAGTGACCAAGGGGTGAAGAAAGGTTTGGGTCATCATGGATGGTCCCAGTATGTGTTTCATTCTGTTGAGCATTCTGATACTTTGATGGACTATGTTGAGTAACTTCTGTTTTTATTCATCTGGAATACTCACAGCAAACCTGGGTATAGGAATGGACATCTAAGAGAAATAGCTTTTTGTAATGGAGAGGAGGGACTCCGTTATTTCTTTTCTATTTTGGACCTTGAAAGTGGAAACTGAAGAATAAGCCACTGGGAGAGTGGGAGTAAGGGAGTCATTTTAGCAGATAAAGGTGCTTTATTGTGATGCTAAGCAGAAAGTGCAAGACGTGGCATTACAGCTACAAAACAGATGAGATAGGGTGGATGCACAACAGAAATGTTATTAAAATCATCTTGAATGTTACACTTTTTCCATGTGCAATATTTACCAAGTAGAAGTTAAAGAATCATGCAAGCAGCTAAACAAACAGATTTTTGGCATCCTTTCATAAAAGAAAGGAGACTGAAGATTAACAACACAAAAAAGAAAAAGACAAACCCACCTTTTTATATTGCAAGAAATTCAAGTGGAACACCGGACTAGGTTAACAGTTAACTTAGTCATGCCTATAATTGATTTCTAAATTGACTGAAGACATAAATGACACCAGTTTTTATTGCAATAGTTGTCTGAACAACAACTGATGGCTATGTTTATGTCCCGATCTTGCAATGGGAGCTAGTCTAATGATGCCTAGTCCTTTGGGGAAGGAAGGCCATCTGAAGTTGATATGTGGTTACATAGTTTTGATATTTTAGCTGAAAAAATACTGCAAACATTATGCCTGTCCAGTAGGAGCATGTCTAAAAGCTGTCTTCTGTGTATGTAAGCTTAGTCTGATGTCATTTTGGGGAGGAAAATGTCATCTCGGCAAGGGCATAATTGTCAGGACGACCTTGTCTTATGGATAAATATGAATTAAAAATGAAACAAAATAACATTTTAAAAGTTGCTTAATTGTAATTCCAAATGTTTATACCTGTTTAGCACTATGAATCCAAACACTACTTCCAGTTGTACAGTGACAATCGAAAAGCTGAACCTGAGATCATCCACTACTGTGCTCATCAGCTCATCTGGAGTTGTTGCGTGTAAGGACAAGCTGATGTGGCTTCAAACTTTGTTATCATCTAATAAACTCTAGCTTAATTTTCCACCAAATCAATGTAGTACTGCAAATTTTCATGTATAACTCAGGGAAAATAAAAGAAAATGTTCTTATTTGGAATGCCATGTAGTTCTCCGACTTTCCAGAAATTATTTTTCTGCAAGGTGAATTACATGACTCCCAAGGAGAGGTCCTGTGGAAAACTGAAGGTAGTAGAAGTCAGAAAAACTTGCCCACTTTTTTTAAACATCCCAGTCCTCTCTAGCACATGGCAGGCTAGTCTGCTTCATGTATGCCTCTCATGGTTTGCAGTCAGAGTTTTTCTTCCCCAGAGGTCTTGTAGCATTCAAATATTTGGGAGGAACTTTCCAGATTTAACCAACTCCCATGGAGGAGAGGGTGAGGAGATTGTGTCTGTGGCTTGACTGTGGCATTGTTCCATCTCCCAGGCACTATTTGTGTTTCTAAATGCGTATAAGCATAATGTGGGCTGGTGTAAATACACCAGAAGGTTCTATCATTGCTAGGGTGACTTTTATAGGGAAACCATATGATAACAAAATGCAACAAAACCAATGCTGTCAAAGCTCATTCATCGGTTACTGTTACCAAAGTGAAGAGGGGGGTCTAGCTGGATAGTATCTGTGGTTCAAGTAAGTGCATTAGACATCTCGGGGTCTTCAGGGCTGGGCGTTGCTTTTCTTCTGTAAGCGATGATGAGCTATCACTTACTACATCTATTTTAAAATGATTTTTAGAAGTTCAGATTAAGTTCAGATGGTGACACAAGACGATGTTCCAAAACAAGTCAATGCTTAAGATAGCAAAATTGCTATGCTTTATTATATGCTTTGTTCATAGCAAACTTGCTATACTATATTATATGCCTTATTCATAGCCTAAAACATGACTGGATAAATAAGCTTTTCTTTTGAAGTCACCGTGTTTTGCTTTTTAACCGGAATTCTCGCTGAGTGATTATTAAAGAGTTCAAGCATTTCATAATGAAGCTGAAGGGAAATGTTAAATTATTATCCTGGACAATGACATAATATTATGGTTCAGTTAGCCCAGGGAAAGCTTGTGTGGTTACCTCCCTCATGAGGGGAGCAATACTGAGTGATGTAGACTTTACTTAATATCCCAGTGTCTCTTCGTTCTCTGTTGAACTGATTTATTACTTTGGCACAAACACACTCCTGTGTCTTTAGCTAGCTGTTTGAACTTCATGGATAAGAAAATAATACCACTAAAAGTTCAGCTCCAGACTGCTGCTGTTGATGGCTTTGTGTCTACATGAAACACTAAGTAAGTTCATTTCCAAGGTTTATTAAAGATTTTTGATACTGAGTTACTTTGCTTGGAGATTTAAACACAAGACAGATTAATTCCTTGTCTTCATGTGTGTGGGCACCTCTAAATATCTCAAATGCTGTTCAGCACTGAAGAAACCAACACTCAGCTAGTTAGGAAAAATCTATCACACCGTATAAGCTAAACCTTTCTGCAGTTAGTGATTTATTATTATAATATTCAGATTGTTATTCTGAGGGAGTACAGAGTGTCAGAGATGTTCATATACATACAACAGAGATCCTATGAGAGAGATTTTAGGGGCTTGTATTAGCAGAAACTCAAAGAGCTTTAACCAGTGCTGAGATTATTGGATATTTATACTTCTCAAGACAAACTTGATGTGAACAGGCTCTGAAGGACAGAAAGAGATCAGAGATTGGTTCTTTGCCTCTGCCTGACACTTTTGGCCAGCTAAAGAAACTAGAAGTGCTGCAGACTTAAAAGGAAGGGTATGATTTGGAATACTTTCTCTCCCCTTGTATACGTGGGAAAAGGTGGGCATATCCAGTCCTGTGGCCTTTTAGCAATGTGCCATTCTGTTTCCCTTCAATGATAAGTTCCATTTCTGGTTCCACAGTGAGAAGTGTAGTGCTTACTACAGCATAAAAGTACCATGCACTGCAATATTTAAGTGCAAAACTTTGCCATTAATCATCCTGGGAGTGTAACTGAGCTGGTGTCAGTGCTGGGAGACCTCCACCTTGATGATCACTAAGCCTGAACCTATGGTGTTAAAAAAAAAAAGAAAAAAAAAAAAAAAGAATCAGATTAGGTTATATACTTTAAACTCAGAAATCTGTTAAAAAATAGAAATCCTTTAGTTGACCCCCTTCAGAAGACAAGGCCCTTAACCTCTGCCAAACGCTAAACTCTCTTGGCTCCACAGTAATCTACCTTTCCTTCTCCACTATAGACACCCTTTCAATGGCAATTGCTAGTGATGATATCTGCAGCCCTATTTATTCGAGTACATAATGCCTTTAATTACAGCCAGTCGTCCCTGCTGCCCAGGTTTGTTCCAGAAGTAACAACTACAAGTTGCCAGTTCAAGCACTTCATCTACACCGAAGGTTTTTTTCTGACTACGTATTTTATAGCCAAGAAAACTTCTTTAGGTTTCGCTTACCTAATTCTAAAACCAGTCATTTAGGGAATAGCATATATCTTGCAGATATGAGACAATAAATCAAGTAAAACAAACAAAAAATAATCCTTGGTCACTGTATCTCTCTGTACCACAGTTTTGTTCTGTATGGTCTGTGATATAGTGAAGGTGTTCATCGTTCAGTGTTTTATAAAGGGGGGAAAAAAAAGATACATAGTCCAAAAGGTACTATGAATTTACTGGGTAAATACTTCAGTAGGCTTGGGCATGAAGGTAAGCCACTAGTGTTTAAAAAGGGTTACTTAAAAGTACTCAGTAGTTTCACTCAGTTATTTCATATAGCATTGCTAAAAGCTTTTATACTTGAGCCCTAATAAATAAGGACTATATCCAAGGAAATATTCACTCTCTTCTTCTTAGGAAAAAAATGTAGCAGGCTCAAATCAAGTTTTCTTGATTCAGAGAGCATATTTTTTTTCCTAGTTCTTAAGAAATACCTTTGGTTGTGAAAGACCCTTCTATATGACATTTATGCCAAATTCCAAATAAGCTAGAAGATACCCATACCATCTAGCATGCGTGCTCTACAACAGTGACACTAATACATCTCAGAGAAGCTGCATGACGTAGCAGGCAGAGGGCAAGACATCTGTTCAGCGGACAAAGCTCCTGTTCCTGACCTTCATATTGCTCTGCCATGTAACTGGAAGGGAAACATTTCTCCTCTGCTGTAGTTTCTTTGTCTGTAAAAATGGAGATGTATATTCATTTCCACCTTCCAATATTGTCTAGAACATTAATGAAAAAACTTAAGTTCTTTGTGCTACGCTTACAAAAAAAGTGGAGTTTATAATCTCATCTACACTTCTACCTGGAGATATTAGTAAGGCAAAAAAAATCATTCATATACTCTTCTAGGAAATATACTTTTAAGTCACAATTTTTATGACACCACTTTCCACTGAAGAAGGCGGTTGGTTTCTTTTTCAGACTTAATCTTCTGACAGTTTGCATTGCTAATTAACTTGGGATTCCTATTACAGATTAGGTTCTGTATGATTGTGTGCATTACTAAAAGACTGCATTTTTGCCAAGAAACAAATCTGTGAGATAGTCATGCCAGGCAGCTTTCAAGGTGCCCTTACCAATGTGTCTGAAGACCTCTCTCCTTTGGGAGATGTGGGGGATAAAGCTTTGAAGAAAGTTGCCATGTCCATTCAGATGTTTGGTGAAGCATCCTCCAGAACTGATGAGCCTTTTCTGCTTAAAAATTCAATAATTGGGTAATGGGGACAAGGTTTGTAAGTCAGTTGAGCTCAGGTGTTACTGGCAGATACAACACCAATATACTGTAAAGAGCTTCTAAAGTAAAAAGAAGTAGCTTATATTGATGAAAAAAAAAAAAAAAAAGGAAGGGGGTGGGGGGGACACGGATGGGACAGGAAGTGAAGCATTTTGAATACTGTCATCGATGAATATGAGCATTACCGATTTCCTCAATGCCAGAGAAAAGGAGGTTCTGTAAGTAACAGAACTGTAATTATCCCTCATTATGTCAAAGTATTTAGTAGAAACAAATGGAAGGATTCAGACCTCCCAAGGCCTCTTTGGGTGCTCTGTCCTTCAGTAGCCCAAATCTAGACCCCTGTTAGTATAACATCTTGTCAGACAAATAAACATGTCAAAGTTATTTTTTTATTCCAGTACTTATCACAGTAGATCTAAATCAAAAATTGAATTGAACATTGAATTGTATTGAATAATCAATAAGCAGATTTATCATTATGTACATGTACAGGTCAATGACCTATTTTATTTGCCAGTTTCTCCTTTTCTTTAAGTCTTTGACTTCTGAATATTCTGTCTGCCTGCTTTGGTAAGATTCTTTATTTAATCCCTTCCCTTGTTTAGATAAGATTTTGAAACATGCTGTTCATAAAATGTGTTCAGGGTGGTTAGCACTTCAAGCCTTCGCTTGCAGAAAGATCTTAAAAACAATCTTTTAAAATGAGTTTCCAGTCTGGAATGCTACACAGTGCACCTTGGGTCCCTGGATGCCTGCTGCTGGACGTAAGGTGAAGGAAAGGCTGCAGTGCTTCTTCACCTGAATAAGATCTTTATCCAGAACTTGCAATGGACAGCATCACAAGCTAGGAAGGAGCTGTCTGCTCATATCCATCAATGAAAAGGGAAAGTGTGTTTGCACCAGTTATGCACTTGACTGGCATAGAGCTAAAGCCCAGATACTGCTGATGGGACTGTAAGTTTAATTTGAAGTATAAAGACTTCAGGACCTGGCAGTGATAATGATCTGAGAGATGGGCACAAGGCTGCTGCTCAACAGCCATATTTTGATACACCTCCACCAGGCACTGAGATGGAGCTTTTTCTCTCGAGTGAAGAACAGGTATAGGAACCTGACAGCACAAGGTTGTTTCCATTTGTGGAAGGTCTTTTATAAAATAGGGAGTAGCAGGAAGCCAGCAGAGACGATCAGTCCTTTTGAAGTCTCTCCTCTTCAGCCACTCCATAAGACTGAGATCACGTTAGTGGGCACAGAAAGCAAAGTCAGGGAAGGCCAAGGCAGCGCTCCCCAGGGGACTGGAGGCAGGTACCTGAGAGCCACCGACACCGGCTGGGTACTGGAGGGTGGGGAAGTGCTCAGCTGCCTTAAGGATAGTTTTGCCTCAGGGCATTCCGAGTAGTTGGTAGAGATGGCAGTTAAGAGGCTATCAGCTGAACCTTGTGTGTGAAGGTTAGTTATTTGGACAACCAGTCCACAAACAGAAACTAAAGGGCATGTGCTGTACAACAACACCCCTAATCCAGTGACCATGAGCACTGTGAGGACAGGAGGGGAATGGATCACAGATAAGCGTGAGGCTTGAGTGCCTTTTCTATATAAACCACCGGTTTGACCCACAGCGCATTTCTTATGTTCATTTTGGTAGCTGTCGTGTCTTCTCACATTGATGTCAGTGTGGGAGTTTTTTCCCCTTCAGCAGAATTCCCCTAATGGGTTTTACAGGATCTAAGCAACACTATTAATCTTGCCACTTCCTCTCCATGTGCATGACGGGTTTCTTGAAACTTGCCCTCTCATACAGAAATGCCTAGCAACAGGTTACAAAACCAACCCAGATCCCAAACAAAACAAACCTGATTCTCTGTGATCCTTATTCTGGGTGAACAACAAGAGCGCAAACATTTTAAAGTACTCATAAAAGTCATTTGGGTCTTAGGCTAACATGCTTGGTGTGAGAATGATTTTTTTTTTGTGTGCCTTCACTCATTTTTATCCCAAACTTAAGATCCTTAGTTTTAACTAAAAGCAGTATGGACTAATGTCCTTTCCTATGTCTTTCGGTAAACAGATACAGAATATTTTTCAAATACCTGCCCATTGCAGTAAACGATGAACGAACAGCATTACATATGTTGTTGAAAAAGCTAGTTGACACTTTTTCTTTAAGATGTGTATCTCACCACAACAGTATCAGCTTCACTCCAGAAGGAACCACAAACATATGGACACTACCAACGTCTTTACAAATCACACTTTGTAAGGCAAATTCAGTCATTCGGAAAGGGACATCTCTATGGGATTGCCACTGTTCTCATTTACCAGATAGGCAATGTCAAACCTTTAGGAAGGTTACTGGGATGATTTCCTTACAGGTATGAGAAATTAGGCAGAGTTCCTATGAAGAGTTTGCTGGGATTCATACCTCCTTTCCTGTGAAAAGGTGTATGACAGTTTATAAATAAATGTGTATATGAGTCTGTGGATACTGGCTGGAATAACGGCATTGGATAAATCTGTGGCAGAATAATAAGGGTGAATTAATTTCCATTTTAAGTAACTTCTTAGTTGCCTTACTGAAGTGAGTTTGAAATCGGGTGATAGGGCCAAGGCCATTTTCTAGCAAGCACCAGACTGAGAAGTAGTTTTCGTGACTTGCCTGTTTAAATGAGGACCAAGGAGGACAAAAGTGCTGTTGGGTTATTACTGGCCAAAGCAAGAAGCTGCAGGCTGAGTAGGTCACAGCAGCAACTGGAGGGAGCAAAGTAGCAGGTGAGAAGGAGCCAAAAGGGAAACCCTTTTCCAGGAGTAGAAAACTGGGATCCCAAGGGCCAAAAAGTATTGGTCCTAATGAGAGGTGTTGGTTGGGGTCTTCATTCACACAACAGGCAGAGATGCAGGCTTGCTGTTGTGTTTAAGGCAGCTGGGACTGTGTGTGGATCTTGCTTACCTGGCAGTCCGACAGAAAATCAGAATGATCTGTTTTAATTGGTTTGTTTGTCTTTCCAAAGCAGGTGGAAGACAGAGCAGTAAAGGACATAAAAGTCACCCTGGACAGAGGTTTTTTAGACTACATAGGCTATCTAATCATTTAGAGGTCCTTCTTTGCTTGGTTAAACACTTTGCTGCTTTTTTACAGCTGATGTCATGTAAAGAATGGCATGAACTCTTTTAGTGGCTGCTTCCAGTGTGCAGTAATAATTACAAAATAAAGAATACAGGAAGTGTTGCCTTATGGCACAGGAAAAACAGACCACCTTAAAAAGATTTTGCTCTTCTGATTCAATTAAACAACACAAGAATGGCTAGAAGTAATTTTAAGCTCTGGATGTGAAATACCCTCTTTCACCGCATCATATAATCCCTTCTTTCTGTTTTGTGACAGTGACAGGGAGCCTGAACTAATTTGGCTACTTTCAAAGCCAAAATGATACAGATTCAATGAATGGTGCCAGTCATAAAGCAGTTTAACTTGTGTGCTTATGTTTATGTGAGTTTTGGATTTCTTACTGAATTTGCAGTTACTATGGAACTGTCAGCACCTGCCAAAAAAGTGCTCAGGGTGTCACAATCATTTTGTCTCATAAATGTCAAATGCTTCAGAGCAGGGAGAACTGGACAACCCTAATACTTTTCTCCCCAGTTTACAGAAATTTATATTTCACAGATTTGATCTGACATTAAGTATTCCAGGCATCCACAAGCGTAAGAAGACTTCAAGTAAATATTTCTTTCCCTCCTGTCAATATAAGCATATATTTTCACAGTATGTTGTGTGCTTTCATTGTCTGCATTTTCAGGCGAGATTATTAAACCAGTTTGTTTACCTGCATCAGGAGCTGATTCCAACTACAGTTAAAGCGTAAACCCATCCTGCTGTTGTTAGGAGGTAAGCAAATGTCCTTACTGTAGGTAGTAGGTCTGTCAGGTACTTCATATCAAGAAGAGCTGTCACAGACAATGTGTACTCAGGTTGTTCTTCCATCTGTGATTATTTTGCATTCACAACAGTCCAAGAAATGACAACATTTCCTTGAGATTAAAAAAAAAAAAAAAAAAAAAAAAAGTTAACAAGAAATTTGTGTGAAGTCCAACACATGTTATGCTGTTTGGGCACATTGTTCTCTAATCAAAAAGCAGATATGTTAGGCAGTTGGATTGCTGGTTTCAGACATGCCATTGTGGTGGATTCTGTGACACAGATCAACGGCAAAAAAACTAAGCTTGGGAACTGAACAGCAGAAGTGCAAGCAGGATTCAGATTTCAACCTTTGCTCCTGGTCCTAGAGATACCATACAAGTCAAAGATAGGCAGAGAGGTATAGAAAAGGAGATTTGTGAAATGTTGAGTCACTGTCATCTTACTTGGATGACCTGGCAAACTCATAAGGGATAGAAAAAGTCAGAGCTGTGCATTTAAAAATGCATGTATTTGAAATTAAGTTTCTGTGCTGAACGAAGAAACATGTCTCTTATTTTTACTCACACATAGCTCTAAGAGTGATGATGAGTGCAATCCTTTAAGGAACATTTCCACAGCTTCAGGATCTTGACATGAGATGTTGAAATTTCATACCAAATTCAATTGTATTAATATGCCTGTTAGTAAAGCAGAGATGGTATTTATTGACATGGTCTAGAACTTATAATTTCCTGTGTAATTTGTGTATTGATAAGGGTAGGACAAAACCTGGGCATGCACTATGTGTCTCTCCAGACAGGTGCACTCAGGTCTGAGAGAGAGGCAGGTGTAGTAATCAGTAGTACATGGAGGTTACAGGGTGTATAGGGTGAAAGAGGTCCTGGGAAAGGCAAAGATTTAGAGTTCCACTGAGGAAATGCAGGATGCGAAGACATTATTTACTTCATCTCACACTGTACTAGACTTCGATGCTAAGTGGGCACTGCCATGTGGTCCGAGGATCTTTTTTTCTGCTCTCTCACATAACAGTTGGTGGAGAAACAGTTGGTGGTGTGATTCATGCCCTGGAGATGTGTTATGGCATCATTCCACTCTTCTTTTCATTACAGAAATATTTCATAGTAGGAAAAAACCAAACACACCTATGAGAAAGTAAGTATTCCACCTTTGAGGCTGTGTATAGTCTTCTATTTGTAACAGTACTACATCTTCCAAAATTGGTTCTTTCCTACCTAGGTAGGTTTAGCAAGGAGTATGTTTTACATATATATATACATATATATATATACATACACACACATACACACTAGCTTGTTTCTACGTGTTTCTTCATGTACAAGAAAATCAATGAAATTATTTATAGTAGCCAAAGCATAAATGCATTGGAACTTGTCAGTTTTGCAAGATGCTCTGATTACACTGGGTTCATTCCAAATATCATGTACAAACAGTGTGTCTCCCAACATGCCTGAAGTGTTTGCTGTAACATTCATATTTCATGAAGAGTTGTTATAAAGAGGAAAATGTTACATTCCAGTGAATTGTGGAAGTACAGATTACTGGGAAATGTTATGAAATTTTGAACCAGCAAGATATGATTATGGAGGGGTAGATTTCTGAAGGGACAAAACCAGAAAATAGAAACGGGAATTAAGTTAGTGATATGAAATTCCTCTTGTGGAAAGATTGTGGAAAATAGTCTGATTAGCAAGGCTGCTTTGTATTACTGAAATTACTGTAGTCATTTCATTTTAAGGAAATTTTTAAAGTATTTTCCATCCTGGTAGAAATCAAGAATGCTTTTATTTTCTGTGAAATTGAAGTGGGTGACAAGCATGTTAACATGGGGCTTTTAACATGGATAGTGGCTAGATCTGAACTGTGGGGTGTATGAGCTCTGGAGGTGCTCTCAGTATTCCCTCTTGATCATGGAGCTCCTGAATCTGCTGGAGTGCACTGCAGATCCTGATCCTGCACCAGTGTTTCCTTCCAAAGGCAAACCTTTTGGACACAGGGATGATGCACAGCCAACCAAGGTCGCAGCCAACCAAGAGGCAGAATGCAGCCAAGGTCTGCCCAGTTAGACCAGGACCCCAGGGTTTGCTGCACCTGCGAAGGCTGCATCTGTCACACAGTCTAGGCTCAACTTGATTGAGCTTACAGTGTGTTTTCATACCTTCTATATTTTGGCTTGCCCACCTATTAAAAAAAGGAAGAATGCAAAAAATTTTAGAAGATTCTTAAAGAAAATGTACGAATCTTGAGCTAGGTAAAAGTAATAGGTCCTTTAACACAAACTTATTAACTGCTCAAATATAGTTCCAAAATGCTTAGTTTGTATTCTGCAAAGCACCTTGCTGCCTTTAGCACTGACTGTTCAGCTGAATGGCATGTGTCAAGCATCTTTTCCTCTTGGAAAATGGACACATTTTTTATGAATATGGGGCATTTTTGCAACGTATATTTGGTGTTGAAAAAACCTTTTCATCTAACTTGTTTACATAAAGACGTTTTTGTACATGAGCCAGTCTCAATGGGGAAAATGCTATAAATCTTTTGGCAGTCTGAGAAACAGTCTCAGAAGAAATATTTGTAATAAGAAATATTTGATTTATATCTATTCTTGGCAAGAGAGTGACCAAAGAAAATTTCCCTTGTAGAACACAACCTGCATCACTATTTGCTGCTGTAACATACTGAGGACATTTAGGGTGACATAGCTGAAAACTTCTGTCAATATTGACATCTTTCAGAATTTATTGCTACAGAATATAAAATGCACAATGTCTGAAGCTGAGGAGATTGCTTCCTTAAGAGGACTTAGAGTTTTTAAAAAAATTGCAATAATTTTACTTGCCAACTTGATGGGTTCAGGTTGCATGGAGGTTACATGCTGAGCTCTGCAGCTGTGGTTCACAAACACTGGCAATAAACTGATTCAAGCAGATTATTTAGAGATGTGCCTCCATTACTGCTGCAAGAGACTAAACATTATGCTATGCTTTTGGAGAGTTTCTGCCTAGGGCTCTACTGCTGGTGTTAGCTTCATTAAAAAAGCTGTCATTTATAAATTGTCCCATTTGTTCTTATTTTCTTAGAAGCCAATCTGACTAAACAAAAGGAGACTATAATAATTTTTGGACATATGAGGAATAATTAGAGTATTTGTCTTAGCCCACCCTTTTCTTTAAAAGTTCTTCTTCAGAAAGTGTAAGTCATCACCAAAAAACCACATTTTCCTCATGCCCAGCTCAGCTGCAGGGTGCGTGGCTAGATGAAAATACAAGCATATTAGACTTGTGCCTCCAGAGAGCTATATTTAAAGACAGATGTGCAGAAATCATATCAAATAAATTTAAGCATTACTTTGCATGTTTATAAAAGTTCTTGAGGTTTGGCTCAGTACCATTCTGCTTTATCTTAAGGTGTCCCTTGTTCGCTGCTCTCTTCCCCACAGGGAGCTCTTTGGGTGTGCAGGTTTTATGCTGTTAAAATATTCCAATTCAGGTCTTGTGAACAGTTTCCCTGAAAGGTATACCTTTTTGAAGCATTATATCCTAAGCAGTTGAATGCCTGGTCCTGCCACTTGGGTTTTTATAGAGCCCATATATCCTATCTGAGTAACAGCCATGAAACAGCAGTGTCTGGTGCACCAAGACTCTAGCTTTTCTCTTTGAAAATTATGCAGGCAGGAAGAAATGGCAGTGGATGCCTGTAACATTTGCCCCTTACACCTGAAAAAGGCCACAGCATTACTTGGCTCGTACTGAAGCTAACTACTCAAGAAGGGAAATCCTGCCTGGTTTATGGGAATACTGAAGAAAGCAAGCCAGTACCTAGAAAGCAATATGATATTCTGTACTGGCTGGTATGCAGCGTGATTATGACCAGCAACCCCCCACCCTGACATTCCAGTAAACTTTATGGACTAAATGGAAAAAAAGCAAGAAAAGCTGCTAAGCCAAAGAAAAATGGAAGTAGACATTGGTAGTGTAATTCTTGTGATTTCAAATCCTCTTCATGATGTCTGCCAGCTTTGGTTTTCCAGCTGAAGTGCCAAATGATCTGTTACCTACATGGTTAATATAAATACAGATACTGGAGTATATTGGTGAGCCAATGGACTTTCTCCTTCCTGTTAGAATGCTGTGCTGAGATCCTGAGATGTGTTTTAGGTAGGATTTTCATGTGCTTGAAAAATATTTGGGGCCAACACAGTCTTTGGGGCACAGATTAGGTCTGGTTTACAGTTGCAGACATCTGAGCATGCTTCTAACTCTGCAGAAACAGACTATATTGTGTGATTTGTGAGCTCAAAAAGTGAAAACCTGTGACGATTGTACAGATATGTATGACCAACATATCTGTCAGATTCTGGACTTTTACAGGGCATGCAGAACTGATTAGGAATTAGAAAACCATGCAGAAGTGGGCTGGTCTTACTAAAATGTCTGTTTGATTTAAATTTAATTTTATTTAAAACACCTTTAAGCCTGTTAGGAAAGCAGCGTCTACCTTCCACAAGAAGTATTGTAAGATCTTTGCGTCTGGCAAGCTTACTCAGTAGTATTATCTATGGTTAAACCTGTCTGATGTTTCTCATCATCAAACTATTTTTAACCTTGCTTTTAAAGTTGCTTTTAATCCTGCAAGCTAGGACTAAATTTTTCCATGCTATAATTTTGCCTCAGGTTGTGTTTTATATTTTATATTTGGAAAACAAAACAAGACAAAACAAAAAAACCCCAACAGAGTAGTAAGGGTAAGGTAATAATTTTGGTATTCCTCTCCTTTCAGGAAGCTTTAGTTCTATACTTTCATGGGGCTTGAAAATTCTCTTTGTTATATACTTCATGATTATCTGCCCCAATTCACCTCTGAGATCTTGTAATTTACACACAGTTGGGAGACTTGCCAGAGCTCAGCAGTCCATCCTTGCTTATCATGCTCAGTTCCTTCCTGGCTCCTAGGAAGAGCTGGACATTGCACATGCACTTTCTTTAGGACAGTTGGGTGCACTCCCATAATCTCATGCACTAAAATCATGTTCCTCTTGAAAATGTTGCCTCACGTGGTCTGGGCATGAGTGCTTCTTTCCAGTTTTGTTGCTGGGACAGAAAATAAAACTAATGTCTGCTTACAACCACCTTGCTGGTGCCCATACATTGTGGAGGTTGAATCTGTCTGGTGTGACCAAAAAGAGGGGGGAAACTGAAACTGAAAACTGAACTGAGGAAGAAAGAAGTGAGCAATACCAACAAAACAGTACCAAAAGGAAATTCCTTCTAAGGAGTTAAAACCAGGCTGTGCATAGTACACAGTAATGAGCACAGTACAATAGCCAAGTGACGATAGGGGTCCAACAGAAAATGGTTGTGTGCATTCATGTAATGAAAACCTGTATTGCCTGATTAAGTTTGCCCAGGCAATTTTCATTCTGGCCTTCCTCGACCTCTGAATGCTTGGCTTTGAACCAAAAAGTTCTTCAGGTTCTTCTAACATATAATGTGTCATATATAAATGATGCCTTTGTTTTGTAGTTTCTCACTTCAATGCTTCCTCCTCTTCACTGAAGGAAAATAAAAGCCATTAAAGATGATAATGAGCAAAGAAAAATGTATTGGTAAAAAGTGTGCTAAAGTTGGACTTGGAGATTGGGATCCTGAGGCTGTTTTGTAGCATCTGAAAAGAAAACTACACTTTCAGCATGAGGAACTGGACAGCCGGGCTTTTCATCAAGTCCTGCTTTGATAGGCAGTCACTTGCACTTACCTTCACAACATATTTGACAAAGAAGGTGCTAGCTTACTGCAGGCTTTCTCCAAAACATTTGAAATGGTCATTCAGAACTGTTTATTTATGAGGAACACACACACCCCCACACCCCCACACATTTTTTTCTATTTTACAAGGCAACCATTAAGGACAACGAGGAAAAAAATCATTAGATTGAATGAGGGTTGAAACAGCAAAGGGAACAGAATTTCTGGGGCAGTAATTTTAACCTTACATCAATAATATCTTCATTTGTATTTGTGTCACTCCTTACTTTGTCCAGTAAGAATGTGATCCAACTTACCTGCCCCTTCTACGCAGGAGCAACCTGCCAAATTCATATGTTCTTATTACTCATTTGCTTTCAATTAAAAATAAGTTTCAAGTTAATTGGTAATTCAAAGACAAATTGATCTGATCTGGCTGGTCCAGAACATCTTTTAGAAGAAAGTAAACTTGTGCTTGTTGGGATGTTTTTTGCTTTTTTTCCTTTTGAGTCTGTTTTGACTTTGTTCAGAGAGGAAAAAACAAACTAAACCAAAGCAAAGCAACACCACCACCCCCACCACCCTCTCAACATCTGCTTCTTGTGCTGGAGGGATTCCTGATTCCGTGGAGTGTGGGCTTCTCTGGCACACCTGTGTACCGAGGGAACCCAAGACAAAAAAGAAGCTTTTTTGTCTCTCCTGCTGTGGGAGCTTGTTCTTTAAAGACAGACACACAAACACAGCAGGCTGAATGGAAGACAGAACAGAATGGAGAAAAAAAATGTTATTTCCTTTTTGGTGACTGGGTCTTGGTTTTCTTAATTTCAGTTTGCTGGAGCAGGGCATTTGCATAGAAGAATGGAGACCAGGTTTGGTGTCAGGAGAAAGCTGTATAGACCTGGCTATGCCACTCCCTTTCCATTTCCTCCTCCTCTCTCCCTCTCCTTTCCTTTCCAATTTTATAAACTAAGATTCTCCTTCAGTTAAGTCTCCGGTTGTTGGTTCCACATGTATACATGTGCTCACCTGCACGCACACACCTTTTGGCTTCCAGTCGCTGCACTGACTCACCTAGCCTACTGTTCCTTGTGTTTTACACTGCAGAGCTGCACGACTTCTGCTGTGACTCAGATTAGAGTTCCTTACTGCTGAGCCCACTCCGCCAGAAAAACCTCTGTTCTATCCTCAGAGTTCTTTCTTTGTTTTTTTCTTAATCCCAGTGTTAGCCTGTTTTTCAGCAGCTCTTAGTTTGCTGTCCATAAGCAATCCTTTAAACTGCTTCTGAGTGTCCTGCCTTCAGAAAGGCTTACATTTGAACAATTCCCTGCTTGAAGAGAGGCCACACCACAAACAGATGGATACTTACTGTGTCCCCATGGGCTAGAAAAAAACCCCACAGCCTTTATCTCATCAATCCCAAAACCAAAACAAACAAACAAGCAAAACACAAAAATAAAGGGCAAGGGTTCATTTTTGCTACCTGTTAAGTGTATGGGGACAGTATCTGAAGTGAGATCTTGAACTATGCTTGAACACATCCATTGGAGACAGAACTGTAAAATGTTTTTTCAGCCTTCAGGACTCTTAAACCTGTAATGGCCAAGCAAAGAAAGAAATTCTCATTGAACAAGGTAGAAGATCAAGAGAAGTTCTCCTGTCTCAGAGGGGAATGATCCACCTGTGCCCCCCTCCCATCAAAGCTGAACATTCAGTGCTATATTATAGCAGCAAGAGCAGGCAGCCATGATGAAGGCAGCTGTCATAGAGATCACCTTCACTGTAAGCTCTGACCTTTGTAGTCCCTTGCTCTGCAGCACTGCACTCTCCTGTAGCCTCCTCAGCACCAGGCTGCCCCAGTACTGCCTGTTGCACTGGCTTGGTACCCAGGAGAGACCCCATGGAGACACCAGGGCCCTCTGGTTTCTGTATGCACCACCACATTTCAGGTGCTCTTCTGCAGCACTTTTCACAATTATATGAACTGTCCCCCAACAGGGGCATTACCTTGGTGTAGTCATTCTCCTGAGATTCCTTCATAACTGAGGTGGTCCTGTGATTTGTGATTGCAGCCTGCAGAGTCTCTGCAAAAACGGCCACTGGAAGGAGTGTGGAAAGTAGCCAGTTATGGAGACCAAAGTGCCTAAGGATATGGTGTCTGTCCTCTGCCCTTTGACCCATCGTACAGTCCCTCAGAGACCTACAATCCAGGTTATTGAACCTCACGATGCTTTATGCTCTAGAGATGAGGCATAGGGGAACACAGGTACTATTTGGAGACCAGCTGTCCAGAAATCTCTGTACTAGCAAAATGTGCACCTGAATGGGACATTGTAGATACTCCAGTCACCATGACAGGAGAAGCCTCTTTCTTCTCTCAAACTAAAGTTAGTTCTGCTGTATTTTAGGCTTGTGTCGTAACATCTTGTCAGAGAATGCAGACCAAAATACTGAGGTGTTCAAATAAAGATTTTTGGCAGGTTTTCCTAAGTGACAAACTTAAAGTGTTGGTGAAAAGGTGGATTTAAAGTCCCTTTTTAAGTACTCGTATGGTGACAGTTCCACTGCTCTGTGTGTGTGTGTTGCCAGCAAGGGTCAATTCAAACATGCAGTGCAGTTACTCACTTGTAAGTGAAGCTGGACTATGGATGATAATTCAGAGTTTAGTGAGTCACGACTATTGCATGTCTTTCGCATAAATTGGAAATAGTCGTTCTTGTCATCCCATTAATTTTGCTGGTTATTGAAGTCCAGAATTTTTCTAGAAAATCTGATTTAATAGTGCCACGTTTTGTGCAGGATTACTTTGGCTTACAAACCCTTAGGGCTCCTGGGCTGTAAACTTGTTCCAACTCAGAAGCAGAAAACGAGATGTAGCAATACTCTACTTAATACCTGTAAACACATCTGTACTTTAACAAGCATTTTCCCCCATATTTTTTTTTTTTTTTCCCCCAGGAGCAAAGTGCACAGTAGGGCTTTTCTGGAAGCTGGTTGCAGAAACATGACCAAACTCATTCACTGTGCAGGGTAAAGCACAGTTTTGGCTTTTGTTTCACTCTGTAGTCAAGGACACCTCCAACAGGGTTTTAGAAAATGTCACTCTCTTCCAGAAGGTAGAATAGAAAACGTTACATGCTGTTGTTGTACATGAATATGTTATTGACAGTCTTGCTGCCACGTTTTCTGACAAAGCACAGTGGAAAAACAAACAGGGTAAGTGTGTTCTTTTTCTATAATACCAACACAGATATCTGTTGAAGGTGGAGAGTTTGGTCCCCACCGCTTTAGGTTAATGTGGAACTTGGAATGTGATAGAAACAGGGGTGGTTCCTCTCCAGAAAACTTCTGAATACCAAAAAGTAAATCCTCTGGGAAAATACTCAATGGGACCAGAGATATAGAAACAGATCTACATAGATAGGCATTTGTATATGGTTAGAGAAGATCTGTGGTGCCCTAGCTGGAATATTCAGGGGAACTATGGAATCTGAAGGTGCTGTAAAGTTTGGCAAAATTAATGATTTATGTATTTTTTTCTTCCACGGAAACACACAGAGTAAGGTGGAAGGGAGCCTAACGGGTCATCTAGTCAAACAAAGCAGGATTAGAACTACTTACAGTATTCCCATGAGATGTTTGCTTGACTTGGTGTCTTAGAGGACTTTATACTTTTCCTGGACAGTTTACTACAGTTTTTTGTTATGTTCATGTTTAAAAGATTGGGGAAGGTTTAAAATTTCTTATATATGTATTTCAAAAGTACTGAGAACTGACACTCTCACCGAGGTATCTTTATGCTTGACTTGCTCTTAATCAAATCCTGCATGCCACACTAGAAAGGCAGTTACAACAAATGGTTAATATCTGTCACATGAGAGGTGTTTCTCTACTTGCCGTCAGATATTTACAAGTTCAGTATAAGCTTGTTATCCTTGGCTCCTTTTACAGAAATAGGCACCTTTGAAGGGTAATTAATCTTTCCTTTTCAGCCACTCAACCTTTGGGAGGTAGAAACTCGTGATTTCCTACAGTTAGTGCCTTGAATAAAACCCTACCTCCACTTTCAACTTTTTCATGTTTCTTTTGCAGGAGTATGCATGTAACAAAGTTTGGGATGTATGTTTGTTGAAACAGTGATTTCAAAACCCAAACAAACAAATTAATGGAAGTTTAAAGAAAACAAGTGTCAGATTGAAGAGGATTTGCTATTGAGAACAGGTGTTTTAAGCTATCAGAGAGTTAAAATGTGACAATACAATCCATTGTTATTCAAGCATTCAGTTTAAATGTCAGATACAAAACACGTTCCATTAATTCTGTTTGAATAAAACCAAAACAAATACACTTTTCTAGTAAATTATCTCCAATATAGGATATGTTTGAGAACAATGCAAGTTCCTCACAAAAGGAGACTACATTTTCATTTAGAATTTTGTTCCTTTGTCTACAGCAACTCTTTCAATACCCCTACATGGACAATTAATGCCTAATTGAAAGAAAAATGAAACAATCTGAAATACTTATCTTTGCATTCTCTATATGTATCTGCCAATACAAACTATCTTTTAGATCCTGATTATCATTGTCCCATTTTTTTGTGCCTAAGTAGGTATTCTCTTTTTAACAAGACCGGAGAATATAGTGCTACAATGTTGTGCGGATTCACACCTTTCATACTTTGCTCCATACCCTGGAGATTTCTCCTCTCATGCTTATATTCCTCCTAACACAGTGTAAAATACCCAAGAGGAGAAAGAAGTCAGTGAGATGGCTATCCTCTGCTACTAGTGTTGTCTCTGCTGCCTTAAATATTGCAAGAACATTTTTTTTTGCAAAATTGATTTTACCAAATGAAACTAAAAGTTCTAAAATGTCTACAGTGATTTGATCAGTGTTTTAAAATCCTATCCACAGACAGGATCTATTTTAAAACAGCTAGGGCTTGTTACTTGGAGTTTCTTGAGTGTAGATTTGAGTTCATTAGAATATTTTGATTGCATGAGTCAACTTATTCTTAAATGCTAACAGCTGTACAAATCCAGAGGTCAAACCTGTAAACTATTTCACTCTCCAGATACTTGTTTAGCTTCCCTCACTGAGGTTAGTATTATATATCTCGATCATAACTCTGGTAGTTTTAATTTTAACAAACCTCAAATCTTTTGGTGCAGTGAATAAGGTAAAATCATAAATGTTTCTCTGTCTTAGTTATTTTTTGCTATCTACTTGTCTTATTACTTTCTATATTTCTTCGTTCCCGAATTTAGCACTACAGTGTGTTAACTCACAGAATTAAATAATGATAACTAAAATAACTCCATTACTGAAATTCATTTGAGGTTTTAGTAATGTTTTCTTACATATCTCAAACTTGTCTTGTATATACTATTTTTTCTTTATCCAGGAAAATGTTTTCAATGTGGTGGTATAAATTTCCTAACAGAGGAAAAATTAGAAATAAATACTGCTAGGCAGAAAATTGTGTAAGTAAAGAAGTGAAACAACTCACTACTTTTTACTCTGGCTTTTCAGTTAATTGTGTTTTATTTTATCATTCCTGGTATCACGATAATATGTCAAGGGGTGTGTGTGTGTGTGTGTGTGTGTGTGTGTGTGTGTGTGAATACTGGGCGGACTATGGGGGGGATCGAGCGGACTGAGGACCCTGGGGGGCCGTATCCATCCCGTGGGCTGTAGTTTGAGGACCCCTAATTTAGAGAATGAAAATTAAATATTTTTTATGGTTCTGTAGGTCTGCAAATATTTTAAACAAACAAAAAAAAATTTGAAAATACCTGTCAGATAATTTTCAGGAAATTAGGCTTGCTGTTAGTTTTTCCAGCTGGAAGAAGAAAACGGTTAGATTCTTGGGTAAGTTATCACTTGTGAATATGCTGAGTTTTGAAGAAAAAAGTGCAAGTTTAAAATGAAGTGCCTTTTACTGGGACTGAATTTGGCCTGATTTTAGGTCCCACCTTCACCTTATCATGTTTTGCCTATGTGCAATGTTAATTCATTGCTCTCTCTACTTACAAGTCATGTCTCTGTTGCTGGTATTTTGGTGCTAATATATTCCTACAGAATTCCTAAACTATAACGCATCCTCTCTCATGAAAGCACTGGTATGAAAAATATTTAGCCTTAGCTGCCACCACACACCAACGAAGTACCAGGAATAGACTGTGATTAAGCCACTTTGCAGTGCCTGTGTGTTAAGGCTGTTTGCTTGCTAAGCTGCAGCCATGCCAGTGTGGGATGCCTTTTTCTTAGAGAACCATCCCCAACGCTCCCTCTGGCTGCAGGCTTCCTTATTCTAGTGAGGAAGGTGGTGTGGGAGAGGATTTCAACGTGACACCTCCTAAGAAAAGCCAAAGGGGAAAGGATGCTTGTGGGAGTCCATAGCTCTTTCACACACTGACGAATAATGATACTATGGTGTATAATGTATTGGAATTATATACTATAATGTGTTGATATTATTACATGTCTTAACTTTTTCCCTTATAACACTCTCTGTTCCTTTGCTTATTTGATGTTTTCAGAAGATGTGGTTGATGGTGCTAATTATTTTGGGAGACAGAGCAGGTGATAGTGGATTTGAGTATCTGTAGCTACTCAGCAGAGTAACTGGATAATGCAGAATCCAGGTAATTGATCACAAGTACTTGGATAAAGTGCTGCTGTGTGGAGCCTGAGCCTCTTCTACTCATGTTATTTACCACTACAGCTCCCCTTTATAGGAGGCTGCCAGTACTCCTTACATAACTTTGCAATAATTTGAATCTAATCATATTAACTTCATGTCAAATAAGGAATGTAACTGGAAATCTGGCTAGCATCTTACTCTCTGCTATTATCATAAACTCTCTATTAATCTAAAGAACTACTGAGTGTAATTAGAGTAGCAGAAAGTTCCAGCCAAAACTCCAGAGCTGCAGCCTGGGCAGTTTTTATGTGCTCAGCAAGGACAGTTTATGCATAGCTGCCTGCTATGCAGATAGCTGCTTTATCTCATCTTGGCACCACATTTATTCAGAGGGCAGTGCTGAGCTAATCTGCCATCCTGGGAGACCTAGTCTGGTGACTCAAAAACTATTAATTTATTCCTCACCGGCAGAGATTTCTGTAATTTCTTTTTCTCTTATATGACAACCATAAAGCCAATCAGTATGAGTTGATGGATTTTTTTTATTTTTTTTTTTTTGAAGTGACAGCTTTCTCTGATCTGTCTTTATGACCCTTGTGGAGACACCCTGGGATACATTTGCTCTTTCAAAGGAATATGCTGCCTGTTGCCTCACCTCAGGAGAGCAGGCAGGGCTGCAGCAGGCTCGGCACAGCGCTCCACGGGCAACTTTTCATTGTGTCACGTCTGCCTTTACACAGGGAGAACACTTGAATCACAGGAATATGTCCCAACATTTTAAGATACTGGTGTTTGTGATGTGAAATACTAACTAGACATATTATTCTAAACCTGTGAGTGTAATGGTGTATTTTCTGCTCCCTCAAGCATGCTTCTGGATTTCAGTGCCAGCTATGCATTTGACCATGGGCTAACAAACTCTGTGTGACTTTTTAGCATTCAACTATTGTTTTTTCTTCCTCAGTACATAGAGGCTTGCAGTAAATAATGGCTATGGTAGGACAAGTAAGAGTCTAATGGATAGTGCATAAAGATTAGCAGTCAGATGTGCCTGCTGGTTTGAAAAAGATATGTTTAGTGCAGTGTACAGAGCCCTGACCCCAACTTCATGGCATGTTGCCCAGAGAGTGAAATCTAGTCCAACAATAAATCACCAGAATTTGTTCTATTTGACTGTGTTAAAGCAACAGTCTGTAAAAGCTAGGACCACCAACTACGTTGTTCCTGCTACATATCTGCTGTAACCAAATCACCACTGCTTTTTATAAGCCAAATGTTACTTAGATGACCAAGAATATAATTTAGCAAGTACAGGACTGTGCTGTTCATCACTCAACAATCTGCGTTTAATTTTCAGTACATCCACATCTAGTTTCCCTGGTGAAAGTTTCACCATATTGAAACCATATTTTGTTGCTTTTCATATCGTACCCTTCATCTCTTGCTATGAAAATTCTAACCATCGTTTCCAGTTACTTAAAAAAAAAAAACACCACCAAACCTTGAGATAAAGCATCATTTTAGCTTGCCCTAAACAAGATAAGAATTTAAAAAACAGTTAATAGTGTTGCAAAAGATTTCCGTTGTTGGACCCTAAAGCTGCTGGACCAGGCTTTTTCCTGCTTTTAGTGATCTTAAGAAATATCTTGCTTTTACAGCTTCTAACATTTCAAACTCTTTTTGGTTTGTTTTTTTTAATGTGGAAAAGAGGACAAGATGGCAGAATTCGAAGAATTTAAGTGAATTTCTTAGGAGTGTTAAGCATATAGCCAATTTTTTTTGGGTGGGGTGGGAACAGGGATACTTTGCCTAGAAAACACTGTGCTGTTTAAAACTAGTCAGTAACAGTTTAAATTCACAAAAGCAGTGAGCCCTCGCATTTCTCCAGGTTACTTCTCCACACATTGGAAAGATACTGGAAGTATAAACTGTGACTGGCTAGTCACCTTTGGATGGGTAAGAGCCACATTATTACCTGAGTTAAAGAGTAACCAAGCCTCTCTTCTTATTTGACCATATGATCACCCTTCTGAATGGGAAGACGGGCTGAAAAGTCATCATAGCCTTACAGATCCAGGGAGACACTGGGATGTGTTACAGGAGAGGTATCGTGACTGACCAAGTGGGCCTGTGGTAAACAGCAAGTGTACAAATGATCTAGAAATAGCCTTACGTGGTATCATTGATTAACATTAACCCCAAGCTAAACGTGTTATTTATAGTACAATATTGGATTTTGCTTCTTTTTTTTTCAATGGAAAAAGCAGAGTAATTGGTTCCTATGGTAAATTTCTATTTTAAAAGACAGCTCAAACCACTCGCACAAACACAGACACACTAATGGCCTCATGCTGCTCCACTCACTCACAGACCAGGATGGAGGTCCACTAGTGAAAATACATGTACAATACATGTACATATACATATATATATATATATACACACACTTATGTGTGTGTGTGTGTATAGTGTGTGTTTGTATAGCCCCTCCAGCCAGCGGTCTGAGCCTGGTTGCTGCACACACACACACACACACACACACACACCAACACATGTGCACCCCTTACCCAGGAAAAGAGTTAAAAAGGGATTCAATAAGAAGATAGGAGAGAACGTGCTGATCATGTGCAGAGCACAGACAGACAAACCAATCGTCCAGCAGCTGTCTACATGCAACCAGCTCTTTTTTATCTCCTTGCCTTTCCATTTTCCTACACTTGCTCCTCCCCAAATCTTCTAGATCCCTCCCTTTCCCCACCTGTAGCTCCTTCTCTGGTGAGGTGGCCTGATGGCTCCTGTGATGGGCCTGGAGGGGTTCCTGTTCCCTCCACAACTCCATCTCTCTGTAGTCCTTTCTGTGAATGCAAGCAAAGTTTTTATCATACAACCTAACATTATCCATTAATAGTGTGCTAGAAGTTTTGTAAATTAGGAAATGTCAATAAAAATTTAATGGCTTTTTGTGAAGCATTCATCAGGAGGCCAGCATCTCACTTGGATGAGGTATGACTCCAGAGTGGGGATGTTGGGCATGTTCTCAATGCACATCAACAGGTGTGAGGGGCTGGATGGGAATAAAAAGTGGCTTGTCACACATTTTGTCTCCAGGTCTCAGGTTCTGAGAACTGTTCTAGCTGTGGGCATAAGTCTGAGCAATTTGGACTGTCCTGTGCTCTGCCTTCACTGCAGCCACAGAATGGGGCACGGTTATCGAGTCTGAAATGATCTCTGTAGGACGCCCCCTTTAAGAGCTGCCCAGGTTCCAAGTCAGTCTGACATTCTCCTGAATGGGCAAAGGTTTTCCAGCATTTGGTGTGTTTTCCTTAAAAGGAGTTCAGATTGTTGGGTTGGTAGGAATGTACCAGATCAGTGCTTAAGGCTATCAATTTTTACAGCAGGTTTTGTGCAGCTTTAGCTGATCTTAGCAGAGTATTTTGAACAAAAAAACAACAAAAAACAAAACAAACCAGCTATACTGGGTTGGATTCTGCAGAGATTTGCTACTTTCCCTGCAGTAGACACTGAAACATGGAAGAGCTGAAGTTAATTGGGGAAGACTGTGGGATGAAGATGGCAACCAAAGAGGTGAAGGGTCAACTCTTTTGGGAAATCTGAGCTTTAACAAGCTCATCCTGCTAGCTTTTAGCATCACTGAAAAGTAAGGACTGCTACCCTATGTCTATCTTGGCTCTTGGTGTATCACACCTCTGATATATGCCTCTCTTTTACAAAATAAACCCAGAAAATACTAATTTTTTTTTACATTGTGGGCCATGTGTTTCAGTATCATCCATGCTATTGGGGGTACTACTGTCATTTTTGCTCCTGGAATTGATATATTTTCATCTACTTAACAAGGAGCTTTTATGGGATTTTTCCACATGCTTTCCACTCATTTTTCTCAATGAACTGTGCAGACAAATCCTTCAAAGGGCTTTGGCTGTAGGCTGCTGTTGCCTCTTCGTGGAATGGTGTGGCTAAAACATGTCACGCAGACCCTCAGCACTCACTGCTGTGGCAGAAGAGGTACCTCTATCATTTTCATATGCCTACCTGTATGCAAAAACCCTTATTTTTTAAAAAGGTACTTACACATCTCTGCAACAAAGATCTAAATATATATGTCTCAATATACTTTATTTGTCCAAAGCATGTGTGTATGCAGAGCAGAGGTTGCATAAAAATAAATCAATGGATAATATTTGCAAATGTCTCTCACAGTAGCAAAAGTTATCACTAGAAATCAGCACCCACTTTCTAATGAGATCTATTTATTTATCAGAGCTGCTAGTAAAATGCTACAAAAATGTCTCTGAGATTGCTCAGCTGACTTGCAACTCATTTGAGATAGTGCAGAGATTTCAGGTACCACTGAGTACGATGCAATGTGAACACTTTTAGGGTTCTAATCCTCGTGCTTGTTTGCTTAGGGAAAAAAAATTCTACCAGCTGGAATGATTGCTTTTTCAATGCCTTAAATCAAACATACCTGGAGGCCTCAAAATGAGAAAAGTAAATATTTGCAAAAAAACCCTGTCTGTTTGCAGGGTTCTTCTTAGCCTGGTTCCTCTCCGACACTTTCATTTTCCTGCCTGTACACTCTTTAGAAACTTAAAAGGAATACAGAGAGATCCTGGACACCTAAAAGCAGCTAATAGGCAGGGCTTGTGAGTTGGAGGAAGAGATTAAAAGCAAGAACAGGATAGTCTTTCAAGGCTGTTTTAACCTTTCTACACACTTGACTGCTTTGAGCTCATCCTGTTTGATAGAAAGAACCAAAATTAAAGTAAACCAGAAGGGCAAAAATTTGCAGTTTACTACACTTAATTAAAAGGTTTAACAAACACTTTCTGTTTATTCCTTGCTTGGAGAAAAAGGCTGGTCTTTCATAAAATGCCTTATTGTATTTTCACTGAAATAAAAAAGTGCAAAACTCAACAATCTTTCTGTCACCATGTTTAGTTATTTGTGAGGAGGAGTGTTTACATACGGTAAAAAAGGCAGATACACTTGCAACCTTGCATTTTTTTGCTGTTTTTGTTCACGTGACAGCATTTTTATTAGAACATAGATGTCGAAGGGATCTCTTTGGGTCACTGGGTGCAAACCCCTGCTATTGCAGCCAATGTTAATATATGTGGATAATCCCCACCATAAAAACTGATCAAAGTCTGGAGCAGTCAGATTTAAAACCTACTAGAAGTTTGGGGTTGGTTTTTTTTTTCAGAATTTCATTCCTGTAACTATTACAGACCTTTATCTAATGTCCAGGCTAAATTTGTTTTTATCTTTTCTTACTAGATAGTTATATGTTAACATATACTGTGAAAAGAGTAAATTAACAGAGGGATATTGTAACAATTTGTGAATCCAGTTAAATTCTCCAGAGCAGGGGATGCTGTGCCAATACAAATATTTGCATGGTACTAAAAATTAATGTATGTGGAAGAACATAAATTGAGTAATTCAGTGTGAGCTTTTAAGACTTCCAAATGATTTTTGCATCTCACTTTTATGTAAAAGATATGTTGGTAGAAATCTCTGAAAGTGCAACCAGGCACGTTGCTCATATGCTATAGGTTATATTTTAAAAAAACATAATGACAGAAATAATTTTGTTTGTTTGTTATTTTAATTCATGAAAAAACAGTGTAAAACTATTACTTTTAAAGAAACTTTGAAATTCACTGTAAATAGTTTTGAGGGATTGAAAGTGTATAAACATGCACATACGAGAGTCTATTCATCCTGTGATGTGGGAATGGCCAAGTTCTGCACAGACTGTGCCCCTTTCACAAGCCACATAGGCACAGGAGGACAGGCAGTTTCTCATCTATGAGGGTAGGCACTTCTGCAGGCTTGTAGGGAAGATGTCTGAATTGATTTCTGAAAGAGTCATGGTGGTCCTCAAGTACAGGCTAGGCTTTCTGTAAGGGGTACCTCAACCTCTTTTGCCCTGCTTCAGGGAGAATGAGTCATGGGATTTGGTGGTGGTTTATCCCTCACTCTCTTGCTCTCATGTTGCCCAGGGGCAATTGGTACATTACTCTTTGCACTAATATTTCTACCAAGGTGGTCAAAATACATTGTTTGAGGAGTGTTGCAGTGGACTGATCCTTATACTAGATCCTCCTTGCAGCTGACTGGCAGAAAGAGAAGGTAGGACAGCTTTGAACTGATTTCTGCCACACTTAGAAAGCAGGCGGTGGAGTGATGATATACTTCATGTTGGGATGCAGCAACAAATGTGATACATATTCTAAGCGTATACATGGAGACACTGCTCAAGTACTTGCACAGTCTGGCCACTGGGACTATGTCATCTGTTATAGATAATTCTCTATTTTGTACTAGCTCGTGTATTTTTATGTTCATTCAGGTATTCAGAGAGTGCCTTATTTTCTGCAAATAGCCATATTTGTAGAACAACAAAAATCCGAGGATCCCAGCCACAGATTGCACTTGTGCTGCAGTGCAGGACACGGAGAATTTCAGGGACCCACTGTGTTTATTATTCATGTTAACGTAATCTGTCTTGTTCTACTCTGCAAAGTTACTTGTGGAAGTACTCACTTGGGATTCATTGGATGTTCATCCTTGTTATCGCCAGGTTGGCATCTACGAATTTCAGAAGTTTAAAGCTGTGGTCATTCTTTATCACCACAAAGCTATGGCAGCTTTTAATCCCACAAAAAATATTATGAAAGCTAGGCTGGTTCCTTTCCAACCCTCTTATTTTGATTATCACTAAAGCTTATAGCACAATTTCTAATCTACACTTGTTCGGCGTCACTGATCTCTACCCAGTAGCAACAACTTAACTGTGTGTCTCCAAAGGGACTACGGTATACGCATCTGCAAGGGTATTTGGGAAGCTTGATTAAGAAATGGAATCCTTCTGTATTTCTGAAACAGATACAGCTTCAAAGGAAGGCCGTGCAAATGTAGCTGAAAGGTTCCCACAAACGTTGAGGCTTATATTACAGTCATCAGCAGTGGTTCTACCACATCCATGCCTCTTCTCGCTCCTGAAACATTCATGCAAGTATAGATTTGTTCAAGTAGACATCTACAAAGAGACAGTTACTTAGAGAGTTCTGTGTCTAAAGAAATCACTATTTGTAGTCTTTTAACCTACCTTTTACTCTTGTGTACAAAGTGTCCATCATCCAAAAGGGATGAAAAAACTTTCACACGATAGAGGCAGAGTGTTAGAAACAGTAGTAAGCAGACAAGTGACTTTCTCATTATATCTTATAGATTGTATTTGCTTGGTATTACCATTATTTGCTTGGTATGATTATTTAGTCAGTATCTTGACAAAATCACGTAGGCCTATACACTATTCCTGAACAGGGGAACTGAGTTATAAAATGTACTGAAAGCAAACAATTTGACAATCATTGTGAAAAATACAGCTTGACAACAAATATGCTTATTAAAATGGACACACTTCATTATTTTCAATAAGAGGGTAAAACAGATAAAAGAGTGGCATTCATGGCAGTGTTTGGGAGGTTTGGCAGTCAGTGATCCTGTGTTAGTGATACGGTAATGGGAAGTTCTACAGAGGAAAAAATGGTAACAAAGAGGAAGTTAATGATGCTCACATATAAAACACACTGAATAATGGACTAAGGAAACCATTGTCAGCACCTAAATGTGGAGAGGAGCAACCAGGCAGCTATCTGTCAGCCTATAGACACTTGCACACAATTGTACTTCAGCTGTCCACAATGATTTCAAAATAGTTCAAAATATTTTAATAGAATAGTTCAAAATTGCCACCTATGACCCGGGCATATTCTTTGCCTAATGATTTCCTGCCACCCACTGTTCCTGACCAGGCCAGCTTTGAAGTACTGTTTTCTTGAAAAGATAAATCCCTAAACAAAGCATTTCCAGTCTCTGGAGAGCCCAATAGGATCTAATCCCTTGGTGTGCCTGCTTTTTATTACGATGTATTAAGATGGCGGAAAAACAGGTCACACAGATACTGTAAACCAGATACTTTTTCCCAGATTACGTGTGCAGACTTACTTAGAGGACAGCATGCAGATTTACGTAGACTAACCATTTCTGTAAAGAAAAAAAAAAAAAAAGTCAAGTATCCAACTCGGGGTCCTGGATTCTCAAGTATTCCTGGACAAGGTTGGACTCATTACTGAATTAATTCACAAATATTGACTTAGTCCAATATTTTCATCACTGAAGTTACATGGATTTGAATGGACAGAGTTGCATCACTCCTCAACACTGGCAGCATTCTGTCTTCCCCCTTCACTTTTTTCCAACCAGAGAGGAACAGGAACCTGACATCAAAGCCAGGACTGTTGACTTTTTAGTAAGGAGTTCCCCTTTTCTCTTCTGAGCAAGAGGATTCTCAGCTGAGTGAGCTGTGGCTAAAGCTGCAGACCCAGTGGATTTGGTCTTGGGGATTTGTTCCAGGGCTTTGAAGAGCAAAGTAGGTGGGTCAGTGCTGCAAGCTTTGTGTGTGGAACATGTCGAACTGTCTGTCAGCTCTAACGCAGACAGAGCTGTTGGAAAATGAATAGTCTGATTTAAACAGTTGTATGTCTATGGATGACCTCGAATAATTTAAAAAAGACAAGTGCAATTTGAGGCAAATACAATTTCAGGTGCTCAAGACACTACGCGCCACTCTGCTGGAACATCTAAATGCTCCTGTGAGCTACTGTGTGACGGAAGAGCTCTGTAAGGAGGAGCTTGGCTATTCATACACGGGCTAACACTGGCATTCAGAGAAGAGCAGTTATCAGAAGGAATGATCTAAGACCTTCATAGTGGTAAAAGCAAAATAAATACCCCACCCCACACACCCCAAACTAGCAGGAGATTAAATATATGCCTTTTTCACTTGGAAAGGTGTTAAAATGCTGTGTAAGATCCTTTTTTGTGTTTCATTTGTTACACTTGCAGATCAGTGGAAATATTTACACCCAATGAAAATCACAGTGTGAACAGGAAATTTCTTTCCTATTTTAAGAGTAACTGCCTTGAAGTCTTGAATGTGATTTTGTGTGTCTCCCCATTGTCTGCTGGTGAATAAAAAGAGAGTGCTCAGCTATAAGTCCTGGCCCTATACTGCTGAGTTTGCAGTAAAAACCTCTTTGAATCAGGGGATAAGAAGAGTTACATTCTGTTGGAGTTATCACAAGTTCTGAATGGCCTTGATAAACAGCACAAAGACAGAAATACTTCCCTTTTGACATACAAGTATTGTCCTTATTATAAGGTCTTTGCACACAGTATCGCCAAGCCCTGATTTTGACTGCATGATTCCAGATGCTAACTTAGTAGAAATATCAATGAAGGATAATGTTTTAAGAACTTCTGTATATATGCAATTCACTTCCCTTTCAGGCAATCTGTCCATAAATATTTTGAACTTCTATAATCCACATTTAATCCTCTCAAAAACTAGAAAGAGATAATATTTAGTTTAGCAAAAAGCAAGTTATATGTCTTCTGGAATATTTACTTTTCTGGAAAAGTCTCTCGACCTTCTGCTTGTGTCATCTTATTTCTGCTTTCATTGGGATCTTTTAGGTTTCAGCAGCTATTACATATTTATGATACAATAGTGCCTGAAAGCCTCAGTCACTCTCTTGTGTATGAGAACACCTCATACCTGCAGTGTGAGAACTTCTGAAGAACATCCTAAAGACATTGTACTCTGGAAAGACAAGGTAGCTGGTAAGGAAAAAAAAAAAAAATTCTTCTTTCAGTGGTACTGGGGAACTAGAGGACAGATTGATGAAGTGAATTGCTCAAGTTCAAATGAGAAGGCTTTGGGAGAATTTGGATTTTGTGAGTCCCAGACTACCAATTTAACCACAGATCTGTCTTTCCGCTGAATATAGACACCGCACAGACGTGTCCAACCTGTGAATCTTGAACCTTTGTGGCTGCCCAGGTGCAAGTCCCATGCTGGGGTTATACCACACCACTGGTAGTGGGACTGTGCTGATGCAAGTCTTATGAATACTCTGAAACCTTAGCTGTGGGATGAAGTGTGCTTATAGGAACAACTAGACTGCTAGGCTGGCATTGCTTGGACTCCTCCAGGGCAGCTATTACCCTAGTTCAGTGGCGTCCTGCACTGGAGAGGTGATACTCCTTGCAAAGCCATTCTCATTCCCTGCCTAGGGGCCATCCTAGTTGTTACTTGTCTAATCCAGAGGTCTTTAGCACTGTGTGGAGTTGGTATGTAGGCTGTAGGGCTGGAAGCATGTATACAGCTGCAATAGGCTGGATTAAACATCTAGTGTTATCTATTAAAGAAAAAATAAATTTGCACCATTGCATATATTCTCTGAATGCGTTTTTTTAAATATCTCAGAGTACTCCTGTATGTCCGCCTCAGCTTCTTATTTTTTTGTGGGTCCATATGCTGGACATTTCCTATTTATTTGCTTTCACTGTCCAAGACATTTGGCTCCTTGGTTATTGTTCTGTTGTACCATCATTTCTCCTTATGGGAAGGATCTTTCCCTCTACCTCCCTAACGCAGCTTCTCTACTAGTAGCTTTTTTATTGATGCCATCACCATGACACACTACTGTACCATGCCAGTGAACACGAAAGAAATATTTAGCCGTGAGGTCCTACATTCTGCAACTATCAGCAGTCTTCTCATTGAGCAGCCACAACTTCCATTACTACTGCCCACCTGTGATGGAGAAGCAAAGACAGCTGGAAAGGACAGCCCTGCCTGCAGTGATGGGGATACGCAAGGCTGCAGACTGGTCTGATTGCACAGATAATACAGATCTTGACCTGTACACCCACCGTCTGCCCAAGTGAATCTGAACAAGTGCAAATGGGTATATGTTGATAAATCATGATGGTAAATAGATGAGGCTTCCTGTTTTCCACATTTGTCTCTTGGTTGCTCTGCTGAGATGCTTCAACTGAGCTTTTGGTGATGAGAGAGTGAGAGGTTGCATGACACAGTTATCGTGCTCCGAGCTCCCCATCCCTGAATGGACTATTATGGGGGAACTTATATCATGAGAGAGCATTTGTTGTAAGATCTCATCTGTATAGTTTAGGCTAAGCCCTGATTTAAAATTGGCTCTTAGCACAACACAAGTCCAAAAATAGATGAAACATATTTATTCATACTTTAGCTGAAATTAGCATGCCAAAACCAACTCTGTTGAAAAAGCATAGCAAAAACTATTTCATTTGCTGCTAGTACTGTTATCCTATCTCTGTGAAACTGATTTCTGGTTTACAATAACAAAACTAAACAAAAAAGCCTCATAAGAGCCAATATCAATACAGTTGACCCAACACAACTTGTTCAAAGCAAGGAATCAACTAAAAAGTAGTGTTACAGACAGAATACTGTAAAAATCCTTCTTACTTGTGAGTTTAGTAGTAATATAGGTTACAATGAAAATAGATTTATCTTGCTTCATGTACATCAAACCGTTTTCTGGTGAACCCTTTCATTCATGTTTTGTTTTGGTTTTGTTTTTTCTTAATTTTCTTCAGTTTGGGTAATTAAGCTTTCTGGAGAGGGCAAGATTCAAAGCCTCCACTCTGAAAAATGTTCTGTCCCTATAAAAGTAAGTGGTAAATCCCACTGATTCTGCAGGACTGAGATTCCAGCTGCAACTTTCTTCCAGTCTCACTGGAGGAGAATACATATGAAGTAGGGCAGAAGGGTAGATGAAGAGAAGGACAGCTTTTGTGCTATATGGTTTATTTGCTTTGGAGTTTTTCAGATCCCATTTTAAGGAAAAAAAAAAAAAATCACTATCTGTGGTTTCAAGGTGCTTTGATTGTTTATTTGTTTCTTAAACAGGGGAAGCCTGCAACATTTCTGAAAGCCACCTGAAAATGCTGGAGTGAGTGACAGTATGGCTTATTTTACAGACACACGTCAGGTCCATGTTTTAGCACATGCCCAAATCTAAGCTAATTCATATCTAGTGCTTGAGCGCCTTGCTGCTTCTGAACCATAGTGTTCTATGTATTGTAATCATTCCAATGAAGCTGAACTTTACATTCCTTTCTGAGCTCATAAAATCAGTTCTCATGAAATATGAGAAAGCAGAGCACACCTGAACACTGAGATCAAAAAACACTATTAAAGGATTTGAAGATATTTGAAATTCATGTCAAGCTTTATGAAATATGTAAAACATACCAAAACAAACAGGAACCCTTCCACCAAACCTGTTCTGTTTGTTTTAAGCAAAGCAACTATTTTTGGCATAGACCATAATACTGTGTCCTCACAGGTAAGGCTTCCTTCTAAGTTAATTTCTGCTACTACGATATGAAAGTATGGATGTTAAATTATGCATTTGTTTTCAGATACGGGGCATTTTCCCTGTCAGAATTACAGGGAGAGCAAAAGCTGGTTTTGCCCCTCCATGGGGCCACTGTGTGCTCTGCAGTCTGTGCTGCAGTGGGGGAGAGCTGTGCCACCCTACACTCATATACATTATCACTGTGATCCCACCTGACCATTTACAGGAGGGTAAAAAATTGTGCTGCTTTCTGTGAATGCAGCTCACTGCGTGTAGAGAGGAATTTAGCCAGACACAATTGTACAACAGATGCAATAACTGTCATGTTTTCCCGTGACAAACTTGTTTGCGGCATTTTTGGACTGGATTCCACTCAGAGACATGTTGGCTTTTTAAAAGCCATCAGCCACAAAGTAACTTGCAAATATTTTTTTCTTGGTTGTCTGCGCTGCTTTCCTCTAATGGTATTTCTGTTAGCAGTTCTGGGTGTAGAGGTTTTGAGGCGGCTATCTCATAATCTAATTTGTGTCGATTAGTTGTTAGTCCAGACAAAAGCCCTCTTATTCAGTTTGTGCAGCTAGCTCCCAATAAATCTTTCTTGTGCTCTATCAGCACATATGGCAGCATTTTTTCCTCAGTCCTCATTTTGTAGCTTTTATCAACAGCTCCTCTCAGGAGACCAAAACCCTCTTTCCCACTCTGTCTTTATTTTTTATATTCTTACCCATGAGAGTAATGTCATAAAGAGTGAGTGAAGCTGAGTGATAACACACGTGTATCCATTTTAACTAACATTTAACTAAGCTGTTTTGTCAGTATGAGCACACAGCATTTAACTTTATGTTCAGGGAAATGGATCAAAGTGAGGATGACATGTTTCTCCACAGGATTAAGAAACTGACTGAAGAAGTTTGTAGGGATCCAAAAATAAAGAAACATGAAGAAAAGAAACTGAACTTCTTAGAGCTGAGTCTGCCCTGAGTTTGGTGGTGGTTTGTGGCTTGCCTGGGGACTCTCATGAGTGAGCCTGGAGCTTTGCTGCTCAGGAAGGTGCTGGGTGCCCAGATTTGCTACCCTAGTTGGTGGCCTTTGATCACTACTCTGGTTACCATGGGGACAAGATGACCCAAGTGACAAGAGGCTTAAAATGAAACATCTTACTGAGAAGTGTGTGCTAGTGAAGTATAACAAACAAGCCAGTGCTGTGGGGTGAGTTAAGGCATGAGAACTTTAAAAGTTTGCATGAGCTAGGGAAGGTAGAACCACAAAACCCCAAAAGAGGGCCTCTCAACTTCACTGTTAGATCTGCCTTTTCTGGCATGTGCCGGGGCTGTTCCCAGATAAGAGCCCTGAACCTAGATGGTTTTGGTCAAGCCCTGGCCTCTAGCTGAAGGAAATGTGTCCCAGGTAGTGAAAACCAGTGAGAGGTCAACACGAGGGATGCTCTTCCTGAACTCAAGAAGCAAGTATAAAATCTGCAGGAAAAAAATGCCTGCAGAGAAAAGCCCCTGGAAGTAGATGAGTTTCACTAACATGTAGGCAGCCAGAAACAAGGAAGGAAAATGTCACGAGATGCCAGAGGTAGGAGCACAGCGCCAGTGTGGAGGCAGGCAGTTGCCCTTCCCAGCTGGCAGCCCACTGCATTCACAAATCAGACTGTCCTCGTTGTACGCAGTACAGAGCTGGGTCTGATGATGGAGGCTGCAGGACTGCGTTCTTCAAAGGCTGGGAAGTTCGTGAGTAGTGCATGTTAGAGAGGAGCCAGGGGTGTTGGAAATGTTTGGCTGCTCTTCCCAAGAGGAATGAATCATTTGCCAGACAGCCTCAGAAGTCCACACAAAGTGTGGTCACCCAAGAAACCCACATGAGACATAGCACAGTGGCTGCCAAGGGCCAGCAGCTCCTTTAGTTGCACTTTGCGCTGGAGATTCCTATGAATGGTAGAAGTTCTGAGTGAGGATCTGGGGATGATCCGAAATAGATGAGGGCACTCACTCCTGTCTTTGCAGCTGAAGATAAAGATCAGATATGAATGGATATGCCCTGAAAGAAAAGACTCGCTTAAATGATATTAAGAGGTTGTTGCTGTGATGCTATTGACATATCCTCAGCCGTGGAATGATGTTTCAAATGGATGCTGAAAGCAGATGAAGTTAATTTCACAAATACTGGCTGAGTGGCTAACTCCCATGAGAAAGCTTTAGATTCAGATTGACGCATGGTGACGTAGCAGGAAAGACAGACGTGTCAGCAGGGTCAACACTCTCTAAAAGGTTGTTTAGCAAAACTGACATGTATGTGCTCCAAGGGCAGGACAAGAATAGTTACTCATTTAGCTAAATTTTCAACAGCTGAATCATCTTTATAGCCCGATAGTCAGAGGAGAGCCAACCTTTCTTCTTTTGTTCAAAAGCTTCCTGTTGATTTACAGGAGAGTTTTCTAGGAGGAATAATCACAACAAACTCAATCTAGGCAGCATGGTATACCAGCTGAGTCCATGGTGATTTTAAATAATACTTTAATCTAGCCTATTTCCTTTCAGAACAGCCTTAAAGAAACTATTTAGCTTCTCAGTTCTGACGTGCAAAATAATGATAATATTTAACTCCCTCATAATTAAGGTTGGAGTAATTAGTATTTATGCAGACTCCTAAATAAAACATAACCTGTTCACAGGTCTGCTTGTATAATCACAGTTAATCTTGCCATCAGAATAAATAGACCACTTGTATATATATTTAATGGCACAGCTGTGGATAACAGCACTCTGTTCTGCTATCTGCACCTTTCAAAAAGGAAGTGATAGTATGACACCCATGTGCATGTACACATATATATGTTCTTAACTTCAGATAAATAGGTAAGGGCTTTCCAGTTAAATACTAAACTATGTGGCCGTAGGGAAACAAACAGTGATGGCAAAGTTAAAAACACCAAACATATAATATTCTTATGTCAGTCTATGCGTATAGATTGATGGATACACAAATTGTAAAAAATATTTGTTTGGGCAGGCTAGTTTATTTATTTATTAATATATTAATACATATGTTAATAGATATAATATAATAACTAAAATTATTTAGTTTGGCAGTCTATTTCTGTCAAGGTCAGAAGAAAATAGCATATGATTTTATATTAACAAGATGACTGAGGTGTTAAGACTTCTAGAATGTAAAGAAAGATCACATTAATTACCAAACTGAGACTTTATAAAATTCAGGAAATGCTCAGGGTAGTTTATTCATGTAACTTCCACCTATTGTTTCTGCCGTACCCAGTGCACCTCCTCCCACAGCTGAAGTTGGTACCATTGTCCTGCCTTACCCGTTTGAGTTATGCTGCGTGGACATCTAGGAGATTTCAAACATTCAGCATTAACTGCAGTATCGGGAGAATCTTCAGCAAAATGTATAACTCCTACACAGAAAATTTGTCCATAACATCTCTGGAAACTTTCGAAAAGCTTAAGGGGCAAAGAGATTGCGATCTGGCAGCGGCTACCTCTCCGAGTACTCTTCAGGGTGGTGCCAACTTGAGGAGGGAAAAGAGGGGGCTGCATGTTTATGAGAGGAGAGAACTTGGGCAGAGGCCAGATCTTCTCCACCAGTTCACAGCCAAGGAGAGTGTATTTATGGACCATAACCTTTAGTCTGTCTTGAACTCATCTGTTTGCTGTAACATGGGAGGAGAGAATCTGCTGTGCTGGTTCTAGATCTTGAATAAGGATTCTGAATTTCTGAAGACTAAATTCCTTCCATAGTTTTGGGCTCATGTAGCATGGAAGATTTGGGATCCAAACCTTATTGTGTTACACTGGTGTCCTTATAAACCAGGTAGGAATTACATTACATAACACATACTGCTATTAAATCAGAAAGGCAATGTATTAGTCTTTTTTAAAATAGATTTTTTACTGAGAAATGATTTAAGGTAAAAGGCATTTTGCAGAAGAGGATCAGTATTTGCAGAACCTAAAATGAAAACAAAAGCAAAACCAACAGACTTCAGGTATCCAGGCACCCAGAACATATGTTGGTTCCAGCAACCGTACTGTGTTTTTTTTTCCCTGTGTATTGAAGCTCACAGTGAGAAAGAAGCTGTGTCTTTTCTTGCCCTTGTTTGAGGTAATATTAACCTTCACCAATTAGGATTCTTTACTTTGGGCTGAGATCCACTAAAGTTAGCCATGCTGATTCTCTTCAACTTACTCTGTTTTCAATTAAAACTCTGTTATTTCATTAAAATGAGTAATCAGAAGTTGGTTGTGCCATTTAAAAACACCTTTTCTGACTCTGGTCATGTAATTTACCATTAAGCACCAATAAGTCCACTGGAACAGATAAAGTTATGCAGGTGCCAGTGTTTAATAAGACCAAAGCTGGGGTTTATGAAGTGTGTTTTATAAAAATACAGAAGACTGAGCTCTTTGAAAGACATAATATTGCTCTTCTTCAGCTTACTCCTGCAGATCCTCAAAGGTTGCTCTTCCAGGTAAAAATAAAATAAATATTAAATATAATAAATATAATAAAATATGAATAATAAATATAATAAAAAATAAAATAAAATATGAATGCTTACTTCCATCACATTTCTGTAAACAGAATAGCTGTTGAATCACTGTTTAAAAGCATATATGGATTCAACTGATGAAAATCAGTGTGACTTTACTGAATTTGTATTTCTAAGAGTAAAATAATTGTTTAACATCCTCCTTTGGAAAAAAGCTTCCATTCTGGTCCATGCTTATCTTCTCCCATCCCTTAATGCTCTAATGCCAAATTTATTGAGATGCATCAGTCAGAAAGTACCTTCCAAATTTGTATCTGACTGACACAGTCATTCCACTATATTGTATTCTGACTGTATTCTCTGTATGGTGCTATTGCTAATCAGAAATTAATAAAGCTGGATTTGAGATATGTCCCTTAACGCTGGTTGTCTCAATCTCAGAAGTGGATGAAGGTAACCTTTGTATACAAGTACTTCCTTAACTTATAGCTAAAATACCAGTCTTAGATAACAGAACAAGTGGGAAGAGTGAAAACCAGTGAAAATAATTTTTTAAAACATTTCAAAATTTCCTTACTATCCTTGGAAAAAAGAATAGAATACCTCTTTTAAAAAATGGGGGTATTTTTTCCCATTTTCAACTAGTGTTTAAATGCAAAAAAGACAAGATTATTTTAATTTTACCCTAGTAAATTAAAATATTTACCTGAGAAGACAAAATGCTGAACTTAAATGTCTAAATGACACTACATGTAGCTGTTACAAGACAAGAAAACCTAAATTTAGAATGAAATCAATTAGCACTTAAACTGTCTGATGCGGAAGGACTAGGCTGTCCAGCTTCAAACCACATGGTTTTATTCTGGCGCTTCTCATTGGCCATCTGTTCTTTGTTGTCTGTCCCAATTCCACCATCTGTCCCAAAAATTACACAGCATGATGACATCATCTATGAAACTGCAAGAAGGCAATAGCTCTGTCAATCAAACCTAGTAAACAACCACCACTTCTTTCCCAGTTCTCTTTGTCCCCAGTGCTGGAAGCAAGGAATGCAGATTAATGCCCCAGATTTTTGTTCCAGTTCTGCCTCTCTTTAAGCTCATCTAGCATTTTCACATGAGGATAGGAAGAAAAAAAAAAAAAAAAGAAAGAAGAGAGTGAGAAAACCAGCCGATGGAATTGGCAAAAGAACATTACAGAGGTTACCTACAACTTGCAGAGAAAAAAAAAGTAAGTTCCTGATGACTCAAGGGAGAAACATTTTCTTTGTTTCTAACTAACTTTGTTAGTTTTTTTATGTTGAGTACAGAAGAAAATGCCAATGCCTTAATTGTATAAATTTTAGATCATTCACATTAGATGGGATGAATCCTGCTCTCAAAATATGTAAGAAAAGACTAAGTCTTGTTCCTTTATCCTGTGGACTTGCATATGGCAAAACACCATATAGACGCTCCGCACCTGAACTTCTTCATTCTTCCCTCCCGTACAACTAGTTTATCTTCTTTCTTGTTTGGCTGAGCCATTCAACATACACCTGGCACCTGTATGCAGGCCAAGGGACATCTTGATTATGTCAGGGCTGTAGGCAGGTGGTGGGGTCCTGGCCCCAGGTGAAGATAACTGCAAGGGATGTGAGAAATCACTGGAGTCAGCATAGCTGGAATTGCTGGATGTAACTGATAACAATGCATGAACCTGACATAGGTTACAGATAGCACTGCGAAGGGCGGCTGGATTTCACAGATGTTAAAGAGAGATTTACTTAAGAAATGGTTTGATTTCATAGGTAATTAAAGGAGAAAATTAGGGAATTTTGGGAATACAGTCACGCAAAGCCAGGAATATTGGGGTATCCATACCAGAAACAGCATATAAAGCCAGGAATACCTAGGTAATGGTATCAAAGCCACAAAATTTGGGTACAGATGCAGCAAAACTGGGACTAAGGCAGAAGAAGTAATTGTGGTTTTTTAGTCATGAGAGGATGGAGATGACAAAAGCAGGGACACAAGTAGGGAAAAATGAGGTCAAGAAAATGGAAAAGGTATGCAAAGGTATGCAAGTGGTGTAACCAGGGCTGCCTGGGGGTAACTCTTGGTCACCATGGCCTTTAGCAGGACAATAAACTGAACCTGTTTCTGACCATACCACATGTGTTGAATGTAATTTCTTGAACAGGAGGACTGGGACACCAGTGGTGCCTTCCTTGCCAGCAGAGAAACACCTGGGGTGAATGGATCAGGCATCCCAGTATCACTGTGCCAGTGCATGCTTCAGAAGCAACAGCATTGGTGTCCTCCTGTGTCCTAGCAGACTGCACAAATCCTTGCGCCCTGGACTGTCAGGGCCTCCTCTTTTCATCCATTTTTTTCCTAAGGACTATGCTACTTCTTTGTCAGTTTGCTGTCTCTCAAGTTTATTTTATTACTGCTTGCAATCACTAAACTGCAGAAAAACACTTGCTTAACTCTTGAGTTATAATGATGCTTTGATACTATCTTGTTTGTATTTAAAGTATTTGTGGGTGAACATGAATATCAAAGTCAAAAATACCTATACCTTAACTTTAGTGTTGTGGTGAGGTCTTAAGATTGAAGAGACCTCCTGCTTTACCTGTGGAAACTAAACAAAATTTACTGCTTTTCCCATCAGAGATGTGGAGATAGTAAAAAGGTACTTCTTGGTTTCTGACTTCAGTGAGAGAAGGAGCACAGTGCCTCAGAGGGTTATGTACAGAGGGATGCTCCTGCCAAGCAGGAATGCAGCTGGGGCTGGTCATCAAAACCGGCTGAAACATCACACCTCTTAGAACATAGGTGTTTGAGTTCAGCAGCTCATTAGGCATTTCTGCACACTTGGAAACCAGATGTTGCAGTTCCTTGTTTGAGGGTAAACTCTTAACTGAGCAGGGCTCTCCTGTTACAGGGAGGAAATAGCACCATCCATAGTTGGGCAGTCATCCTGAAAGGGAAGATTTTGGGTTCTCTGCCTCCTCAGACCGAAACATTCACACCTCACCTCCCGCAGTGAACTGAGCACCACGCACATGTTGAACGCCTGGAAGGAGAGTAAGCAAGAAAAGGCCTGACCTCGCAGCCGAAATGTGAGGGCTCTAAGGAAGAAGAGGGTGTTCCTAGTGCAGCTGAAGCAGATTACATGAGACAGCTCTTGGATAGAAAAACACAAGGTCCGTACAGGAGCTTTCAGTAGCCACTTGGCTGGAAGAATAGCACTTTACATGCGATTCACAGTTGTTTGAATAAATGACGCATGCTCCCAGGTGATCTAAAGGATTACATCCTCTGGGAATCTGGCAGATCAGCCTGATCACCCCCTGGCTGAGGCAGAGCCTATCTACACTTGCACAGATGCTGATGAGTGACTCCTGCCCAGAGGAAGGAGTTGAGAAGTCAGATGCGTTTTATTTAGTTGTCTTTCTGCTTTAGCCCAAGTAGTTTGTGAGCGACCCTATTTGGTAAGAATAGGGTGATTCCCTTTGGTGGGAGAGTCAGCATCGATTTTGTGCTGGTGCTGCCTCATTCACAAGCTTTGTTGTATGGCATGCTTAGCATGTGTATGTAATAGGACTACAGCCTCATGTTATTACAACTATAGGAAGCCCAGTATCTCACCGGTGCTAAGGAGAAAAAGAAAAATATATGATCTTTACGGGCTGTATTACAGAAGCTGAGTACACTACATATTATTTCATGTTTCAGAGACCTTCACCCAAAAGTATGCTACTAGAAAAGACATAAAGATTCCCACAAGGAAGTCTCAAAGATTTATTCTTAAGGCACATTTTCTGAAAATTATGTAAAAGGCATCAGAACAGTGTACCACTTTGCATGTTGTTGTCCATGGGGGATGTGGCAGATACTTTCTTTTCCCTTCTTTATGTGCAGTTTGCACTTTACTGATTTTGTACCCCATCCTTATCTTGTGTGGTAGAATAAAAAAAAATTGCATGGTAAATCTTTTCTTTCAGAGGTACTTAGGATCATTTATGATACTTCTGACCAGAGATACTTATAGTTACTGGCCACTTTTTACTGCCTAGACCTTGCTATAAAATTACAAACTGGTGGGTTAGCACTTTTCACATAAGCATAAATACTTATATTTTTCTCATTTTAGAATTGTATTTCTCACTGCTTTTATAAGACTTATGAACTTAGAAACCCAAAGTTACCATCTCTAAACTGTTTTAAGAAGTACTGAATTCTAGCTGTGACAGCTGACCAGGAAGTCTATAAACCATGTGTTCCTCATTTCAGGAAGGTTTTCTCCACTTACATGGTACTCCTTCTAACATCTTGAACCATGTCAGCCACAGAAGAAAATTATAAACTCCTGCATTTATATTAATATTAAGAGATTATTTTTTTTTTTAATGGTGTCTCTCTGAAAATGTGCTTGTCTTGGACATCCAGTATTACAGCAGGACTTGCAACATAAAAAATGATCTACTCAGAAAGTAATGTCTCGTCTCTTTCCTCAATAACTGTTGAATAAATTCTGTGTTTTTCTACTAGGAATTAATGCATGTTTGCTCCCTTTTATCTGCACAAAGAAGACTTTTCTTTTATGATTTTATTTACTCATCTGTATGCTAATTTCAAATGTAATAAAATAAGTGCTTTAAAATTTTTAAATAATGTTTACTTAATTTGCATTTTTTTTCCCACAGAAATTATGTTAGAACTTCACAAAAATGTTATACATTTTTCCCATCAGAAAGTTCAGCACCATTGTTTTTCTGTATGTGTGCATTTACATGTATTGTTTTCTTTTTTTAATTTTATTTACAAGAAGTGATTTTGCTTATAGTGTCACTCTTCACTAATGAGAATTTGGTTTTCTTAAACAAATGAAGCTTACAGTACAGCCAGGACTTCACATGCAAATATAACATTAAAAATTCATTTATTGTGTGTGTTTACAAATGTTAAATTAACTGAGAAATATGTCAAGCATCTGAAAGACAATGAATATAGCTTGAGAGAGTTCATTAGATATTCCAAAACATTTGGAACAAAATTACTAAAACTCAGTTAATATATTTCCACTGGCTGGGTTTCCACTCTTTCCATTTATTTACACAGCAGAGAAGGGAAGGGGAACAAGTGTGAGTGCCAAGTCCATGATAGAAAGTATCACTGCACATCTCAGAGCTGCAGTTTTTCTGTGTGTGCAAATGGGTGATTGTTAAAACACTTACAGATCTGCTGGTCAAAAGTGCTAAATACAGAGGGAAGTACAGTGTTTAAGTATTCAATACCCTTTTGATTTAGCTGTATAAGGCAATCCAAACAAAAAGTCTCTAACCAACTCTTGTAGAGACCTACAGAAATTATTTTTAAGCGGGCAAAGTGCATTTGAACTTCACACATGCAAAGTAGAAGGGCCCTAAATGTATGGTTTTAAGCAACTGTTCTCTAACTCAGGATGTGTGTGTCAGATGGGTAAAAGAATATGCTAAATACCTAAATAAGGCTTCCTGGAAGCAGGGACCTGGAAGGCTTTGTGAAGAGGAAGGCTTTGGTCATAGCAAAGCATTTTCTCCACCATGTCTTACTGGGGCATGGTGTTACAGGGAAAGAAGACAAATGTGTTGTGAGGAACTGGGTCTCGCTAGGTACAGGTATGGTGTGTTTCAACCTATATTGTCATATGTATTTGTGCCTTATAAACTTTTAATA